>OY856186.1:130091349-130125829 GCA_963693315.1 Diogma glabrata
TTGACCCCAGTTTCCGATATCCTATATCACGAAGGTCTTGGATGATGTCATCACGCCAGCGTTGTCTAGGTCTTACTCTTGGACGAACACCAGCTGGTTGTTGTTGGGACACTTTTTTAATCATTCTATCTTATGGTGCCCTTTCTACGTGACCAAACCATCTAATCCGGTTGGATTTAATGAATCCAATTACATCGCAGTCTCCAAGAAGCTGTTTGATTTCATGATTCATTCGGATTCTATACTGATTTTCAGCAACTTTACATGGACCATAAATTGTTCGTATGACCTTCCTCTCGAATGTTGATAAAATTCGATGTTATTACAGACCCAAGGTATTTGAAGTGAAGACTTCATAGTCACCAGTATCCAGATTTCCGGGCGGTATGTTCTTAGATGTTGTTAACACTTTAGTTTTGCCGGTGTTGATGCATAATTCAAGTCGTGTAGCATTTCTTTCAAGCTGAGAGAGACTATCCTTAATATCGCTCGGGCTACGTCCGAGAAGCACAATATCATCTGCGTAGCCAAGAACTTGACTAGATTTGTTATATATGCAGTTTTGTGTCTCAATTTGGCTTTTTCTTATCGCGTACTCCAGCGCCAAATTAAATAGTACGGGCGCGAGTGCATCACCTTGTCGAACACCTGATGGTATATCGAAAGGATCAGAAACTCACCCTTTGATTACTATTCTACAATTTGATCCCGATGTTGTGAGTTTGCACAGAGAAACAAGTTTCTCTGTGATACCAAGGCATATGAGTGCGGAACAGAGGTTGTCGCGGATGATACTATCATATGCTTGCCTGAAATCAAGGTAGAGCTGGTGAATGCTGATGCTGTACTCCCAACATTTTTCCAGAATCATCCTTAATGTAAAACATTTATCTGTGGTTGAGCGGTTGGGACAAAACCACACTGATAGTCACCGATGATGGATTCGGCGAACGGGATGAGTCGAGCAAGTACGACATTAGCTAGTATTTTATATGCAGTGTTCAACAGTGCGATTCCACGATAATTCGCACACTTTAGTCGGTCACCTTTTTTATGTAGCGGAACAAGGAGAGCTGTTTTAGATTCAGCAAATAGTTCTTCTTGGTCCGAGATTGCAAGAATCAGATCGTATCGTACGTAAGACCAGAGCTGCTCCTCCATTTTTCAGAAGTTCTGCGGGAATTCCATCGAAACCTTTTGATTTGCCATTTTTCAGCTTTTTAATGGCAGCTTCCACTTCTTCTATTGCTGGGTAAGGGACAAAAATCTCCTCAGTTGATGGAGCAATTGCTCGAATAGGATGAACTTTATTCGTCCTATTCAGTAGGTCTTGAAAGTTGGATCGCCACACTGCCAGCACATCACGTTCACTTGTTGTAAGTTCATTATTTCCATTTTTGATGGCTGTAGATCTTGGGTGGAAATCTTTTGTCAGATTCCGTACATTGGCAAAGCACTCTTTTGAATTTCCGTTGACCGCATGCTGGTTGATGTTTTCGATGTAGCTCTTCATGTGTTCGCGTTTCTTTTTACGTAGAAGTTTTGCTGAGGCTTTCCTGGCGCATAGATAATCAGCTTGGGAGCTTCGGGTGTTCCTTGTTAACCATTTTTCTCGCAGTTTTTGTTTATGTTCAACGGATTGGCGGCGTTCGTCGTCAAACCATTCGTTGTGTGATTTCGGTGGTCGTTTTCTGATTGTAGTTTGTGATGCGGCTATAATGGTTGATTGAAGCGTTTGCCATTCTTTTTGTATGTTTAATGGCATCTTAGAAGAGATGTCATGCTCTTTTATGTTTTGTGTTATTATTTCCTGATATCTATTCAGCGTTTCCGGATGTTTAAATGCTTCGACATTCCAGCGCACGGTCTTTTTTGCTTGTATGTTACATGTAAATGATAATTTGCACTTATACTTAAAGACGACAAGCATATGATCGGTGTCCATGTCAGCACCTCTGTATGATCGAACGTCAGTTATACTTGTAGAGTGTCTCTAAGAAATCATGACGTGATCGATTTGATTTTCAGTTCTTCCGTCATATGATTTCCACGTTGCCTTGTGAATTCTCTTGTGAGGGAAGAAAGTGCTGGAAATGTCTAGATCATACATCATAGCCAGCTCGGCTGCGCGAAAACCGTTATTGTTGCTGGTATGATGCAAGCTGTTATGGCCGATATGTGTTTTAAGTTCTGCAATCCTACCGATTTGAGCAATTAAGTCACCTACCATGATTTTTATATCGTGCCGCGTGATGTTATTGATGACTTTTTCGAGGTCAGCAGGTCAACAGGTCTTTAATATCATCTGCTTTATCTTCAGTAGGTGCATGAACATTGACGATCGTTACATTGAATTTTTGCGTGCGGATTCTCAGTGTGCATAACCGCATACTAATTGGGCAGAAGTCGATAACATGCTGATTCACGCGGCGGTGTATAAGAAAGCCAACTCCAAATTCTCCTCCGTTTTGATGACCGCAATAATACAGAGTGTATCCTTTCGCTGTTTCATGGATTCCACTGCCTGGCCATCTTAGTTCTTGTAATGCCACTATATCCAGTGTGTAGCTCTTGACTTGCTGAGTGAGTTTTAGGAGATCTCCTGATCTTCTGCGGCTTAGCACGTTCCAGGTTCCTATTTTTAAATCGTACTCCGGGTAGTTTCCGAAATCGTTCCAATAATGATTCCAAAATATTCCGAGGCCTGTGTACAGAATTCATGACAACAATTTTTTTACGGACATGGGGTGTTAGCCCTTCGCCCAACCCAAATTTTCGTGAATGGGTTCGTTCTGCATCTTAAGGTCACCAAAAACAACCTTTTTACACGTTTATATAGTAAGCCGCTTGATCTAAGACAGACGCCCGCTGAAAGCCGCCCCTAACATGGAGAACAGACGCTTTCTACACATTTATATAGTGAGCCGCTTGATCCAAGACAGACGCCCGCTCCAAGCCGCCCCTAACATGGAGAACAGACGCTTGAGTTGCATTGGTTTTATGGCGCCAATGACTCGCCATGGTGTAAAATCATTGAGTATAAGCAGTATTTACTCTGCCCCTCTCAGCTACACCAACCTAATTCTGTTAGCGTTACCCAGGTAGCACGGCGTGCACGTAGAATTTCGGATTTTCGCTACCCAAATTAATTAATAACCTGCCCACAAAAGTAATAGATAAGTCAATCGTTATAAAAAAAGATACACTTAATTTGCACTCCGTGATTTTCGCTAATGTATGTATGCGCTACTTATACTTATGCATATTTATATATTCATATACATATACATAGTTATATTCCGTTTATGAAATTTATATTTTTATTCCAATTATTTTTATTATATTCCAATTATATTTTTGTTGCTTTTGGACATAGAAAATTGTTAAAAGTTTGCGGTACATCTTAAAATCTTATATGCATTTTGAATTTTTTATTATAATTTATTCAAACACACTTGCAATATTTAGGAAATAATAAAAGTTATTGTTAATTTAATTATATATTTGATATACTATTTAAAAAGCTAATTTTTTTTTCAAGCTACATATTATTATATCATTATATTACTTAAAAGTATGCGGATAGACATGTTGTTCTTGCATACTAACATTGTTAGTGTATATTTACAATGTATGCACATATTAAAACAAATAAATGAAAAAAACTAAGCCACTTTTTGATCTTTCCAAGACCTCAGATTGACACTACTTACACTGAAAAAAATTTCTAACATGTTATTAATGACATGTTATCATTAAAATCTGTGTCATAAACACAACGAAAACTTCATTATCACAACGAAATATGGCATTAAAAGTTTAAAAATTTAATGACATAATTTATCTGTGTCATTAAACACTTGAATTTTCAATCATTAAATTTTCTCAAACAAAAAAATTAATGAATTTGTAATTGTTTAACTTTTGTTGTCATTAGCAACATGTATTGTGGCATTAAAATATAAAAGATAAAAAATTATGACCAATTTGCCTAATTTAATGATGAAGTATCCTAATTTTATGACATATTCATGTTTTGACATAATTTCATGATTTTTTTTCATTGATTTATGTTCTATTTTTAAAAATTTATGAAATTTTAGCTTAGAGTTATGAAATAGTTACCGTTAAGACATCATCTGGGCACGTAGCTATTCAACAACAAATTAGTTTTACTTTCACTTGCTTCCGAGTTGTCCCGAGTTTTAATAATAAAACTTAAATTAGAAAATAATTATTTTACAGTTCAATTAAACTAATAATAAAATAGTGGAAAGTGAATAATTAAGAATAACAAAAACAACGGTAATTTTGTGTATTTATTTGCAACTTTTTGTGTATTCGTAAATAACGTACATAACGGGACTCTTTAAAATTATTGGTATATAAAGCTTTTTCCCGAAAATATTGTGACAGCTCAAATCAGCTGTTTTAATTTGTGCATGTAAGATAACCAAAATTGATTGATTTTCCTTGCAAATTTGGTTATTTTGATTTCAATTAAAAGTGTTTTAGAAGTGAATTTTTGAAAACAATAATTAATTAAATTGTTACTTTCTTGAGAATTGTTACTTTCAATGTGCGAACAGTTACTTTCAGTGGAATAGTACCTTTCAATTTGAGAATTATTAGTAGTCTTATAATAAGAATTATTCCAATATCTTTACTATATCTTTCCTTAATTATTCATAGATTGATATGTATTTATCTAACATTAATGTGGACAATTCTACCAAATTGCCATCCAATTGGAATACAAACGCACCACAAATATTACAATTTTTAACCGACAACATTAAGGATAAATCAACAAAAACAATTATAAAAAATTTAAATGATATTGACGAAAGTAAGTAAATACAATTTCTTTTTTTACTCTTTTTCCTTTTCTTTTTTTTATGTAATATGGTTAAATTTGTGTTGATATTGGTGTATTTGTGTTTTTCTATTTTTAAATGTTGGACATATCTGGATTTTGGATCACTTTTATTAATTTCACTGGTATGTTCAATAAATATTTTTGTGAAGGACCGCCCCGTTTATTGAACATACCAGTGAAATTAATAAAAGTGATCTAAAATCCAGATATGCCCAACATTTAACTAGGTAACCAATGCAAAATGCGATTGGTAAAAATGAGCGAAGCAAGCAATTTGCCCAATTTTCCCATTGAAAGTCTATGGGAACCGTTTTTTTCGGCGATTATTCCTCCGTGGTATGTCTAATTGTCAATATTTTTTTTTGTAAACCATCTATGCCTGGATGTCGTCTTACATGCAAAATTTCATTTTGATATCTTTAATAGTTTGGGAGGAGTATGCGGACTATCGAAAATCCGATTCGGGTCAAAATAGAGTTTCGCTACGCTGCACTCCAAAAATAGAAAAACACAAATACACCAATATCAACACAAATTTAACCATATTACATAAAAAAAGAAAAGGACAACAACTAGATAGATTGGAAGAAATAGAAATATATAAACATAAAAACAATAACAACATTTTAAATGATAAAATCAACACCAAAACCAACAAAATATATGACATAATAATAAAAAATAGCAGTTAAAATAGTATATAAGACCATAGTTTAAGCAAAAATTGTAATAATAATTTAAGAACTGAGGATGACGTAAGTCGAAATCGAAATTCAACAAAATAAAAATCAAATTCAAATTGTTACTATAAGGAAGTTTATATTATTATTAGTAAAATAAAAAGTTAAAAATAAACCGTAAAAATTATATTTTTAAATCTTGCATTTTAATTCAAAAGCATACAAACAGTGAACAATATGGAAAACCATAATAATACATATAGTTTTTATTATTTATTTCTTTATTATTAGACTCTCGAGATGCAACAATTTTGTGGGCTTCATGCGTACTTTGTACCTACTACAAAACTTGCTGAAAAAAGACAGTGGCCAATCTGTCACAAAATACACAATTAGGGCTTCCGAGCAGGTATTTTTATATGTTGTTAAATGTACATAAGAAGTAGAAGACCACCTCTTCTTAAAGAAACGCGATTTGCATGTCCAACCCATGATACTATGCATAGGCGATCGTATTCAAGATATACAAGAATTTGTTTATTTTGATACTATCAAGTATTCATTCAACAGCCTTATTAGACCAGTCGACATATGCTTTAAATTGTTTTATGTCTTTAATTTGAAATTTCCGTCTCCTGCAGAAATGTTTTGGAGTTTTGTTGGATATCATTTTTTTAATTTAAACAGTAAACCAAAATTATCGGAAGTATATATTTTATCTGAATTTTTAAAAAACAAATAAAAAGTGTGAATTTCAGAATTTAATTGTTTTTTCATTTTTCAATCTTCTCTTTAACTTTTTTCGGTGGGATAGGGACACACAGATGACAGCATGTAAAATAAATAAAATAAAAATGTGTTTTGATTTATTAACAACTCAAAAGCCCTGTGGTTTTGTTAAGAACGGCTCCAAAATTTTAATTCTAGTATGACCTTAATATTAAGTTCTGATTAATGCCTTGAAGTGAGATTTATTATTTAATGACTTATTCATAATTTAATGTTGGTTTAACATTAAAATAATGTCAAATATCAGAAAAAAATTATGCCAAAGTCATGATTATAATGTCTGCTATCATTCTAACAATGTTCATTAAGTTATGAAGTTTTTTCATTGATTTGATGATAATATTTCATTAATACCTATCATGTTTATTAATGAATATCTATCATAAAGTTACGCAACGATTCATAGAATTATGAAAAAAAATTTTTATGAAACAATGTCGTATGACGTTGTTTAATGAAATTTCATAATTTAACTATTGGCATTTCGTTAATACAATGACATGTTTCTTCGGCTGAAAAACAATGTTGATGTCTTTAATATAATGTTTTATGTCGTTCTATTCAAGTACTTTTTTTTTTCAGTGTATGGTTTCTGAAAATATCGATTGTGAACGTCGGATGACCAAAGCTTCAAGAATTCTACGGCACTCCAAAACAAGGAAAAATCACAAGCTTCAGAAAATTTCTCTCGAACATAGTTTATATTAAATAAGAACAACATGATTTCATAAACTTTAAAGTTCAAGTTTCTAAAAAAACAAGATACGAGTGAAATATTTCAAATATCACAGCCGATCAAGTATATTTGAAGATGAAACAAAAATTGTTTAATACAAACAAAAAATTTATCCGCAAAAAGTTTTTCATAATTCAGTATTAATTTAATTGTATATATATGTAGTCTGTAAAACGTATAGAAAAACAGTGTTTGCCTTAAACATTCTGAAAGCTCAAATATAAGATACTATCCTAATAATGTATTTTTGTATAGTTAAATTTTTGTTTGTAATAACTAATCTACGATCTACTAAATTAAATAACTATATAACCAAATCTGATTTCACTTTAGTATAAATCTGTTCGAAAAACAAACAGTCCTGTTAAGTTCGATAAAGGATAAATCTCCAAATCTGTTAAACTGTTCTATTTGGATTCTATTTTCATAATATTCAAGCAATTGCGCATAAGCTCCTTCTAAACTATAAACTCGAACTTTTTCTTTGATAACATCGGTTTTTCATTTATGATAACTTCACGATCTAATTTTTGGTAATTTTTGAAACACGATGAATATACGAATTGAAATATGTAATGTGCGCATTGCAGTTTATCCTTCTGTTTTTACCTAAAGCTAGAAAAAGCTCTCTGAAACTTCGGAAAATTCTGTTATATGTGTATTTGTTCTGTTTTTTACTAACAATGAAAATCAAATGTTAAGAGCACAAATCTTTTCAAATGATTTAATTTTAGTTAAATTTCATAGCAAATCGGGTGCGGATGTTACGTGTGAAGAGAAGTAAAGAGAAAACTATTATCAAATAAACAAAATTGTGGTGTTAATTTTAAATATTTATTTTCATAAATAAAAGTAGTGAAATTTTTATTATTTTTATATATAAGAAAAAAAATTATATTTTAAAATGAATTTAGTGAGAATCAGTGAAAAAGAAGTAAAACTAAGCCAAAATATAATTACAATGAATGGATTAATATTTAAATAAATGTGAAAATATTCCTCTTTATTTTATTTTATTATTTCATTTAAAACAAAATTTTGTTTCAAAACTTTAACATAATAATAAATAACAAAAAAGATTTAATGACAAAATTATTATTTATAATATTATTAATGTCGTATAACATAGAAGGACATGAAGAAAATTCATGTCCTAATATTTGTGTATGTAAATGGAAAGGTGGTAAACAAACAGTAGAATGTAAGGATTTAAATTTAAATAGGATACCCGAAAACATTGCTCCATCAACACAAGTGTTAGAAATGTCGGGTAACAATGTAGATTATTTGACAAAGGAAATTTTTCTTAAATCTCAACTACAAAATTTACAAAAAATATTTTTTAGGAATTGCAATTTGAAAAAAATTGATACATTATCATTTAAAGGATTGTCGAATTTAATTGAATTGGATTTATCATATAATTCGTTGAGTAAAATTCCAACAGATTCATTAAAATATATACCATCGTTAAGAGAATTAACGTTAAGTGGTAATCCGATTAGAATAATAGAAAATTACTCTTTCAAAAATGTTCCAAATTTGATAAAATTAGATTTATCTCATTGTGATGTTGAGGTAATGTCATCAAAATCATTTGAAAATTTAAATTTACTTCAATTTTTAAAAATTAACGACAACGATTTATCAGAGTTTAATGAACATTCCATAAATACATTAAGAGGATTACATGGAATCGAAATGCATAATAACCCTTGGTTTTGTGATTGTAAAATGAGATCAATAAAATTGTGGTTAACAGAAAATAACATTCCATTGCATTCATCACCAAGATGTATGGGAGGACCAAAAAGAGTATTAAATCGTGCAATCAATGATATGAATATTGATGAGTTTGCATGCAAGCCAGAAATGTTACCGGTGATACGAAACATTGAGGTAATATCAAATACAAATGCAACAGTTTTATGTAAAGCGAATGCGATACCATCAGCAGCAATTAAGTGGTTTTATAATGGCAGAACACTTGATAATAATTCTGCATTTTCAACATATCAAAAAGTGTTTATTTATGAAAACGAACAAGAAGAATTTATAAAACAAAGTAAATTGATTTTAACGAATAGTCAAGAAATTGAATCAAGTGATTTCTTTTGTGTTGCTGAAAATAGTGCCGGTAATTCACAAATGAATTTCACATTGCATGTGACACTGGCATCAACGTCTAATCTAGCAATTTTTAATTTAAAACAAAATATTGGTATAAGTTTATCATTAATTACATTATCAGTTTTATTTATAATTTTGATAGTATTGTTCTTCATTTTACGTTTAAAAAATAAAACAAACATGACTGATAGTAAACTACCAAAACGTAATTTAAATAATTTAGAATTAATTCAATTAAATGAGAATGAGGTCGAGTTAAATCTGACCAATAACAAAAAACTTTATGACGATGATAAAATAGATAATTTAAACAAATTAAATATTAAAAAGTCGAACGAAAATATTCGTTCGAATTCAATCAATAATCATTTGTATCAGAACACCAGTAATATTGGAGATACTACAGCTGTCGGCGGATGTAGTGCAAACAGTGTTTTATTGAAACTCAATGAATATAATATAACACCCTCATATTCGTATGAAAATAAAATATTAAATCCTGATTTAATAAACGATACGAAACAATTAAGTAGCTACAATTTATGTAATATTGAAAATAATTTATTATCATCGATCATATTGACCGCAATTGATAATTCATCTAATCGTGCTAAATTCTCCGATAGATCAATACAAACTACTTCACATTATTGGCATCCAAACAGATCTAGTCCAAATTTGACTCAAAACAAAAATCATTTATCCGAAACACCAACTTATTCAAATTTACTAGTTTACAATCAAAATGATTATGAAAATACTACATCTGATATTACTTTTCAAACAACTACGCACCTTACAAAATCCACATCAACAGATGAATACCATTTATTACAATCACCATTGAATGAACTTCCAATTTCATCATCAGATTATACGACCGAAGACCATATTCTACAAAATAAAAGCAAAACTTTACCAGCTTATGTTATGCCAACAAATGCAAAAACAATACGAGTATGGCAAAGTGGTGGTGTTTCTGTTTTACCACCAATAACAGCATTAAAACGTGTTTTGACTAACAATAGAAATTCACCCGATGAAGGATATCAAGAAGGATGTGGAACTGATGTATGAAAATCTATAAAAAATAGAAATTTCTTTTTACTTTAGAAAAACGGTAAAATTTAAGTAATATGATTTTCTTTTTATTTTCTTGTATTAAAATAAATTATTTATGTGGTAATTTAAAGTAAACATATAAAAAATTTAATAATAATAATAAAAAAAATAATAAAATTCATAATAAAAAAAAATTTATATCATAATTAGATCAACAAATGTATGTTATAAAAAAGTGTGTTTATTTAAAACCAAAAGAAGTAAATTTATTATTAATAATATATTTATTGTTTTTTATTAATTTATTATTAAGAAAAAAACGTATAATAATTTTGTGATAAATAAAAAAAGTCAAAATATTATTTTAAAGAAATCGTGGCTTTTATTTAAACAACACAAAAAAGAGAAAAGCTCAAGGATTATTGTCGAAAAGCTTTAGGTAAGTTTTTAGTTTTATTAAAAGAAATGCAACTTAAACACGCAAAATTATGAAATTTTGTGGTGTATCATCGTGTGTTTTAAGACTTTAATTGTAGAAAATAATAAAGAGGTTAAAATGTTATCAAGATCTTTTTTGTGTGTCACGAAAATGATTGCGTTTTTGTTTTTAAGTGAGAACGGTATTGTTTTTATATTTGGTCAGTGGTATTCAAAAATAGGAAATGAAAGTATTGTGGGCAGTATATTAATTAAATTTCAGTTGGTTTGCTGATTAGTAGATTTTTCTGTATTGTTTATTCTATTATGTTGGTTGATTGGTCGTAAATAAAATGATTAATTTATATTATAAAATAATTAATTTATATTATGAAATATTTAATAAACAGTAAGTAGTTTTCGTTTTAAAAGAGGGATCAAAAAGTATTTTTAAAATATACGCACAAGTAATGCTGCATCTAATGTTTGAAGTGCTTTAATGTTACATGTTTTGTATTAAAATCCCTATTGCATGTCCTATAATATTACAAGAGCTATCGGAAATTACACTCGTTGTTTTTTCCATACATAAATATTTTTTCACCTTTGACAGTTTTAAAATCAATACATTTTTATGAAATTGGTTTTTCTTCATACTTAAACATTTTTAGTGAACTTTAATTTACAAAAGAGGAATGTCATTCATAAGACTTTAACACTAGATTTACGAAGCCCGTCAGTTTGACGGATTTCAAATTTCATATCTATTTAATGACGAACAACAAAATTTTTTTTTTAAAATTATATGTTGTTAATTATTGATTTATTGATATAAAAATTATATTCTGTTTCATATTTGGTTGGCTATCCTAGGGTCCAATATCAGTATGTGGTATACTATTTTCCCGAAAATACGTCAAATTGACGGTTTAAAAAAATTAACGGTTTGACATATATGTGAATTTTTTGTAATGATTTTGTATTTTCATAATATACACATAAAATAAATATTTATGAAATTATTATATTATGTTTATTTTTATAAAAAAATATAAATCATAAAAAGGCGTAATTTTACATACAAAAAACTCTATTTTCAGCAAATATGTATTACAAAACATTATATTTATTTTACATGGATTATGGACTTTCGAAAATATATATTTTTTTCAATTAATTTAGCTCAAAACATGCATTATGATGTGTCCGTCAAAATGACGGATTTCGTAGAAATAAGTATGCAATTTCGTCCGTAAATCTAGTGTTAAGGTAAATACAAACAAAACCTAATGAGTTGTTTCTTTTAACTAAATCAATCATTTTACTCACATCACCTTTAAGAAACTGAATAATCGTATGAGAAAAACTAAAAACCTTCTGAACGTTTTCCAAATGGGTTTCATATTGAATGTTAAATCTGGAAGTGGTTTTTGAAGCATTATCGAAAATGTATATTTTTTAGTATTCTATTTCATTATTGTTCTAAGACTACGTACAAAGCGTAATCTACAAAATATTTGATAATATTCTAAATAATAGTAGAATTAATAAATATGCAATAAAAATTTTTGCGAATTTTATGAAATTGGTAATCTGCGTTTTGGCATTAAGAGTGTAAAGTGAAAAATTATTTGTTTTCACCACGGTGTAATTGATTGATATTTAAGTAACTACCACAGTTACAAACTCGAAGTTTTAGTTCAAATTCGAAGAAGAGAAAATCATCTGTTTCTTACAGATAATGAATTTATTTTTTTTCCATCCACATAGTATTTTTTATTTTAAAATTCATCAACATCTTAACTTCTATGTTTCATATTACATATTATTTTAAATCAAAGCATTCTTACTGATACAAAATATGGTATATTATAAATATTCGAATGCGAAATATATTAGGGGAGGTTGAGAGGTTTATACTGCATAAGATTGAAATGAGTGATTTAATTTCTTGCTAAACGAAGATTCTGAAGCACGGGTAAACTTCTGAAAAAAGAATTCCTTATATCCTAAACTAAAACTAAATACTTTAACTTGTTTCTTTTGGCAACCTTATAGACCAAATTCCATCAAAATTGTTTATAAGCGTTTTAAATTTAAAACAAATAGCTGTAAGGTAAACTCCACAGTCCACTCTATTTTGCTTAATAACGCTAGTTTGGTAACGAAACAGGTAAATCGGAAAATCTAAGAAAGACCTCTGCCTGTTACTATGTGCAATAAACCTTTGAAACTAGTCATTAGTCATTACTATATCATTTTATGTGTCATCACGCTTGTTTTAAAATTGTAGGTTGAATGGTGCTGTGCACAAGACCTTAAAAATGAAAACGGATGCGAAACTTTTTTACTAAAAGCAACCAAGAAAGCAAAGTTAACAAAGTTTTTCAAAACACTACTAAAAGCGTGCGTACTCAAATTCATTAAAATCAAATGAGAGAGTTTGAAGTTATTGAGACTCAACATTAAAAGCTCGGAAGACTCCATCTTGAAGTCAAATCATCCGTTTCCATGGGCAGCAGCAAAATTTATGACTACAACAATTTCCGAAAAAGTTTTTTCAGAGCCATTAATTCCTTAAATTATCGTAACAAATAACGCTGGCTTAGACGTCGCTGACTCAGAAAGGAAAAAGACTTTGTTCGAAGTACCTTTTTCTGCAAACTCGACTGTTCTATAAATTCAGTCTTCAGGAGTTAATATTAAAAATCTTTCAAACCCAAATTGTCTGAAAATCTTTTAAGAGGTTAGATATCCAAATCTGGAAGATGATCAATTTCCAGCCCATCTACATAAAAAAGAACGAAATTTGATATTTCAAGTTATGGAAAAATATTTTTAACCCCAGTGGTATCTCAAGTTTTAAAATTATAATAATTCACACAAATCAAGATTTTTGGACGACAACCATTTGATGTCTGATCGCTAATACGTGGTTCGAAACAAATACCAACAATCGATTTATAGAACGTTGTAGCCGTTATAGCTTTTAAAAAAAAGTAGCCCATTAGAGTGACAACAATTTGATCAACTCAAAATCTACCAAAACATAGCTATTGATTTTTTCAGATCAAAGAAATTGAGAAAGCATTCAATTATTTGGAGTCCTAATTTCCAATTACTGGCTTTGAAACATTTATATAATGGCAATGACAAAGAGTGTTTATCTAGAAATCTAGGACTCGGTATTCCACATCAATTATTTCATATTTATAAGTCTATATTCTATATTCGTCTCTGTATGAAATACTGTCGTGAAGTGTGAAACAATGTATCTGTTATTCTTTTTTTTTGGACTCTCTTTAAAAGCGGAAACTAAACGCATGTTGTGTGATCGAAATTTAACATCAAATCTGCATTACGTCGTATTGTTGAAGATTTTCTTCTTCTTAATTATCATCGTCACAAACAGTGAAGGAATGAAATCAGATATATCATGTTTCATCTACACATACTATTTTTCTTATTTTACTCTAGAGTCAATCAGTGCAAACAGTTAAACTATCGAGATCACAATCTGTCATACTGACAGAATGTAGAGACTTCTCTGCCCAAATGGAGTTTAAATGAAATGATTTGCCCGAAGCAATTTCGTGGTCCGGCATAGCTGCGACACTGCTACCAGGTGTAAGAACTGCACATTCCGCTTTGAAATTGCCATTGAACATGCGATTTATTGAAACTCCTACATGCATCATTTCCAAAGGATTTGGAATGGGAAAAATATTGCAGAAATGTAAACCTATTATTTAGGATGAATGCACAATGGCACACAAAAATCGCTTGAATCTCTTGACCGATCATTGCAAGATTGGCGTTGCAATAGCAGACCATTTGGGAATGCATTAACATGGCTTTAATCAGGAGATTTCAGACATATATTACCTGTAGTTAACCTCAGGATGAATTTTATTGCCTGATAACTTCTATTATTTAGAGTCGTCAAAACAGGAATTGGTTAAAAAAATATTTTCAAATATTCAAACTAATCATAAGATTGGCGGCCAAAAACAAAGACGTCAATGAATTCAACAGTATAATTCAGTCTTATATTCAAAGCGAGGGAGTCACATACAAGTCCGTAGACACGGTTATGGAAGCGGATGAAGCAGTTAACCATCCAACCGAATTTTTGAATTCACTTGATCTGCCAAGGATGTCACCGCATGTACTGCAATTAAAAATCGGTGTGCCAATTATCATGTTGCGAAATATCAATCAGTCAAAACTTTGCAATGGCACGCGACTCGCAGCAAAAAAATTATTTAGCAACGTAGTAGAATCAACAATCTTGACTGGACCTTTCAAAAGTGAAAAGGTCCTCATTCCTCGCATACCTAAAATGAATTGAAAAGATTCTAATTCCTAATTTGATTGGCATTTGTAATCACCATCAACCAAGTTCAAGGTCAAATATTAGGAGTGTGGTCTAGATCTAGATACCGATTGTTTCTCACATAGACAATAGAACAACAAAACACATTGTATTGTATACCCCATTCTGAAATTAAACACATTATATTTAACCAGATTGAGCCACTGCAACGCGTCCAGCTAGTCATTAAATAAATTTGTAGCACACATAGCCACTACCCAAACAAGGTTGTACAACTGGTCCAGTGATGGTTCATTAATTGCAACCAGTAATGCAGCAATTGGCGAGTATACTGGTTAATACATAATTTTACTGGATGATAACTTCGAGCCAGACAAAAAACAACAGCAAGGTTGTACCGCTGGCTTAGTAACGGAAGAATAATGATGACCAGTATCGTAGTACTGGCTAAGTGCTGGCAACCATGACTGGACCATTAAAAAAAATATAAAATATTATCATATGTAAATTTAAATAAATTAAATATAAAATAATTTAAAATAAAACAAAAATACCGGAAAAAAATTCAAAACTTCCCATACAACTACATCCAAAAAAATAATCGTTGCAGGTAAATTCGAATAAAATGTCATTGTTTTGGCTCCGACGTTTTATTTAGTTAAATCGATTGCAACCCTACTTTCAACACAAATGCACAAAATTTAACTGTCAAAATGAATAAACTTAATGTTATTTCGACAATCAATGCTGTTGTTATAAACATCTAGAATATCAAGCATACTACTCTTTTGTAGAATTAACTGCAGTGCTTTTGATATGATTATTAAAGTCAACAAAAATGTATTCAATTCAAGTATTTTATATATTGATTTAAAATTCAAAATCAAAAGTAGTTTTCGAATGCAGCATTTTCTTATATTTGTTAATTTAATGGCGATTTCCTCAATTTTATATGCAATTTTTTACTTTGTTAAATCGATGTACCTCTGTCGATTTAAAATATTAAATTTTTTTTTGGGTGTGGTTCAGTAATGATCTACTACTGGGGACCAGTAATGCAACCATGACTGCAAGTACTTAGAAATATTTAAATAATATTTTCATATGTAAATTTAAATAAATTATTTACAAAATAATTAAAATAAAATAGAAATGAAAAAAAATTTAAAACATATCACAAACACCAACACCAACCTTCTCAATATTATCATAGTCTTTCAGCTGAGAAGCGATAACTAAACTATATATGTGAAATTTTTCTATCTATATATTTCTAAAACGGATAATACTCTAGTAAAATTTAAAAAAGTGACATAGATTGGCTAATTCATGGCTGCAGTACTGGCCCAATAATAATGTTAACCATTAACGGGCCATTGATTGGCCATTTATTGTAAAGTGTACTGGCTATTTTCTATAAACTATAGATCGGCCGATTCATTGTTCTAGTAATGGCAAAATAACAATTGCCAAGTACTGTTTACTTTCCATGGGGCAATGCTTGGCCGTTCAAAAGTAACTATATACTGGCTCTTTTCTGTTAACCATAGAACGACCGATTAATGGCTCTAGTTAGTGATTGCAAATTTGGGTCGATATTCTAAAAGCGGGTTTTCGGTGTTATCTAAAGAACCGGTTTCCGGTTTCAACCCGGTTTTTTTTAAACAAAATATATTAATTTCTACAAAATGTTTACCAGAATTTAAAAAACAATAATTTGAACAAAGTCTATTCAAGTTTATTTCACGTTTATTTCAAATGAAAATAATAAATAATTCAGTCAAAAATAAAATAATAAAACACAAATATTTTTTTAAGAAATAAAACAATAATATAATTATTTATTTTCCTGTTTTAAAAAGTGGGATCTCATTAAACATGTCTATTGTGTTATCAGCCAGACATGATCGAATTTTTGTGCATATAATTCCTGAAGCCGAAAATGCTCTTTCTACTTTCACGCTTGTCGGTGAAATAGAAGAAAGAAAATTGTACACTCTCTCGAGTTCTTCCGGGCCTCTGATCCAATTAGAATCGAACTAGGTAAATTCACGATGAACCTTCATGTTTGGACTAATATCTTTTTTGGTCTTTCTCTGCGGTTGAACACTTAATTGATTGTCGATAGCTTTTTGTAACAAATCTTTCATCACATCCGATGATGATAGTTGTTCTTTCTGTATTTCTTCCATAGATTGGGATTGTTCTTCTTCTACTTCGATCATACCGTCACCTCCTGACAAAATTTTTTCATTTGTCGTTATGCCAGATATTTCTAGCATTTTAACAATCAGCTTAACAATCGACGATTTGGTAAGTTTCCAGAAAATATCAACTTGTGAATTTTTTTCGGCATACAACACTTGGTATTTGTTATGAAGATACAGCAAAAAGCTCAAAAAAAAATCAGTTCGTCTTTCTTTAATGTGGCATATTAGCTCCATTTTCATATCGATTGCCAGCTGGCCACTATGTTTGTCCACATGTGACAGCATAAAGATTAAGGTCGCGTCGGCAGTCAGAAGACTTTTATCTTGCCGGCAAAGTGACTCGACTCCCAATTTCATTGGTAACAGAACATTAATAGTTGATAAATATCTTAACTGTATTTAATTAGTTAAAATAGTTAATAAATACAGTAAAGTTAGTTAATAAATACAGCAATACGTAATAAATGAAAAAGAAATTATCATTTTAATAATTGAATGACGAATTGATGAACACTGAGAGGAAAATACTTGTTTAGTTTTAAACTATTTCACCTGTGTGTGAGTAATATGCATTTATTTTTAAAACAATATATGTACTCGTTCTTATTCGCATGTAATACAATATTAATAAAAAAGTATCTACAATCAAACCCAACACTAAAATAACCGACCAAATGGCACAATTATTAAAGTTTTCGCGCCTATATCGGAAGGTTCCAAAACAGGTAATCTTTTATATTTAGTTAGGGGTATCTGCACCTAAAAAAAATTTCTCTGGCTTGTCAAAATGTCGTCGGTTTTTAATATAATCCATGAAGCCACATAGACCTAAAGAAAAAATGTTGTAGGTATCCCGACATTCTACCAAATTCGACAGACCAACCGACAAACACACAATGTATTTATAATTTCTCATATGATTTATATTATTGTTTTGTTTTCATCGTTTTTTTTGTGAATACGTAATGTATAATTAAGCAAAGTTTTTTGTTAATGATAGAACCGGTTTTTAAGGGCAATCAAAACCGGTTTTTCGGTGATGCTAAATAGCATAAAAACCCGGTTTTTCGGATATCGGAAAACCGGGTTGCAATCACTAGTTCTAGTACTGGCCCAATAACAATAGCCAAGCACTGTTAACCATTAATGTGCCAGTGCTTGGCCGTATTTCAAAGTCCGGCAAACCCTGCTAGGCTTCTTTAATATGGTGGTGATTTTATATGTACGACGCAACCCTTTTCCATGCTTTCAGCAATTCTCTTATTGCGCTAGAAGATTGTTGTTTTGTTGTTACGAGTTTATTTCAAATTCTTTAGACGAATTTAAACATCAATTAACTCATGTTATAGAAGAAAATTTTGCTTTAAAAAACCTGATTTCTACATTGAAAAAAACGAGAAAAACTTGAAGAAACTGTTTGTGTCTTGGAGCAGAAAATTAATAGTTTGAAGCAAGAGAAACTGAAGTCTAATGTGTTTATAACTGGCCTACATAGACAAAATATTGCCCCAGAAAAAATTATAACAAATATCTTTCAAACTCTAGAGGTTGATCTAAACATGAATGACATCTCTAAAGTTCATTACGTTAAAAATTCTAAACCATCTGTACAGCAAGTTCAAAACAACTCTGCTTCCACAATAATCACATCAATTGCGCAAATTTTTGTAAAGTTTCTTCTGAAAAGTGTCTTAGTTTAGTTTTATAATCTACCATTTATTTCCAATTTAAAATTAACATAATATCAATTACTTACAATGGTTTAAATAAGTTAATTTCAATACAATTTTTAAAAAAACTATGGCTCATTGTTAGAGCTACTCAATTTTATCCATTCTACTACATTTGTTAAATTGTTTATAAATATTTCTTAAATAATTGTTACAATGAAGTAATCTTTACAATCTCTTAGGTTTATTTTTGCATAAAAAATTGGAATTTAAAAAATGCAATAATGTATTAGTTATTGATACTTATTGAATTACTTTAAACTAAGCCTATGTTATAAAATTTACCTAACCTACAACTAACCTATTAATAGTGTTACGATTACAGAATAATCTAGACGATTACGGTCACTTCCAGGAAAATAAAATCAACAAAACACAACAGAAAGTGAATGAAATGAATAGTGTTGTTGTTGTTGCACATGTTCTTAGAAATAGGGTCAACATAAACGATTTTATGAATCAAATCAATATAACGTAAAATAATCGTATATTCTAATATTTTCTCAAGGTTTCTGGAAAGTGATGTCGAATTATCTAGAAGTATTGCAGAAGGTATATAAGAAAATTACCTCTTGTAGTTTTGTATTAGTTTTATTTTAAACCTGCGATAGTGAAGTTATTATAAAAGTGATATTTAAAATTAGTTTTTGTAAATAAAGTTATAAGTGTTATTAAATAGAAATATTTTGTGTATTATTTTGAACGTTGTGAATTGGAAATTTCTACAATAAACCGTTGGAGTTTCTGAAGCTGTTGAAAGAATATTCTAGTTAGGAATATTGTTTGCTGTATTGTTTTCCTGTTGTTGTGGAACAATTAAGGTGTTGAATACTTAATAAAACCTGGTGTTTGTGCTTACTAATCAGTGATCGAACTCAGGAAGAGATTGGGGATTGCGTTTATCGAATTGTGAGTAAGGCCAATTCGAAGTAAGGTTGGAAAAACGTAACAATAGAAAACAATTACTTCTATTTTATTTTTTTGTTAAATAAGACATTTATCTAGACATTTTATCTAGAATTCTAAAATCTGATTTAAATTTTAAATGTTTATGGATTAAAAATGGAAGAATCCTATTGATGAAAGATGTCAACTCCAAAGTATGAATTCACAATTAGTAACAGAAATGATCTTTCTCAATTAAGAACATTTTAATTACCAGTATATATTCGCATATACAACGTTAATTAAAGTACCTCGGCAAACTTATTTAACCATAGTATGAATACGTGTTTATTTAATATTGTTTATTTGAATATTAGAAGTTTGCGCAGAAAATTTTCGGATGTTAAATTGATTGGATGTTTGGGGCAGTCGCCCAAATTTCTTAAAATTCATGCATTTTTACAAACGGAAATCCGAATAAAAGAATGCGAAAATTTCTTGTATAATATGGATGGCTAGAATTTGTTTTTTTGGAACAGGATGAAAGGATATGGCGGTTGTGCGATTTATCTTCGATCCTTTTTAAATTCAGGAATTTGAAAATAATAACTTTCTTGTTGTTAAACTTATTAACAGCAAAAATGTTCTAATCAAATTTGCTACAATTCTTCAAAATTATCCCAAAAGCAAAATTATGGGAGATTTTAATATAAATCTAATAATTTATAATAATGAGGCAGTTCAATCTTGTTTAAATGAAATTTACTCTTATTGTTTTGCCGCGCTCAATAGAATTGATGGCAATTTCTTAACGCGTGTATCTTTAAACTCTGTTTCAATTATTGATTATGTCATTACTGACCTGTTTCAATAGAACTTTGATTTATCTATTATTGATTCTTCTTTGTCTGATCATAAGCAAATAATTCTTGGTTTAGATTACTCTTTGGCTCGGGATAGTTGTCAACAAACAAAATCTGTCCTTGATTACGAAAACTTTGCAAACACATGTGACTGCGAAAGCATTTAAAACTTTGGATCTTTTAATGAGCTTTTTCAAGTACTGAAAGCTACATCTTTAGACAATTCGCGAAAAATAAAAGTTTATAACAGGAAAAATAATAAAAAATGGATGACTCCTAAATAGAAAATTGGCAAGGAATAATATTTTAGCAGCAAAACGAGAATTCCATTGCAAACAACTGGATAACTGCAAGGGAAATCCGCGAAAATTTTGGAATTTTCTCAGAGCAACAGTTTTTAATAAAAAAACAAGTAAATCGGATAGACTATCTATAGATATTGAGGGCATTATTGTTAATGATGATTTTTCATTGCAAACGAATTCAATAACTTTTTTTCAAAAACTTAGTTTTCGTTTTTATACATAATGATATTGTTAATTTAAATTATAGTAACATTATCCATGATTCTCCTAATTGTTTTTCAATTAGTCATTCTGACTGTCTTGAAATGGAACATTTAATTCGTTATCTAAACAATACTACTTCTTCCGGTCCAGATATGATTTCAGTAAAATTTGTAAAGAATTTTAGTAACAACCTGTGTCCGATTTTAGTTCGATTGATAAATGATTCCATCCGCAGAAACGAGTTTCCTGATGTCTGAAAGCTGGCTAGAGTTGTCCCTGTGTTCAAATTCGGTTGTGCATTGACCTAAAGTAACTAAAGGCCAATTTCAGTACTAAATGTTTTTTCGAAGCTATTTCAAAAAGTTATTGCGACAAGGCTTTTAACTTTCCTCTCTGATGAGAGAGTTGTTTCGGATATACAATTTGGATTTGGCAAAAACTCTACTAACACAACGTTTGCTTGGATAATAATTTCTATGTTTCTTGTATTTTGCTGGACATTATTCATTAAACAAGCTTTTGACTCTGTTATGGGCCATTTTCAAAATTTGCTTACATTTGCTGTCCCAGAGGTAAAAATAGAAATATTTAACATAAATTAACCTTTAAAATTAAATTAAAGCACTGTTTTACATAGAGGAGACTGTGTTGAATATTTGTAGCCTAAAAAATAAAAAGAATATTAAAATGTTTTAAGAAATAAAAGGTTTTAAATGTAAAAGTTTGAAAAAATGCTTGTCCCCTTCAAGTTTTATGAAATTTGACTCTTGTTTTTGTTAAATAATTCAGCTTTTTAAAATAAACAGTTTTTAATTAATAAACAGTTTTGTTTATTTTAAATATAATCTATATATATTGAACATTTTTAGTAAAAAATTAAATAAATGTTTTTGTATTTTATGATATTACTAAAAAAAGGATGTCTCCCACTTTTTGTCAAGTCCGTTACCATGTAATTAATTTGACAACAAATAGTTCAAATTTTTATCACCAGAAGACAGCACATATACAGAATTATTGCTAAACTAGTCAAGTATCTTTTTTAGCCATTTTGTATTCTTCGGGCCAGAAGAATTGCAGTAGTGTTAAGAATAGGATTTCTTCAAGGCTGGTTTTTTTATTTTTTGTCAAGTTTGTTACTATTATTTTTGAAACTAACGTAGTACATACTTTAATACTTTTTCAGTTTGATACTATTTATTTGATAGGTTTTAAAGGTGATTCTATTTTTCGCTAATAATTATTTGTTGCAGATCAGGCTTTTTTTAATGTTTTAGTGTTAATATCCAGTCCGTTACCAGTCAAGTCCGTTACCATGTGGTTGGTAACGGAATTGACAGAATATAGCAAACTGACAAGTTTACAAGAAAAATATCCCTAAATAAAACCCAAGTTTTCTTATAGATTTTGATCTGCTGGACACGGATATCATATTCATTTTTTAGGTTAGCTTTGTTTTTTAGATATTCACGGAAAACCAATTTTTTCTTTGAACAAACAGGTTTTTGGATCGCATATTTTACAAAACAAATGAATTTAATATACTAATGATACTTAATATACTAATGATGATGCATAGTAAAAATACTAACAAACATTTTGAGCACTTTTTTGTAAAAATCCATTAAGGATTCTGGAAGTTACACTCGAAAAAAGTAGAAAAAAAATCAAAAATTTATGTTTTTTTAAAAATTTTCAATATTCAACGCCAAAAATTGTGAACAAACAATGATTGTAAATAATTTTAATTTCTTGATGCCTACAGTTAATAGTCAATATTCTTTCTTTTGAGTTAAAAAACACGAATTTTGGTGCAGGATGCACCAAGTTATTCAGGTTTTCCCAAAAAAAGTCAAAACTAAATATTTGGAAAAAAAAATGTTTACTTAGAATAATTTAAATTCTGCAACATAATTGATTTATATATAAGTCGTTATACATATTTTCGAGTTAAAATTGCAAGTTATGGTCAAAACCTGGTGGTTACACAACGTTACAACGTTAAATGAACATTTTCTCTATTGTACCATCTTAAATGTGTTAAGTTGCAGTTGACATAACTATTTTTCGGCATCCACAGTGTTTATCTTCATTCAATTTTATGGCGAAGTAATGAAGGTATGCAGCTCTTATACATGAAGTGATTTTTTTAGCAGAATGTATTATACAAATTCCACAAATAAAACAAAATGAAATTTGACTATTTTACACTTGAAAATTCTTGAGATGCCATCCAAATAAATTTAACTTTACAGTTTACTATTTTACAAGAATTCTTAACTGATGTTTGAGAACGACTGAACTTGTAAAATATTTTTGACGATACGGCACAAAAAAAAGAAAAAAATACATAAACGCGGTTGAAATAAGGAAAACTCAAAATAGCTCGCAGTTTTTTTCGAAAATCGGTATAACAGCATGTAAGTATTGACTTGAAAAATATTATTAAAATACATTAGTAACGATTTTGATTTTTGGTAAAGGTTTTAGTCAAATCCGTTACCAAATGTCAAATCCGTTACCGCATCGTTTTCAAGGGTATTCATATATTAATTAACTTTTTTTTAATCTTTTAAATTGCCAATTCTCTTTCAACCAAGAAAGACAAATATAATCCAAATGAAAGTAAATACTTTAAATAAATATACACTTGCTTTATTTAGAAAAATTCTTCAAAATAATTTAATATTTTAATTCTAGGGTAATTTTTGCCTCCAATTTTAATTTAAAAAAAGCAAAACTGATCCATTGCCTGTTTTCAACTTTGGGAATATAAATCACCTTAAAGCAAGTTGATTTTGAAAATTTAAATTTTTTTTAATGTGAGAATTTTTACGATTTGTGTATGGTAATGGACTTGACAATTTGCTATGTAGCCCAAGTTGCGACAGCATCTACATGCTAAATTATACAAAAAAGTGTACGATTATCTACTTTTCTTTATTGTCCCAACCTTGGTCTTAGCACCTGTAATGATTTTTAAATGAAAAATTAATTTTTATTTTTAAATTTTTAATCTGAAATGTAAGCGTTTGGTGAAAATGGCCCTTATATATTTGATTTAGGATTTATTGTACAAGCATTAACGATCTTTGAAAGCTATTTGAGAAATCGGAGAACAGTTTGTCTCTGTTGGCCTGTATAATAGCAAAAATAATCAGTTGCGAAAAAGTGTTCCACAATATATATATATATATATATATATATATATATATATATATATATATATATATATATATATATATATATATATATATATATATATATATATATATATATATATATATATATATATATATATATATATATATATATATATATATATATTTATATATATATATATATATATATATATATATATATATATATATATATATATATATATATATATATATATATATATATATATATATATATATATAGTCAAATGCTTTTTCAATTTTTGAATTTTTATATTATTGTTAATATATAATCCTGAAGATGGACCTAGCCCGAAATATATAGATTTTTTAACAATAAATTTATATTAATTCAAAAAACGGGTTTAATTGAAGATATACAAATAAAAAAATAATTAAAAAAATCCCGGAAATACAAATCCATAATATGAATTTTTAATGTTGCTTTAAATTTATGTCTCTAAATCTTAATTTATCGTAAACCACATTTGCATTGTGAGAAAAGCAAGGTATTAAGCTCCTTCAGTCCCTGCATACGAGCAAACGTGAGATATAGCATACTTCTGGAAATAGAAGTGAGACATCACAAGTGTTGATTCCGAGCTACAGCAAGTAATCAGAATCCTAAAAATAAAAAACTGATTAGTAGTTGTATCAAGTAATTATTTAACTCACCTAAAATTTAATTTTCCACAAATTCGTCTGTATCAGGCAAATCTTAATTCCGGACATCGTTAAATAAAATAATGACTTTGAAACTAACCTTTAGACTTATCCAAATCGTTGATTTTGACATTGTTAATAAAAAAAACTTCACCACAGCTCTGGAAACAAAATGTTCTGCACATATTGTGTGTTTGTTTCCATTAAATACTTCAATCAATGGTTAACTATTGTTATAGATTTTGCTTAGTTCTAATTATAAAAACAGGTGCTCCGGCGACCCCACCACCCATTGTCCATTGCCCATTATCGCTTAAAAGCTTAGCAGTTCTTTCTCATATAAATCTCCATATTTTGCTAAAGTTTCATCAAAATTAGTTCATCAAAGAATAATGTAGCATTCCAAAAAACATAAATTCTGTTGAACGAATAGAAAAAGTAACCAGAATGATATGGAGATCTGTTACAAGTCATACTGTAAGCATTTTTACACAGTTTAATCAAAATCAGTTATCAGGAACCGATGTTATTGAAGTTTTAAATAAACAAGTGCGTGGCAGGCCCCCACCCCCTCCAATATCGCCCAAAAACTAATCAATTTTTTGCCATTTAAATCTCCATCTTTTGATTAAAATGTCATTACAAATTGATTTACAGCAACACTCTTCCCCGAAACCTTCTCCGCCTTCCCAAATTTAATTGATGTCTTCCAAAAGTTGATCTTTATCTCCTCACACTAATTGAAACCTGTTTCGTAAGTTTGATCATAATCACTACATTATTGTAGACATTGTAGACTGGAGTGTGAATAATGTGTTCTCACTGAAGCGTGAATAATGTACTGACAAAAATGCAAAAAATTACAAATACACTTTTGAAAAACTGGAGGTTGGGATGTAGAACTGTTGTGAATACCTTATGTACCAAGTTTCATCCAATTCAATCATCAGGTGCAGATGTTATTGAGTTTTTACAAAAATAGGTGCTTGGGGGGGCCCACCACCTTGTTCAATATCGTTCAAAAACTAATCAGTTTCCTTTCACACATTTTGTAAAGTGTCATCAAACTTAACATACGAACGAATGTTGTTTGCTTCCAACAAACATCAAAAACAGTGAAAAAAATCACCAAAGCATGGTGGACTCCCCAACCATTTGTCTAATGTACCCCAAAAACTAATCAAACCTTTCTCAGTTTAGGTATTCCAAGCCAAAGAATTTTTTCGTTAAACCTTGTTGTATGGTTGGTTATGGAATGGTCAAAAGCGAATATGATTAGGGAAAATCCAAATCCATCAAACCTACGCATTTACAACTACACAAAACTCCTACGCAAAAATGACATAAACACAACAAAAAAAATTTAAATTTAATTATAGATGTTTTCAAAGCTCATTAGGATTTATGTACATCAAATCCTAAATCTCTTATCACAAATACATAATTTTCTTTCGTAAACAATTTCTATTCAAAAACTTTTTAAATCTCCTATTTCTATACATATTCCGCAGCATGTAGCATTTTTTCTCTGGTAATGAAAAAAAAATTAAAGAAAAAACTGCGTATTCAATTCAGCAAAACGAATATAAATGAATAAAAAACGATGATATTACAATACATAATGCCGGAAGGGTTATTTTATTCTAAACCTTCCAAGTACAATTTAATAAGTTAAAAGTATTTTTACCTACCAGCAAAAAAAATTTGATAATTTTGAACTGTTTCTTGAACTTTACATGAGAAACTTTATTCCTAAATTTTCATTGAAAATAATCAATACTGTCGAAAATTAAATTAGGGTTTACATAATTCAGAATCTTCAATCGATCTTAAAACATTTTCTCCCATTTTTTATAGCAAAAAATCGATTTGATAATTAAGAGCGAAATTGTTGGAAATATAACCTAAACTATTTTGAAGTCCAACTATAAATATACTTTGTTGTTGGTTTGATTATCTTGAAATCTAAAGTCATGCTGGTTAGCTTTTTTCTGTTTTTTGGAGTAATAAATCCAAATTTAATTATGGGTTGTATTTTGTTGGTTTCGTGTTAAATCAACCGTGTTTTATGTAGAATTCATTATTTGTTTCTTTTCTTTATTTCGTCATGAACTTTATTAAAAATCTAGTGTAATCAATTATTTTATTGATAAAATGAAAGACTGGCAAACCAAAACAAAAACCAAGTATAAAAACTTTTGAAAAGAAAAGTGAAATTTGTCATAGTTATAGAATTTGTTTGTAAAAATAACAAAATAATAATATAGTATAAAATAAAAATGGCGTTACTTTTGCAGCCGCAGTCAAAAAGTAAGATTTTAACTAGCTCCCTAGCGGCAGTAAAGTTAAATTTAAAAAATTCCACGTATGTGACCAACTATATTAATTTTAAATTTATTAAAGTTAGTTTCCTGTTTTATTAAAATTGGGAGTTGATTGAATTTAGGCAGCCAGTAATAATAATATAATATTACCAGACGCACCAGATAAAAAGAACTCCTGAAGGAAAAACAAACATCTCCTCGTATAATAAATATGAATCTCAAAAGCACGAGTTAGGGTAAATCTATGCTTTATACGGAAGTTTATTATATATATATATATATATATATATATATATATATATATATATATATATATATATATATATATATATATATATATATATATATATATATATATATATATATATATATATATATATATATATATATATATATATATATATATATATATATATATATATATATATTTATATACATATATATACATATATATATATATATATATATATATATATATATATATATATATATATATATATATATATATATATATATATATATATATCAGTGGCGGATTAAGAGTTCAGGGGGCCCTGGTGCGGGTAAATTTTTGGGGGCCCTTTATCCTCATTTTCCAAAATTGATTACTAAATAAAACGGTCATCAGCTTCGAAAAAAACCCTAGTAAATTAAAGTATTTTCAAAAATTCATTTTTGATGGCTAAAAAACAGAACTGATTTTTTGATGATTTAAAACTGCATGTCTGAAATCAGAACTGCGAAAAACGATAACAATTACACCCTTAAAAAATCTTTGAAATAGAGTATATACAATGTGTATCATGAATTGATTCTCTAGTTCAAACGATACTCTTGCAGCAGTTTTTAACTATGGGTTCCATTGTTTTCTCAGATTCTCAAATAAATAATTCCAAATAAAATTTTCGATTTCTCTATTTTGCAATCTAAAAGCAATAATCTATTCGAATATTTTAAATAAAGATATATAATTTATAAATAAAATAAATAAAAAACAAAAGTTTTAATTCTGAACTTCCGAGAGTGATGAAACTCTGGGCTCGAATCACAATGGCAACTTTCTTGGAGCTCTTGAACTTTTGGCTAAGTTTGATCCTTTCTTAAAAGAGCATAGTGGTAAATTTGGCAACAAAGGAAAAGGTATGCGACATCTGAAGCAAACTTAATGAAATGATAAAAGTGATTGTTATTGGGATATTTTTATGAAGAACTTCGTACCTATCAAGCACAATATGTGACGAATTTATTACCACCATGGGGCAAGAAATCAAAAATCGTATTGCAGCCGACGTCATTGACGCAGTTTATTATTCGATTAGTGTTGACTCCACTCTGGATGTAAGTCATTCGGATTAATTGGCTTTTTGCATTCGATATGTAAAAGATGGTAACATCAATGAACGATTAGTTGCTTTTATTCCAATTGAGGATCAAACATAAAAGTATTTGGCATCGTTTAAAAATTCCTCGAAGAAAACAAAATTGACATACAAAATTACAGAGACAGTCATATGACAACGCAAACAATATGGCCGGAATTAGTGGCGGTTTTCAAGCGTTGATTCGATTGTTGTAAGGATTGTTGTAAAGATTGTTTGTAAAGATTTTTGATTATTTTTGTTATTTCTATGAAATTAGGCTCGATGTCAATACTGTTACCGTTACCGTTCCCAGCTGAACGATAACTTTTCAAAATGAATGTAATCAATAACATATTTACATCGAGAGTAGCGCTTCCAAAATTTCCGTTTTGCCAATACTGACAAAGTTTCTCACGTTACCGGTGTAGTACCGATAGTCTAGAAAATAGAATAACTAAAACACTTTTTTTAGAAAAGTTATTGAAATAAATATAAACAAAATATTTAAATTAGACTTTAGTCAGATTTATTTTATTTCAATTAGTAAAAAGAATACTTTTAATTATTATTTTCAGTTAAAAAACACACAAACAATTTTATAAAGATTAGTGTTGCAATAAACTTTTAATAGAATTTCAATAAATATTCTTCTATCTATCTTCTTCTATATAAATAAAAATTTAAATGTTCGTTTGTTCAAAATGGGTAATCTCCTTAAGTACTGGATCGATTCCTTTGAAATTTGATCGATTAGTTTTGTATTGTGATCAGCCCATAGATTATTTTGTGTCCTCTTTTCGGTAGGACTGTCCTCCTTTGGAGCAAGGTCCTTTGTCCTCATTTACTATAAAGAAGTTTTATTTATTTTATCAATGAATTTTATTTTTAAATTAAAACTTGTTCTCTGTCGGAAGAGTAAAACGTCGTATTGCTTTCGTGTTTAATGAATTTTATTTTCTCACAAATTTGCAATGCTCATTGCTCGCTCGCATTGTAAACTTTTGATCGAAAATAAACTAGTTCATTAAACACCTCAACAATAAAGTACTATTATACAGTTAGTTTCTTAGGTGCCTTTGCGTGTCAAAACATAGATGCAATGAAAAATGCTAGAAAATATGGTCGAAAATTCACTGAGTTTCATTTTTATAGAAAACTCACAAATGCAACAAAAATTAAACGAGATTGGCTAATCTATTCACCGTCAGCCGAAGCAGTTTTTTGTTTTGTATGCCGTTTATTTGGTGATTTGAATGGAAAATCGCAAGCATTTTCATTAAAAAGATTCAATAATTGGAATAATTCATCACATTTCGAGGCATGAAGAGTCTAAGTATCAGATGACCAATAATTTTACATATAAAATGCGTATCAAAAATGAACTTACTTTCGAGAAATCTTTTAATAATACAACTAAAATTGCATCACGAGGACTTGCTTTTCGTGGTCACGATGAAATTTTAGGATCAAAACACAATGGAAACTTTCTTGGATCTCTTGAATTATTGGCTAAATTTGATCCCTTTTTACAAAAACATAATTCTCGTTTTGGCAATAAAGAAAAAGGTACACTCTTTTCATGTAACACTGACAAATGATTCTTTTTTTATTATTCGGAATATTTTTAGGAAAAGTATCGTATCTTTCAAGCACAATTTGTGAAGAATTCATCTCTATCATGGCAAAACATGTTAAAAATCACATTGTTTCGGAAATTATAGAATCTCGATATTATTCGTTTAGTGTCGATTCCACTCAGGATGTGAGCCATACAGACCAGTTGTCTTTTTGTGTTCGATATGTTAAAAGTAATACCATTTGTGAACGATTTATTTCATTTATTGAAATCGAAGGTCATACATCGAATTATCTTTTTGACATCATTATGAAATTCCACATTGAAAACGAAATAAACATTGATAATTGTAGAGGCCAGTCATATGACAACGCTTACAATATGGCAGGTATTTATGGTGGCCTACAAAGATTGATTCGTCAAACAAATAAAACAGCAATTTTTGTCCCTTGCTCTGCTCATTCATTAAATTTAGTCGGTAAATATAGTGTTTCTGGCAATACTGATGCAACTAAGTTTTTTGATATGGTTGAAAAACTTTATGGATTTTTCGTATATTCCCCTTTTCGATGGAATCGATTACAAGAACAATTAACCCAAAATAGCGAATACATGTTAAAGAGAGCAACTGGAACGAGATCAGGTCAGCGAGATCAGGTCAGCTAGATACGAATCAGTTCACGTTTTACATTCTTGTTATTTAAAAGTGTTGCATGTTTTAAAATCTTTCCTACACTCAGAGAATTTTGTCATAAAAAATTATAAAAATAGCCATAAGATTAACAATTTGGTGATTATTATACAGCTAATCACAACTTGTGATTATTTTCACTGATTTCGGAATAATAGTCATTATTAAACTAACAATTTTCGTTGGTAAGATTTACTAACAAAAAAAAATAAAATTTTTAATCTAAAAACGATAGCTTTTATATTAAATTAGAATTTGTTTAAATTAATGTCAGAATAGTTTAGGTTCATATCAGGTAGGCATTGGATAAATGGCATAAATTATTAGAATAATAATAAGTTGTCATTAGAACAACAGTAGGTTTATCAGATTACTAATATGATGTTATTATATTAATAAAAGGATGTTATTAAATTAATAATAAGTTATTATTAAATTAATAATGGAACTTATATTTAACACTTTTTAAATAAAAGAGAAAATTAAAATTTTGTTTACAGTTTTATTTATTTCAATTAATTTTATTTAAGTTTTTATTAATTTAAGACAGTATAGTTATTACATTTTATTTTTTAAATTTATTATTTTTTAAATAATTGTTTTATAGGCAATATTAAATATAACTAAATAAAACCCCTGAATATGACCCGCAAGGTCGAAAAATTGGAGAAAAATTTGCAACAATAAAATAGTTAATAATTAAAGAAGATTTTTAAGAAAGAAAAAAAAATTTTGGCTATAAATATTTAATAATTATATTTTATTTTAATAATTTTTATTTTTTAAATATTCAAGCTTTTATTTTGATTTGAAGTATATTATATTTAAGTATTTTTTGTAACTTATATACGACCCCTTTACTTATAAATTTTGTATAAAATGTTTCGTTTTTAATTATTTACTTAAATTATAGATATTTTGTCTTAAGTAGTTTAAATTTTAACGATTTAACAAATAATATGATTTAACATTAACATTTAACATTAAATGATTTAACATTAACAAATATTACTGATAAAAATTTGTAATTTACTACTAAAACCCATGACTTTTGGAAAGATTGCGTTCAAATTTGGAAAATTCTGCAAATTACACTGTAAATAGTAAAATTAGCTGTCAATCTGAAAATTTAAAAATAAATATATTAATTAAAGTTTTATTCGAATATACTATTATACAGTTTTAAATACCAGTTTATAACCAAGCTGTGATCTATATTTCTTTCCTTTATTCCAAATTTCCGATGTAAGTTCTACTATTTCATTGAGTCTAAGTTGCTTGGTTCAGTCCCATACAGAGTCAATTGCAGCCCAACTATTCTGTTCATTAAACTGTTCAACTTTAACTATTTATTTTTGTTTAATTTCACAACATTTTAATTTTTTTTTTATAAAACCAACCCACTTTTTCAATATTTCACTTAAAAATTATTTATTTAACTTTAAATTATTTAACAAAATACAAACATTTTTTAATGTTTTGTAGTCAGCGTCGGGATATATACTGTGATTCTTCTTAAGATTTTCTTAATTCACATTTAAAATAATAACCAAAGAATAAATTAACGTATGCTTTTATCAATCTAATAACCTAAGTTTTAAAAATAAGAACGTCCATAATTAATCTTATAAAATGGTTAATAAATTTAACTACAAAAATAATAATTTATGTTTTTATTTTAATAGCTCTACTTTAATAAAAAGATTTTTTATTTTAATGTCTGAAATCAATTTTTTAATGAGAATTGGTTATTAATTTAATCAGCAGTTCTGAATATTTTAATAATATTGACCATATTTTTAATTTAATAAAAAGTTTTATTAAAATAATTTAAAGAAATATTAATCTAATTACTGTGACAATAACTTTAACAAAAATCGTAATTAGATTAATAAAATAACTTATTACGCCTTTTTAAAACGGGCGGTTATTAAATTTACTAACAAAATTCTCTGGGTGTACATGAGGAAAGCTTCAGTGATGATAACAAAGCGGTGGTAACAGGTTTGATAAAAAAAACTATGTCAATTCGAAAATATTTTGATGCTTGTCCTCTGGAAAAGTGTACAAACCAAGTTTAATTTTGTGAATCGAGCATTACAAAAATCTAATTTAACTGTCTCGGTGACAAAAAACTGTTTGATTCAATAGTTACAGATTTGGAAAATAAAGATTACAACAAAATTTTTGATGATGCCTGTCAGCTTTTAAATTCTGTTTCATCTAATATTCAAACCGCAAATAATATTCAAACTTGCTCAACGTCACAAACACTTTGTCTAGAGGAACAAAAAGACCACCTTGAAAAATCGTTGTTCAAGCCAATTATAAAGGCTTTTCTTTTCAATCTGAGAGAGCGTGCTAAAGATTATGAAGATCTAGATAGCCAGTACTCATTTTTAATACATTTAAATTTGATGAGTGATGAAGAGATTGCTAATTCTTGCGGAACAATAACCGCAAAATACCCAAAAGATCTCAATGCAAATCAATTGATTGACGAATGTCAATTTGCCAAAAATTATTTCACATTTGATAATTTAAATTATGAATCGATGTACAAAACAATGTTCAATAATAATCTTTCTACCACTTTTCCGAATATCGATATTTTATTACGAATGTTTTTATGCATGTTTGTGGATAATGTTATAGGCGAACGATCATTTTCAAAACTGAAGTTAATCAAAAGTTATTTGCGTAATACTATGAGTAATGATCGTCTGAACGATTTATCCATTCTTTCTATTGACAATGAGATTTTGGACGAAATTAAATTCGATGAAATTATAAACACTTAAATACAGAAAAAATGTAATTTTAATGATAAATATATTTCAAACTTGTCTGGTTTAAGTTTCTTTTTTGCTTCTGCTTGGGGCCCCTGAATTGCGGGGCCCTGGTGCGGTTGCTTTAAAACTTGTATGATAATCCGCCACTGATATATATATATATATATATATATATATATATATATATATATATATATATATATATATATATATATATATATATATATATATTTATATATATGTATATATGTATATATATATATATATATATATATATATATATATATATATATATATATATATATATATATATATATATATATATATATATATATATATATATATATATATATATATATATATATATATTTACGGTGTTCCTTAGCTATATGGGGGAAAAAAAACTATGATATATTTTTGGTCTCACCCCCTAAATCGGTGTGTTTACATGTAAAAATGAACTGCAAGAAATTTTAGGTCAATCAAATAAAGTTAACCCGTGCCGACTTGAAATTGGACTTTGGTTCCATATGAAATCATCGAAAAAAAGAAAAATTTTTGCTGTACTGTTTTAGATTTTACTCAAACTTTGTGGAAATGTTCTTTAGGGTTCAAAAGATCAAAATCCACAAAGATTTAGTTTTTGCACGCGCCACTTCCGGTCCACC
>OY856186.1:130126029-130256058 GCA_963693315.1 Diogma glabrata
GTGAAAATTGACATAATCCAAACAATAAGATTGAAATTAAAGCCTACAAATATTTTTTAAAAAATAAGATTGAACCCTAATGAAAAACATATTCATTAATTCTTTATAATATAATTTCTTTTCAAAAAAATTTTTTTGCTTATCCATATTTGAGATATAAAATATTTATTTTTATTATTAATTTCTTCTTTGATGTCTACATATTTTCTATCACAAGGAAAACACAAAGAATATTTTTCTATTTGCTCATTTATACAATTTTCCCTAGATTAAAGAAATAAACCGCTTGCAAATATAAACAACGGCTGTGCTTACGCACCCGTATTATCTAACAACCCCTTTCTCCTGTGTTTTTTTCGTTATGGTTTGTTTACTTAAAATTAAAAAAGAAGACAAGAAAATAGTTTATTTCGATTCTTATCTATACTTTTTTTTGTACTTTGTGAATATTTAAATTTTCATTACACTAACAATATCAAGTCAACATCATTCAGTGAATACAAATTAAATATCTCTATAACATTGTAAGCGTTAAAATTGAAAGTATTACAACAGGAGAAAGGACAAAAGTTACGACTATGGAAGTGACATTTTACTTAAAGTTAAAATGAAAGACAAGTCAATCGTAAACATTAGTACAAGAAAATTTATTAAGATAATAAAAGTAGATAAACAAAATTGCATTCAACCAAAGTACTTTGACTAAAAGGGAAAATTTTATTTTAATCATAAAGTTATCAGATTGAATTTTTTTCACAATATTTTAGATATGATGAAGCTTAATATGATTCTGTATGAAATATTTAATAAAAAATTGTTTGTTTATTGAAGCAGTGATGTTAAACTAAAGATTAAAGATATAATTTTAAAAGATTAAATTCATTGAATAATCCGAAAGATGTTGTTGCTTAAATGTAATTAATTATGTTCGAAATTGTGCACAAAATTAAAAAAAAGTAAAAAAGTTAAATTTGTTTTAATTAAACGCGAAATATACCTTTTAAGACCCGAATGAGAATTAAAAATTCAATACAACATGTCTTTTATATTTTTTTTTATTGACGATGGACATTTTCTTTAAATGTCTAAGAGGCAAATTAATCGGGAAATGCCTCTTTGGCCACTCTCTTAAACTAATCGTTCTGCAAGGACATAGTTTTACAACGATGCATTTGGACAGCAAATGGATGGGGAAACTCTGACGTTCTCACACCTCAAAATTAAAAATAATAAATAAAAACTATGGGGCATTATTTTACAAACCGTACACTTTTTTAACTGACAAATTTTTAAAAGAATTTCTAATAGGAGCTAAATTGCATTTTTTTCCAACGTCACATATGGGAAGGGACCATTTGATGGAGGTGGTGGTAATACGTTAAAACGACTTACTGCTAAAGCTAGTAGGCAAGAAGGCTAGAAGTTAGAAATCTACCTTTAATAGAACTGGAGTTATGAATTTTTGAAAATAATTCTTTAAGCGCAAAATCACGAAACTTTCGAATCTTGGATCCACTCTATTTTCCAAAAAGAAAATCCTCGAACACGTACGTATATATATCTTTCTTTGACATAGAATTCGTTAAAAATTTTCAGCCAAATCAAAAAAGTGTTGGCCAGATTTTGTCCAAATCTGTACGGTTTGTAAAAGAATGACTGCTATGCAAATATTGCTAATAAAATAAAATGATGACGAAAAAGTACTAATTGATACTAATACTAATACTGATACCCAATGCAAATATTGTTAATATATTAAAACGATGACGAAAAAGTACTAATTGTTACTAATACTAATACTAATACTAATACTAATACTAATACTAATACTAATACTAATACTAATACTAATACTAATACTAATACTAATACTAATACTAATACTAATACTAATACTAATACTAATACTAATACTAATACTAATACTAATACTAATACTAATACTAATACTAATACTAATACTAATACTAATACTAATACTAATACTAATACTAATACTAATACTAATACTAATACTAATACTAATACTAATACTAATACTAATACTAATACTAATACTAATACTAATACTAATACTAATACTAATACTAATACTAAAACTAATACTAATACTAATACTAATACTAATACTAATACTAATACTAATACTAATACTAATACTAATACTAATACTAATACTAATACTAATACTAATACTAATACTAATACTAATACTAATACTAATACTAATACTAATACTAATACTAATACTAATACTAATACTAATACTAATACTAATACTAATACTAATACTAATACTAATACTAATGCTAATACTAATACTAATACTAATACTAATACTAATACTAATACTAATACTAATACTAATACTAATAAATTTCTCTGGTGATCCCTGTTTTGTTATACTCTAAACAAACTAGTATTGAATAACAAACATATAACAAACACTTGCGTCTATTGACACATAATCAACAATTAATTCAGTAAATTACTTGTGATATAACATCACCCTGATGGAAAATATCGCATCAAGAATAATATGAGAACTGAATCTTAAAAAATGATGGTGCGAATTATGAAGATTCAGTTCTTATATTATTCTTGATGGGATATTTTCCAACGGGGTGATGTTATATCACAAATAATTTAATGAATTAATTGTTGATTATGTGTCAATAGACACAAGTGAAGACCAGTCATCTTCTTCTCACCGATATGAGTTTGTTATTCAATACTAGTATGTCTAGAGTATAACAAAACAGTGATCAACAGAGAAAATAATTGACTAAATCTGAATCTATTAAATATATGTTTATGTAAATTTTTTGTTTTTTATACTTCGCTAGAGTTGTAACCTAATTTTTGGTTTATATTTAGCGTTGACATTTTTTGGTAGTTTATCTAGTCGGCTAACCCTGATGAGAATGTTAAACTTTTTTAAAGTTTAAAATTTTATCATTGGTTCAAAACTAGATCGGTCGGAAATTGTATGGATTGCAAAAAGCTTCATAATTTGCACCATAATTTTTTAGATTCAGTTCTTATATTATTCATGATGGGATATTTTCCATCGGGGTGATCTTATATCACAAATAATTTACTGAATTAATTGTTGATTACGTGTCAATAGACACAAGTGAAGACTAGTCATCTTCTTCTCACTGATATGAGTTTGTTATTCAATACTAGTATGTCTAGAGTATAACAAAACAGTGATCACCAGAGAAATTAATTGACTAAATCTAAATCATATATGTTGATGTAAAATTTTTGTTTTATTATACTTCGCTAGAGTTGTAACCTAATTTTTGGTTTATATTTAGCGTTGACATTTTTTGGTAGTTTATCTAGTCGGCTAGCACTGATGAGAATGATAAACTTTTTTAAAGTTTAAAATTTTCTCATTGGTTCGAAACTAGATCGGTCGAAAATTGTATGGTGTAATGAAGAGCTTTCTCATTGGCGAACCAATGAGAATGGCATAGCAGGCTGCGTACCTAGAGTAAGTTTACGCCTTAACGACTAAAGCTCAGTCCTCGTGGATTTGATGGAGTAATACCTGCCGCTTCAACACAAATGCAGAAATGTACGCAATTTACGAAAAGATACAGAAATGGAAAAAAAATACGAGTGGAAAATGGAGACTCTGGCGACCCCGTTTGCGAAAGACCTACGATCAGCGCGTCCAACCCCCACAATCATTCCCATACGTCCACACACTCAAGCTTCATACATGCTAACATTCACCCACACACTCACATATTCTCACATTCTTACACCGTCATTCCCAGACTCCCACTTTCTCACATCTTACACACGCTCACACTCAGCATGCAATCACAAATACATATAGACACACGTAAAATAATCTAAGGTTACTCAAAGGGAAAATCAGGATTTCGAAAATTATGGATTCCTACAAAAGAAATATGTTGATTTTACTTTTGAAACGAGAGCAGCACTATTCAACAAAGCATGAATTATTGCGACCACTTCTACAGCTACCACCAATATATTAGTATTACTAACTGGTATAGAAGAGAAGGTAGTCGATCAATAGGTCGATTTCGGATAAAAGGTTCGAAGAAATAAATGTTGGAAGAGCTGTTTATGGTAGTACGGCAGCAAGGATGGTATACATTGGAATTACACTATAATAATTTAAATCAATTATTAGTACCCGGAATCTTCTAATTAAATCAATCAACTATTTAAAATCCCCGTCGAGGAAGAAGCCAACCGAAGCCAAGATAAAATAATGGTAGATAGACGGGAAGACATTGTTTGTTGGTGGATAGTATGAGTAGGTGGTTCGAAAAGCCGGTAAACCAGATAGATAAATAAACAAATACAAACAATCAGATCTTAAACATTCGATGTCAACTGAGTTGAGTTTCGGGTCATAATGATTAAATATCCCATTAATGTTATTGACCAAACTGTTCACAGGTTCCGCAACTGTTGGTATGAACCTTACAAACGGATGAGGTGGTGGATGTAATCCGAAACGACAAATATATTTTTCCGTACTCGAATAACTATGTTGATCAAAAAAAAATCTTGTAATAACAACCCAACGATTCCTTCCGTCATGGCTGTAGGTTGGTCAGGACTTGCACTTGGAAGAACTGACTTAATAACGCTAAAACCAAAAAAAAACTCACCAAGAAGACCAACTTCGATTAACGTAGTCATGTTTGACATGAAAGCAAACATTCTATTACATTTGACGATAAACATGTATCTTATTTTTTTGGTATATTTTTTTTTACTTTTATAAAGCTTCAGTTTCTTCTATGCGACCATCATCCATAGTTGACTCTTTCTTTCTAGCATACCCTCAAATAACTTGATATTTGCATTTGTGATAAATACTACTTTATATTTAGTTAGTTCATACAAAAATTGGACTGACAATTGTCAGTTTATTTTGCGCGCGAAAGGTCAAGTTATGATGTTGACCTTTTATACCGTTTGTAATACCGCTTTGACCTTCGCCCACATGGTAATGTAAATGAAGTATAATCCCAACATTGACTCAACTTACATACAGACACCTGTCCACACGCTCGAGTACTCATACAGATTCACACTTATGTATATATTAAAAATTATGAAACTCACCTCATGGCCAGGTCCCCCTTTCCAGTCCTTCAATTCCCGTTCAGCACATCATCACTGTATCGGCATGTAACATTTAATCTCGGGTCATATAACCCCACGGTGAAAAATTGCAAAATAAAACAAACCACAGCAAATAGATATGTAACTTCGTTGTTTAATTTATAATTTGAATATTACACATATACAACTAATCGGACAGCACATTACATGATAATCATTTGTACAATAAGCCTTAGGGCATTAATAGCATATTTGGTTAATTTTCAATTTATATCAATTTCGATCACAATATTCAATCCCGATATAGGTTGATCAAGTAATAATAAATATAATTCCTTATTTCTTATTGCTTTAAGTTGCACCTTCATATAAAAATTTCGTGGCTTATTCCACTATCATGTATTATCTTAATTCTTAACTAAACACAAAAAATGATTCGATTCTCAAAATGGCGTTCTTTTGTAACAAAAATAAACATGCCGTAGGTGGTTACACTTATAATCTATTGAACAGTTAAATTGTCTTAAGGACGGCACAAACACATATCAGAAATTCTTTTCGTTTTACTAATTTTTTTCTTTTAACTTTAATGTTAACTATCTACACTATTAATAAAGTAATAGTGCAATGAAAAATAAACGCGTACTCAAGATCAATTATTTTGGCACAAATTTTCAAACATTAACAATAGGCTTACTAACATTTTTTTATTTTTTTCACAATATCACAGCGAAAGATTAGACCTCTTCAAGGTCAGTTTTGCGGTACAACCACATATGCATGGTTTTAATCATTCCTTGGATTTCACTAATTGGTATTATAACAATAAACTGGATTAACTGACTGTGCACTACTATATTCAATTAATATCACATATGAATCAGCACCCACTAACAAAACATTAAGTTGACATCCACAGGTTATAAAATAAAAAAATCGCCGAAATTCCTGCCAATTCATCAGGCGTTGATTTCCATTGTTCGATCTGTCATTCAAACAAAGCAAAACGAACAGCTGTTCACCAAAATTGTGATAATAGAATGAGAGTAAGAGATTAAGAGACCGAGCTAGTATAGTCATCTCTTTTTATAGCAACCTTTAACTTCGAAAAATTCGAAAAAAATGTTGCGGATGAAAGGAAATTAATTTATATTATGTTAATAAATGATAGGACCTTTTTCGTTAAAACAAAACCGTTTGTTATTTTGTAATACACAATATTGCGCGACAATTTAACGAAATAAATTATTTCCAAAACATTTGTAAGAAATATCAATGTATTAGGATGGATTAAACGTAAGTTTAATCGATTTAATGATGGTTATGTATTACGAAATAACAACTTACAACAGTATTACAGCAAAATTTAGATCCATAACGGAAAGATAATTTGATAAAAATACCCATATAGGAAATCGAATACAAAACTGATTGTAGGATAATAATTTTTGCTGTTGCGACGATTGGACAAATATGCACAGCTGTTTTGAGGTTTGAAAATTTCGTTGACCAAGTATGGTTAGTGTCCGGAGAATTCAAATTTTAGTAGTATGGTAAAGTAATGCGGGTGAAAACGCAGTGTGAGTCAATAATAGGGGATTGCCCTATTATTCAATAGGTCAATAATAGGGGATAAGAGAAATATTATTGTTAATTATTTTATGCTAAGAACAAATTCATGTAACGGAAACTATATGAAAACATGCCTATAGATTGTGGATGGATGAGAAACGATTATGAACTACGTATGGAAAGCAAAATTGTGAATTATGAGAAAACAAACATTGAATAAATCGGGAACTTTACCGCTCTACATTATCATACTCCAGTCTACATAACAATGGATTACAAAAAGATTCATAACATGCACCATAATTTTTTAGATTCAGTTCTTATATTATTCTTGATGGGATATTTTCCATCGGGGTGATGTTATGGCACATGTAATTTACCGAATTAATTGTTGATTATGTGTCAATAGACACAAGTGAAGACCAGTCATCTTCTTCTCACCGATATGAGTTTGTTATTCAATACTAGTATGTCTAGAGTATAACAAAACAGTGATCACCAGAGAAAATAATTGACTAAACCTGAATCTAGTAAACATATGTTTATGTAAATTTTTTGTTTTTTTATACTTCGATAGAGTTGTAACCTAATTTTTGGTTTATATTTAGCGTTGACATTTTTTGGTAGTTTATCTAGTCGGCTAACCCTGATGAGAATGATAAACTTTTTTAAAGTTTAAATTTTTTTCATTGGTTCGAAACTAGATCGGTCGAAAATTGTATGCATTGCCAAAAGTTTCATAATTTACACCATAATTTTTTAAGATTCAGTTCTTATATTATTTTTGATGGGATATTTTCCATCGGGGTGATGTTATATCACAAATAATTTACTGAATTTATTGGAAAATATCAGCTAGTTAATTATGAAATGTCTTTTTTTGACAAAAGTTTTATTTTATTTGTATATGATTTTTCTCGAAATATAGATTTTTTTTGTGAAGTTTTTTGACATGGTCTAGCTCCCCCACCTCGGATTTATTTTAGGAGTTGGAAAATATCAGTTAGTAATGAATTGGGTGATTCTTTTAGCAGTATGTATTATGTAACTTCCACAAATACAACAAAATGAATTTGGGCTTTTTTACACTTGAAACTTCTTGACGACGCCATTTAAATAAACTTGACTTTACACTTTACTAACAATTTATGTTGCTTTACAGGCAGCTATCACTATTGATTTATTGATTTTTAAAAGCAATACATTATTTAAAATTTATATTCGTAATATTTTTTCTTTTTTAATTAATATTTTTACTTGAATGTTTGGAATTAAATTTATCCTCAGAGAGATTATATTTGCAACTAATCATACGACAATTATCTACAGTCGAAACTCGACTATCCGGGACGCTTGGGACCGGAGGCTTCCTGGAAAATCGAAAATCCCGGTTGATCGAATTTTTCAGTTTTATAAAGAAGTACACAATATTCATAATAACTTTGAACATATCTATGTATTTTTAGTAATTCATATATAAATAATAATTCATAATTCACAAATATATGTACATATTTCATTATGGTTCTTGGTGACTTCATTATGGTTCTTGGTGACTTTAATGAGCAGGTTGGAAGAGATATCTCTTATGGAAATGTGGTGGGCCCCAACAGTCTACATTTGAATTCGAATGATAATGGTGAGAGAATGACTGAGTTTGCATTATCAAATAATTTGAGAATTGCCAGTACTTTCTTTTCGCACCGATCGATTCATAAACAGACTTGGGTCTCACCGAATGGAAACACTCGAAATCAAATTGATCATGTGCTGGTTACAGCATGTTTCTTTTCGAGCGTTCTGGACGTGCGATTGTTTAGAGGCGCATACATTGGAAGTGACCACTTTCTTGTATGTGCTAAAATAAGGTTCCACTCCCCAAACCCAAGCATTCCGAAATTCAATCAACGGAAACGTTTTAACATCTCATCACTAAGGAATTGCTATAAACTGGCAACACAAGCCGTTACAAAGCTATGTAGACGAACGAAGCGAGAATGGTGGAAGAGAAAGTGTGAGGAGATTGAAAGCTTCAATATGGAACATCAATCGCGTAACTTCTTTCAACAGGTTAAAACCTTAAGGAAGGGCCCTCAAACTAGATCGACTGCCATTCAAAACGAAGATGGGAAGCTACAAGTAGACCTTAAAAATATTTTAGATACTTGGGCCGCTTATTTTGAAAATCTTCTCAACTTAAGTGACCAGCAACAAGTCGGGCGACGAGCAAAGCTTACTCGTGCGTCAAAGGTACATGTATACAAACAAACCAAAGAGGAATTCGAAGCGGCGCTGTCAAAATTAAAACGCAATAAAGCACTTGGCATCGACGATATAACATCCGAAATGATTGTACATGGTGATGAAACTCTATCCTTAAGATTGTTTGAACTTGTTCAAATGATTTGGAGGACTGAAACCATGCCACAGGACTGGAACATAGCTATGCTGATACCAATCCATAAAAAAGGTAATAGTCTACAATGTGCAAACTACAGAGGAATCGCTCTACTCTGCACTGCATATAAGATCTTTTCTTACATTTTGCTATCAAAAATCAATCCTTCTGCTGAACAACTGTTTGGAAAAGATCAGTGTGGCTTCCGGCAGGACCGATGTACCACCGATGCACTTTTCTCGATAAGGATGATTTTGGAAAAGTGCCGAGAGTTCAACATACCTGTGCACCAACTCTTCATTGATTTCAGGCAGGCCTACGACTCTCTCGAACGAGAGACTCTATGGTCTGCTCTGGTGTCAATGGGAATTTGTGGTAAACTGGTATCACTATGCAAAATGACAGTACAGAACTTTCAATGCTGTGTACGAGTAGAGAACGAAATATCAAAGCTTTTTAAAGTCGACTCCGGTTTAAGACAAGGTGATGCTACCTCGCCTATACTTTTTAATCTAGCCTTGGAATATGTGTGCCGTCAAAAGAAACTACCGAATAACACTAATATTTTGTCAATAAACTCAGTACAGATCATTGCTCACGCTGATAATGTTGTCATCATCGGCCGAAGTGAAGCTGTTATGAGTGAGACTTTCAAGTCACTTGAGAGTGGTGCTAGAAAAATTGATCTTCAAATTAACTACATTAAAACCAAACATATGAATGTTTCAAGAGAGGCTGAGAAGAAAGATTTGATGTGCGGCGATGAACGAATTGAGGGAGTTGAATCTTTTAAATATTTGGGATCAATGCTTGACTCAAACAACAGCATGCTTACAGATATAAAAGCTCGAATCGCTGCAGGTAATCGAACTTTCTACTCAGTTAAACCTCTCCTTGGATCACCGTATGTATCAACTAACACCAAGCTCAAGTTATACAAGACATTGATTAGACCGGTTGTGATGTATGGGTCACAAACGTGGACCCTTACACAAAATGATGAATCGCATTTATCTGTATTTGATCGTAAGATCCTACGCTACATTTTTGGTCCACTTAAGACATACGATGGAAAGTATAGAACCCAATATAACTTTGAGATCAGAGACCTTCTTGAGGGTCCTGATATAATAGGTTGTATCCGTTCTAATAGGATTGCTTGGTTTGGGCATGTTCTACGAGCCGATTCACAGTCTGGAATGGTTAGAAAAATGTACGTTGGTACCCCAGGGAGTGAGCGACCGCGAGGTAGACCACGACTACAATGGGAGACTGACGTAATGAACGACCTTCAAAAAATCGGCTGCCATGGTAATTATGTCGCTGTTGCGAATGACTGTGGTGAATATTCAAAGATAATTAGCCTGGCAACGCTCTTACATGGAGCATGAACGCCGTTAAAAAAACAAAAAATGTCTACAATATTAAGTATTACCAATATTTAACTGAAAAAGAATTAAAAGTCAGGTTAATCAATCGAAACCCCGGTTGAAAAAGTTACCAACAAAAATCACGGATAATAGAGGTTTACGGATAATCGGATCCCGGATAATAGAGTTTCGACTGTACTTAAAAAGAATCCTCATTAAGCTAATTAAACAAAAGTTGTGAAAACCGAAAAACTATTAAAAAAGAGAAGTAATTGCTTTCTTAAATTAAACTTAAAATGATCATAAACGTAAGGAGTACCACAAGGTGGGCGGTGATAGCAAAAAATTTGCATTATCAAAAAAAAAAAGGAGAAAAAAGAAAAGAAACAAACTTTACAGGTATTAATAGACATAAGTAGGGGCTTAACTTTATGGTGCGTAAGTTAGTTCAAAACTTAAATAGTTCTGATGCTATGATGTTTTGCCTCTCCTCACAATTTATTATCTTTTATTTATATTTTTCTATATACGTCTCATATCGATCCAATTCCCAACTTCGAAAACAAAAATGGAAATTATACTTAACTATTTTAGAATAATTCTTTACTGATGTTTGAGAACGACTGAACTTTTAAAATTATTATTTATGGCACAATAAATAAAAGTAAATAATTATTTTTTTCCAAATTTTGAGTTTTGATTTTCTTTGGGAAAACTTGAATAACTTGGTGCAACTTGCACCAATATTCGTGTCTTAAAAGAAAGAGAATTAAAACTACTATAGGCTCCAAGAAATTAAAAAAAAACAGTGTTTTTATTTGTTCAAAATTTATGGCGTTGAAAATGGAAAAATTTTAAAAAATCATGATTTTTTCGTATTTTTTCGACTGTAACTTCCAGAATCCTTTATGGATTTTTACAAAATATAGTTAGCATGTTTACTATGCACACATTTCAATATTTATAATTTGTTTGTTTTGTAAAATTTAAGACCCAAAAACCGAAACAAGATTTTTGATCATCAAAAAATTGGTTTTTCGTGAATATAAAAAGAATATGATATTCGTGTTCAGGAGGTTCAAATCTATAAGAAAAGTTGAGTTTTATTTCGGGAGATTTTTCTTGTAAGCTAGTGTAATAAATCATTCTATCGAAAACCCAAAGAATAGAAACTCACTACAACAAAAATTTTATTAACGAAAGTTTACACTGTTGAAAAGTCATTGCACTGAATTATCGATGCATCGAATTTTTTTCGATGTATGTACTGCAAATATCATATCATCAAAACATCATATGGTTGAAGTTCATAAAATTGAATTTGGATCAAATGATGTTTCGATTTTATAAATTATATCCTTCTATTGCTTGATCTTGTGTAATGTGATGTTTCGATATAATGACTGTTCAAGGGAATGAATTAGTGATAATATGACGTTTTGATCTAATAATTTTTCGTTAGTATGAAGCATTCAATGATACAAAATTGGGTGGTATGATCTTGGCTTTTATAGCACGATTCGATGATTTGAGTTTTCGAGGGTATGATGATATCCCGAGCAGAAATTAGTTAGGGAAAACCTGAATACAGTAAAGGCGGAATCAGGGCCTGGTAAGTTCTATAAGGACAATCCCTTTTAGGGCAATCTGATGTGGGCCTGTTCCGGGCCTGATTAAGATTACCCTTTTAGGGTTAATCTTATTTGAATATACCCGGCCCTGATCAAGTTTTTCGTATTTCACCCCTAGCTGAAATTTCAATTGGCTAAAATTCACTAGAGTATTATCCATTTTAGAAATATATAGCTAAAATCGTTTCATGTTTATTTTAGTTATCGCTTCTCGGCTTAAAGACTATAATTTTTCCCATTGTAGTTTTTTGTTTTAATTTGATTAATTTATGCATATAATATATAAATATATATTAGGGTCTGGTTCGGATATCTCAATCATGACCTGATAGGGCAAAAGCGTTACACTCATGATCAGGGCCCAATCAAGCAGCCCTACCAATGCCTGATCTGGGCTAGAGCAAACCTGATCAGGGCCTTACGTGAGTCCTGACAAATTTCTGCTCGGGATGTTGCTACCTGGAATTTAAATTTACAATATTCCTAGCATTGATGATAATATTCGCCAATTTTTTCGACAGCTATCGACGGCTATACAAAGCTTAAAAAAAGAATTACTATTAAAAATAAAATAAATAGTTTTTTTTAGATTTATTGAACCCAATTTTTAATTTTCAAGCTTTTTTAGTGATCAGAATCCTAAAATTTAAAGAATTAATTACTAATTAGTTTATTGCACCTATAATAATACCAATTGCTATTGTTGTTGTTTTGTTGACAGCACTATAATAATAGAAGAAAGATTGTAAAAGATTTCCACTGAAGTGAGTATTTATTTGGCTAACATATGTAATGTATTGAGTTAATGTAATGTAGCAGTTTTTTTTTGATTGGCTGTAAGCTTTTTTTTAGGTAGATTTCATATAAAAATCTACCTATTACAATGGGCTTCAACTCGGAATTTCGGAAAAATTTTGGTGCCAAACGACTATGAATGATAAGCGGAGACGGAAAAACAAAAAAAAAAAATTTATATATATATATATATATATATATATATATATATATATATATATATATATATATATATATATATATATATATATATATATATATATATATATATATATATATATATATATATATATATATATATATATATATATATATATATATATATATATATATATATATATATATATATATATATATATATATATATATATATATATATATATATATATATATATATATATATATATATATATATATATATATATATATATATATATATATATATATAACGATATGAGCTATAACGGAATTTACGGGCACTCTCACGATCGCATTTCTTGACCTACAACAAAAAATTTTTCTGTATACGTTGCGGCAAAGAATCTCTTGGACAAGTTCGCGAACTGGCCATATCCGAGTACAGGTTAAGTGGCTAGAGCCAAAAAACTTGAAAAATCTAGGACGTTATAACTTCCGTTTGAATCATAATATTTTAATAAAATTTATCAATATTGAATATTTAAACATATTTCTATCATTTTTTTTCAAATGACAACCTTGACGTTCCAGGTTCCTGAAAAATCAGCTGTTTTAAAAATTTAATAAACTTTGTTGTCCTTGAGTTGGCTGAAAATGGCCAATCTCACTTTTGAATATGTACGCATACGTTAACTTGAACATAAATCTTTCCAAAATTTAAAAAAAAAATAGTTCAAGTCTAGAGGTTGAGACACCACAACTGTTAGAACGAAAACAAACGCAAACGGCCATGCCTTCCTCATTTTTGAGCTTATGTTATTTAAACTCATACTAGCTTTTAGATAAACTTTTCAACTATAACCTCAGAAATTTTCAGCTTTCTAACCCAAGAGGTCTCAATGTAATTAGCATTAAACCTAATGCATGTCATTCAATTACAACAACAACTTCCATTAAAATATAAAAATATCCCATAGCAAAAATTTAAAAAAATTTTCTTTAGTTTTTTTTTTCAGTTTTTAGTGTTTTTCGCAAAAATTTAAAAAAAAATTAAACCAAAGCTGAGTCATTATTGTTTTAAATTAAGGAATATTTTCTTATATGCATATTGATTACACATTTACAAAAGTCTTCCTAAATTGTAGATATTTTAATTATTTGAGGTGTAAAAGTTGTTTGACAATTTTAGATTATAAATTATGTGTAGTGGTGTTGTAGGTATGACGTTGTGAGAACGTTTATTTGCTCTTTGGTGGATTTCCTATGTTATTAAAAGTAGTTTTAACCAAATTAAATAAAACTGTTCCGAAATCGCATTGATAAAGTAGTTTCCGTTAATGTATTTAGTTTGGTTTGATAGATTTTTTGGATTATTCTGGACTTTGACTATTCTACTTAAATTTTTTATTTAAATTAATCTGACACATCCAATTCTATTTGTACACAAAGCTGTCTGGTCCCGAAATCTACCTATTTCTAGCGGATATACGTGCCGCTTGGACTTTTTTGTACTTCTACTTTGTATTTATAAGGTTTTTGTTTTTACAAAATTGTTAGAATACACTAATCATTCTTACGGGAATGTTTTAAAAAATCTATTGTGAAATATATAAAATAAATATTGTGAACGAATATTGAAAGGATTAAATTAGAAAAATTTTAATAAATTAATAAATAGTTTAAAAACCAATTTTGAGTTTGTTGTTGAAAGTTTTTCTTTCTTTTTGTGCTAACTGTGAACATTAAGAATTACAATAATTTGTTTCTTGGCGTTTTCTTAGTTTTTCCAAAATAAACGTAAATGCTTTGGAGCAGTCGTTATCGAATGTTTATAATATTATAATATATCGAAAATGTGATTTTTTATTCTACTTTATGATTTGGAACCGCATGATATTTCGATGTTATGATGATATTTGCAGTGGAAAAATTCGGTGCAACGATCTTTCGGTACAATGACTTTTCGGCAGTATGAACTTACGTCTTTGTGATTTTCGATTCTTTGGTTTTTCGATATAGAGAATTTATTATTTTTCGATTGGGAGATTTTTGGGGTTTGATTTATTTCAATAAGGAGATTTTTGGGGTTTGATTTCTCGATGAAACCGCACGTTTCGTTATTGTTTTTAACATTATTCAACATCCTTATTCTTTTTTTCTGCATCTACTAGTAACTAGACGAAGGAATACTTTACAGTCTAGCCTAAAGCTTGGTAAAAAGTTGTCAAAGAGCAGATAAAACTCGATAGTCTGTTTGGCATGAAGTATGTGACAGCTTATATAAAATTTAAGAGCGTGTTATGAGAAGTTTAAGTAATCTATAAGCGTGTCATGAGCAGCTTAAATATATGTATTAGAAAAAGATGATCGTGGAAAGGCGACAACCCGTATTGTAAAGCACCTGTCTTATAACATCAGGTTCACCGTTTTGAAACAGTTTTTATGACTTTATTTTGGAATTCAATTTTGGAGCATTTTAATAGCAAGCAAAGAGCTTCAAAAAGTAAACACAGATTCGAGAAAATTAGTCGAACTATATAAATCTTTAATTAACTTATTAACTTAACTACTTCTATTCGAAATGATAAATTTTTTAACGCATTTTTTAATAGATGGGCTATTATTTTGAAAACGTACATCGAAAAAAAAACTACTATTTTTTAAAAATCTGAAATTTTGATATTTTGTTGGTATTGACAAAAGGAAAAAAGTGATTTCTGCTTTTATTTTTTGTGTACTCTGAATCGGAGTTATGCGCGGTTGAATTTTGAGGCTTTTTCACGTAGTTTTTGGTAATGGTGGCAATGTTTTGTGAATAGGTGCCACAAATTTCATTCGACTTACGTATATTATTGCAAGTAAAAAGGAAAATAATTGAATAATTGAAATAAGTAAGTTTAAAATTAATAACTTTTCTCTTTTCCGCTAGGCGGCGCGTAAAACCTTGGTTTACTTCAAAGCTCATATCTCAAAAAGTCACTTTTTTTTTTTTTGTTTTTCACAAATTTTAAAGTAAACATATGCGGCTATGGAATTGAGAAATAAAAAGTCAGCAATTCAATGTGGATTTTTTCTTACGATTTTTTAAAGTTTGGTATATGAAAAATTCACATGTGTTTTTTTATTAAGTTAATAATCCTGTACTAAATGTGGATCTAATAAATTAAACATTTCATATTTTAACACCTGCAATAAATTTGAACCATTTTTTGTGTATATCTGATTGAGAAACAGGTTTTTATTCAGAATAAGAATTGGAGATCCCAATGATCGAAGATTTTGTTATAATTTCAACATCACCAACACTAACATTAGAAAAAAACATTAAAAAAATATTTTTCCTATAAATATTATAATTTAATCAATATTATAAATAAATACATTAAAAAATTAATTTATATATTTTTTTTTGTCTTTAAATTGAAATATTTATGATCATCAGAAAAAGAAAACATTTTGGCAATTATTTTATCGGGTGTAGTGTTATCCGGTAAAAAACAGTGGAATCCTTGAGTTCTTTGTTTTCTTCCAAAAACATTTCGTAGATGTCGGTGAGGGTCCATAACACCAACCGCTTTGATTTCTTAATTTTTGTCGATCCTTCTGTAATAGTAACAACATCTTTAAGGCCAGGCATTGTTCTACTAATTTCCTCTGATAAGAAGTATGTTTGAATTTGTTTTACTATATTTTGTGACAAACTGTGCACTTGTTTGCTTTGAGGCCAACTGTAAGGACCTACTGTTTCCAACAGATCCATGGCGAATTCTACCAGTCGTCTTGATGCATTAAATTCATCCTGGATACGTTGATTTGACCAAAATTTACGTGGTAGAGTTGTCAACAAAAACACTTGTTTTGATTTAGAGCTGGCATCTTTAAACTCTTTTTTAAGGTTCATAAGCCATGATGTATATTCACATTCCTCGTTTGGTGATAACACTTTAACTGAATCTACTTGAAATATTCTTTGACTTATTGCCGATGTGACACTAGCAATTTTTTTATAACTTCCTGTTGTAATATGATTTTGTTTGATAGGAGATTCGGCTAACCTTCCAAGAACATTGTTAATATCTTCTAAAATGTCATTAAGTAGTTCAGGAACTGGTGGAGATATAGTATCAACCGAAACTGGTGATGGATCTAAAGATGCTGGAGGTATTTGAATATTTTCGTTCGTTGGAACATTTTCAACATCCTGATTTATAGAAATAATTTCACTATCGATAGTTTCCGAACATGAAAGCTGCTGTATAGAAAATATTAGTTGCATATGAATTTTTATTCATTTTAAAAAAATAATTAAATTTACCTTATTTTTATAGATATAAGTGCGACATGTTTCACATATAAACTGGTCATCACGCAAAGTAAAATTTAGGGTCGCAGCTTTTTGAATAACAGCTGGTGTGACCAGTTTCACATTTTTTGATGTCCGCTGATGATTTTTGAGACCGTACAAGTTACAGCACAATTTGAAAGGCATTTCTATTATTATCTTTTCTAAACGTTATGTCTTTTAAATATTTTGGAATATAATTGATTATAAGGCAATCCAATCAATATATATACCCTTGAAATAGTTTTGACATAGGTAGAATCAGGTAAAATTAGGTAGGTACAATTTAATATATTTTGATTGGATGCAAGCATAATTTGGTCAAAAACCGTTTGTGGGCGTCATTAGAAATTTTAAATGTTAAAATTATGAGCCTCTAATGAGATTTTAATTAGTAAAAAGGGGCTGAATAGACATTTTTTAAAATGAATAAACATTTTACACACCCTTTTAATAATTTAAATCCCTTTATTTTACCACTTAACTTAAATTAATTTTTAATAAGTTTTTAACCATTTAACCGCACAGAAAATGGTTCAAATTTATTGCAGGTGTTAAAATATGAAATGTTTAATTTATTAGATCCACATTTAGTACAGGATTATTAACTTAATAAAAAAACACATGTGAATTTTTCATATACCAAACTTTAAAAAATCGTAAGAAAAAATCCATATTGAATTGCTGACTTTTTATTCCTCAATTTCATAGCTGCATATGTTTACTTTAAAATTTGTGAAAAACAAAAAAAAAAAAGTGACTTTTTGAGATATGAGCTTTGAAGTAAACCAAGGTTTTACGCGCCGCCTAGCGGAAAAGAGAAAAGTTATTGATTTTAAACTTACTTATTTCAATTATTCAATTATTTTCCTTTTTACTTGCAAAAATATACGTAAGTCGGATGAAATTTGTGGCACCTATTCACAAAACATTGCCACCATTACCAAAAACTACGTGAAAAAGCCTCAAAATTCAACCGCGCATAACTTCGATTCAGAGTACTCAAAAAATAAAAGCAGAAATCACTTTTTTCCTTTTGTCAATGCCAACAATATATCAAAATTTCAGATTTTTTAAAAATCAAAAATTTAAAAATCAACAAAAAAATGTACGTTTTCAAAATAATAGCCCATATAGCAATTTTTTAATATATAGTTTTGGCAAAACAAAAATACAGCGTAAAAAGTACGAGTTTGATAGAGTAAGGACTAAAAAATGAAAACTTTAAGCAGACAAGATAGAATGAAGGCAAACAATGAAGTAAATGAAGAATGATAACTTAAGAATAGCAACATATTTTACCATACTGAATTGCGTGAAGAGTGAAATGATAGACAGAGACGCTGCTAATATCTATTACATTTGATAAATATGACTTTTGGAATTTGGACTAATTTAATACAACTTTCACAGTTTCTCCTGAAAGAATAACTCAAGAAACTAATAAGTATCAAGAATTTTATAACAATGATTTTTAAAAATAATTTGCTTGTGAATGTCTTCATTTTCGAGCATATCTTCAAAGTATAAATAAAAATATTAATGGAATTATCGAGTTAGCATTAGTTTTACGCGATAATAACTTAGATTTGCGAGCAAACATAAATATTACTCTTCGTATGCTTTCATGTATGGCAAATAACTAACTGTTTAGCAGATTATTTATTATTTATTAGCATTTAGCAGTTTATTTTTACGTTAAAACGCGTAAAAAATTATTTGAGAGCAAGTATGGAATAAACTAAATTCACTTATTTATTTATTTCTTATTTCACTTGTTTGCAATTCAAACTAAACTAATGTACAAAATGGAGTTTGATGCAATAGTAGATCATTTTGGTGCGCAGAAAGTCTTAAATATCAATTAAAAATATGTAACTATTAAACAATTTTTTACTTCTATGTCTTTTATCATAATGCTTTTTAGGGTTCCGCTTTTTATAACAAGCCCTATTGGTGAGAGTAAAACGAGATATTCACATTATATTGATTATCTCGTAAACTATAAATGCTATGGACCTGAAATTTAAGGTGCGTATACTAATATAAGAACTAAATCTAAAAAAGTATGCTGCAAATTATAAAATTTTTTGCAATGCATACAATTTTCGACCGATCTAGTTTCAAACCAATGAGAAAATTTTAAACTTTAAAAAAGTTTATCATTCTCATCAGGGCTAGCCGATTATATCACAAATAATTTACTGAATTAATTGCGTATACTAATCTGTCCACGTAAAATGACAATTAAAACTAAAGTTGTTTTCGTTTGGTTTACAGGGGTAAACACGATGTGAGAACTATGAGAAAATACATTTTTTTATAGATTCAAGTAGGGTAAAGGGGCTTCATTTCAGTATTCCTTTAAAATTTGTTTTCGAGTTTTACATCTCATAACTTTGAATAATGACGTTTTCTTGATGTTTTCTTACCTCAATTAGCTCCGAACCCAACTGATCGAAAATCTTCAAATGTATTTGGAATGATATAAAAATTAGTATGTTTTTAATATAAAAATGTATAAAAATGTCACATACCCATAATTATATTTATTAAGGTGGTGGATATGAGAAGGGGTAAAAACACTATTTAAACGTGGTCAAGTAGGATGTCTATTGAAAGAGCACCTAATGTAGAACACATTGCAATTTTTTTTAGAATTTTGCGGTGAACAGTTTTTGAGTTATTGTCAAAAAAGTGCAACTATCAGACCGTTCCCTCCCCCTACGTTTCGACACTGATTGAAAGAAAAATTCACAGAGTTAGGAAGCTTGGTAAATTTTGGATATAAATCATAGCGAAGTGAGGGGGGATAGAGATTGTAAAAAAAACCTTTTTTGATCCAAGCGAGTGAGGTATCATTTAAAAAAACATCTAATTTAAAATACATTGCAATCTTTTTTAGAATTTTGCGGTGCACAGTTTTTGAGTTATTGTCAAAACAGTGCAACTCTCAGACCGTTCCCCCTCTACGTTTCGACACTGATTGACAGAAAAATTTGTAAAAGTTCACAGTTTAGTAAATTTTGAATGAAAATCATTTAGGGGACGGGAGTGGTTTTTTGACTCAAGCGAGAGGGGTATTATTTGAAAGAGCACCTAATATAGAACACATTTAGAATTTTGCGGTGCACAGTTTTTGAGTTATTGTCAAAAAAGGTCAACTTTCAGACCGTTCTGCCCATACGTTTCGATGATGATTGACAGAAAAATTTGTGATAATTCACAGAGAGTTTGGTAAATTTTGAATGAAAATCATAGCGAAGTCTCAAATAATTATATTTCTGTGTGTTAGGAGATCGGTGTGGGAAAGGTAAAAAAAACATTTTCGACAGACAGGTCATATGAAAGAGCACCTAATTTAAGAAACTTTACAATTTTTTTTAGAATTTTGGAATGCACAGTTTTTGTGTTATTGTAAAAAAATATTTTTAGTACGTAGCATTTCCAACCACCTAAATTTCGATTGACCGAAAAAATAATCAAATTTAAATCATTTACAAGCTCGTTTTATTGAATCTTACCGGAAGCAATATTTTTGTGTTATTTTTGATCAATAATTGTAACCTACTATTGACATTTACGATTAAGCATTTATTTTCTTATGCATCCATGATCTGGCAATGATGAAAAACGTGTTCTAGACAGAGTTGTGAAAACTTGACCATTTTTGATTTTCCTGAAACTTAGCATATAAGTAGTATGGACAAAATAAAAAATACAACTTATTTTAAAATTTTTTTAAAGTGCATAGTTTGAGCATAGGGGGCACCCCAACATGCATGAAAAATGGAAAAATTCTGCACTGAAAGAAAAAAATGTTAAAAGCTACGTAAAAATAACATTTTCGAGTTATAATTTTCAGCCAACATTTAAAATATCATATCATGTTAATTTCATATTTCATTTCTTGATATTTTTAAAACGTAAAAATAACATTTTGCTTGCAATTTGATATTGAAAATTCAACATTTTAAAATGTTGAAATATGAATAAAAAATGATGAAGTAAAGTATAAAGAAAATTTTGAATCAACATTATATTACTGATAAAATTAAACACAAAAATATTTTTAAAATATATTATTTTTATTAAATAATTCATTTATTAATAATTATTAGAATTATAGAAATCCAAAAATATAAATGTATGTTTAAATAATATATAAATAATATAAATAATATGAATGTACATTAAAATAAATACATAAACATGTACATAACAATCAATTCATGTACATATTACATAAAAATCAATAAAAATTTCATTTCATAGACATAAACAAATAATTAAAGTTTCTTAATTCTAATCATTTTTAATCCGTCTGGTAAAGTATAAACATGAGTTGGCGAAGAATTAAATTCTTCAATATTATAAATCTTAAATAAGTTTAGATTTCTTTCAACTAAATAACTTTGGTTTTTATTTATTTCATAGGCTTTATTTCATAGGTTTTATTTTTGTTTATTTATTTTAGTTTTATTTTTATTTATTTCATAGGTTTTATTTATTTCATAGGCAATTCTTTCCAATCTGATGGTTTAGGGATTATAGTTTCATTATTTTCTGCATCGTAGTAGTATTCTAAAATGCAATTTAAAATACTTTTTTGTTGTGCCTCCAGTAATTGTTTATGTTGCTTATAATAATTGATTTTCCAGTGGCGGAGCTCTGCAATATATCACGTACACACTAAAAAATATATTAGTTTAAATTAATATAAAATAAAACGATATATAAACGAACAAATTTCGGACGTACCTTGTATGGTAAATTGCTACCACTTCTTTTTAATGTATAAGGCGTCGATGTAGATTGCAGCCATTGTGACACTTTCGAGATGGATGACATCGTATGTGTTTCTTCCGGATACTATATTAATAATATTACATTACGAAAACTGAAAAAATAGTGATACAATAACTAAATAGTGTAGCTATACCTTTTGGTTTTTCCATATGAAAAGTTTTTCGCGCAATTCTGCTCGTAAGCCAATATTTTTTATCATTTCTGCAATGTCCTCTTTTGATAAATATTTTAACCTGTTGAATGTTACACCTTTTTCTACAATTTTGCAAGTTAAAATTAAATTTATTAAAATTACAAATCATGATAAACTGTTTTTATATAGTTCTTAATTACCTATTAATAAAAGAAATAATTCTTCTAATCCCCATTCCAATAATAAACCATTCAACTCTTCATCTTGCTGCAACACCAAAATAATTTTATTTGTTTCCAAATTTAATTCACTTTCACTATAACTAATATCCGAGAATATTATCGGGTCATTAATATTAAAATTATTATTATTTGCACTCATGCCTATTTTTAAAAATATTAAAATATTGAAAAATTTTAAAACAAAAATCAGATTCACGAACTTCAAGAAATGAAATGAAACTATATAATATTTACTGCAATTTTTCAGGACACAACACGTTTTATTTTATTCCCATTCAACATTTCATAATTTTTAAATCATCTTTTTTTAACAATTTAACGTTAGGAGGTAATGATTTTACATGTTGAATTTTAAAACATTTCTTTTTTATATCAAAATAAGGTTTACGTTTATTACTACAAATTAACATTAATTTTTAACATTGAAACTTAACTAACGTTTTAATAATTTTAATGTTAAATCATTAAATTGTATGATATAATGTCAATTTTTATAACGATTTGCTAATTTTTATGTTGATTTATAAGAAATAAGTTATGTTTTGTAATATTTTCACGCCAATAGTTAAACTATGAAATTTTCATTAAACAACGTCATTCGACATTGTTTCATAAAAATTTTTTTTCATAATTCTATGAATCGTTACGTAACTTTATGAAAGATATTCATTAATAAACATGATGGGTCTTAATGAAATATTATCATCAAATCAATGAAAAAACGTCATAATTTAACGAACATTGTTAGCATGACAGCAGACATTATAATCATGACTTTGGCATAATCTTTTTTCTGATGTTTGACCTTATTTTAATGTTAAACAAACATTAAATTATGAATAAGTCATTAAATCATAAATCTCACTTCAGGACCTTAATCAGAACTTAATATTAAAGTCATATTAGAATTACAATTTCGGAGCCGTTCTTAACAAAAACACAGGGTTTTTGAGTTGTTAATATAGAAAAACACATTTTTATTTTATTTATTTTACATACTGTCTGTCATCTGTGGGTCCCTATCCCACTGAAAAAAGTTAAAGAGAAGATTGAAAAATGAAAAACAAACTAAATTTTGAAATTCACACTTTTTATTTGTTTTTTAAAAATTCAGATAAAATATACATTTTCGAATATTTTGGTTTTTACTGTTCAAATTCTGTAGGTGGGAGGTAAACTACACCAAGTCACATTTTTTTCAAAATACGTTGTTTTATACTGTTAGAATCAGGATTTTGTTCTCTACCGAGAGGTTAATAACACTGAGTCCCAACTAGTGTAGTTTTCGAGATAGAACAATTGTAAATGACACCAAGTCCAAAGCCCTTAGAGGTCAAGTGAACAAATTTTGACACCAAGTCCAAATGTTTAAGAGGTAACACATCAGGTACACATCAAGTGTACATAGTTCTATTTATGACTAAATAGTGTTATAGACGACAACAATGTATTTAGAGATAAATAACACCAAGTCCACTTAGTCAATGTGTCTTTAGGTTTTAACGTTTCTTAAAAAATGTAAATAATTTTAAACGTTCTTTAACGTTAAACTTACATTGTTAATAATATATTTATTTGTTTATAAAAAAGCCTTTAACATTATTTTTGGAAACACCTTTTATGTACAATTATCTTGGGCTTGGGTCTTGGTTCTGTATGTTTCAAGGGACTTAGGAATACTAAGATCCATCATTGTGAGGTAAAGCACACCAAGTCCTTTTTAACAAATAACCGTTACATAATACGACGTAATTTAATAAGGATATCATGGAAATTAAAAAACAATTACAAAATAAAAAAAATTTTCGCGGTAAGGGAAGCAGTTAATAGAGATATAACAGGGTTTGTGATTTTCAAACAGTTTTTTGGCTTTCCTGTAAAATTTTTGTTGTGGAATGCATTAACATATCGATACTTCATCTATCGATACGTTAAACGATAAAGTAATTAATGTATAAGTATTTTGAATAAACATGTTCACTTGGAATTGATCCATCAACCAGTTGAGTTATCATTTATGGAGATACAACATTGGCGACGAAGATTGGCGAACCGCACAAAATCCAAAAGGTAAAACAATTTTGTTTTAATTAATATAAAAAAGTGAAATTTGTGTTTGGTTTAATTGTATTTTATAATATTTTCGGCATTGCAATTATCAAAAAAAAATACATTTTGAGTTGCTAAATAAATTAAAGATTTCTAACAGGAAATTGTGATAAAACTAATAAAGAAAAAAATTACTGAAAATTCAAGGTTTTGTCTGGAAGACAATAATTAAAATTATTAAATATAAATAAAAAAAAAATTTTATCGGGATAAAGTTAATAAAAACTTCAACGTTTGTTTCATTTTTTCATTTTATATGAAAAGAAATACATATTATTATATTCATAAAATATTGGCAAATAAGACTATAATTTGGTTGATGTGGTTTGGTTAATTTAGTTTGCTTTTTTTAAATTTGGCGCTAACATAAAGCATTTTTTTTTCTTGGTTTAAAGAAAATAAAGAGATTACAAATTAATTTTTAGTATTAAAATTATTTTTCTAATACTAACATAAAATTGGCGAATTTTGATTAATTTCATATAATTTTGTAAAAAAAAATTTGTTGGCAAACCAATTTATTGGCTAATTTAAAAAGAAGTGAAAATATAAAAAAAAAATATTTTATTCTTTATACTCAAAGTGGGAATTTAAATAAATTTAAATTAAAAAAATGATTGGGTCTATAGAACCATTTACTCCTGGTGGAGATTTTGAACGTTATCTTATGCGAATGGAGGAATTCTTCAAGTGCAATGATGTTGATGATAAGAAAAAGGTTTCACTTTTTATAACATTCATTGGACCAGATACATTCGAAATTTTATGCCGGTTAGTACATCCGGATACACCTGTTAAAAAAACATATCAGGAATTGATAAAAATTCTAAAAGAACATTTTCAACCATCGGTTATTGAGATTGCGGAGAGTTTTAAATTTTACAAACGCAATCAAAAACAAAATGAAACGATATCTGAGTATATTGTAGAATTAAAGACGCTAGCATCCACATGCAATTTTGATACTTTTTTAGAAAGAGCACTACGTGACAAGTTTGTTCTTGGGCTTGTTGATGAAAAAACGCAATCGATACTACTATCAGAAAAAACATTAACGTTTAAGAAAGCTTGTGATTTAGCCTTGAGTATTGAAATGACAGGAAGAGAGCAGCGTAATATAAAAAAGGAACCGTCTTCAGAAATACATCGGGTTCAACCTAGCTATAGTAGAAGTCGCCCAGTCAATAGAAGCTCAAATAACAGAAAATTCAAAAATTATCGTTCACCATCACTCAGATATTCATCATCATCTGGTAGGAGTTTTAGCAGGGAAAAAACGATTTATAACTGCAACAAATGCGCTGGCAGTCATAAAATTAATGAGTGTGTGGCAAGAAATTGGGAGTGTCACAACTGTGGTCAATGGGGACATTCTAAACGAGCTTGTAGATTTAAAAATCGCAAATTCTTTAGCAATAAAAATAGCGAAGTAGAAAATAATTATAAATTCATGAATCTTAAAATAAATAATTTTTTTAATGATAATAATGTTGATAATAAAATAGAACCACCGCTTATTGTTAAAATGTTCGTTCAAAATAAATTAATTGATATGGAAATTGATAACGGGGCTTGTTTTTCGTATATTGATGTATAAAAAACATTTTAACAATTGTGATTTAAATGAAGCTCAATTTAATAATATTTTTGTATTAACAGGAAGTAAAGTGGAAGTTGCAGGTTATTTCGTTGTTACAGTGAGGTGGAATGAGCACGAGTTTCAATTAAATTTGTCGGTGTTAAACACAAAATCAAATTTTTTGCCTATCATTGGTCGAGATAGGATGCAAGCAATTTTGCCGAACTGGAGATTTTATTTTTTAAATACAAAGGAAAGCAAAATTAACGTAAAACCAACAAAATTGGCAGAATTTGAGGAACGGGATACACCGAGGATAGAACAGGTGTCTATGTCCGTAATAAAAGATTTGTGTGTGATAGCCCCAAAAGTGTTTGATTCTACAAATCAAGACCCAATAACAAATTTTACGGCAGATATTGTTTTGAAGGAAAATGCGCAACCAATTTTCCACAGGGCTTTTACACTACCTTTCGGAATTAAAGAAAACGTGGAAGTTGAACTGAACAAGTTAGTTAGTGAGAAGATTTTACGACCCGTAAAATATAGCGAGTGGGCGTCACCCATAGTGATTGTACCGAAAACAAATGGTACCATACGAATATGTGGAGACTTTAAAGTAACGATAAATAAATTTGTCTGCATGGAACACTATCCGCTACAAATTGTGGAGGATATTTTGCATGTTTAGGAGGTTGTACTTGTTTTTGTGTTTTAGATCTGAAAGGTGCATATCAACAACTAGCACTTAGTGAAAGGTCAAAACCATTAGTGAGTATAAATACTCATAGGGGGTTATACCAATTTGTAAGGTTGCCATATGGTATTTCATCTGCATCTTCTATATTTCAGAGTATTATAGACCAAATTTTATGCGGTATTCCAGGGGTAAAAAGCTATTTAGATGATACGTTAATAGGAGGAATGGATGAAGAAGATGTAAAAAATAAATTAAAAGAAGTTCTACTAAAGTTAAATGAATATAATATTAAGATTAACATAGAGAAATGTAATTTTTTTAAAAATTCTGTGGAATATTTGGGTTTTATTATTTCAAAGGATGGAATCAAACCAAATCCGAATAAAGTCGAGGCAATGGCAAGGCCTCCTACTAATGTTTCCGAACTTCAGGCGTTTTTAGGAATGGTAGATTTCTATGGCAAATTTCTACCTAATTTGTCAACGTTGTTACATCCTTTGTATGTGCTGTTGAGAAAAGATGAGAAATTTGAATGGACTGACAAATGCAAAAGTTGTTTTGTTGAGTCCAAAAAGTTGTTGTCAAGCGGAAGGCTTTTAGTATTTTATGACCCAAAACTAACACTTATTGTTTGTTGTGACGCTAGTCCATATGGAGTGGGTGCTGTACTTGCTCACTTAATTGATGGCCATGAGATGCCAATTGCTTTTGCATCGAGTTCACTTAGTCCAGCGGAAAGAAATTATAGCCAGTTGCATCGAGAAGCATTGGCCGTAGTTTTTGCAGTAAAAAAATTTTATAAATACCTTTATGGAAATAAATTTTTAATATATAATGATCATATGCCTCTCCAGGAAATTTTTAACAACAAGAAAGGACTTACCTCGGTATCGGCACAACGAATTCAACGCTGGGCGTTGTACTTATCATCATTTAATTACGAAATTAAATATAGAAAAGGTTCCTTGTTAGGAAATGCTGATGGTCTATCGAGATTATCTTTAGAAAGAAATACAGGTTGGAATAAACCAGAAATTAATTCTTTTAATGTTTCGAACGAATTACCACTAACGCATGAAGAAATTGCAAAAGAAACTCAGTCTGAGGAAATTTTACGAAATCTTTACAATTTTTTAATGAGTGGTTGGCCAAATGAAATTCCAAAAATATTAAAAAGTTATTTTAGGGTAAAAAATTCATTTTCTTGTTGTAACGATTGTATATTTTATGGGGAAAGAGTGGTGATTCCAGCAAAGTTGCAAAACAAAGTTTTGAAACTTTTACATGAATCACATACGGGAATTGTGCGTATGAAAATTTTAGCAAGAGAATGTTTGGTGGAGTGGTATTGAAAAGGATATTGAAATGTTTGGCCAGATGTGTATTTCATGTAATCTCAATCAATTAGTTAAAAGAGACTGTGAAAATTTTAATTGGCCTTCTACAACGTTTCAATTTGAGCGAATCCATTTAGTTTCATTATAGGAAATTTGATTTTCTTATATCATGCGATAATTTTAGTAAATGGATAGATGTGTATTTGTTGAATAGATACACCGCAGCATCAGTAATACAAAAATTAAAGAATCAATTTTCTATTTTTGGGCTACCTACAGAAATTGTTACGGATAATGGTCCGCCGTTTTCCTCAAAGGAGTTCACCGAATTCTGTCAATTTAACGGTATCAAATTATCTCACAGTCCACCTTATCACCCTCAAAGCAATGGCTTGGTTGAATTGGCCGTTCAAACCGTAAAAATCTGCCTAAAAAAATCGACTATGGAAGGAGAAAAAATTTATGATTTAATAAATAATTTTTTATTCGATTACAGATCAACTCCATCAACTGTAACAGGGCTATCACCTGCTAATATTATTTTTAAATTTATACCAAAAACCATACTGAATAAACTAAACAAAAGCAATATTCAGAAACAAAAAAAAGTAACATTTAACAAGCAGCCGAAGTTACAGAATATTGGGAAATATAGATCTCAGCCTAAACCAAATTTTAAATTACATCCTGGACAAACAATTTTATATTTAAATAATCATAGCAACCACAATGCTAAATGGATCGGAGAAATTGTAAAACAAAAATCCAAATTATTATATTTAGTAAAAATCCGAGGATCAACACGTACAGCACATGGAAATCAATTGAAAATATTCAACAGAAGTCAAAATAAATTTAAATATTTTCCAACGGAAAGCTTGAAAATTCGCAATAAAAGAAAACTCCAACCAATATATCAACAAATAAAACGTCCACGGTCAACAAGAACGAATTATTATTTGAGAAATTCGATAAATCTATAAATTTAAATTTTTAAATGTTCTGTGAATCGACTGATTATGAAAAATGTTATGTTAAGAAATTGTAATGTTTAGCATCAATATGCAAATGCTTTTGTTTGGAAATTATATTTTTTGGGATACTTGCTTAATAGTACATTATGATGCTAGGACGTAAAGCTAAAGATTTTGGACGGATGTGGAGTTTGCAAATCGAGGCGCTAGCCGAGATTTGCACCCACATTAAGTCCAAAATAGCTTACGTCCGTGCATCATATACTATTTTTTATTCGCCGCAAGCAAAATATTTTAAGAAAAGTTGTTTATTCTATATTAAAATTATAAATTTTCATAAATTTTAAAATAAAAATATGTGGAACAAGTAACCTTTGACAAAATTTTTATTATTTTTTCCAAATTATTGTGTAGCTATGACAACAAATGATAACAACTATTTTAATTGGATAATGAAATTTTGAATTTAAGGGTTGCTTTGATAAAAATTTTTATTTTTCATAGAATAGAAACAAATACAAATGCTTTTTGCTTTTTTGGACGTAGCTATGACAACAAAATAAATAGCTGAAAAGTGATACTTTAAAGCCGCAAATCACAGTACTAAAGTAACACTTTAATATGTAGGCGAATAAAAAATATGTTTTAGTATACGGTTGTTCTCTTAAAAAGGGAGAAAGTATTAATAATTTGAAGTTATTGTATAATACAATACGTAGTATTTTTTTGAATTTAAATCTAGACTTAACGATATTTGTAATTAGATATATAATGTATTCTTAAGAGGGAGAAATGTTGTGGAATGCATTAACATATCAATACTTCATCTATCGATATGTTAAACGATTAAGTAATTAATGTATAAGTATTTTGAATAAACATGTTCACTTTGAATTGATCCATCAACCAGTTGAGTTATCATTTATGGAGATACAACAATTTTAAAAATGTGACTTGGTGTAGTTTACCTCTCACCTACAGAATTAAAAAAGTGATATCCAACAAATCTCCAAAACAGTTCTGCAGGAGACGCAAATTTCAAATTAAAGACATAAAACATTTTGAAGCATATGTCGACTGCTCAAATGAGGCTATTGAATGAATACTTGATAGTATCAAAATAAACAAAATAAACTTTCTTGTATATCTTGAATACTATCGCCTATGCATAGTTTTATGGGTTGGACATGCAAATCGCGTTTCTTTAAGAAGTTGAGGTGGTCTTCTACTGGTGGTGTGTTTGTATTCCAAGTGGATAGCAATTTGGTAGAATTATCCACATTAATGGTAGAAAAATCCATATCAATCTATAAATAATTAAGGAAAGATATAGTAAAGATATTGGAATAATTCTTAATATAAGACTACTAATAATTCTCAAATTGAAAGGTACTAACTATTCCACTCTTAGATTATAAAATACACAGGATAAGTAATATCTTTTTAAGTTGAAGTTATTTTTATTTACATAAAGTAGTGTGCGATTTTAACGTGATAGTATTTGCACTGAAAAAACACAGTAGCCTAGAAATTTCAATATCATCGAGGTTTTCCCTTGCTTGACCAAATATGCTTACAAAATAACAGACTTATGTAGAAATTTTGTATCTAACATTTTTACCGATTGGAGAATGACCAACCTTATTCAATTTTATTTTATGTTTGTCAAAAGTATTTCGATTAAAATAAAACTGATAATATTAAAACTGAAAATTTGATCCTAACTAAAATTTTATCATGTACGCTTTGGTTTTGTTTTCATTTAAACTATATGTAAAATGAAATGGATATTGTTTATATGGTTTACTGTTTCAGGTTTTGTTTTAATTTAGAATGAAATTAAAATGAAATATATATTATTTGGCAGCTACTTCTTTCTGGCAATAGAAGAATAATAATATATTTTTTTTCTATAAATGGAAAGAGATAAAATGCTGCATGGGGCCCTGTATTTTTGTATTTCTTTTTACATGAGTCTTTTCTTTTGTGGAAATTATTTTCAATGCAAAATTTGAATTTAAAAAATAGATTCAATTTTTTTTATAGTTTTATAGTGTACATACACAAATATTACTTATCCTGTATATTTTATAATCTAAGATTCCACTGAAAGTTACTGTTCTCACATTGAAAGTAAAAATTCTCAGTTTGAAAGAAAAATGGTTTAGTAACAAATTTCAGGTTCGTCTTAAATTTGACATTTATCGAAATTTACTGGAATTGTATGTATCATGTATTTATATACGAAAAAGCAGATAATGTTTACCAATCTGAAGCCTGATGGTAATGTATAATACGGCCATTTTTTTAATATAACTTTAGTGGTGTTGTCCTTTATTTCGCATAATCTATATTTAGCGCAGGCTTTCCACAAATGATCAAACTCCTCCACACATGATCAAACTCCAAATTGTGTTGTGCTCTTAAGTTTTTTATGCATTAGGGATAGTGAAATAATTAAAATCGCATAAAAATATGGAAATTAAATGAACCTTCATTTCTGAAAATACTTTAGTTTAGTGTAAAATGGGCTATTATTTTGAAAACGTACATTTTTATGGGTGAGTTTTCTGCATAGGATCTTGATGAAACTTTGGCAAATGATACAAGTGCACTTGAAAATAGAAGATCTGGATTCATTTTAAATTTGGACAAAATGGCGGGGGGTCTCCCGAACACCTCTAAGTTTAAATCTTGAATAACTTCTGATCCCGAGCTATGATCTTATTGAAACTTAGTATATAAGGTTTTAATACTGTTTCCAATACTTCTGCATACCAACTTCCGGTTTGTCACTTCCGGTTAAAAAGTTTTTTTTTCAGGTGTTTATCCCTACTGTAGCCTACAATTACCGATCGATTTTCATGAAACGTTGCGAAAAGCTTTTAAATAACATGAGAAAGATTTTATCAGCTTTTGGAGCACATTGGATAAAGGGTTGGGGGGTCCACCATACAACAGGTGGTTTTTTCCACAAAGTTTTTATGTTTGTTGGGAGCATAAAACATTCATTCGTGAATGAATTTTGATGACACTTTGGAAAAAGATGCAAACATGTATGACAAAGAACTGATTAGTTTTTGAGCGATAGTGAACAAAGTGGTGGGGGGTCCCTGGAGCACCTGTTTTTTGATAGCTCTATAACTTCTGTACCCGATAAGCGAATTAGATGAAACTTGGTACATGAGTATGTAGTACGGTTTAAAATAGTTCTGCATCCCAACTTCCGGTTTTTCACTTCCGGTAAAAAAATTTTTTTTGTACTTTTTTGAAGTTTTTTCAGTGTCTTTATGCACACTACAGCCTACAATAATGAAGTGATTATGATGAAACTTATGGAATAGGGTTCCAATTAGTGTGAAAAGATAATTATCATCATTTGGGACACATTGATCAAAGTGGCGGGGGGTCTACCATACAACTGCTGACTTTTCACACTTTGTTTTTAAAGTTTGTTCGGAGCATACAGACTTCATTCATTAATCAATTCTAATGACACTTTGGAAAAAGATGAAAACTAAAATGACAAAGAACTGATTAGTTTTTGGACAATATTGGGATAAGTGGTACGGGGTCTCCCGAACACTTGTTTACTGTGTCAGTATTTTTTCAATGTTTGTTGGGAGCACACAGCATTCGTCCGTGAACCAATTTGGATGACACTTTGGAAAAAAATGCAAACATGTATGGCAAAGAACTGATTAGTTTTTGAGCGATAGTGAACAAAGTGGTAGGGGGTGTCCCATACACCTGTTTTTTTTAAAGCTCAATAACATCTGTACCTGATAATCGAATTGGATGAAACTTTGTACATAAGCATTAAGTATGATTTACAAAAATTCTGCATCCCAACTTCCGGCTTTTTACTTCCGGTAAAAAAAATTTTTTTTTAATTGTTGGCAGTTTTTTCAGTATCTTTATGCACACTACAGCCTACAATAATGAAGTGATTATGATAAAACTTATGGAAAGGTTTCAATCAGTGTAAGAAGATAATTATCATCTTTTGGGACACATTGATCAAAGTGGCGGGGGATCTACCATACAACTGCTGACTTTTTACACTTGTTTTTAAAGTTTGTTGGGAGCATACAGATTTCATTCATTAATCAATTTTAATGGCACTTTGAAAAAAGATAAAGACTTTATTGACAAAGAATTGACTAGTTTTTGGACAATATTGGGATAAGTGGTGGGGTTGGAAGCATACAATATTCGTTCGTTAAGTAATTTTGATTACACTTTGCAAAAAGATGCAAATTTGTATGGCAAGGAACTGATTAGTTTTTTTAGTGATAGTGAACAAAGTGGTAGGGGGTCCTCCAAGCACCTGTTATTTTGGAAGCTCAATAGCTTCTGTACCTGATAATCGAGTTGGATGAAATTTGGTACATATACATTTAGTACGGTTTACAACAGTTCTGCATCCTAACTTCCGCTTTGTCACTTCTGATAAAATTTTTTTTACTTTTTCTCGTACAACAGAATTTATGTTTGTTGGGATACTGCTGCCTGCTTTAATATTTTTATTATTAGAACTACGAAGTCCATAATATTGGTTAGCTTTTAATTAAAGTATTTTATGGATATTAGCTCATTATATATCCAGAACACTATGTTTCCAGAGCTGTGGTGAAGTCAGCCTATGCATCAGCGTCGCAATATTTTTTTTTGTTTTTCACAAATTTTAAAGTAAACAGATGCAGCTATGAAATTGAGAAATAAAAAGTCAGCAATTCAATATGGATTTTTTCTTACGATTTTTTAAAATTTGTATATGAAAAATTCACATGTGGTTTTTTATTAAGTTAATAATCCTGTACTAAACGTGGATCTAATAAATTAAACTTTTCATATTTTAACACCTGCAATAAATTTGAACCATTTTCTGTATATTTCTGATTGAGAAACAGGTTTTTATTCAGAATAAGAATAAGAGATCCCAATGATCGAAGATTTTGTTATAATTTCAACATCACCAACACTATCATTAGAAAAAAACATTAAAAAAATATTTTTTCTATAAACATTATAATTTAATGAATATTATATAAATTAATATATTAAAAAATTAATTTATATAATTCTTTTTGTCTTTAAATTGAAATATTTATGATTATCAGAAAAAGAAAACATTTTGGCAATTATTTTATCGGTTGTAGTGTTATCCGGTAAAAGAAAGGGGAATCCTTGAGTTCCACTTATGGTTTTAATGTCCGAAAACCGCATCGAAAGAAATTGCTGCTGTAGTTCGATATCTCTTAAAGACACATATGAAAACTTCATAACGTGGTTGGTTTTTTCGATCAAATTTCCGCCCATTCAAATAATTCCCTTGCTGTTGATATTTTTTCTCCTCTAAGCGAAGCTCTCCGGGCTTCTCTTCTAAGTGTTCCTCCAATCCCATCGGATGGACCCTTTCCGTGGGCAGTTGCAAAGAAATGCCATTCTGCAGGTATTTTAAAATCATCGATATGTTTGCAGAGATTTATGAAATTCTTCTTAAAATATAAAATTTTTTTGATACTTGGATATATTTCTTGCTGTTTTTCAATGAATTCAATATACCTTTCCTGGTATTTATGAACTGCAACTGTGTTATGCATTAAATAATCAGATATAATGACAAAAGATAAGACCTCTAGTTTATCATTACATGATTTGTAGTAAATTACGATTGGGTGGATTGTGGCTTGAACTTTATTGAACTTTATTGTGCAGCTTCTATCTCATTCTGCGTTATTCTGCGTCTACAGGTTCATCGGATTTTTACAAAACAAGTATAGTTTCGCTTCCTTGAAGGCAAAAACGTTGTTCAGTTAGATATTGCGTCAACTGACTGCTGCTTATTTGTTTACAAACTATTCTTGGAAAGGGCACAATCGAAAAGCTGAATAGAATATCGGATTTGGGACAAAACATGAAAAATTTACCAAATTCATCACCCTCCTGGTTCGTATGGTCGATGTACGTCTATACGCATAAGCAATATCGATGAATGTTTTCAAAGCCGTTTACGTTAAAAAAACTACTTGTAGAACGTGAAAAAAACCGAACGACTAAACCAAAACTGCATGCTCCCCGAATTCGATTACCAAAAGACACGAGAATGAATAGTGAAAAAGTCAATAAAATTGCAGATGGGTGTGGGCTAGACAATCTAGAACACCACCAAAATCAAGTAAGTCAAATTTTAAAAAATTTGGCTACTTCCGTTCCATCTAACCAGAAGATATCTTATACCAAATATTTAAATGAAATCACAGCGAACGGAAAACTTGTTTTTTTAGGGCTCTGTGTTTTGAAAAAAGTAAAAACGTTGCCCTATTGGTGAGACTTCGGTGCCCGTCGGAATTTCTACATTATGGATTTTCTCACAAACTATATTGCTATCAACTTGAAATTTTCAACAGTTATAAAATGTATTTGTCCACGCCTACTGAAAACCAAAAAATTGCAAGTATTTGTTTTTATCTGTATTTTATAGACATCGATAAGGAGATAGTAAAACACAATTATTTTTAGCATCGAGTTTGATTTAGGAAAATCGAAAAAGCTTTATATATTTCAAAAAATCATTTTGAGTTATAACCAAAACATATTTTTTCCTGTCTCCTTTTCCTTAACTTCAAAAGTGTGCAAGTTGGTGATTTCATAAAACAATAGATTCATAGATATTGAGGTCAGATGAGCAAAGTTGGTGGAAACTTTGTACAATCCAATCCACGCATTTTTTGACGAATTTCACTAGAAAGCATCTTTCGAGTAATGCCAATACTTCAGCACTTTGTTGAACACTTCAACGTGCTCTGTGAATATTTATATTGCCACTCTTCCATCCAGACTGTAATCGTTTTACAGTGACGCCTGCAAAAAAAATTCAATTGTTGATTTCCTTTAGAGTTCGAATATTACTTTAACTGATGAACTCATTTAAATCGTGTAGATGTAATGGTTCTCTCTGCAACATGAAAATCCTTTACCATATCTATCGGGAGGTTTGACATCAATGTAACGTTTTTACACTGAGCTGGGTACTCCACTGACCAAAATTTTTCATCTGCCCGAATCGTTGCAGTTAATTCAGTAAACATATTATGCATGATGATCTTCAGTTTCGGAAGATCTTCAGCTTCATCCGCATAAACTAATCATATTTTTAATAAAAATTTTTTTGAAAAACCCGCACAACCTATACAGAGCTTAATACCAAATGGCATTCAATACTATCCATAGTGTAATTTAACCGTTACTCATTGCAATTCAAATAAAATTAGATCTATTTAAAACTAACCAATAAGTATGCTTAACTTATCTTGCTGCAACAATTGAAAATAGCTAGGTAGCATATCAATACCTTTTCATTTCAAATTATAATCAAATAATAATTTATGAACTATACTCTCTCAAATTTTTGTAAAAACAATTTATTTAACTTTAACAGCATTTATTGTGTCGAAAATAATAAATCATAATTGTACACTTATAAATATATGTGTCATAAAAAAACGATTATCCAGCTCCCCAAAACGATTTTTTGGTTAGTGCCTCAAACTATTGCCAAAGGATCACAATATAATCTAAAGTATCCACATGTTTTTCTTGTTTTGTGTATACCTTTGCAAAGATTTCAAACCAACATTCTTGGAAAATTTTGATTTATTGTAAAATAACTTGTGTTTCACTTGTCGGCGAACTAAATGGCATTGAAAAGTGGTTATTCAAAGAAAAAAACTTATTACTTTTGATGTTGAAAATAAATTCATTTCTTTTGATCGATTATTTTTCAGTTATCTTTCGGTGGAAATCAAAAGCTACTATGAAGTTTCAGTTCAAAGAATACTAAAACAAATTCTGAAATACTGCAGATAGCTTTGAATATAGGTCGACGTTTTTCCAATCACTGATACAAAACAAAATATTTCACCTATTCTTCGTACTTTGAAGTAATCTTCAATAGTAATACGATTAAAAAAGATTTTTTATTCTTTTGTCCGCCACCAATGTTCAACAGACGGAAAATATTATTGAAAATGTCAAATAGATTTCAGACAACATTTATTACATTTGTAATAAAATATGTTTTTTGTGTCATAGTTGTTTTCCCTATTGTCATGTTCTTTATGTTATATCATCATTTTGTATAGTTATTATTTATGTTTTCAAATTCATATTTCACTAAAAAGATTATGAAAAAGGGGGAAATGCATATGACAGGTTAAAAGGGAAACAGAATTGTATATATGTTTACATTATAGTATAAAGTTTTTGTTTAGGGGTTGCAACTAGAAAATAAATGCACCCTACAACTGTTATCTTTTTATTTATTTGATTAAAATTAAAAGCAATTCTAAACCGGGTGTTATTCAACCTTAAATATATTTAATACTTTAAGATTTATTTTAGACTTAAAATAATTGAAAAGTAGAAATTGTTTATTTTAACCGAAGTCTAAATGTAAGAGTCGAGCAGTAAGTTATTTATCTGGTAACATTAATAAACTTCTTGAAAAAGGTTGTTGCGTGAGGAGCTTACTAATCCTATTCCAATCGCTAAGTATGTACTCTTACGGGTTACAAACATATGCCAATTAAAATTTGACTGGACAATCTGTGTTAACAGATACACCTAATTCTGATATTCTAAAAAATGCGCGTTAGAAAAGATACGGCGTTCATATAAAAGTAGAGGATTGGTTCCACATTTGTAAAATCAACTAAAATAAAATGAATAGAGTATACAAAAACGTGATTTTACATGACCTACACTTTTTTTTTAATTGCATATTAGATATGTTAATGCAAATATTATTTATATAGGGAAACAAAATAAAAACATTCCAATTAAAAATATTTATTTCACAAAAAATCATAATATATATAACAAAACATAACAAAAAAATTCATTTTAATAAAAAAACAATACAAAATATATAGTAAAATATATTTTTAAAAGCTTTCACTTGCTGATAAAATGCGCATTTGTTTAGGTGACACTGGAAAGTCATTTTGTAAATTAATGTTTTGTAAATTAATGCATGTTCATTTGTAAATTAATGCTGGTGTCCTAGTGGTTCTATGGAAGAAATCCCATATTAATGATTGATTGCCAGTTTTGATAAGACTGTTATGTAACCCTCGATAACCCCCCATTAATAATTTTAGGTAACGTTGAAATTTCCCAGCTCTTCCCCCAATAGGATCACGCTTTCCAAAATTATCGCTTAATTTATCAGCTATTTGGAGTCCTTGTTTAATTAGCTCTACGGTAAGAATATGCACCTCTTCATCATCGTCACTAGTCTCTTGAGTATCAAGTGTCTCAAGCTAAAACCCAATAATTTCATTATTGCTAAGTGCTCTATCTGCAAATAACTCTTCAATATCTGCTGCCGAAAGATCGTCAAAACCTTTTCGTCCTACTTCATGAGCTACGTCTATTATATTAGAATACTTAACTGTATTAGATGGTATCAGATCTTCTTTTTCTACGCATTTCGGCCAAAAACGTCTACAACACCCATTTAATGTTGATAGTCTATGTTCAGATCGCGCTAATTTAGCACGATTGATGCAATCATTAATGGAAACCTTTTTCATACGTCCATGACATTTAATTTTTCATCGTTCATTAATTGTTCATTCATAATAGGTCTTTAAGGTTGCAATAATGGCCCGATCCAATGGTTGTATCAGTTGTATTTGGTGGCAAAAGTTGTATTTGGTGGCAAAAAACAAAATTCGACATTCGGATGCTGCAAATGAAGATGACCTGGTGCATTGTCTATAATCAACAGAACCTTAAATTCAAAACCTTTATCACTTTAATAACGTCGAACTTCTGGGACAAAATTTTTAATAAACCATTCCCTGAAAGTTTCAGTTGTTACCCACGCTTTTCGATTAGCCGTCCATAGTGAACTGGTAATGTACTAGAATCGATACCCTTCATTGACCGTGGTTTAAGAGCTCTATTTACAAGTAAGGGTTTCAACATCCGATCACCTGAATCTTTAGAGTAAAATAATAACGTCCCACGATCTTTAGCTACCTTAAATCCACTTGCAATTTCCTGGGATTTGGCCACGTAAATCTGCTCGGCATTCGTTTCCAGAAAAAGCCAGTTTCATCAGTATTCCATACTTGATCCGAAGTATATCCACCGTCTATTATTGTTTTAACTAATTTTGAGAGAAAAGCTTTAGCTGCGTCCATGCGCACATTTAGGGATGTATTCCACATATGTGCCCATAATTATGAAAGTGGTCTAAGTCAAAAAAATGAGTTTATTCGATATTTTAAAAATGAGTCATTTGAAAAAAATGAGTTTATCCGTTATATTGCATCAAATTGCATCAAACTAAATTAGTCTAATGTAATTTGTGCGATATTGTAAAAAAACTGTTATAGAATACTTTTTATTTCAACAAAAATGTAATTCATCTAGAGTTAGTTAGGATAGTAATAAGGCAAAATTTGAAGATAAAAAAACAAAAAAGTCGAACAAAATGTCAAAAATAACTGCCAAAACGTTGTGTTGCAAAGTTTTTATATCGTCGGACCATAAGCCCATAAAAATGAGCTGTTCCTCCTAAATGTCAAAATTGCTCTTTTTTAAGTGAAAGTTAATGGTGACAAAATAATGAGTTGGGAAAATAATTAATAAATAACGTTAGAATTTCGAAGTTTGCTTTTGCTTTAAGTCATTTATACATCGTTCAGTTAATTATGAAACTGGTCTAAGTCAATTCAAATTGTAAAAAGCATATTTCGGAATGAGATTCATACAAAATTTCACCTGCATAATAAACTTTCAATATTGAAGACTAACAAAGCCCTAAAATAAAATTTTTCATAATAGAGAAATGTTTTTTAATTTAATCATTTGCAAACCTTTAAATATCTCAAAACAAGAAATATATAACTTAGACCAATTTCATAATTATGGGCACATATGGTCACATAATAAAAACACAGTAAATGACAAAGGTGATATGAATAGATTTTATTTATATTGTACATTCCTATACTAAATAAAAATTGCTAAACTTAGAAGACTTTTTTAACAATTGCGTTTCATTTCTGCTTAAATAGTTCCTAACCTAACCTGATTGACTGAAAAACTTAAAAAGTCTTTGTGATATAAAAAACAGTAATTGTGTACTCATTTTTATGCTTATTAGTAGTGAAGCACCGGGTCCTAAAAAATCACAAAGCCCCGTGGGCCGTGACATGGCATTAGACCCGGCATTTTTTTCATAATGCCCGGCCGGGGACTCGGCCCGGGTATCTGATTGGATTTAATTCTGATTTACAAGCAAACCGATAGCAATAGCAGTATGGAAAGTGGAAAACAATCAGAATATGTATTGTTTTACAATAACCTTTAGAGAATAATATTTTTGAAGTGAATTTAAATGAATTTCAAAAATTTCAATATGTCGAGACAAGAGACAAATTTCATATTTAATTTAAAAAACTTTAAGCTGGGTTTTAACTAGAATGACCACCTCGTTGGGTTTGACGCGGAGTATCTGAGTTATAGCCGAAGTAATTTCCATGTTTGACAACAAACTCTCCGGATGAGACAAAATTTAATACTTATTGCCATGCGATAAATCTTCAAAATTTACAAATCTTATAGATAAATTAAAATCTTATGTCATAGACCTTAGACCAGAATCCAGTTCATGTTCTTACTGTCTTACGGATTCATAGTTTTGTTACAGTTTCTCAACTTCATGTTCCTTCCTCTTATGCATTTCTCCATTAATCGCGTTTAACAGCGACTAATGACAGAAATGTATTAATCAATTCAACAATGAAGACCTACAACGAATAATAAATAAAATGAGGTTAGTTTTGTTGAGTTACAATCCAACCAAACCCAAATTATGTCGTTTATAATGGATAATAATCTACCAACATATAATAATCTGCCAACATAGAATAATCTACTAACGAACTTAAAAACAATGCATAAAATCTCATTTAAACGAGCAATTAAACAGTTTTATAAAGATGTATTCGAAAACCAGTGAATTTAGGATTCTTAATTTTTTTTATATCATCTATTAACTACAACAATTTTATAAATCTCTGCCTCATTATATGCTCATGCCGTTTTTTTCCTAATTCAAATATGTTTCTTCTCCTCTATTAAAAACATAAATTAATTAAAAAATAATTAAAATTATATTAATTAATTTATTAAAAAATAAAATTTAAAAAAAAAAAAATTATAAATTAAACAAAAATTTAACATTAAATATAATGAATTAACATAACAAAATTAAAATCGAATTTATAAAAAAAAACAGAGATAGCCTTATATGAGTGTAAACTCGAAGGCATATTTCAATAAATAAATAAATAAATGTATTAACAGTCTAAAACACGACGCAACATTCTAAAACTTTCCTACTAGGATAAACCATGAGGCATCAAACAAGGACTATACTGACGACTATACTATAAATACAACTTTTATGATGCGTCCTCAAGAAAAATTCAAAATATCCTTCCTTCAAAATAAACTTCAGAAATGTTCCATCCATTTGCTTTAAAAACTATCCCGTTCGTTTCAAAACGATTATTCTAATATAGATTAAAAATTGTTAAAAATCCATTGGACCTCTCAAAAAGTGGGCTTTCACGCAGAGTTCTCTAAATAGTAAAGAGCAGCAGGGTGGGAATACAGTTCATAAATGTTTCGGGAGAAATGTTCTGCAAAGGTGGTTATGCTAGTTTTAACATGTGTACTATTAGTCGAGTAAAATTAGGTTTTTACTTCGAAGTCCTCAGGGACAGCTCCGATTTTGATGATTTTTTTTTCAAATGTGTGTTTTTATATATTATTTTAAATCAGAAACATTACAATGTGCGCAATTAAATATTTATATTGTTTAAATAATAAAAACATAATTTATGGAGATAAAAAATTTTGTCACGGTATTTATTAACTTTTAAATAGTATAAATTAAAAAATTTGTTTTTTTTAATTTTTAAAAGCTTTAAATTATACGAATATTGTAATAGAAAAATTGTAAACAATTATAAATGATTTTGTATTTATTTTAAATTTAAATATGATAATATATAATTCTAAGTTCAGGAAATTCGATAATTTTAATTCGATGATTAAAGTGCAAAGAAGTCCTCATATAATGAATAAGCATTTCCATAATCCCACTAAAAAAATATATAAAGTCCTATTTTCATCTAATTTAAATTATATGAGTTGAACATGTATGATTTATAGTATCCTAACTCTCTCAATTTTAAAGTTAAAACCTCAATTAAAAACCCGATTTAAAGGTACTTTCAAGGCTATAAGATGATATGTATTTCGACATGCCTAAACCCTTCACCAGCAAATTGTTAAGGGTTGAACGACTCGGAAGGAGTGATCCGTGCTCTATAATGCAAACTTGAAACAGTTATATCTTTGGTATTTTTTATCCCAACGAAAACAAAATAACACCAATTTTTGGTTAAGAAAAACCCTACGTTTTTGTTTGAAGTAGTGTAATGGATAGTCTGGACTAATGTCTGAACCTAGTGTATTATAGTCGTAGCTTCCTTAGTTGTTATTTCTTGTATTAATCTGTACCGCTCAGGATAGTTTCTTATCCATTCATCATCAATGGTCATATTTCGCATAGTTCCCTTAATCAATAGTTTTCTTATTTTTCTTAAAATCTAACTAAGTTTTCAATAGCTGGACAAACATATGTGAGAAAGAAAATTGCACTAATCACCCTGATTTTATTTATTAATTATTAAAACATAATATTGGTTAATTTGAATTAATTAATAATTTTCTTTAATTATCATCCATATAAACATTAAAATTTAATCTTACAACACCCTAAAATTGACGCGCGCTATGCTTCCTTTCGATTATTCTCACTATACTACTTCAATTTGAATTCTCTAAACATCAAACGTAACTTACACAACGAAGTTTTCAAAACCTTACAACAGCTGTGCGTTTATTTTTACAGTCATTAACATGCAAAGAAGTATTATCTTGCTTTGTTATACATTCAATCTGTTTTTCTCTTTGCCTGAGAACAAGAAAATTTACTTCAAACAATCTTTCCGATATAAAACCGACCTTCACTGTACGACTTTTGTAGTTTTGTAATGCCTGAACGCCTTAACGTCGATTAAACTTGTAATTGATTCATTCTGAATTCAATGATAAATGTTATTAATATATCGGAAATAAGTTGTATCGTAAAATTGTTATTGCGCAATATTTTGAAAAACCAAACAGTTTTGTTTAACTATAAAAATTTCCTAACACTTGATTTGAATTAATTGTTTTACATCTGAAACCCTATATTCGAGGTTTTCGATTTTCTAAAAGGAATTTTTTTTGGTATATATGGACCGACTGTAGTCTTTTCAATCTCTTAGTTCAGCACCTATCTCTCATGAATGACAAAATTTAAGATGAAAATTTTGCATTCATGCATTTTTTCTTAATATTAAGTTAATATTAAGTAGAAAAATTTTTAGTTAAATTAAAGTTTTTTTTTAAAATTAAATCAATTAGTTCAATTGTTTTTAAATGTCCGTCCCGGTAGTGCAATTTAGCAAAATTTAGTTGTCTCGTGATGTTTAAAACAAAATAAAAAAATACGCATTTGTATTGTGCCGTGAAAGCCAAAAAGTTATAAAAAAATAATATATATGTATGTGACGTACTCCCAACAGTAAACGCGCTCTCCTACTTTTAGTGCAATTTTTTTTATGTTTGTAAAATACAAACATAAACGCTCTTAGTTCTATTACTTTCGCGATTGGATGTTTGACATCGCTTATTGGATTACATTTTGTTTTAATTGCATGTTCGGTTTTGGCGTATAGCAAAATTTACAATAAATCAGTGATAAAATCTAGTCGTAGAAGTATTATGTATAGTGAAATTATATTAATTTATTTATTTATTTTGTACGCGTCCAATTAGAAAAATTTGAGTGTAAATTGATCAATGAAAAATAAAAAAATAAATATTATCTGTTTGTGCCGTAATAACGTAAAAAAATTTACTACCATAAAAAAAAAAATCATATATATGTTTGTGATTGCAATAAGTAAAAATTTTGGAACAATCGGAAGGTCAGTTATTTGTTACTATTTATTTAATTCAATATGATATAAGTAATTGTCCAGGAAACTGTGGTTATGAATTTAAGTTTAACATTGTATTGAATATAATCAAAATTCCGTTTACGGATAAAAAAATTTATGTGTTATTAATTGGAATGTCTTAATCCAAAACGGTGAACATACGCAAATTAATCACTCTAGTGTGCGGTTTCTAGATTAAAAAGTTTTGTTGAATTGTACTACCGTATTACAACAGTATTTCAACGCAACCTTGAGACCAAATTATTTTGGTATCAAATCAACATTTTTCTGTACAGTAGTGGTATCATAGTGGTCATCTTTTACAACGATTCATGATCCAATATTGGCTACCTCAGTTTCAACTTTGACAACGAAGTTTTATATAATATTTATATCATTCCTGTCAAACTTCTACAACGCATTTGCCTACAATATTTGCACCATTAGTTTCAACTTTGACAACGAAGATGGATACAGTATTAGTTGCATCATAGTCAACTATAACCCGAAGTTTTATACAATATTGGACCATCCTTGTCAAACTTTTAGAACATATTTTCATCCAACTTATATCAACATTGCCGAAGTTTTACCACAAGGTTTTACTCAATATTCATGTTACCATATCAAAGTTATATAACGTATTTTCATCAAACTTATAGCTTCATTGTCAAGGTTTTACAACCAAGTTATATCCGATATTCACGTTACCATATCAAAATTTGTTGTCAACCTATTTCAACTGTAATTGTAATTTATTCGACAATTTTTTGTATCAACCCCTGCTGAGTATTGGTTCTCTACCTATTTCAACTGTAATTATAGTTTATTCAACGAGTACTTATCCAAATTATTATCTGTTGCTGCAACGATTATTCGACTATAGTGTCATTGGTCAATCGGTTATTTACACGAACCATTATCTGACATTTTTAACGCATGTGGTGACCAATTTAATCAACGTTCATAATTACCAATTTCTCCGATGCTTATGATTTCAAATTCATTCAACGATTTTGATTATAAAATTATTCGACGATTTCGATTACAAATTTAGTCAACGATCTCGATTCCAAATTTATTCAACAATTTTGATTACAAATTTATTCAACAACTTTGATTACAAATTTATTCGACGCTTATGATGACCAATATAATCAACGTTTATAATTATCAATTTCTCCGATGCTTATGATTACAAATTCATTTAACGATTTTGATTATAAAATTATTTGACGATTTCGATTACAAATTTATTCAACGATCTCGATTCCAAATTTGTTCAACAATTTTGATTACAAATTTATTCAACAACTTTGATTACAAATTTTGATGACCAATATAATCAACGTTTATAATTACCAATTGCTTCGATGCTTATGATTACAATTTTATTCAACAATTTTGATTACCAATTTATTCAACGATTTGGATCACAAATTTATTCCACGCATTTGATTATAAATTTAGTCAACGCTTTTGACTACAACTTTATTCAACGATTTTGCCTATAAAATTATTCAACGATTTTGATCACAAATTTATTCAACGCATTTGATTATAAATTTCGTCAACGCTTTTGACTACAAATTTATTCAACGATTTTGCCTATAAAATTATTCAACGATTTTGATCACATATTTATTCAACGCATTTGATTATAAATTTAGTCAACGCTTTTGACTACAACTTTATTCAACGATTTCTCCCATAAAATTATTCAACGATTTTGATCACAAATTTATTCAACGCATTTGATTATAAATTTCGTCAACGCTTTTGACTACAAATTTATTCAACGATTTTGCCTATAAAATTTATTCAACGCATTTGATCACAAATTTAGTCAACGCTTTTGACTACAACTTTATTCAACGATTTTGATTATGAAATTCTCCCTCAAATAATTGCAAACATATTCGACGTTTATAAATACAACTTTACTCTACGTTTATTATTACGAATGGCGACAACCTCTTTTTATTCAACTTGTATGAAGCCGTACTGATGGAGGGCTGAATTAAGCAGGATTGGAGGCCAGGCGGATATAACCATGGGTGAGTCTATTTGATTGATTTTCTTTACTATTCATGGGATTTAGGGGTGTGAATGTGTGTGTGTGTGTGGGCGTATGTGAGTGAACGAGGGGGTTGAACGTGCCGACCGTGGTTCTTTCGTAGAAGGGGGTCGCCAGAGTCTCCTTTCCACACTTGTATTTGTTTCCATTTCTGATCTGTTTTGAAAAATGCGTACATTTCCGTATTTGTGCTGAAGCAGCAGGTTATTAATATCTCCTATCCACGATGATTGAGACTAAGTCGAACGGCAATACAACATTTCTAGGTACGCTTCCTGCTAAGCCACTCCCATTATCATCATGAGAGGCACTTCATTACAGTAGTTTTTTACGTATATTTGTTAGTTTTAAAGTTATTTTGAACAGAAGGTACTTTTTTAGGAAATTTGAAAATTCCTTTTTCATTATTATCAAACTTTTTTCGGAAAATACGTATTCTAATCTAGCAAAACTTCTGGATCACATAGGTAACACTAAAATACAGCTAGTTGTAAAAGGGCTATGGTCAATATAAACTCCATTGGGAATGACCGAGATTTTAACGCTGAGCTTCTATTTTGAATTCGAAATGCCTGCATCGTAACTTGGTTTTTTTAATACAAACGACTTGAACTAGATGCCCATTTTAAAGGTCTTTCCAATCATTACAAAAAAATATGATAGTTTTATCCGAAAAATGCATTTCTTTTCCGTTATTTAACGTTGAATTTGTAACGTATTCTTTTTGGTTGAAATTACCGAAAGATGATCACCGGGTACTTCTATCACCACGAGATTTAAAGTCTCAGTATCAGGGTTCATAATAGTGATCATTACTTACAAAGAAAAATTTTTAATTTCAGAGTACCCACATAACAATATAAAAGGGAATTAAATCTACTTTCCACTTTATAGCCAACTCACGATCGCCTAGAATTAGAGTAAAAAGGAAATTGGTCATCTTCACTATCAAACTACTAAGTTTACTGCTTCATCATAATAAAATTAAAATTATTTAATTAGCAAAAATAAAATATTTTCATTTACTAGTATTAATCAGAAAGAAGAAATGTCGTTACTAAATTTTATTTATTAAAATAGAAAAAATAAAGAAACTCACGACGAATCCAGTTGGGTTGAATCTTGATGATGGGTTGGAAAAAATCATTCAAATCTTCTTCACTCGATTATAATCCAAAATCAATATTCAGTCTTCAAATAACTTTCTCCTAATGTTGTGACGAAAGCATATATGTATTCACCAATAAATAATTTGTTCTTCCACTAGATGACATATCAGCAGCATTTAATTATCAACAGGACATATTTTCAACGTTTAATCATCAACAGCACATATGATTGATTTAGATGATCAACATTTCATCTAATTTATTAATTAAATAGAAAGACAAAAATGTTTATATTTTCGTATAATTATCACCGCACATACGATCAGCATTAGATTTAGATGATCAACATTTCATCCAATTTAATAATTAATTAGAAAGACAAAAAATGTTTATATTTTCGTATTATTTTAATATTTGTTTTTTTAATTTTATTTATTTTTATTACAACTTTAGACACATTGTACAATCTTATTTAGCATTTATAAATTTGATTAAACTGCACACAAATTTTTAAAGTTTTCATTTCATATAAAATAATTTTAACTAATTTAGCGTAATGGCTTTATAAACATATCACATTAACAATTTCAACACAAATTGTGGCCATCTTAATCTCTTTCTTTAAGATATTTAAATTAAGTTTTGCTTTGCTTGGTTTTTATTTTTATTTTTGTTAATTTATTTAAGCTAGTTCAAGATGCACTATATAATTTATTCACTGGTTCCAAAAAAATTACAAATTTTTAATTTATTGCCATAAAAAACTTATTATAAGTTACTTTAAGCACAATTTAAAATTTATTTGGCTGGAACCTAAGCCACGCTTACTAACTTACTAAGAGTTAGAAGCTTCGAACTAGCAAGAGCTAGTTAGAACTTGTAAGAGCTAGCAATAGCTAGTAAGAGAGATAAGTTGAAGGAAAACCATCTCTTATATTTAATTTTTGCCAGAAAACCGCAAAAATAAATCAAAATTTTATCAAAATTAAATTAAATAAAGAATCCCAATTTACTATGCAGTTTATCGGTAATGTTTATTTAATTTAGTTTATTTCATTTAATTTAGATGGCAATGATAATCCATCTTTATTGCGATCAGCTGTTTTGAATTTAAAAATACAAACAGAACAAAATCAAGAAATTTAATTTGTTTATACATAGAAAAAAAACACGTAATTCAAATGTAAAATATGGAGGGGCTGAAATCTCACAGCTCTGAGATATCAAGACTTCGGTCTGGGTAAAGGATTTTGATATAGTTTTCGCAAAAAACTTTCACGAGGACATGGTTTTTAGTTTAGCGCAGCGATGTATATCAAACATAACTTTTTGTTAAAGTACAAGTATTTTTTATATCTGTTTAAAAATTTATTACAAAACTAACACGAAACATCAATACGTTGCCGGAAAATTATAATCAAAATTCCAAAAATATTGTTAAATTAAATAAAATCAAACTTTTTCAAAATTCCAAAAATATTCTAAAAATTAGAATGAAATCGAATTGGGTAAAAACAAATAAAAATCTCTCTTTTGACACACTTGACAACATTTTTTTTGACAAACTTATAATGCCATAATTCTCTATAATAATAATAAAATTTCGATTCAAACAAACAATTTTATTTTTTTCCAAAAAGTTGGGTAAAAAAATAAATAAAAATCTCTCTTTTGACACACTTGACAACATTTTTTTGACAAACTTATAATGCCATTATTCTCAATAATAATAATAAAATTTCATTTCCAACAAACAATTAATTTTATTTTTTTTTTTCCAAAAAATTAGGTAAAAAAATAAATAAAAATTTTTCTTTTGACACACTTGACAACATTTTTTTGACAAACTTATAATGCAATAATCTTGTTTTTGATCTCACATACCAATCCCGACCATCAAGATTCCCCCAAATTTAATGTTCCTACTCGTAATCACTTAAAATGAACGCTTTTTAAGCCAAAAATATGAAAATTTGCTATTTTTGATACACATAATGATTTTTTTGACACACTTCTGGTACAGTTATCGAACACAGCGTCCTTTCGGACCTGTCCCTTGTGAATACCTATTTTTAGAAAAAAAAATTTTTGAGATCCCTCAAGCCGTTTTCCCTGCAATGTAGGTAATGACGGACGGACGGCCGGACGGCCGGCAGACAGACATACATTTTTTTTTTTGCTTTTTTAGAATCAGTAGGTCCTAAAACGTCGAGAAATGCCAAAAAAAGTGGGGGTAAGAATTTCACTTTTGGCTCATGAATGTAATACTTAGTTCTTTCAGACCGAAGTAATAATTATTAACATTGACCTATATATAAATTTGATCCAAACCCATTTCCTTTTTTGCATTTACTACATGTACCGTAACGGTCAATTGATAATCAATAAATTTGATTCACATCTTAATAGGTTTAAATAATTTACAAGTTTAATTTTTATGAATCGAATATTACTCATTTTAACATATCGGTGAGGAAGAATTTTGAAATAGATTCATGAGTATAAGAAAATAATTTTGTTTCTTGTTGTTGAACAGAAAAGTTTTGCCAACTTGGAATCTTGAATAAATTCTATAGAGTATGGTTATAAGGAACCGAATGCAAACGTTACAAATTCTTCGAAACAAGTCGTTAAAAAAATGTCTCGTCATTGAGCCATAACTTGCTTGATTTTGGACCTACAACCCTCATAAAAACAACAATCTCTTCATTTTTTTAAGTTTCATTTATGTTGATTACTAAATTTTTGATAGAACACTCTAAGCTTAAGAGTTATTTTCGAAAAACTATCAAAAACCATGCATTTTTCAACGAAGAATATAAGTTTTCAATTGCGAATAACTCGAAAAATATCTATCTATCGAAAAAACCATATACAACATTTTATACTTCAAATGTGTCCTTTTATCTATTTTTGGGGCTACTTTGAGTGAAAAATATTCCACCCTCGAGCAGGGGTGGAATCCACCCCAGGATAAAAGAACACATCAGCGCTATGCCACTTTCGTTCCTTGAGCCATTCCTAAACTACTCACCAAATTTCTTGTTAATGGTTAATCGGACAAGGTTCAAAGAATTCGAAGCGGAAAACGTGTCTATTCGTAAAACTCAGCAAAGTCCTATTAAAATGACAAATGTGTACAGAAGTTAGACATAGCGTGTACATATTTTGCTACTCTTATAATACCATATGAAATTTTAAATTTGAACTTAACAATTCTTTTATTGCATAAATTTTGTTAAAAAATAATTTGGTTATAAATTTTGTTTATATTGTTTAAACAATATAAATATTTAATTGCGCACATTGTAATGTTTCTGATTTCAAATAATATATAAAAACACACATTTTAAAAAAAAATCATAAAAATCGGAGCTGTCCCTGAGGACTTAGAAGTTTTACTGATTTTGAAGCTAATTTTACTCGACTATATAGAATGTGAATGTTATTATCTTCCAATCACAAAACCAAAACTCTTATTGTGAATGGTTAATAACATCATTCACAGTTTGCTTACTAAAACCCAGCTATATACAGTATCTAAATAAAAATCCATATATAAATATGTAAGCACTATTTTGGTGGTACCATTTAAAGTTATTTACCCCAACCAAAATGTGGGCAATAAATATATAATAGTAGAGTAGTAGTAGTACTAGTAGATGTGCCGGAACACATTTGTTTTTAGCAAAACGAAGAAAAACGAGAAGGGTTTGTTTATTCTTCGATTATTCTGTTTTTCGAGTTATTTGTTTCACAATTGATCAAAATCTATTGAATCAATAAATCAAACTCTCATATAATATGTTGTGGTTATTTTGTTGGGAGGTCTTTTTGCAATTTCTATTTACAATGCCCGAATTTCGGCCACTAGGCGATTCTCATTTACAGTGAATTACGTAAATTTTTTTACGATTTTATTTACGATTGATTTATATTATTATTTTTATTATTTTATTTAATATTTATTATTTATAGTGTGTCTGCCCAAGGATTAGAGCCCGGCACTGACGAGGTAGGTTCGAATCCCAACCGAAACACGAAAAAATGTGAAGTGGAGTTTTTTCTGAGAAACTTCAAACCATACCTTTGAATTGAAAAAATTCCAATTACTTCTTTACTTACTTGAGTTTAATTGATCTCAAAAATCCAAAATTAATTTAAATTCCCTTAATGTAGTCTAATGTTAATACATTTAGGACTACAACTTGACCAAGTGTCAGCCATTGATTTCACATTGATTGGAAACAATCAATAATGACTATACAATCGTGACTTAGGATGTTAATTAGAATAGAAATGCTCCCCATTATATGAATTCACACAAAGTATTGTCTAGAAATTTAATGCAAAAAATCCCATATAATGTAAAAACATTTCCATAATATGGAGTCTAATGACAGTGGAAAAATTCAAATTAAGTAAAATAAATAAGTGATGAAGGAGTTTCAACTCTGAAATGGTCATCGCCTCAACGGCGTAATCGATAGCGTGTCTGCCCAAGGATTCGAGCCGGGCACTGACGAGGTAGGTTTGAACCCCAACCGAAACACGAAAAAATGTGAAGTGGAGTTTTTTTCTGAGAAACTTCAAACCATACCTTTGAATTGAAAAAATTCCAATTACTTCTTTACTTACTTAAGTTTAATTGATCTCAAAAATCCAAAATTTATTATTTATATTTAATTTAAAGATTTTAGAATTTTTTAATTTTATTTTTACCCGGTATCGGGTAGTAAAAAAATTGCCGGTTCCGGATATTTCAAAATTGGATCGGGTACCGGGTAATTGCTGGGTACTCGGTGCATCACTACTTATTAGAATAAAATAAACATCTGTTGAGTTAATGTGAGATACCATATACCACTAGCAAAAGCAGTGAAATATCCGAAAAAAATATTGTTCTATATCATATTTTAATATGTGATAGGATTTATTGTTTAGTAAAACTTCTTTAAAAAAAATGTTGCGTAAATCAACACCTTAGATTAGAACACATGCTCCTGTAGGATGTTTGGCTTAAAAGATTTTTATGTGTTGTTGTGACATATATTGTAATTCCTACAACACAACACATTTTATTTTAAAAACACTGATTTGTTTAATAAACAATTAAATAACCATGGTATACTAAAACATGCATAATTGGAAAATGAACAACTTTCTCTTTGTCCAAACACCAGACATTCAGTTGAAGAATTCTTTCCAACTACACAAATCGTAATGCAGTAAAAAAGTTTGGAAATGGAACTTAAATAGGCAACGTTTTCCGTACCGAATCTTTGTTTAGCCAACTGAAAATCATGACCTTTGTACCGAAAATTATGCTGATTCCTGACAAGTAAATTTAACCACAACATGATTTTTATTCTAAAGAGAATTTGTGGTTTTGAAGAAATTTAAAACCAGTTCTCCGTTATGAAGAAAAAGAAAAAAAATAGTTTTATGAAAAGATTTCGAAAAGGCAAGGTAATTATGTTCTCATTATCTCTTTGCAAGCGTACTTAACCAACTTCAGCTTTAACGTAATGAACTTCTTGATCACCTTTCTTAAAAAGTTTCACCCAAATAAATTTTGAATTATTTAATATTTTTATTATGCGTGTTTTATTATACAGGGGAGGTGAAAGGATTAGTATTTTAACAAAAAAAAAATATTTTCCATTAAATTCCTTTTTAGAACAATATTTAATTATTTTGCTTAAATGCCGGGGAGTATTGATGATTAAAAAGTGTTTGATAATATTTCTGGGTGCTCGTCCCCAAAAAATTTCGTTGATTTTTCATAACAAATTGCTATTACGCTATTACAAAAACGTTTGTAATAAAGGAAGAAATAACAAAAAGAATTTTGTCAGTCATTTACAAGTATGACTAACAAAATACGTTAAGGATATCTATTTTATACGGTACATACATGTATTTGTCGTATGGTCGGTGAGGGTGTTGTAACAAAGTGGCTGATTATGTTCAAACGTTTATTGATTTGTTTTGTAACAAGTTTTTGTGAATAATATAGAATATCGATATAATTTGTATTAAAATCTATATTCAAATTTCAAAACTTTTTAAGGTAAATAAAAATAAAAAAAAAATACAACATTGTAAAGAATCTGTAGAAATATCCGCTTTTGTCTAATGCGAAATGATTGAATGTTAAAGGATGGTAAAAGACTATTTTATCGATATGGTGAGCAAAAAATAAAAAACGGTTTGTTGAATAAAATTAAAATAAAGGAAAATGACTAGTAAACCAATTTAAATGTTTTACATAATATCCTTTCCATTTAAAATGATTTTTATTATTTTATTTTGCTTTGAATCTAAAGTGATAAGAAAAAGCAATTGTCTTTATCCCATCTTTTCGTTGATACAAAGAGAATGTTCAAAGGAATTGAAATTTATAACATAAAATTGGAATTGAAGTTAAATTAATAAAGGACCACTTAGTTTTTTTCGTTAGAAGATAAAATTTTAATTTTTAACTTTGATGTTATTTGTGTATAGAGAGAACACCAATAATCTGTAATCTGTAATCATATATTTATTCTTTGTTTCCAATCCAAAACGGATTTGAAACTGAAGTGACATGTTCTATCTCTCTTTGGACGGGTTTGACTTCTTTGCTAGTAAATTCCATATAGTTCGTTCCATTGGGTATACAAATAAGTTCTAATCGTTTTTTTTTTGCTAAACTTAAAGAATTTTTTATGTTGCAAGTAAAACTTTACTTAATAAAAGTAATTTCCATCTTAATCTACAATATTCTTCCATCTTTCAGGTAATAAACAAATTCTGTTGGTGAAAAACTCTGGATGCTTGTATGCTATTTAGGTGTCAAATCAATTTTTAATATCTTCATAAGAGCGGAAGTGCTGGTCAGCCAGGGTTGACTGCATGGATCCAAAAAATGGTAGACCATGGGGTAGACCTTTCCATCGCTGCCTTTCCAGTAAGCTTTTGATTACAAAAGCAACAAATGGCCTAGATTGAAAGATAAACTTGTGGCGATTGTGCCATTCAGGCTATTTTTCGCCCACGGCTTGCTTCAAACGCATCGGTTTTTGTTTGTAACGTTCCCCCGTGATTGTTTCGCCTACTTTTAATACTCCTAATAACCACACCTCACTGGTTCTACCAAGTGGGACCATTATCTTCGATACATGAATATCTGGCTTTGGCGTTGACAGCTCGAGCTCGTCTGGTTTTCGCCCTGGTGGTACATGTTTCCCGTGATCTTCTGAGGTCAAATTTTATCCTTCCGCTGTACTTTTCTTTGCCAAAAGTAAAAAGTAGAATCTCACACACATTCCTATTATTTTACACGTAAATCGATATTTTAAACGCGACAAAAAAAAAATCGTTTACACTTGAATCCATTGCTTGTCATTGTGTTTGACAACCTATATATTGACGTTTCAAACTATAGTGTCGCCAAAGCATGAGACAAGCAATAGCACTTTCAGTGCCATAAATTGTAAAAACAATTAGAACTTATTTGTATACCCAATATATTCCTTATTGGTAAAACAATTAATATTTATTTGAATTTTTATAAGCCAGTCCTACTTAATTTGCAAGAATGTGGTCAAAGATATATACTATATCTACCCACCTCTATACTTAAGAATTACTTCAGTCTGTAAGTTAATATTTTAATTCTTACTGGGTTCGAACCATCCACTGTTTTATTTATATAGCCTAGTGTTTTAGCACACATGGCTGCAGTAAATAGTAGCTACAAAAAACATCAAAAATAATATTTATTTATTTATTTATATTCGAATGCAAATGTGGAATGCGACATTTATACGATCGACTGAATCGAGAGAATTGCGGAGCCATCATGAAACCTCAGGACTAACAGATTAAAACTTTAATGAAATTCTGTTCAAATAACATGTTCTTAATCTACAAACTAGGGTCTGCAATATAAAATACTAACTAATAAATTAGCTTGCATTTCTTTTATAGAATCTTCATTTTGTATTTGTTTCTAATTCTAATCTCTAATCCAAGTGACAAAGTTAGTATTTCAAACATGCAGAACACCTAATTATTTGGAAATGTTTTGTTTTACACTCGATTCTACTTGACACAGGATATCACTTCTTTTTGTACTGAACGGATAGTTTTGACTATTAAACTTTAAACTGCACCTTTTTCACGAACTAAAATTTACATTTTTGATGTATTTTGTAGCTCATATCACGAGTTTTTGTAGTAAATAATAAATTTTATGAGCTTGGATTATAATGAAATAAATAATAAAAGTATACCAACTTTAACGATTGATTGAATTATTTCCAATTTTTCTGCGCTCATAAAAACAACATACCCAATAATACGCAAGATATATAATTTGGGCTTTTATCTTAATAATCCGCAAGATATATAATTTTACCGTCAATACTACTTGGTTTACGAACCACTTTCCTTAAAGATTTCCAATCTTCATCGGCAAATCTCGTCTACGGTACTAACATACGTCTTCCTGGAGAATTTTTTAGCCAAAAATCTAACTCCACTCCTCAATCTGATTTTGTTTCCCAATTGAAACAACATTTTGATCACCTTCGTCCTACCATTGCATCAAGACACACTTCTCCTAAAGTTTTTGTCTCCAAAAATCTCCAGTCTTGTTCGCATGTTTTCTTACGTGCGGACTTAGTACGTAAAGCACTACAACCGCCATACGAAGGTCCTTTCAAAATCATCAGCGGCGATGATAAAAATTTCGTTTTTGTCCGTAAAGGTCAACACATTCGAGTTTAAATCGACAGATTAAAACCTTGCTTTAGGGAACAATCTGAAGATGATTTAACTCAAAACTCACCTACTTGGAGAACTGATCTCAGTCGCGCAGACGAAACTTCGTCTTCTACAAATATTGTCCATTCTACTACTTCGGACACACTCCAATCTTCTCCTTTTACCTCCGCAAAAACGAAACAACGCGAAGCTATGGCAGCTGTATCTACTAAAAGGGTTAGATTTGACCCCATTCCCCAACAACAAATTTTCCACCCTGCATCTACAATTACGCAAGCAGCCAGAACCACTCGTACCCCTACTCGCTTCCTTCGTGCTGTAGCACCATAATCTTGCAATATTGTCTCATCTTCGATGATACTAGGGCGGAGTGTTTGTGGCAATTAACTTCCATTTAACACGATAATTACATAAATATAATTTCAACAAACAAAAATTTCCTTACGCATCGAATTACTTGTGCTTTTAAAAAACGTATGTATAATGTTAAGATTTATTTATTGACTGTCACTCTCGATATATTAAGTTTTCTCCAATACACGCCATTCTTGAATTCAAATTCTAAAATCTATTTTCCTAATAATAAATATACTATAAATAACGTTCCACGCCATATTTTAAGTAAAAAAAAAACTAACTCTTTAATTGTAACACATTTAATATTATGTAAACTATATCGAATTATTGTAATCATATAACATTGAATTATATTGTATTGTAACATCTTTGTGCAACAGTTTGTGCAAACAATTTGAAAATGATGCAAAAATTATAGAAAATTATATCAAAGTTCAAATTTGTGGATTGTTTAAATTAATAGTTGAAATATTTACAGAAAATAATAAAATACAAATTTCTAGGAAATTTTAGAAAATATTATCTAACAAGTTTCAAACATATGCCAACACGAAGTCGTAAACAACGAGGTCGTAACTTAGGAAATTGTTCCTGCAGTATAAAGTGTTGCAAATTAAATAACAGATTTAAATAATCGCTTTCATCATCATCTACGTCAGATACATCGTCAGATCATCAAATACATCGCCGGACACGCCAGTGGCAGCCGCAACTCAACACTAGCTACCAAATATTAAATTCATTTCATATTAATATTTAAAGGTGAGTTTATGTTAAACGAGTCGTCATAAGCTTATTATATTATATGGACAACATTAGATCAAAACCTTTTTTTGAGGTTATGTCCTAGTAGACATAACCTCAAAAAAAGGTTTTGATCTAATGTTGTCCATATAATATAATAAGCTTATGACGACTCGTTTAACATAAGCGTAAATAAGCAAAAGTGGTAATCGCTAATTTTTTTTTCACGAACAGCGATCTACCGCATCGTTTTGATAAGCAAAAGTGGTAATCGCTATTTTTTTTCACGAACAGCGATCTACCGCATCGCTTTGATTCTAAAGCAAACTAGTTTATTTCTATTTACAAAAGATTAAATTATAATGATTTTATTTTTAATAAAAAGTTTCTTAGCTATTTATATTTTAATCTTACAATAGATGGCGTCAAGACAAAAATCAGTTAATAGAAATTGGTTTGATCTTAATGATAAATATTCATATGAAATTTCATTTTTCAATAATTAATCGTTTTCGAAATTTTATATGTTTTAATTAATTTTGTATACGGTTTATTGTACAAAATCTATTTCAAATTAAAATTTGAAGGTGAGTTTATGTTACAAAACTCGTCATAAGTTCATATATGTTAAACAACATTATATCAAATCATTTTTTGAGGATGTGTCTACTAGGTTCAGCGTAAATAAAGCAAAAGTGGTAATCGCTATTTTTTTTCACGAACAACGATCTACCGCATCGCTTTGATTCAAATTTTTTGACAATTTTATCCAATTATTTAGATAAAATAATTATTATTTTTATATTGTTGATTTTGATTTTTACACACTTTTAGGGCCGATTGTATGAATGCGGATAGAAGATAAATCCTCGGATTAATCGTCGTTTGTATATATATACAAACGACGATTAATCCGAGGATTTATCTTCTATCTGCATTTATACAATCGGCCCTTATTTAACTTGAGACAATTGTGTTGGGTTGAATTTTGTCATCAATCTTTCAGCTACTTCCCATTATGGGATTGATCTCAAATTTAAAAAATAAGTTTGTTGAACCTGTTCGTAGGCGATTCTAAAATTTTTAGACTATAAAACTTATTAAAACTGAAAAAACATATGCAATTTTTAAATTATTTTTTTTTCAGTCATAAAACCCATCAACCTTGATAAGAAGATCCATGCATTTTAAAAGACCCACTTCCCGCGTTGAAATTTCGCTCATATTGAGTATATAATTATAATCGAGAACATATTACAAATTTTTTTTCATTTTTATATGAAAAAATGTCCTTAAATTGTAAATAATGAGTATAAAAATTAAAATATTTGCTACATTTGTTGTTGTTGTTCAAAGTTTCCCTCCTATATTCATGCTATTCATTTTTCATATATCAGTTATTAGATGGGGTGGTAGTTAGTCAAGAGAAATTTTGTATTATAAGCACATAAAAAACTTAAAACTTGTGACTTCCTCCTTCCAAGTATGGACATGACAATTTTTAATTTGCTTTTGTGATCTACAATATTTAATTATTTGCATAATCGAAGTTCAGAATTTAAAATATTGATCAAAGTATGTCATACAAAAAAATAGGAAATATGCGCGCCATCTGATATTTATTAATAGAACAATGATTAAAGCAAACTTTCTAAATTTCTACACTGGATGTTTAAATAACATAATTACAATTTTTATAGTCTAATCAATTAGTACATTCAGCTATTGCTATATTTAACTTATTCTTACCCCCGTTCCACTCGGCAATCGGCTGCCGCAACCAGTGAAACGGTAAAGATCCCGCGCTGTCATACTGGCAGATCGCAGAGAGACTTCTTTGTCCGAACTGCGTACAAATGGAATAGTTTGCCGGAACACTTAGTCTCAGGTGGCTTCAACCCACAGATGTTTAAAAAAAGCGTTAATCAACACCTTAGAACGCCAGTTGTTGTGGGACCCAGGTCTAGACCTAGGTCTTAAAAGGTATTTATGTGTTGTTGTGACACATATTCTAAACCCTATTACACAACACATTTTATTAAAAAAAAAAAAAAAATAAAATAATATAGTAGTAAAATCACTGAATAAAATATACCTTATTAAAAATTAAAATTACTTTAAACCTTTAAGGAATATTAAATTTTCGGTACGTAATTTAATTACTGGTTTTACTTATGTTGTATTTTCTGTGAATTACCTTGGTTAACTTATTTTTAGGTAAAATTATATAACTTAAAACTCTAAAAAAAAATTAAAAAAACTCACTTTTTGAAAAACGGACTAAAAAGCAAAAAATTAATTTTGCATTGACACAATGTTATGTTGCAAAGAAACAAACGATATGTTCGTACAAAAACAAACGTTATGTCTTTTATAATTAAATTTTCTTTGAAATTGTAAGAAAAAAAATGTTTAATTGGTATTTAACACATCTTAGCACAAATATCATTTTTACCGTAATTTGAGATTTTTCAACCATTTCCAGTTATTACGTGAAGAAAAAGTGATGAAAACTTTTGGTGACTGCAGATGTTTAGCACTCTGACTGCAGATGTTTAGCATTTTCAAAAAATAATAGAAATATGCCCAAATATTTATTATCTTGCAATTTTGTCCGAAACAGGCGTATAACGCTTTGATTTATACAGCTTTAAGGCTCTAGCCTCTTAACTGGTATCCGGATTTGGCCAGTTGTTGAACTTATCCAAGACATTATTTGTCCCCACATTTTCAGAAAGTATTTTTGGTGTAGGCTAAAAAATACGACAGTAAGAGTAGCGCATATTTTGTTTAATTGCAAAATCAACCAACGTTGTAAAAAATTCTTGATTTTAAAATTTAAAAAGCCGGCAGTTTGGCAGAAAACCAAATTATCAATCAATATGATAGACATATCAAAACATATCTTTTCTTATCGCACACATATCGCCTTGTGATCAGTGTTGCAAAACGATAAAAAAATCGTTACGTTATGCGTTTCGTTTTTATAGCATTATATTTATTTTTGCGGAACGATATTTTGTTATGGAACAGAAAAATATTATATATCTTTATCTTATAATAATTTATTAAGTAGTTACGTTATTTTAAAATTAAATGTAATCTTAAAACTATATTTAAAAATTATTCGGGATTTTTGTTAGCAATTAAACTCAAGTAACTAAGGAAGTAATTTGAATTTTTTATATTCAACGATATGGTTGGAAATATCACAGAAAAAAACTCTGTTTTAATTTTTTACGTGTTTCGGTTGGGATTTGAACTTGTTACCTCATCAGTGCCAGAGTGAATTCAAATCCTTTGGCAGACACGCTATCCACTTCGTCACCAATGCGATGATACTTTAAAGTTGAAACTTTATCATCACTTTATTTACTTAAGTTGAATTCTGGGTTGAGTCAGATCATCATCATCATCACTTTATTTACTTAAGTTGAACTGTCATTAGACTCCTATTTTTCGGAAATATTTTAACATTATTTTGGGGATTTTTCCATTAAATTTCTAGACATCAATTGTGTAATTTCATAGGATGTGTAATATTTTTTATTTTATTAAACATTCTAAGTCACGAGTATATAGTCATTATTTATTGCTTCAAATCAATGTGAAATCAATGAGCGACACTTGGTCCATTATTTCATATATTGACCTGCATATTAGAAAACATTTTGGGGAATTTTATTTATTCCGGATTTTTGTAAGCAATTAAACTCATGTAACTAAGGAAGTAATTTGAATTTTTCAATTCAAAGGTATGATTGAAAATATTTCAGAAAAAAAATCTGTTTTTTTGACGTGTTTCGGTTGGGATTCGAACTTGTTACCTCATCAGTGCCAGAGTGATTTCAAATCAAAAATTTACAAAATGTTCATTATTTTGTAACAAAAATCCAAAAATTTTAGAACTATTAAAATCTCTAATAAATTCGTGCACATAAATTGAAGAAGAGGAGAAAAGTCCGATTTTATACAACCGATATTTGCAAAATCATCCAAAAAACGAAATAAAATATTTACGTTATCGTTACTTTCTACGTTATTGTCACACAAATGAATTTTTAAAACGTTACGAAAGTAATTATTATTAATAATGCTACTTAATTTCGTTATTTCGTTACGTTACGAGTATATAACGTTTTGCAACACTGCTTGTGATACAAAAAATGATTTCGCGTTTAGTCAGCATCTATGACATCATTACTAAACCTGAGTCTAATAAATATATGTTTATGAAACTATTTTGTTTTCTTATACTTCGCTAGAACAGTAGACCATTTTTATAAGCGTTCACTTTTTTGGTAGTTTATCTATCGGCTTATTTATCGGCTAGCCCTGATGAGAATGGATAAACTTTTAATATTAAAAGTATTCTTATTGGGTTTGAAACTAGATCGATCAACAATTGTATGGATAGCATAAAAATTTCATAGTTTTTTTATTCGAATGGTTTTTTTATTCGAAGTTTTTTTTTTATTCGAAGCGTTTTTTTATTGGAAGTGTTTTTTTATTTGAAGTGTTTTTACTAATAGTTTTTTTATTCAAAGGGTTTTTATTCAAATAACTATTTTTTTATCCAAAAGAATTCGTAGCCGAAAGATTCAGTCGTTTTAAAATTAGTAGTTGGATGGAACAATCGAATAAGTAGTGTATCGGTGGAAAAATAATTGAACTAGGTAGTTTTCTTGATTGGAAATATTATTTGCAAAAAATTAAATATTAGCTTTTATTTTATGTTTCTGAACAAAAATAAAGCTTTGATTATTTATAAATATGTATTTGTTTGGGTATAATTGTTTTTTTATCTTTATAAAAAATTATGTTGTTGAAAAAATTGGTATTTGACATGAGTTAGTTATGGTTCTGGAAAAATTATATACAGAACAATGATATCCTAATGATATCAAGGAATTATAATTTTAGATTATTGTTTATAATAGGAGTGGTTAGTTTTGTTTTGTTCATCAATAATTTGGAAATTAGTGGTTTAACCATTAATTAAATAACAATAGAGAGACATTATTATTAACAATAAAAACACCTAAATGAAATAGTAGATTATGATACAAGGACGTAAATGTTAGATTTTCGGAGGTATGTGGAGTTTGCAGGTGTAGAGCAGTATTATATCATATCCTTAAAAGCTAAACACAATGAATTCTTGATATCTCTAAAAACCCTTGATATTATCAAGAATCAACAAATTGAGTATAGTGATGCTCTAAACAAGTTAAACAACAAACTTGAAAACATAGTGGTTTCGGAAAAAAAAAAGGTTGACGCAAATGAAAGAAACATAAAGTCATTAGAATTGCAGTATAAAAACATTCAAGGTGGGTTGGTAGCTAGTCAACTTAGATGCGAATTACTGGAAAAACACTGTTATGGGTCAAACGTTCAAATCCTCGGTGTTCCTCAGAGGGAAATGGAAAATTTATTGGATACAGTACTAATAATCTTCAAACATATTGGAATTGAAATTAAAGCTAGAGGAATTAAGTATGCTCACAGAAATAAATCTAGATCTACTATAACAGTTGAACTACATTCCAAATCAAACATCAAATTCTTCAAGCAGTTAAAAGTAAAAAGCTTTTAAATCAACGGAAATAGGTTTTCATCAAGATAATAACATAGTTCTAACAGATTACTTCTCGCCTAATAAGAAACGTTTACTACACGAAGTTAAAAAACACTTCAAAATAATGATGATCCTATAGAATAAATTTAAGTTTGTATCGGCAAACCATGGTAATATTTACTGCAAAAGATCAGATGATGATGACGTAATAAAAATCTCCTCTTCATTCGATTTAAACAACTTGAAACTACATAAGCATTAATTATTAAATTGAATTTATATACATTTACACATATTATATACATTTACTTGTTTAAGTTTTTTTTGTTAATCATTTTTGAAATATTTATTTTTGAATATTACAGATTTACTTGTACTCTTTTTTTTCATTTTTTTTTTCTTTTTAGTATTACTAGAGTATTTTTGAATCACTGTAATGAGTTTCATTGATCTTTATTATCAGAACTCTAGAGGTTTGAAGACCAAATTAAAGAATATTAAGCTTGCTGTTCAAGAAAACAATTATGACATTATAAGTTTGACTGAAACTGGTTAAATAGTTCAATTAGTTCAAACGAAGCATTTGATGATCGTTATTCAATATTTCGAAGAGTTCGTAATTTTTAGGCAGGTGGAAAAGTAGATGGTGGCGGTGTTCTTATAGCTGCAAAAAAAAAAAAATTTCAGGCAACTCAAATCCCAGGTATGCATTCTGGGGTTTTTGGTGGTATTTGGATTAAATTGTATTTGAAAAATGGTTCTAATGTTGTTCTTTGCTCAGTTTATCTCATTTGTTCCATTAAATTCGAAGACTATAAAATGTTTTGTGATTTTTTAATTAACCTGATAAATTGGTTAGACGATAACACCCGTTATCTAATTATTGATGACCTCAATTTACCTCGAACTAACTGGAATATAGATGACACTATATCTGTTAACAGTTATGAGGGAAGAGCGGCTGGATACCTGATGCAATCAATGAACTTAACCTCACTTAGCCAAATTAATCACATATTTAATTTACAAGGGAGACTTCTCAACTTTGTATTATCAAATTATTTACCAAATAAAGTAAATGTATTTCGAAGTATTTCGAACCTCTCCAAAGTTGACACATATCATCCTCCATTTACTTTTCAAATAGAAGCCACGCATTTTAAATGTCAACCTCAATTCAGTTCAACCAAATTTGATTTTAAATGTCTTAATTATGATGATCTTGCTTCAATCCTTAGTGCCTTAAATTGGGAACAACTTTTTGATGGTCTACATATTAATAATCATATTTTAAATAAGCCTTTATTTATTTTAAAAAATTAATTAAATAAATAAAAACGTATTTTTGTTTGGTCTCCAAGTTGTTGTAAAACAATTATATCAATAATTAAATTATTAAAATATTGTAAAAATAAATCCACAAAACAATCTTTTAATAGTTATATATATTTATTTGACGCGTTTCGAATGTTATACATTCATCATCGGCTACAAAAATATAAGATAGGCTACTAAATATAAGAGCAATTTCACGAAGATTCAACAACGTTTTGACTTGACCCCTTTTAATTTTGATTATTTTTAGTTTATAGATAGCCTTTGATAAATGAAAAATACGGCTTCAAGTAGAATTTTTTTAAATATAGACCAAAATAAACCAAATTAAAAAGGGTCGAGTCAAAATGTCGCAATATTTTGCTGAACTTGACTGAAATTGCTTTTTAAAAAGTTCATTTAATAATAAAATATTTGATATTTAACATAAAAAAAAATCTGAATCTAAAAATCGCCATTTTTATAATTTTCCTTCAGAACAAAAAAAACTGATTCCCGACAGTCATATGCACAACGAATTTTATCTCTAAAACAAAAAATATAGGTAGTCCTAAACTTTCACAAGTGGTTAGATATAAAATAAGCTTCAATTTAGTTTAAAAAAAAAAAAAAGGCTATGCCATCTTTTTTTCAATTACACCATTTTTTTCTTATGTTACACCGTTAAAAATTATTTCAAAAAATTAACAGTGTACATTTTTAAAAACTTTGTTCTAATACCTATTTAACGACATATCATTTATGAAAATCGATTGAGTAGTTTTTCTACAATCGCTCGTCAAAATGCACTCACATCACAAAATAACAAAAATTTAGGGGCACCCTGTGAAGACCCCTGGTCGAAAAAAAAAATTCTTAGAGAACTTGTATTTTTTATTTATCAAAGACTATCTATAAATAAAAAATAATCAAAATTAAAAGGGGTCAAGTCAAAACGTTGTTGAATCTTCGTGAAATTGCTCATAAATAAAAACTATAATTCATTCTTAAAATTTTTTTTAAATTTTTGACTGAAAAAATGGCATACTAACATTTTATGAATTAAATAATTTTTTCTACTTCAAGCGAAAATGTCATTTTAATATATAGTAAAACCTATGTGAAAGAGAAACTTTTTTTAAGTAGTGACTGAAAATGTTTTCAGTCACTAGGACTGAAAGTAAATAAGTTTCGGTGGTCGCCTACAGGTGGTGGTTATATAAAGGATTGAATATTTAAGATTGAATATGATTTACTGTTTCTGTTGTTGTTTCGGTTGCTGTGTTTATTTCTGTCAATATCGCAGTATTTTGAAGGGATTGAATATTTTGAATATTTTGATCGAATCGAAACTAATCATTATATCAATTTTGTGTAATTAATTAATTAAACTAATAATGAGTGTGTTTTTTTTCTATATCGGAGAAATCGGAGCGATAAAATAAAATTTGTATCAGATATATCGTATAGGGCGATTTTTCTGTTCCGGTGTTTACCGCAATGGTGCTGCAAAAGGGGGATAAGAGAAAAAATTCAAAAACTTTTATATGGGATTTCATACAAAACACAACTTGAATAATTTTAAAAATTATCTATGAAATTTCTCATTTTACCACAATTGAACAATTTTAATTTGCTTATGGAGTATTATTGACTATATTTTAAGTGTAATTTTTTAAGTCGCTCAAAAAAGCAACATAAAAATTGTCAAAATTTCCCATACAAAGTTGTATGAAAAATTTAACCTATTTTCGTATTTGTTTTACGGACAGAAGAAAAGAAAATATTTTATATAGTATGCTTAATATATTGTCAATTATACTTCATAAACAAATTTAAATTATTTAATTGTAGTAAAATGAGAAATTTCATAGATAACTTTTAAAATTATTCAAATTGTGTTTTGTATGGAATTCCATATAAAATTTTTGTGATTTTTTCTCTTATCCCGCAGCGCCATTGCGGTAAACACAGGAACAGAAAAATCGCCCTATAATTTTTTCCTCCGATAATTAACTGTCAGATATAAAATATATTCTCTGAGTTCTTTTCGCCAAAAAACAATAAAAAAAAATTTATTAAATAAATAAATAAATTTTATTAAAAAATTTATTTTTATTTGTTTTTAATTGAAACTTTACCTACAATTTTTAAATTTATACTTTAAACGATGACTTCCAGTCGGTAAAAAAAATATCTGTTATATCTGTAATTGTTTTTAGAGAAAATATATGAACTATTTTCATTATTCATATTGTGAAATTCATTTACTAAAAACTTACAAAACGACATATCTAAATTTGACTGTTTAAAAAATTAACATAAAACATAATTTTTACCAGTGTAAAATAATGTTATTATTGTGTTTGCCTGTTATTATTCCATCTGTAGGCGAACACAATAATAACTTTATTTTACACTGGTAAAAATGCTTATTTATGTTTATTTTTTACACAGTCAAATTTAGATATGTCGTTTTGTAAGTTTTTAGTAAATGAATTTGTAAATATTGTCATTTATATTTACAAGCGTAGAAAAAATAGCGTTTTCTACGCGTGGTAAAAACGTTTTTACGTTCCTGAACTTATTCCACTTGACGCTATCGCGTCTCGTGAACAAACCGTTCAGTCACGCAAAAAGAGACGTTTGCACCACTTGTATAAAATAAATATATATAATATTTCATAAATATAAAATTTACTTGTTTTTCAAAGAAATATGAAACAATGATCAAAATACTATTATGAATGAAACATAAATTTGTTTTGTGGATTTATTTTTACAATAATTTAATAATTTAAATTATTGATATAATTAAATATTAATAATGCTGTTAAATTGTTTTATGACAAATTATTTCTTAATATTAATCCAATTAAGGGCAATTCTCATTCTAAACATAAAAAATTTCCAAATTGGTATTCCTCATATTTGAAAATTTTAATTAGACAGAAAGAAAAAATCTCAGCTAAGTAATTCTCATTTATCATAATCCGAATGATTGCTTTTTATTCTCATTGCTTAGGAAAAAAGTAAAATTGGAAATAAAAAAATGTTTTATCGACTATAACCGCAACATGGAAGAGCAGATTCATAAAAATTCAAAGCGCTTCTGGAATTAAAACAAATCTTTACAATCTAAATCAAATTATCCTTCCATAATGATTCTCAAAGACAAAAAATCAAATGATCAACAAAAAATCTGTGACATGTTGGCGAAACATTTTGAGTCTATTTACTCAAAAGGCACTGCAATCAATCTTCCAGACTTAAACAGTAAGGATTCAAAATATCTTCAAATATCTGAACATGAAGTATCAGTTATAATATCAAATCTTTATTCAAATAAGGCTTCAGGTCCTGATTTGTTAAATAATTTATTTATAAAAATTTGAATACCTCTTTATCCAAACCTCTTTCCACCCTTTTCAATATGTCATTATCTCAAAATGAATTCCCATCCAAATGGAAAGAATCACAATTAAGTTCAAAAATGGGGATGCGTCTAATGTTAAGAATTACCGACCGATATCCATACTTAATCCACACGCAAAAACATTATAAGTTATACACCAAAAAAGTTATACAAAAAATCATATTTAATACGGTCAAAAATAAAATTAGTCCAAATTAGCATGGTTTCATTTCGGGGAAATTAAACTTTTTCCAACTTGCTAGAGTTTTCAGAATATGTTTTTGAATCCGTCGACAAAAATTTCAAGTTGATACTTGATTTTGCAAAACGGATTTTGCAAAAGTGTTTGATAAAGTAGACCACAATATTTTAATATCAAAACTTGACATTTTTGGAATTCCAGATAGATTTAAAGTTTGGATAGCTTCATATTTAAGTGATCGTATTCAATATGTAAAATTTAATGTTTATTTATCAAAGGGATTTGTTCCTTCATCGGGTGTACCTCAAGGTGCAATCTTGGTCCATTGTTGTTCCTAATTTTCACAAACAATCTTTCACAAATTATTGATTGTCCTCATCTGTTGTATGCTGACGATTTAAAAATATTCACCAGAATATTTAACTCACTGGACTGTTTAAAATTACAAGGCAATCTTATAAAATTTCAAAATAAGTGTGATTTAAATAATCTTGAATTAAACATTAATAAATGCTCGTCCATTATATTCACTAAGAAAGTAACTAAAATTATGTTTGATTACAATATAAATAATTTACTTTTAAATAATGTCAGCAAAGTTAAAGACCTTATAATAATATTTCAATCAGAGCTGCATTTTGATGATCATATTGATTCAATTTGTATGAAAGCATGTAAATTGCTTGGATTTGTCTGGCGTAGTCTGAAATCCGCAAGTATTGGTGACTCTTTTTAATAGTTAGAACCATCTTGGAGTATGGTTGCAAAATTTCGCACCCATTCTACGATACACAATGTTATAGAATTGAAAGAATTCAAAGAAAATTTACCAAATTTGTTTGTTTTAGAAGTATTCCAGTTTGATCCCCATTAACTTATGAAGTAAGACTGAGTAAATTGAATATATGTTAAAGTTAGAGCACAGAAGAACTCTTTTAGCTGAATTCACATTATTCAAAATCAATAATTCTAAATTAGTAACTTCTGTTTTATCATCAATAGACTTTTATGCACCTGTTTACAGAACACGCACAAATAATTTATTTGCCATCTGCCTCTCGTACAAATCTCGGCTTTTCATCCCCTCTGTACAAGTTTCAGTCTAGCCATAATGACCATTTTTCTGAAATTGATATGTCCGATGTATGTGTTGGTGTTTAAAAAGTTCTGCAATTAACAATTTCGTTGAGCTTAAAGTTTTGATTAATGTTAATCAAGTGAAAAAATATGGGGGGGCTGAAATCTCACAGCTCTTAGATATTGGGTTAAGGATTTTGATATAGTTTTCGGCAAAAAACTTTTATGAGGACATGGTTTTTAGTTTTGGGCAGCGATGTATATCAAACATAACTCTTTGTTAAAGTACCAGTATTTTTTATCTCTGTTTAAAAATTTATTACAAAACTAACACGAAACATCAATACGTTGCCGGAAAAATATAATCAAAATTCCAAAAACATTGTTAAATTAAATAAAATCAAACTTTTTCAAAATTCCAAAAATTATAATAAAATCAAAAATTAAAATTTTTCAAAATTCTAAATATATTCCAAAAATTCTTACAAAATCAAAAATTAAAACTTTTTCCAAAATTCTTAAAATATTGCAAAAATTATTACAAAATCAAAAATACAAACTTTTTCAAAATTCCAAAAATATTTCAAAAACTATAACAAATTCAAAAATTTCCATGTCCAATTTCATTTGCAATTACATTTACGTCATAAAAACAGCTACATTTTTTTCCCAAAAAATTGGCTAAAAAATTAAATGAAATCATTTTTTGACACTCTTGAAATTATTTTTTTGACAAACTTATGCCATATTTCTCTATAATAATAATAAAATATCATGTCATACGAACTATTAATTTTATTTTTTTCTAAGAAAATAGGGTAAAATATAAATAAAAACCTTTCTCTTGACACACTTGACAACATTTTTTGACAAACTTATAATGCCATAATTCTCAATAATCATAATAAAATTTCATTTCAAACAAACAATTTTATTTTTTTCCAAAAATTAGGTAAAAGACTATATAAAAATCTTTTGACACACTTGACAACTTTTTTTTGACAAACTTATAATGCCATAATTCCCAATAATAATAATAAAACTTCATTTCAAACAAACAATTAATTTTATTTTTTTTCCAAAAAATTGGGTAAAAAAATAAATAAAAATCTTTCTTTTGACACACTTGACAACATTTTTTTGTCAAACTTATAATGCAATAATCTAGATTTTGGTCTCACATACCAATCCCGATCATCAAGATTTCTCCAAATTCAATGTCCCTACTCATAATCACTTAAAATGAACGTTTTTTAAGCAAAAAATATGCAAATTTCCTTGTTTTGACACACTTGACGATTTTTTTGACACACTTCCGGTATAGTTATCAAACACATCGTCCTTTCGGCTCTTTCCATTGAGTAAACCTATTTTTAGAAAAAAAAATTTTGAAATCCGTTCAGTGGTTTTCTAGATTTCGTCAGTTGTGACGGCCGGACGGCCGACAGACAGACACACATTTTTTTTGTTTGCTTTTTTAGAATCAGTAGGCCCTTAAACGTCGAGAAATGCCAAAAAAAAAGTGGGGGTAAGAATTTCACTTTGAGCTCATGAATGTAATACTTAGGTCTTTTAGACCGAAGTAAAGATAAGAGAAGGCTAAGAAATTCTATTTGAACTAGGTGTTAAGTATGGTGTTAACTATGGTTAAGATCAATAAATTAAAAATATCATTGTAATATATTCAAATGTTAAAAATTTGGCATCTATTCTATGATATACTTTTTTTATAGTTTTAAAAATTCATTGTTAATTTATCAAATTTATTTGTTTTAGGAATTTTCCTTCCTCATCCCCATTAACTTATGAAGTAGATCTGAGTAAACTGAATAGGTTAAACTTAGTGCACAAAAAAACTCTTTTGTATTAATTCACGTTATTTGATATCATTAATTTTAAATTAGAAACCACTGCCTTATCATCCATAAATTCCTATGCACCTGCTTGTTGAACACATACAAATAATTTAGTATCACCATCTGCTTCTCATACAAATCTCGGTATTTCATCGCCTCTACAGGTTTCATAATGATCTCAATTCTTTTCAGCTACTCACAATTATTTCGTTTGAGTTTAAAGTTTTAAATAAAGAGAAGCAAAGGGACGAATAAGTGAAGGTTTAATAAGCAGCATATGTAATTGATGAAACCCGTGTACCGTGTACAGGATAATAACTCCACACATACAAAAAGGTGAGGGATATAAGTTCCACTTGTTCATCAGATAATTACATCGGCCATGTGTTGTTCTGAAACGTGTCAGTCTGGTCCACTCTTTACGACTAAGATCGAAGCCGGTAACACAACAAGTAGGGTTCGATCACCAAACTGACATTTGGAACAGGTGAAGAGTTCCACATTAATTTCCATTTTTCCTTCCTATCAAACTTAACTTAACGGCCCAAATAATCAAATTTAGGTTGAGAAATACTTTCAATATTCAGTTGACAAATCATGAACGAGTTTCCCAATTTGTAGGACGGTTGGTGTGAACTTGTAGTTGAATACATTTCTTATTTATAGCTGTGTTGCAGCAATTATATATTGTGACAGCATGTTATTGGATTCATTCTGCTTGCTGTCCAAAAAAAAAAAAAAAAAATTAAATTAAAAAATAAAAACAATAATTAAAAAATATACAGTTAGCACTTAGCAGCACGAAATTGATTTTATGTATAAGGTGTGAATATATTTTTTTATAATAAAATTTAAAAAAAACAATATAATTTCGTTTGACACACAAAATCAATGCTATAATTAAACTTAATTATCTGAATACTTGTTTTAGAATTAAGACATCAATATTTTATAATATAGAAATGATTTAAATTATAATAAGCTAATGACAAAATATTCAAAAGTCAAATAATTTTTTAGGATAATTAGGTAAAATTTTGAAACTAGATTAAACACGAAGAAGATATTATTTTACAAAGCAAGATGCAAATATTAATTTTTATTCGCCTACATATTAAAGTGTTACTTTATTACTGTGATTTGCGGCTTTAAAGTATCACTTTTCAACTATTTATTTTGTCGTCATAGCTACGTCCAAAAAAGTAAAAATCATTTGTATTTGTTTAAATTCTATGAAAAGTAAATTTTTTTATCAAAGCAACCCTCAAATTCAAAATTTCATTATCCAATTGAAATAGTTGTTATCATTTGTTGTCATAGATTTGGAAAAAATAATAAATATTTTGTCAAAGGTTACTTGTTCCACATATTTTTATTTCTAAATTTATGAAAATTTATAATTTTAATTTAGAATAAACAACTTTTCTTAAAATATTTTGATTGCGGCGAATAAAAAATAGTATATGATGCACGGACATAAGCTATTTTGGACTTAATGTGGGTGTAAATCTCGACTAGCGCCTCGATTTGCAAACTCCACATCCGTCCAAAATCTTTAGCTTTACGTCCTAGCATCATAATGTACTATTTTTTAAGTCAAACAAGTACATAAGATGTATAACCTGTTCAAAAAAAAATCTGCTTGAAAGAATAAAATTGATTAAAAAAATAAATAGAATTGGATTGATTAAATCAGTAAAAAAAAAATAGAAACGTATAAAAAAATTAGGAATTAGTTTATAAAGATTTTTGATTTTGTCACTTTGTACCTTTTCGATATTTAAATTTAATTCAATTCGTTAACATAACGATTTTTATTTGAAATAACAATTCAAAACAATCACTATTTAAGGAATCTAAATTTTAACAAAATTAAAACAATGAAAAAAATAATAAATTATAATTCGAGAAGATGTACCTCTCCATATATATCTGCTCTTATTTTTAAGGGTGGCTGACCCGTGTCATGACCCGTCATCATGGTCTCGAGCAAATACTTAAAACTATTCAATTAAGTTAAATTAAACTTAAAGTCAATTCATAACAATTCAGTATTCGAATTTCCCAAAAATTAAATAAATGTTAAATTGCAACGGTTTGAATATGTTTTATAATGGCTAATATGTTTTTTTTTTCAAAACATACTAAAATTAATATTAATATTTGGTATTACTCAGCAATTAAACGAACGTTTAATTGTTAAGTAAATAAAATGATGTTTTTTGACTATTGTTTATTTTGGAGAGGAATTCGATTAAACTTTTAACTGTTTTAACGATAAACAAAATTGGTTGAACGGAAAAATTATGATAAAGATCCGTTCTTCCAATGACTTCCAATAAAAATGAAAATAAATGTTAGAGAGAGTGATTTTGGGAGTGAAATCAAAAAGGTGCAAACTTAGTGATTATATAGTTTTAAAGTAGTTCACATTTAATAGCTAATAGTTTTAAACTAAAATAAATTTTAATAATAAATTCCAAAACTTAATAATAATTTCAATTATCTAATTTCGTCAAAATAAAAATAAATTATAATAAAGCACTTGAGTGTTTTATTAAACTGAAGTAATTGTGATCAGATTGTTCAATTTACTTATAAATACAGTTGGTTTCTGGATACCTACATAGGTTAAGGTAACACAGTGTGATGAAAACATTGTTTCCTTATCACAGTTTGAAAGCAAACATGATTATTAATAAAAGATTTAATGTTTGAGCATAACCTTTATTTCTATGCAACATCGTGTTGATCGTGCAAAATTTAATTTAGGTAGATTTCATATAAAAATCTACCTATTGCTATGTGCTTCATCTCGGAATTTCGGAAAAATGTTGGTGCCAAATGACTATATATGATAAGCGAAGGCGGAAAAACAAAAAACAAAAAAAGTATATGAGCAATTTCACGCAAGTTCAGCAAATTTTTGGGAAATTTTGACTTGACCCCTTTTAATTTTGGTTATTTTTTGTTTATAGATAGTCTTTGATAAATAAAAAATACAAGTTCTCTTAGAATTTTTTTTTTCGACCAGGGGTCTTCACAGGGTGCCCCTCAATTTTTTGTTATTTTGTGATGTGACTGCATTTTGACGAGCGATTGTAGAAAAACTACTGAATCGATTTTCATAAATGATATGTCGTTGAATAGGTATTAGAACAAAGTTTTTAAAAATGTTAGCCTTAAAGTCTTCTTGTCTAAAGTCTTCTACTTAAAGTCTTCTTTATGGTGGCATAAGTTAATTAGTTAATTTAAGGTTGACGCTGAATGGCATTTTCATGCTACCAGCCATGGAAAGGGACCTTGTGATGGAATTGGTGGTACACTGAAGCGTGCTGCACACCGTTATAGTATGGCGAGCGAAGATAATATTATTGATACACCAAAAAAACTTTTCGAATGGGCTTTAAAATGGGAATCTACCATGAACTTTTGATACGCCGATAAAAATGAATATCAATTAACAAAAGAAAAATTAGAAAATCGATATAAAAATGCGATTACTATAAGTGGAACTCAAAAATTTCATTCTTTTGTACCAGTAGATACTAAGACAATAAATGCAAAAATGTTTTCCAACTCAAAAGAAACTTTTGAATGTAAAATAAGTAAATAATTTTTAATAACTATATTTATTTTCACACATATAATTTGTATGATATTTTAAAAAGTTTATTCAATAATAAAATATTTGTAATTTAATGTTGAAAAACAATCTTTTACTTTATGATTCCATAATAACATAATATGAACATAATACTTCTCCAGTCAAAAGTTCCTAAATAGATTTAGTTGTTTATACGGCTTTTTTGTTTGCAGTCAAGACTGTCAAATTATTTTTTATAAGAGTGACAAGTGATTACTAAAAGTGATAAATAAACATTTCATTTTCTATGCCATCTAATACAAAGAAAATAATTGCAGAAGTGCTTTCCTATTCAAAAGAAAGTTCTGTTTGTAAAATAAGTAAATCATTTTTAACAATTGTATTTATTTTATTTATTGTACTACATATATAATTTTTATAATATTTTAAAAAGTTCATCTAATAATAAAATATTTGATATTTAACATAAAAAAAATATCTCTTAGTTTATAACGCCATTTTTATAATTTTCCTTCAGAACAAAAAAAACTGATTCCCGACAGTCATATGCACAACGAATTTTATCTTTAAAACAAAAAATAACGCGTGTCCTCAACTTTCACAAGTGGTTAGATATAAAATAAGCTTCAATTTAGTTTAAAAAAAAAAAAAAAAAAAAGAGGCTATGCCATCTTTTTTTCAATTACACCGTTTTTTTCTTATGTTACACCGTTAAAAATTATTTCAAAAAATTAACAGTGTACATTTTTAAAAACTTTGTTCTAATACCTATTCAACGACATATCATTTATGAAAATCGATTCAGTAGTTTTTCTACAATCGCTCGTCAAAATGCAGTCACATCACAAAATAACAAAAAATTGAGGGGCACCCTGTGAAGACCCCTGGTCGAAAAAAAAAATTCTAAGAGAACTTGTATTTTTTATTTATCAAAGACTATCTATAAACAAAAAATAATCAAAATTAAAAGGGGTCAACTCAAAACGTTGTTGAATCTTCGTGAAATTGCTCATATATATTATATATATATATATATATATATATATATATATATATATATATATATATATATATATATATATATATATATATATATATATATATATATATATATATATATATATATATATATATTATATATATATATATATATATATATATATATATATATATATATATATATATATATATATATATATATATATATGTATATATGTATTATATATATATATATATCTATATATATATATATATATATATATATATATATATATATATATATATATCCCAAGTAACAATTTCAGTTTTATATAAGCTCTTACAGTGCTCTAGAGCTAAACTATAGAGCTGATAGCTTTGCTGAAGTAGCGCTGCCACAGCTCTAACACAGCTGTTATGATGCAAAATTTGCTACTTTTACAGCTTATTTCTCCTTCAAATAACTCTAAACAAGTGGTTCAATAATATATAATAGAGCTATTTTAGCTACATAACAGCTGTGTGTTAGAGTTTTTAAGAGTTACTATCAGGATTAATTTTGACGTTTTCTTTTGAAAACAAATACAAATAGTTTCTTTTAATAAAATTTTTTAATCATAAAACTAATACATATTCAACATGGTTCCAAAATATGTTGGTGTTAAGTTTTATCCTAACTTTTATATATTATATGTCGTGGAAATAAATTAAATAATATTTTAAATAAAGAATATAATTAATTATGATTTTTTTTGAATATGTATGGGAGTTTTAGGTGCCAATTAATTTTTATGGTAAAACCTGATAATATAAGACCCACATTTCAATGCGCCCTTAGTAAATATTGTATAATTTCTGGAAAATAAAATAATTGTTATACAATTATAAATTTTTTGTAGCATTTTTGACAGTTTCAGGTTATGTCAAATGAATTTATTTTGGGGAATTTATTTTTAAAATTTAAAACTTATTCTAAGTTATAAATGGTCGTCAACAAAATCCAGTTATCGTAATACGTGATAAATTCAAAATACATAGTTATCAAAAATAGTTATTAAAACATTTTTGGTCATTATGGCGATACATTTTCCACTCCATCTTTATAAAAACGAAGATGATGACAAGTTACACCAATACAGAGCTTCATGATACATATTAATCCTTTATAACGCTACTTGTAATAGAATATTTAAATATAGAGCTACCTCAATCATGCTACTTCTTTATAAAGCTATTTGCTTTGTAACAAAATAAGTTGATTATAATATACTAACGCATTTATGCAACAAAACATAGATAAAGCATCTCTCTCTCTATTTATATTAAAATGTCATGTCATGCGAAATGTTGCTGCGAGTTTTAGTAAAGATTCATATACTTGCAATAACTCTAAATTAACGTAAAAAGAAACAACGAGCTCTTTTGTTGCATTTTTTAATTATAAACAAACTGTATATAAACATACGTTGACACTTTATTAGAGTTAGATTTAATAATGCTAATAGCTTTAGTTTAGCTTTATAATAGCTTGTTTTTCTGTTGCAAAGGTGAAATAGAGCTTATAGGCCTATAACAAGTGGTGCTGTACTACTTTGATTTTAAAGCTCTAAATAAGATTATTATGCTAATGTAAAGCTAATATAGTTACTTCCTGCTCTACATTTTATTAGAGCTAAGAGTTTGTAGAAACTCGTTTATAAAGCAACATTAATTGTTTTTAGAGCTTCAAGTATCACTCTACAAAGTAAAAGAACCACTAGCAACATAGGTACTTTTTTAGAGCTTTTGTACAGCGTCACGACACTTATAGCTCTAAGAATTGTTACTTGGGATATATATATATATATATATATATATATATATATATATATATATATATATATATATATATATATATATATATATATATATATATATATATATATATATATACATATATATATATATATATATATATATATATATATATATATATATATATATATATATATATATATATATATATATATATATATATATATATATATATTTATATATATATATATATATATATATATATATATATATATATATATATATATATATATATATATATATATATATATATATATATCGGATTTCGAGACGTTGTCACAGCATAGCTTTAGCTGTGCATGACAATTTACCGAGTCAATTGTTACTTGGGTATATATATATATATATATATATATATATATATATATATATATATATATATATACCCAAGTAACAATTGACTCGGTAAATTGTCATGCACAGCTAAAGCTATGCTGTGACAACGTCTCGAAATCCGAAAAACTATACGAAATAGTTATAAAAGTTAAATAGCTAAATCATTAGTTTTGGAAACGTTGTGACAGAAAACAAAACAGCTAATTCCCTTATATAGGTAATGTGTGTTCATAGCAGTAATATCATTATTTTCGTAAAATCAAAATTGTTATGTGGAAAGCAATTTTGCTACTATAGTCAAGTATTTATGCGTTAAAGTCAAAACGTTTTATTATCGTTTTTGTATAATTTCAAAGTCAAATCACAATTAATCAGTTTAGCTCTTTTAATAGCAAGATAGCTGAAAAAGATGAATACAATTTAATTTAGACTGTATTGTTGAGTTTGAGCTTTCTGTAAAGCAAATTCGCTGTGCACTCATATTGTCAATTAATTTCATGCTATGAGCATACATCATGTATATTTTTCAAACCATAAAAAAATTATTTGCTTTTACTTGGTCGGCTGTAACAGTGCACTCGATATTATTTTATATAATGGAAAATAAAAATATAACCATTATTTTAAATCATTAAAGAAATATACACGCAGTTCTACATTTCATAGAAAGTCCGAGATCAATACTAAACAGCTGAAAATGGAACCTTAATTAATAACGAAAATTTGTGTATTAACGTTAAACGGTTGACATGTGCCAATTACACTGCTAGAAAAATAAAAGTGATTTCTTTTGATCACTTTTATTGTAGTATCACAACTACATTGTAGTATCACACTACAAGCAACAAAGTATGTAAACATAAGTATGTTTTTTTTTCAAAAATGTTTAATTTAATTTGATAACGAGCATTATTTTATTCTCTTTGTTTTATAGATGAGAACAATTTAGTTTCCGATAAAAATTGTGATACTGATTTAAAAGAGAGCTCTACTTCAAATACCAAAACTTATAACATCTGTAACCTCCATATATGATCAAAACAAAAAATTCGAATATTTCCTTAATGATAACGAAGACGAAGAAGAAGAGAATACATAAGACTTTTTCGATAAGATAAAAATATAGGCAGTATCGTTTATTATTGCACAAACTGCTTTAAAGGAACTACTCTTAACGATTTATAACCAATACCTTAAACAAAATAAATTGCAACCACTACAATGTGATGCTCGCACCTTGTTTAAGACACCACAAGATTGCAAGCATAGTACCATTGGCTGGTGGTTTGTATTGGAATCGAGGTATTAAATGTTGCTTAGAATCTTATTTCAAATCCTTAGATAGTTCAATTTCCAACAGTTTAAGTATAAATATTGATGGAGTTTTTATTTATAAAAGCTCAAAAACTCAATTTTTACCCGTTCACTTCGTAATACATGCGAGATCGATGATTTTATACCGATGGTTGTAGGGATTTACTGTGGCAATAGTAAACCTTCTTCGGTGAACAACTATTTGAAAGGCTTTGTAGATGATTTGTAAACGATCTTGCCAAACGGTATGATAATAAATAATAGCAAAATAGATATTAAAATCCGTTGCTTAATTTCTGATGCCGCAGCTGGTAGTATAATCAAAGGTAAAGATACTAATCGAAAACAAAATGAAAACAAAATTTCGAAAGCTCAATTAGCTTTGTCTGAGTCTTGCTCTAGTTACAGTAAACTTCAACACTTATCATGGATGTCTTAACTGCCATGTCATCGGAGAGCATGATAATGCCTTATATGCCTAAACAAACTGATTATTCCTTTCGCCAGCAACTAGACAAACAGCATCACAAATTCAATTCAGCACTTCTCTGCCTTCCTATTAATATGGTAGATGATGTTATCGTATGTGATATGCTTTATCAGCAGCATATTGATATTATGAAAAAAACTTTGTTTTATTGGCTAAGAAAAGAAAATGGGGTTTCATTTTTCACGATGGGATCATCGACGCATTTAGGAAGTATCACCATATTTAATAAAATGCACTTTGCCATTGGGCATTAACCGTTCAGTTACACCACTTAAAAAGAAAATGGCAATTAGAGCAAAATTACAGAAATTACAGAGTTACAGCAGAATTTGTACAGGGTGGCCCAAAATGAACGAAGAGGTTTGAATTGCTTATAACTTCTTTATTATAATTTTTTTTTTTTTTCTTTTCAGTATTTTGTAAAGAAGACTTGGGGAATTTAAAATGGAGCAGTACTCAATTGTGCACAACGTGCCCAAATTGTTGAGGTTTATTTTTCAAATCAACGATCCATTGTTTTGACTCAGCGTGCATATCGTCGTAATTTTAATGTGCGGGTTGGACCCTCAGAGTCAACAATAAACCGTCGGGTTGCAAATTTTCGCCAACAAGGGGCAGCAAGGAACCTTCCTGGTGCTGGCAGACCCGCACATTAAAATAACGACGATATGCACGCTGAGTCAAAACAATGGATCGTTGATTTGAAAAATTGGATCGTTGATTTGAAAAATAAAGCTCAACAATTTGGGCACGCTGTTCAATTGAGTACTGCTCCATTTTAAATTCCCCAAGTCTTCTTTACAAAATACTGAAAAGAAAAGAAAAAAAAAATTATAATAAAGAAGTTATAAGCAATTCATACCCCTTCGTTCATTTTGGGCCACCCTGTTTATTTGCCCTACAAAACGAAATTTGTTTTCATTCCATTGCTTCACACTTTATCAATCATACTATTTAAATATCCTCTATTCAATAACGTATACCATTGAATGTTGCTGTAAAAAATTAAAAACAATGTTTATAAAATCATTTATTTCAAACAAATGCAAATATATTTTCTTGACAAATTCATATTATGAGTTCATTGGTTGAGAATGTCTCATGACTAGCCAACAGACTTGTATTCTGATTTTAAGTTCTCTGTAGAAATAATTGATGATCTACATGAATTTCATTTAATAAACAACAACTACGTTTTATCCTCTTTTTTCACATTTTCTTTCACACAAAGCAAAACTACTTACCACAAAACTACAAAGGCCACCTCAACGAAAGATTGCTTACCTTAAAGCAATCCGTGAAAATGCTTAACATATAACAATTTTGGTTATTAGGAGGACAACGATAGGCCTCTAGACAAAGCATTATAGTTATTAAGGGCAATGAATATTACTTATTTTCTAAAATGTTATTAACGGTAAGTAGTTTTCAGAAATGATAATATCCCGTTATGGTATTAATATTTTGAATGCAATTTCCCTTTTAACTACGCAATATTTATTACCAAAGGCAAATATGTCATTTATTTGCTTATTTCCCATCTAAAGAAAAAGCATTTTAGCTGTAAAAATGTTGACTTTAGTATAAATAGTAAAAAGGATATCAATTTATCTACATAGCTGTTATACATATTGCAGACATATTTTAATTCTATTTGTTATGCACGAAAATGGCTGCCAAATTAAACGGTACGATATAATACCAAAAAAATTGTTTTCCTGAATGAAAACACGAAAATAAACGCTTGTAATTTGTAGTTTGATTAATTTTTTTAAAGATATTATATTATACATTTCAAATTGATGAATTTTTTTTGCAAATAAAAATTTTACGACAAATTTTAAATTTTATTTACTTATTAAATATCAATTAATTTGTTGGCACATATTAATTATCTGAGGTAACTTTAGAAACTGCCCGATAAATTTATTTCTGCAATTGTTTTTACGTTTGGAACATGCAGAATCTAAAACAATAATTATTTAACATATAACTTGGCCATCCATTACGAATACAATCAAAAAAATTATGTAGCATTAAAAAACAAAGTAATTAAATTATGCAAGATCATTTTTATAATCAAATTGGGGGAAAAAATATACGAAATTGCTATTTTTATAAATTGTGTATTTAAAAAAGCAGTTTAGATTTTCTGGTTAATTTTTCTTTTTTCAATCTAAAATCGCTTAAATAACTATTATACTTTTACGAATGCTAAGTTACAACAATAATTTCTTAATTGTTATGGATTCGTTTTTCCTAATTTTACTATTCTGCGTTGAACACAGCGATATCGCAAAAACAACTCATTTAATTTTTGTGAAGCGTTATTGCTACACTAACGAAATTGATATATTAAAAACTGTTTTACAATTATAGCAAATTCGCTGTGTGACGTTATTACAACGTACTGCCAACCAAAATATGATCCCTATTTTAGCTGCCGCAACATCAGCAAAACGTTGTGAAAACGTTTTTTGTATTTTTTGAACTTGTTATTACAACTAAATTCCTGTAAATTTTAGCTGACACAACGTTGTGACAGTTTTAAATTGTTACTTGGGTATATATTTATATATATATATATATATATATATATATATATATATATATATATATATATATATATATATATATATATATATATATATATATATATATATATATATATATATATATATATATATATATATATATATATACAGTCGAAACTCTATTATCCGGGATCCGATAATCCGTAAACCTCTATTATCCGTGATTTTTGTTGGTAACTTTTTCAACCGGGGTTTCGATTGATTAACCTGACTTTTAATTCTTTTTCAGTTAAATATTGGTAATACTTAATATTGTAGACATTTTTTGTTTTTTTAACGGCGTTCATGCTCCATGTAAGAGCGTTGCCAGGCTAATTATCTTTGAATATTCACCACAGTCATTCGCAACAGCGACATAATTACCATGGCAGTCGATTTTTTGAAGGTCGTTCATTACGTCAGTCTCCCATTGTAGTCGTGGTCTACCTCGCGGTCGCCCACTCCATGGGGTACCAACGTACATTTTTCTAACCATTCCAGACTGTGAATCGGCTCGTAGAACATGCCCAAACCAAGCAATCCTATTAGAACGGATACAACCTATTATATCAGGACCCTCAAGAAGGTCTCTGATCTCAAAGTTATATTGGGTTCTATACTTTCCATCGTATGTCTTAAGTGGACCAAAAATGTAGCGTAGGATCTTACGCTCAAATACAGATAAATGCGATTCATCATTTTGTGTAAGGGTCCACGTTTGTGACCCATACATCACAACCGGTCTAATCAATGTCTTGTATAACTTGAGCTTGGTGTTAGTTGATACATACGGTGATCCAAGGAGAGGTTTAACTGAGTAGAAAGTTCGATTACCTGCAGCGATTCGAGCTTTTATATCTGTAAGCATGCTGTTGTTTGAGTCAAGCATTGATCCCAAATATTTAAAAGATTCAACTCCCTCAATTCGTTCATCGCCGCACATCAAATCTTTCTTCTCAGCCTCTCTTGAAACATTCATATGTTTGGTTTTAATGTAGTTAATTTGAAGATCAATTTTTCTAGCACCACTCTCAAGTGACTTGAAAGTCTCACTCATAACAGCTTCACTTCGGCCGATGATGACAACATTATCAGCGTGAGCAATGATCTGTACTGAGTTTATTGACAAAATATTAGTGTTATTCGGTAGTTTCTTTTGACGGCACACATATTCCAAGGCTAGATTAAAAAGTATAGGCGAGGTAGCATCACCTTGTCTTAAACCGGAGTCGACTTTAAAAAGCTTTGATATTTCGTTCTCTACTCGTACACAGCATTGAAAGTTCTGTACTGTCATTTTGCATAGTGATACCAGTTTACCACGAATTCCCATTGACACCAGAGCAGACCATAGAGTCTCTCGTTCGAGAGAGTCGTAGGCCTGCCTGAAATCAATGAAGAGTTGGTGCACAGGTATGTTGAACTCTCGGCACTTTTCCAAAATCATCCTTATCGAGAAAAGTGCATCGGTGGTACATCGGTCCTGCCGGAAGCCACACTGATCTTTTCCAAACAGTTGTTCAGCAGAAGGATTGATTTTTGATAGCAAAATGTAAGAAAAGATCTTATATGCAGTGCAGAGTAGAGCGATTCCTCTGTAGTTTGCACATTGTAGACTATTACCTTTTTTATGGATTGGTATCAGCATAGCTATGTTCCAGTCCTGTGGCATGGTTTCAGTCCTCCAAATCATTTGAACAAGTTCAAACAATCTTAAGGATAGAGTTTCATCACCATGTACAATCATTTCGGATGTTATATCGTCGATGCCAAGTGCTTTATTGCGTTTTAATTTTGACAGCGCCGCTTCGAATTCCTCTTTGGTTTGTTTGTATACATGTACCTTTGACGCACGAGTAAGCTTTGCTCGTCGCCCGACTTGTTGCTGGTCACTTAAGTTGAGAAGATTTTCAAAATAAGCGGCCCAAGTATCTAAAATATTTTTAAGGTCTACTTGTAGCTTCCCATCTTCGTTTTGAATGGCAGTCGATCTAGTTTGAGGGCCCTTCCTTAAGGTTTTAACCTGTTGAAAGAAGTTACGCGATTGATGTTCCATATTGAAGCTTTCAATCTCCTCACACTTTCTCTTCCACCATTCTCGCTTCGTTCGTCTACATAGCTTTGTAACGGCTTGTGTTGCCAGTTTATAGCAATTCTTTAGTGATGAGATGTTAAAACGTTTCCGTTGATTGAATTTCGGAATGCTTGGGTTTGGGGAGTGGAACCTTATTTTAGCACATACAAGAAAGTGGTCACTTCCAATGTATGCGCCTCTAAACAATCGCACGTCCAGAACGCTCGAAAAGAAACATGCTGTAACCAGCACATGATCAATTTGATTTCGAGTGTTTCCATTCGGTGAGACCCAAGTCTGTTTATGAATCGATCGGTGCGAAAAGAAAGTACTGGCAATTCTCAAATTATTTGATAATGCAAACTCAGTCATTCTCTCACCATTATCATTCGAATTCAAATGTAGACTGTTGGGGCCCACCACATTTCCATAAGAGATATCTCTTCCAACCTGCTCATTAAAGTCACCAAGAACCATAATGAAGTCACCAAGAACCATAATGAAATATGTACATATATTTGTGAATTATGAATTATTATTTATATATGAATTACTAAAAATACATAGATATGTTCAAAGTTATTATGAATATTGTGTACTTCTTTATAAAACTGAAAAATTCGATCAACCGGGATTTTCGATTTTCCGGGAAGCCTCCGGTCCCAAGCGTCCCGGATAATCGAGTTTCGACTATATATATATATATATATATATATATATATATATATATATATATATATATATATATATATATATATATATATATATATATATATATATATATATATATATATATATATATATATATATATATATATATATATATATATATATATATATATATATATATATATATATATATATATATATATATATATATATATATATATATATATATATATATATATATATATATGAGCAATTACACGAAGATTCAACATCGTTTTGACTTGACCCCTTTTAATTTTGATTATTTTTTGTTTTTAGATATTCTTTCATAAATAAAAAATACAACTTTTTTTTTTTTTTTTTTTTCATTCAGTTTTATTGTTGAATGTTACAAAAGAATAATCTTGTCGGGTAACATTTTTTTTTAATATGTGTTTATATTTAAGTTTAAGCTTAATTTTTAATTTTATTTTTATTAATTATATTCTAAGAGATTTTATTCTAAAACATGTTTCATTTTAATTTCAATTTTGTTTTTTCTAGATATAATTTGTAGAAATATTGGTGTGTGTGTCGTGTTTGAATTGTGCAATGCTGAGTGTGTTTTGGATTGTGGCTGGCAATTTGTTGAATAAATTTACTCCTTTGTATAATAGTGTGTTAAAACCAATGTTTGTTCTTATTTGGTGTAGATTTAATTGGTTTTGTTGTCGGTTTCGTGAATGTGTGTATTATTTCTGTATGAGAGGTCAAAATTGTGTTTTATTATATTATGTTTTATCTTGTAAACTAGTAGAGTAATTTGCAATAGGTATATTATTTCTAGTGGAATGATTTTGTCATTTGTTGTATAAAGTAATCGCGTAGGATAGAGTCTGGGGTATCCATTTATAGTTTTGATTGCTTTGTTTTGTAGAACACTTAGTTCGTTTAGTTTTGTGGCTGTAGCGTTGCTCCATATCGGATTAAGGTAAAGCAGGTGGCTTAAGATGTGAGCATTATAAATATTTTCTGCTTCTTTGTGAAGGTTGTAATAAAATCGATATTAAAAAAAAAAAAAGAATTAATAATGAGGTGGGACTTTCTTCCAAATTTTGGGTTGCGAGCATCTCGCGGCTCCACTGTACTATCATTAATGGTAGTACGAATGATCCACCCTATGATTTTCTTTTTTTTTTATGACCCAGACTGGATTGGTTTTTTTTCTTTGCCGTTAAAAATCAACTTTAATAGGTAGACATGAGGTTGAAATTCAGTTTTTCTTGAATTGTGAAAGTGAACAGTTGGTGTTGATTAATGGTAAATCAGTGAAATTGCTAATATAATTAAAATATAATTAAAATCAGTGAAATTGCATAAATAAATTACAAGACTATTCGGCCCTGATTGATAATTCATCTAGAAACGGTAAGCAATGTTACTAGTTATGGAATTTTGAGTAGATTTAAAACCGTTCTTTAAACAAAACGTTGAGTTTCTTTTTATAATATTAATGGCTCAAACTGTGATTCAAATTGCGAAAGAGCCTTGACAATATCGCGTATAAAAAGAGGTAGTTATACGAGTGGCATGACTGTTATTCTTAATTTATGAGTAAGCGGAAATTTTTTTTGAAAAAAATAAAATAAAATTGACGAATGGAAATTGTATGTTGGAATAGGATTTATAGAAGGTGATGGTTGTTGAATTGACTTCTAATTTAACTAATACGTTAAACATATGTTTTGTTTTAACCAGCATTCTTTGTACTAGAGATTTTGTTCTCTTTAACCTTCAGATCGTTATATGGCCAAATACAGTTGCTGTAATTCATATTATACAAAAAAAGGATTTATCCATTACACAGTTTCCAACTACGCTATGGCTTGGCTTTGAACGTATTTGATACGAATTTTATCGTTTATTGCAACTCAAAATAGCGAAATTCAAGTACTGATTTATTTAAAATATATGGAAATCCATATCATGAATGTGGAATATCAATGTAAATGTAAATAATTAAATAGTTATGAAGGGACAAAGAAGTTGAAATTATATTATTTATACTTAGGGGAATGGCAATACGAAATTTGTAAGAGATGTGGATATTCGATTTTACTGTCGATATTAAGCCATAATGCGTGCGCGGTTGTTAGTAGTTATTGGTTGTACATACGAATTCATTATAAAACTTGGAAAGGTTTTGTTAGTACGTTTTGAAGTTATCTCTCAACTTATTACTTTGTAATAACTGTTAATTTAATTATAGTTGCATTAATGACTTTGTTTCCGTCGATTATTTCTTTATTTGTTGTGTTTTGTTTTTTCTCACAAGTTTTACAAAAAAGCTGACAGGATGGGTGGCCTAGTTCATAATATGATGCAAAAAGATAATCTAATTTTGAGAGAGAAAACCTTGTTTTATTACTGCAGATAATTCAGTTACCTATTCGAGTAAGCATTGTAGAATTCTTTTATTTGAACCACGGTACGCTTTTGTCTATAAGTATACAACATTTTGTAAATGAATACCTAAAAACATTATAGGTAACTTACTTTTGTTAAAGTTTATTATTGAGGTTTATGTGATAGAAATGTATAATTGTTTCTGACAGAAGGAAGCGGCAGGGAGATATAAAGATTTTTAAAAATATATCCAATCAAACGATAGATGAACGAATTCAACTCTTTAGAACCATTGAACTCATCTCATAACATTTAGTTTCCTTCTTAGACAATTTTTTTTGTAATTAGTATTCATGTTTTCAACATGTACGTAATTTTATATAAAGAAGTAATAACACCGTTAACAGGAATACATTGAAAATTCGTCGATAAAGAATAATAAAAATCTAACTGTGATCGAAAGCAGGTCTTTTCCGTCTAGACAACCCAAAATCGCATGAATTATCATTAAACATCCAAAGCTAATTGTTGTGAGTTTAATTTTTGATTGACGATCAGAATCGCTTGGAAAATTAATTACGAGATAGAAACTTAACTATTTAATCACATATAAATTGTAAAACAAAGATGGAAATTATAAGAATTTCTTTTAGAACAAAAATTTTAATTTTAATTCCTTATGAAGGATAATTTAAAATATTATTTTAAATTTGTTTTGCTTATTTTAATGCTGCAAGTATAATAATTATGTTGAATGGTTGCCGTTAAGAAATTACTGATTTGGATTTGAGGCCACAGTGAGATGAAGCTCTTTATAGTTTATTTGGATTTTCTGTTTTATAAAACAAAGCAAAAAGATTTCAGATTTCAGCATCTATTAAAATGATCTATCTTAAAACATTCATTCGTTTTTTTTTGGAACCTTGGCGTTGATTTATTTGAACACCAAAGTTGCACCATATAATAGTAGTAAAAATTTTTACCTCTTTGTCCTTAATTTCTTAGTAGACATTCTCCTTAAGAAACACACGATTTTTTGTTACTCCTTTAATTAGTTTTTGAAAATCGAACGCATCTTATTACTGTTATGTTTATTTTAATTATCGATTATTTTTTTTGTATAAACAAAAGCAACATTTCTTTAAATGTAAATTTGAAATAACAACTAACCGTTGGAGCATAGTTGAAGATTAATACTTTTAGTCTTTTTATTACAATTTCTTGTTTAACGGTCCATTTAGTAATTGCGAGGTCATGTATTCTTAGGTGATTTATTAGGGCGGTGGTGTTTGATCCTCTACATCCTGGAATCTTTTAACCTTTAGTAAAAACCGCTTCTTTATTGTTGTCTACCGTTTTAAAATAAAACCAAACATCATATTTTTTTGTCGATACCTTTGGAGGTTAGGCTTGGAAAAGCTATTGTTTAAAATTTATAAGTTTTGCGGTTCAAAATGATGTACAATATTACCTGTCTGTTATACTCTAACGTTAATCTTATTTTTAAATTTCGGAAAGAAAATTCAAACATTTTCACAGAGAGATATGTTGGCATATATTATTAGTTATAGCCTTAACCTATTCTTAAGATAGGTATATTTGGCTCCTGGATTAATCCATTCATAAATTGTGATTTTAGTAGTCCTATTCTTTGGTTAATGAAATAATCTTATACTATGCCTGTTAATCATAAATTTTTTTGGAGGAGTAAATCCTAAATTATGCTTAACATTTGCGTTCTATGATTAAGTAAGCATAAGTTTTATAATATTAGTTCTAGTGATTGCAAATTACCCGATTTCAAATTACCCGGTTACTCGATTAGTATTTTCCAGATTACCCGGATTACCCGGATAACCCGGGTAGTTATAAAAAAAATAAAAGATGAAAAACAATAAAAAAATCTCACAGTAGTAAACTAAAAATTGATCATTTTTTAATTGTAAAATAATATTTCAAAAATATTAAAGCATTTAGGGTAGCTGTTTTCATCCGATTTCGTATTTTTTTTTAAATTCCTGCAATAGAAAAAACCCGCTCCGATAAAGTGGATGTTGGCTTCACGGTCAATAACGATTGATTTAAATTTTATATCATTTTTTTCGGTTTCCTTTATTTACATACAACATTTTCAGCTCTTTATCAACTGTAGTACCACTGTTATCTATAGTAGATCTTGTATAGACAGCAATACATTTTTGTAGTTGTAAATTTTCAATATTATAATTAGCCGCATCATTATCCGATTTGATTTTTCATTGCTGACGTATTTCCCCATTTAGTTGAAATTATTCGTGCGCATCCAACTACGTGGCACCGAGATTTATCTGATGACATTTTCTTGAACTGGTCCCAAACTTTCGATGACACTTATTTTAATTATTAGCTTAAGTCTTAAATAAAAACTTATCATAATATATTTACCGTTTCTATTTCAAACTAAATATAAACAAATAACCAATGAAGATCCTTAATTTTTATGACTAAATTTTAATTTTAATAAGAACTAAAATTCCATAAATTTTGTTATGTGTTCTTCGTCGTTTTTTTGTTGTTTTCGTAATCCCAACAATAATAATTAACTAGAGGACAGTTTAATGTTTACGGATGTGGTTGGTTTAATGTTTATGGACATATTGCAATTTGTATGGTTAGAATAGAATCATTTGTGAACAACTAGCATAAAGAATAATTCAAATTTGCAAAAAGAGAATGAGCTGAATTTTATTTTGTAAATTTTATTGAGAAAAAACTGGACCTTTTGTTGTTCGGGTACTCGACCAAAATATCCGGATATTAAATACCCGAAAAATCTTCATAAATACCCGGGTATCCGGGTACCCGGATACCAAGATTGCAAACACTAATTAGTTCCTAGCTCAAGCAAAGCCAGTAAGAAGTTGTGAAGATATACGAACAGTTTCTTAAATAATTATTTAACTTGTAGATGTAATGAAAATGTTTTATTTTTCTAACAACTTTTCACTGAACAGTTTCTGGGCAAGGAAAGAAAAAAAAAATCACCAAATGTGACTGATTGGCAGAACGTATATCCAAAAGTTTTCCTAAGGTCTGAATTATTCTGCGGCTTTATGCATAAATTATTCATACTTGCGTTAGTGAAAAATCTTCTTATTATTCAGAAATCACTAAATATTATATCCCAATAATATTTATACTTTTGTTAATATACCTATAACGATCATAATTGGAGAATAGACTCCTTCGTAATTTTAAAAGTGTTTTTATTCGCCTATATATATTAAAGTTTAACTTTATTATTGTGATTTGCGGACGTAAAGTGTCACTAGTCAGCGACATTTTGGTTATCATAGTAACGTCCAGAAAAGTAAAAACATTTTAATTTGTATAAATTATATAAAAAAAAAAAATCAAAGCAACCCAATTCGAAATTTCATTATCCAATCAAAAGATATATTATTTTATCTAAACAAATTGAAACTTTGACAACATTTAAAGGGGATAAAATGAAAGTGATTCAAATATTTTTTATTATGATATTTACACAATTTCTGACTAAAACAATTTGTTTAAAATAATTTATTCAGTTTAATTAAATTAAATTCTTCACATATAATATATTAATTGGCAAATAGATCGATTTTATTAAATTTCTTTTTTAAAATGCATTTTGCAGTTATAAATTAGTATTAAGATTTATTTTTTTTATAAAAATTAAATGTGCAATTAGAACAATTTTGAAAAACCATTGACTTAGTGCTTACATCATCCATTTCTGAGTTATCTGCATTTATTAACTCAGCATCAGTACTGGTGTGTTACAGTGCGTGATGGAATGAGATTGGTGTCAATTGATTGATTTTCCTTGTTTATTGTTGAATATGAATCAAAAGTATTGATAGCCGTTGAAGTAGATGGGTGAACTTAAGAGGGTCCTTGATTCGTGTGGTTGATTTACTTTTTTTCTTAATCCAGTCGTTCTCTCCCCCAAATTTCTTTTCCCTTTTTTAATTTTATCTTGTCTGCTCAACTGATGTTAGTATAGGTAAGGCACCATTAGTACATAATTATCCACGACCAATTTCACCTCTGGCCAGAGCAGCCGAAGACCAAAATAGCAGCAGACGTGTGCCCGGAAGCTAATGGTTAATTTTTTTTTCCAAATCATTTTCTTTTTTGTTTCTAATTTCTTCAAAACGAAGTAATTACCACCAACTATACTACAAGGTATGGTTTTAATCGACGTGCTTCTTTGTGAAGGTATGGTTTTAATCGACGTATCGCAAATATTATTGGTCTTACTTTCTTTTTGATTTTGTCGATGTGATTAGTCCATGACAGTTTGTCATCTATAACTAGACCAAGGTATTTGGTATTAAATACTCTTTGGATCACCGTATTGTTATTGGTTATATATGGTAAACTTTTTTCGTCAATTGTTTTGTTTCTGTTGAATATGATGTAATTACTTTTAGATGTATTTATGCGTAAGTTTATTTTTAAAAGGTAATTAGATATTATTTTGAGGTCGTTTTGTACATGTAATAGCATTTGTTCTATTTGTGTTGAGGAATATAGTACAGCTGCGTCATCGGCGTACATTTGGATTTTGCCATGAAGTTTTAAGTTAAATATGCCATTGATGTAGATAGAGAATTCTGGTGCTGATAGCATTGAGCCTTGAGCTAAACCGCATGTTATCTCTTTTAGTGTACTTTTAATTGTGCCAATTTTGGTATATTGCTGCCGATGTGAGTGAAATGAGTGGAATAATTTGAGTGCAGTATGAGTGATACCGATAGATTCCAGTTCTGTAAAAAGGATTGTATGTTTGGGACTATCAAATGCTTTTTTTATGTCTAAAAATAGGCAAACCACCATGTTTCCTTTGTCAATGTTAACTTCAATGAAGTTAGTGAGTGACATGCATGCTGCTAGAGTGCTCGATTTTGAAGTAAAACCATACTGATTCCTATTTATTATATTATTATCCTGTAAGAAGCTGTCTAATATTTTCAATATTGCTTTTTCAAATATTTTTGAGCACATCGACAAAACCGAAATTGGACGATAGTTAGTTGCTTCTTGTTTGTTTCCTGATTTGTGAATTGGTGTAACTCTCGCAGTTTTAAAACATTCAGGATAAATTCCTGTTTTAAAGGTTTTGTTGATAAGGCATGCAATTTTGGGACTTAATATTTCAGAGAAATACGAAAAGAATTTGGCTGGAATACCATCGAAACCGCTTGCTGTATTAGTTTTTAAACGTTGTATTATGTGTTTAACTTCTGTTGAATCTGTTTTATATAAGAATAGTGTTGCGTTTGGTGTGCAGTGACCAGTTGTTGTGTTACTATTGTGCGTTTGATATGGGGTGGCCTTGTTATTACTGATGCTTTGAATACTAAAGCCAGCTTCAACAAAGAAGTACTTCTCTTAGAATTTTTTTTTTCGACCAGGGGTCTTCACAGGGTGCCCCTCAATTTTTTGCTATTTTATGATGTGATTGCAATTTGACGAGCGATTGTAGAAAAACTACTGAATCGATTTTCATAAATGATATGTCGTTGAATAGGTATTAGAACAAAGTTTTTAAAAATGTACACTGTTAATTTTTTGAAATAATTTTTAACGGTGTAACTTAAGAAAAAACGGTGTAATTGAAGAAACGATAGCGCGACACCGTTTTTTTTTTTAAGTAAATTGAAGCTTAGTTTATATCTAACAACTTGTGAAAGTTTAGTACTAGCGATATTTTTTGTTTTAAAGATAAAATTCGTTGTGCATATGACTGTCGGGAATCAGTTTTTTTGTTCTGAAGGAAAATTATAAAAATGGCGTTATAAACTAAGAGATTTTTTTTTATGTTAAATATCAAATATTTTATTATTAAATGAACTTTTTAAAATATTATAAAAATTATATATGTAGTAGAATAAATAAAATAAATACAATTGTTAAAAATAATTTACTTATTTTACAAACAGAAGTTTCTTTTGAATAGGAAAGCACTTCTGCAATTATTTTCTTTGTATTAGATGGCATAAAAAAATGAAATGTTTATTTATCACTTTTAGTAATCACTTGTCACTCTTATAAAAAATAATTTGACAGTCTCGACTGCAAACAAAAAAGCCGTATAAATAACTAAATCTATTTAGGAACTTTTGACTGGAGATTATGTTCGTATTATGCTATTTTGGAATCATAAAGTAAAAGATTGTATTTTAACATTGAATTACAAATATTTTATTATTGAATAAACTTTTTAAAATACCATACAAATTATATATGTAGGTCAAAGAAAATAAATATAGTTATTAAAAATTATTTACTTATATTACATTCAAAAGTTTCTTTTGAGTTGGAAAACATTTTTGCAATTATTGTCTTAGTACTTAATGGTACAAAAGAATGAAATTTTTGAGTTCCACTTATAGTAATCGCATTTTTATATCGATTTTGTAATTTTTCTTTTGTTAATTGATAGTCATTTTCATCGGCATATCCAAAATTCATGGTAGATTCCCATTTTAAAGCCCATTCGAAAAGTTTTTTTGGTGTATCAATAATATCTCTGCTCCCCATACTGTAACGGTGTACAGCACGCCTCAGTGTACCATCAATCCCATCGCAAGGTCCCTTGCTATGGCTGGTAGCATGAAAATGCCATTCTGCATCAACCTTAAAGTCTTTTTTATGATGGCATAAGTTAATTAGGTTATGTTTATTTTTGTTTTGAGAAGGTGCCCCGTCGGTATTCTTAATTCGATGCGTATGTCTTCCATTGTAATTGCATTCATTCCACAACTAGTGAATTTGATTAAAATTCTTTAACAGCTCTATAGTTTATTAAATATTCCCACAACAAACTTTTTTTGTTTTTCGCTATTTTTGATGTTTTTATATCAATATGGCGATACAAATTTTTGCATGAAAATTAAACGAAATATTTTACAGTCGTGGATAAAATAACATCTTGTATTCGCTTAGGATGATGGCAATTCTTCACTCGGATGATTCCCTCCACTCGCTACGCTCGTTTCGGGAAACTTCCTTCTCGTGAAGAATTGCCTTCATTATAAGCTCATACAAGAATCTACTATTCTTAATATTTGAATTCATATGCGTTCTGATGAATTCAATAAGTTTTGTAATGAAAAGATAGACTGTAGTACTGTTGTGATCGTTTATATCCGAAATGAGTATAAAACTTTGGTGCAATATATATTCACTTGCAGCACTTTTAAAATAAATGACAAATGGAGGAATAGTAGCTTGTGAGTTATTATAATGATAACCTTGAAACGAATCCTGAATTATGAAGGCGTAGTTTTCAGAAAAATCCCCTTGAACAAAGCACTCTCCTGGTTCTAATTTTATTTCTTTCCTCAATGAATGTAGATTGCTGTTTTGCTATAAAGTTGTGTGGTATCAAAATTTGTAAGCGGTAAACAAATTTTTTCATAAATTTTTCTACAGTTTCTATTAAAGTATCCAAATTGCATCGATCAGTGGTGATCCATTGTTGATATTTGACTTGAAGGATTCCCTTAACGTCAAAATCATTTAGTAATCTTTCTTCCAGTTGTTGAAGTTTTTTTGAACATTCATTGCACTTCAAAGTATGACAATCTTCTGTTAATTCACCACATGCAACAAAGTCAATTAATGCTTTATAATTCTGGAAAGCAGCATCAGTAATCCAAAACATCTTAGAGTGTTGAATCATTAGTTTTATATTTTGATGTATGGTACACACGCCCACATTATGAACTCCTTGGGATAATTTTATACATTCTTGTGGTCGAAGGGACGTTAATTAAGTAAATCCTATTTTCACAACGGGAAACTTATTTTTAAACTCCTATAAGCTTCATTTAATGTACATAGCAATAAGCGCTTTTGTGGATTTATGCTGAAATTGCTGATATTTTCTTTATTGTACATATATAATTTTTATAATATTTTTAAAAGTTCATTTAGCAATGAAATATTTGATATTTAACATAAAAAGAAAATCTCTTAGTTTTTTTATTTAAATATCCTAATATTTTCAAACTCTAAGAGTCCTTCCTCTGGGATAATTGTTTCTAAACTTATTTTTATTCGGCGCAAGCAAAACAATTAAAAAAAACTTATTTAATCGAAATCAAAACTAAAAATTTGCATAAATTTAGAAATAAATTTGATCAAATTAACCTTGGACCAAATATTTGTTATTTTTTTAATCAAATTAATATAACAATGGGCAATGGCAACAAAAAATAACAAACATTTTGATTGGATTTTGAAATTTTGAATTTGATAAAAAAAATTATTTTTTATATAATTTATACAAATTTAAATGTTTTTACCCTTTTGGACGTTACTATGACAACAAAAAAAAAATGAAGTGCGTAATCTTTACACGCTGTTGAAGTAAAACTTCTTTGGCCACTGCAGCAGGTATTACTAAAAATATTAAATATCAAATAAAATAGATATGTCATATTGAAATTTAGAGTTTCTTTCTAATATTCTTGATAATATAATTTACAACAATGTGTAATAAAAAGCCATATTTACATGTTCTACAAAGTCTTACAACGTATTACAAATTAAATTTCACGATGAATACATGACCACTTAATTTAACAATTGGTACAACAATTGATGCATTTTTCAATAAATTTAGCAAATTTGTCATAAACCTTTAATTTCATATTTCAATTATGCTTATAATTGAATTGACTTTGTAATACATTATGTAAATATTGCTTTTTATTAGTCAGTAAATTACATTATTCAATTACATTGACATATTTATTTTATATTTCATCTTTTTATTAATACCTGTCACAGTAGCCAAACAAATTTATTTCAACCGCGTGCAAAGACTACACGCACTCATTTTCTATTTAACAAAACAAATTTAATCAACACAAATATTTTTTCCCGTCCGGGAAAGCCCGGGATGCAAACTCCAAACACCATGACCACCATGACCACCGTGACACCATCATGATCATCATGACCAGCGTAAACACCATGACCACCATGACCACCGTGACCACCATAACCATGACCACCTTGATCACCATGACCACCATGACCGACATGACCATCATGACCACCGTGAACACCATGACCATCATGACCACTGTGAACACCATGACCACCATGACCACCGTGACCACCATGACCACCGTGACTACCATAACTACCATGACCACTATGACTACCATGACCACCATGACCACCATGACCAGCATGACCCCCCATGACCACCGTTACCACCATAACCAACATGACCACTATGACCACCATGACCTCCATGAACACCCTGACCACCATGTCCACCATGAACACCATTACCACCATGACCACTATAACCACTATCACCACCATGACCACCATGACCACCATGACCACCATTACCACCTTGACCACCATGACCGCCATGACCAACATGACCATCATGACCACCGTGAATACCATGACCACCATGACCACCGTAACCACCATGACCACCATAACCACCATGACCACTATGACCACCATGACCACCATGACCACCATGGCCACCATGACCACCATGACTACCATGACCACCATGACCACAATGAACACCATGACCACTATGACCACCGTCACCACCGTGACCACCATGACCACCATGATCACCATGACCACCATGACCACCATGACCACCGTGAACACCGTGATCACCATTACCACTATGACCACCATGACCACCATTACCACTATAACCACCATGACTACCATGACCACCATGACCACCATGGCCACCATGACCACAATGACCACCATGACCACACCATGACCACCATCTACAATCGACACATCCAACTCATATAACATTTAGTACGAGACTGCATAAGTGAATAAAAAATATAATAACAAATGAATGACATGACCATACAAACCAAAAAGATCCACTAAACATGCTTCCGAACTGAACCAGTTATTCGATTTTGCTCAAATTTCAAAACGGTGCTTTTTGTCATCTTATATTTCATTATTTGCATCCATTGGAGACAAAAATGGAGCAGACATATAATATTTTGAAAACTGATATTAAATTAAATTAAAATACTCCAAAAATTCGGATTGAAAATCATTAAATTTAATTCAAAATTATGTTTTTTTAATTGAATTTCTGTTAAAGTTTTAGGCATCGAAAAATATGAACTATTTCTCTAATGCACCAAAAAACCAGTGAATATTTAAAATATGTTTGTCATAATCGAATTTTATCGTATATTTGCCGAATATTATATTCGTTTTTTATACTTCCGTTGCAAAATGCTCATAACGCGCCTAAAGAAGTTTTACTTCAATATAGGGGAAGAAGTGATACTTTAAGGCAGCAATATACAGTAATAAAGTAACGCTTATGTAGGCGAATAAAAAGGATTTGCAGAAAATTTTTATTTTGTGTTTTGTTTTTGAGGATACTTTAATTTGTCAGATTATAGTAAAACATTTTGTTTCGTGTTTTGGGATAAAATGAATACAAGAATTTAATGCATAGTGTAAAGCATATGTGCGCTGTTTATTTATATTTAAATATTTTTTTTGTAACACATATGACCACAAAATTTGTATGCCTGGAACGCACGCCGCCTGCATGTGAGATTTGTAGTTAAATCTATCCTATATATAATATTTTTATAGCACTAAAATATCAAAATAATAATTTAAATTACTTACCATATAGTAAAAACAACTTAAACACATTGCATCATTTGAATTGCAAGAAAAAACAATTTATTTGGGTTTTCAAAGTTTACAATTTGACAGCTCTTAGTTGGATTACTATGTTTTTTTATAAAACACGTAATTGGATTCTTATGTTTATTTTTTCGAGCTAGTATAATTTACAACCATTATAACGAAGATGGCGCAGTTTAATTATTTAAATATCTTAAATTTGTTTATAACTTTATTAAATAAATGATTAAATTAACAATTAAACAAATATTTATAAATTTTAAGCATTTGTTACAAAAAATAGTGTGTATTACTAGTGCGAATGCGTTTTTTAAAAGCGAGTTATTGCAGCACTCCCTACGGTCGTGCTGCAAACTAACTCTTATTTGGAAAACGCATTCGCACTAGTAATACAATAAACAATCTACTATTTCCGTTGTAAATAAATTACTTTATTTCTTATTGAAAAAATTGGATATTTTGATTTTGACAAAACTATTATACGGAAACGGAATTAAAAAAATGGTGATTTTAATTAGAATTTTTAGTTTATTATAAAATTTTAATATTTTGGGATCTCACTAAGTAGGAGAAATTAGACAAACTTGTCTGTTAAATTTATTGGTTTAGCGTAGTTTGATGATTATTTTGCAAGAGACGTTGATTGAATATTGTTGAGTTATGACTATTGATTTATTAAACTTTATAGATGTAACAGGTAGTAAAATATTAAGCAAGACATCAAAGTGTGAAACTAAAAGTGTTTGCTGAAGATTTTTTGAAATAATGTTGTACGAAATTTATCTATAACGATTGTAGGATTTTTAGGTTTAAGATATGATAATAAATTAAGATATGATAATAAAGCAAGGGGCTGTACCAAAAAATTATAGCTGTTTGTGATTCAAGGAATTTAACCAAACTGCTGATTAGTTTACGAAAAGATAGGCAGGCAGGCTCTTAACTGTAAATAATTAATCAATATACATGTATTTCAAATAAATAAAATAGACAAATAACATAATATAATTAACACTGTTTGCTGTTTCTTGTTACTTTACGCAAATAACTTATTCACTAAGTTTAATGGAAAAAAATAAAGAAAACAAAGTTTTCTTACAATTTTACTGTTACTCTACATATATTTCAGGTTGTTAGGCCATCTTCTGGAGTTTTAGAACGAAGGCGGAAGCAAAGTTGCGAATGTTTTGGGTTCAAAAAAATTGGAAAACATTATACTGGCAATAAAAGATCAAAATTTGTTGTTTTCACTAATGATTGTTGCGTCAAACAAAAGAAACCAACAATTTTTTTATTACAATTTACAGACATACAGTACGTTTTATGAGTAACTGGTTTACAACATTAGTTTATTGATTTTTATGAAAGTGCCAATGAATTAACAGATAGTATTTTTAGGTATATTTCTGAGTCCTTCAAAACTTTAAATTTAAATTTGTATAGTGTTACTGCATTAAGGACTTATAACATTAATGCGAATTTGGATGCCATCATCCATTATACTTGAACTTTAAAAGTGCTAACCACACAAATTAAATTAAAATAATGCATTCCCATGTGATATTAATTTATAAAAGATGTTGTAGATAAACGATCTCATCTGAATACTGAAAATACGCAGACATATTCATCCTTACGTAGTTAAATAAACAGAAACATAATTTTTTTTACTAAGTTTTTATTTTTAATGTTTTTATAATAAACTTAAAATGCAGTGGCAGAATTCCAACGAGTTTTTTAGTTTTGTGACCCTAGGCGTAGTGTCCTACTTTGTCGACGACAAAAAAAAAACACTTCGAATAATTATTCGATTGTTACAACATGTCGACTACTATTTATTCGATTGTTTGAATCATTCAATTGCTTCCATCACTAATGTAAACTATCTTTTCGAAAAGAAAGGATTCAATTGTTCAGGGAAAGGATTCAGTTGTTTAGTTTTTTCTATGGTATTTAAATAAAAATTGCAACGGTAGACCAAATCATTACTAAGTTACTTCTTGATATCATTTGAAGAAAACCTAAAACAAAAACAAAAACTAGATAATAAATTTTACTCAAATAAAAATCCTTTCTCGAAAATTAATTTTTAACAATTTTATCCTTGTAAAGAAAAATCCTTCTCAGATGTGTACTTATTCAAATTGAAAAGATTATAAAAAGTAACGGATAATATAATATTTTCTTAGGTATTATTACAGAAGGAAAATGGAAAGGATCATTCTCTAGAATTCAGATAACAACTAGATTTTATCAAATATCAAACGTTTTTTTTATTTAAATTTTTTCGTTCCACAACAACAAAATCTCGAAAATCCCAGAAACCATTTAATAATTTTATTATCAATTTCTTTTCTTTTTATTTTATTTTAAATAAAAAACAAATACCTAAGATGAGGGTGCAAATAAAAGTTATTTTGATATTTTAGAATAATCCAAAATAACAATAAAATAAGCTGAAAATAGCGCAATAAAAAATTAATGTATTCGTATGAATTGACTTTGGTTATTTCTGTTATTCAGTTCAAGGGGTTGAGATTTTTATCTGTTTATCATGGTTTGTTTGAATATTTATTTTTCTCTTCACAAATCGAATTCGTATTATTTTGATGAATTCCGTTTATTTTTATTGTTATATAATATAATACAATGAATGGAATGCATTATATGTAAAAACATATAAACAAACATAGCTAAACAATATGGGGTGAATTGTTCAATCATTTGTTTTCAATGAAAAACTATAAATAATTTTTGAGTGTTATGAAAATGCATAACTACTTTTTATTTATAACCCTTATGTTAGTCATTAAAAACTGTATTAAGTCCTATCAACAATAAGGATGTTGCAGGACAACCAAAAAAACAATAGATGCATTGTGTAGTTGCGATTGAGATTTCTAATAGTGATAACAGTAATAACATCAATAAATTAATGATATAAGTTATATATGTTGATAAATATCAATTTAAATAAATTATGTATACGAATATATAATCAAAGAATAATGGAATTTTTTTCAATATCCTACATCGATAGTAAAAAAATTACAAAAATACAAATAAAAAAAATATTCGAAAAAACTTGAAATATTTGAAAAAAAAATTTTTTTAAGAAACGCTTTTCTTTACTTCATTGTTATGCATACTGTAAAAAAAATTACTAAAAAGCAAAAAATAAAAATAATTCCAAAACTCAAATAAATTTTCTAAAAACCTATGTAAAAAATTCAAAAATAAAAATAATTCCAAAACTCGAATAGATTTTCCGAAAAATTCAAAATCGAGAAAATCTGACACATTCGTTAAAGAAAAGCGTGGGACGCTAATCCTACACGCGAAAAATTGACGGAATTGCGACTACTATATCATTACTAGAGTATCCAGAACCGAAGCATTTTTTAGAACCGGGTTTTTGGAGCTAGATTTTTTCAAACCCGGGTACCCGGTTCTGGACCTGGTTCTGAAAATGTTTAAATTAAAAACTATTAAAAATTCATTATAATTTAGAAAAACGTTTTAATTTTTTTTTAAATCCATTTTATTTAACAAAAAATCACATTATAATTTAAAAAAACCTTTTAATTTGTTCTAAAATCCTTTTATTCAACAAAAAATCTTTGATAAATCCAATGAGAAATAAATTCATTCGAGTTTGGCTTCTAACTTGCCATTGCTGCCCAAATTATCGATCATGCCTTCATGGTTGCCTCAGCTGATATTAATGTTGCATCACTGCGACATAGTGCTTTCGCAGCTAACTTTATAGGTGCAAGCGTTGTCACCAAAATATTAATCATCTCCCATTCATGTTCTTCAAACGAAATTGTTGAATATAAGATCGATTAAGGATTTTAAAATGCTGTTTTTTACTTTATAAAAACGTTCTAGCATAAGATAAAGGCTGTTCCATCGTGTCTTTACATCAATCATTAATTGAATTTCTTTACCAAATTCTTCTTTAACGTATTTCTGAAGAATGTCATCGTTTTCTGTAGATGATCTTAATCACTCACAAAATCTCTCAAAATTTTATTTTTTACGCCAAAAGCGTAAAAGTTTTGTTTATTTAACAATATGCCCGTGGCATATTGCCGCTATCTCATAAGAAAGGGAATTCAGGAAAACTCGTTATGAAAATATACAATTTACATTGTGTCATTTTTATTGCAACTTATTTATTTTAATATGGAAAAAATTTCAAAATCTCGTTTTAATTCTATTTATTTATTCAAATATTTGTGAGTACACTATATTTTTTGTTATTACGTCTAGTGTATACACGAATAAATCAGGAGGTTTTCCTAACGCGTCAGTCACACACAGTTGTCCATGTGAGAAGCACGGATTCTCCTAATCTAGTCCACATACTTGCAGTAACTGTCCTTGTGCTTTGTTGATCGTCATTGCAAATGCGAGTTGCACTGGAAACTAAACGTTTGAATTCAAATACCATATCTGTTGGGATCATTGGCAACACTATATCTTCCCCTTCGAATTTTCCATTTAAAATCGTAGCTTTAATGGCATTGTTCATCATCTTTTTCACCGAAAATTTCAAAAAAAAATTGTGCAATTTCAAAATATTTGGAATCACAATATGTGTCACAACAACACCTTTTCAGACCTAGGTTCCACAACATCATGCTTTTTAAGACGTTGATGAACGCAAATTTCTTTTTAGCTTTTTTGTTTTTTATATTCTTCTTAAAGAATGGAAAACTAAATAATAAATCCTTTCACATAATATTGTACGACATAGGGCAATATTTCATGATAGGATGGAGGAAACAAAAATAAAACACAGTTTTTTTAAATTAGCAGGAACAAAGCTAAAATTGGGCTCATTTCTTCGAGCAAGCACAAAAGTTCATTCTTTAAAAAAAATTCCATCAAAACCTTAGTCCATCAAAACCTTAGAAGCATGTCAAAGAATATTCCATAACTAAAACTAAGGGTGCTATCATGGATTGAAATCCGCCAGCACAACTAAAATATCACTTATCCCCTTATATCAGTGACATCTAACTGCCATTGCCAGTGGTCTACGATATCTCACGTTAACTGATTTACCAATGGCAAGTACTAAAGTACGCGCGGTTGTCACACACATAGATCCAAAATTTTGACTTTTACATATGTTCCCGAACATATACTAAATTCATTGGTATTAATGCATTGTTACCGTTTGCAAATCACTTGGTCCTGGGATTCCGTTTTTTTAAAGGTTAAAATTAAAATTAAAAATTAGCCAGTTACCTATGCGCAAGTGTACACAACAACTTCCCAAAGTTTCATGACGATCGGATGAATGGTATATTAATGCATAAAGGAGACATACTTTCAATTTTATTTATATATAGATAGAAGATAGATAGATAGATAATACACTTGGCTTATTCACGGTTGAAAATCAACGTAATTTAAGCATGGAATATACCCTTTTAAGCATAAAAATCTGTGTATAGCTAGTCTTCTTGATAGAAGAAAACGAAAAAACGTTGTTTTGGTTATTTGTTACATTTGCTTGTGTTGTTTTTTCAATGAATGAATGAAAAATTTGTTTAAAAAATATAGAATCGAAAAACCGGGTATTTGGCTGATGTCAGAACCGGTTTTCGGTGCTGGAAAAACTGCGGTTTTTCCGGGGAACCGGGTACTGGGTACCCGGGATTGGATTCTATAATCATTACTATTTACTTTCTATCATTTTGTGACTAAAAGCATCTCAAAGCATCATGTTTAGGATCTAACGTTGTCAATAGCATGCGGTTTTTATATAAGAATTTTGAATTATATTTTTTGTGTGTATTTTTCGAATACTTTCTTTCAACGATGTAGTGCAATGATATAATTATTTTATTTTTCATTCATTTAGAATCACAATTGATAGTAGTTGCAATTCCGTCAATGTTTCGCGTGTAGGATTAGCGTCCCACGGTTTTCTTTAACGATTGTGTCAGATTTTCTCGATTTTGAATTTTTTGGAAAATCTATTCGAATTTTGGAATTATTTTTATTTTTGAATTTTTTACATAGGTTTTTAGAAAATTTATTTGAGTTTTGGAATTATTTTTATTTTTTGCTCTTTATAGTCTAAGATCCGGCTGCAGGATTAGTGCGCTCATCGATTTTTTGCTAAAACCAAATTTTTATGTATATTTATAATTAGGAGAATATATATCTACCAGGTTGCCTATCAAAATTTGGCCGCCAGTATTTTTAATTAAATTATTTTTAATTGATTTTTGGGAAAAAATTTCGTTCACTTGTTTTTTAAATAAAATATCGTCTACATCACGGCAATTTATTTAAAGATTCTAAAAATTCACGGTTGCCATTGCGCACCTGGCCGCACCTCTTCGCAGCCAGGTGTAAACAGGTATGATTTCGATACATTTATACGTTCATAACGTACATTGATTAATTCTATATAAAATTAAAGCTAATTTTTTTCTATTTATTATCATATATGGTTGCCTAATTAAATCCGGCCGCAAATAAGGGTTGCTGGCTGTTAAAGATGATAAATATTTAAGGTAGAGTGAAAGAGAGCTAGCGCTTAACATCATTTGTTAGACGAGGATAGTGATTGCCAGCTGTGCGACGCTCTTAAGCTATTGCGCATGCGTCGAATGTTAGTGTTCTCAACCACCGGGGAGTAATAGAGACGACTTAATAAATACTCCAAAAAAATTGTCTTCCTTTTCAAAATGAAAAATTTAAAAATTACAACAAAAAATTGTAGAATCCTAGTTTATCCCCCCCAAATAAATTAGCGTTTTTTTTTTCAGATAAATAGAAAGATTAGGTCCTCTGCATCCTAACTGGATGAAAAAAAAAATTTGCGGAAATGAGGGGGTCAAAAGTTATTGTTGCACAACTTCGATCAAAAATAGCATCCCCCCCCACGTGCGATACCTCTCCCCCCTCCACGGGTCGCCTCCGCGTTCCCTGCGCCGCAGGGGGACCAATGTAAAATTGAAAGTTTTATCCCTTATAACTTTTGATCCCCTCATTTCCGCAAATTTTTTTTTCATAATTAGGATGCAGAGCACCTACTCTTTCTATTTATCTGAAAAAAAACGTAAATTTATTTGGGGGGATAAACTAGGAATGTTCCCAAAAAATTAATATTGATTTAACTCTCTTTTACTCTACCTTAAATATTTATCATCTTTAACAGCCAACAACCCTTATTTGAGGCCGGATTTAATTAGGCAACCATATATGATAATAAATAGAAAAAAATTAGCTTTAACTGATATAGAATTAATCAATGTACGTTATGAACGTATAAATGTATCGAAATCATACCTGTTTACACCTGGCTGCGAAGAGGTGCGGCCAGGTGCGCAATGGAAACCGTGAATTTTTAGAATCTTTAAATAAATTGCCGTGATGTAGACGATATTTTATTTAAAAAACAAGTGAACGAAATTTTTTCCCAAAAATCAATTAAAAATAATTTAATTTAAAATACTGGCGGCCAAATTTTGCTAGGCAACCTGGTAGATATATATTCTCCTAATTATAAATACACATAAAAATTTGGTTTTAGCAAAAAATCGATGAGCGCACTAATCCTGCAGTCGGATCTCGTACTATTAGTAATTTTTTTTACAGTATGCATAACAATGAAGTAAAGAAAAGCGTTTCTTAAAAAATTTTTTTTTTTTCAAATATTTCAAGTTTTCTGAATATTTTTTTTTATTTTTTAATTTTTAGTCATCAACGCCTTGAACAGACAATTTTGTCACGTTCTTATAAGAATTCAACACATTTTTCAGCACAGAACTTAACATTTGTTAATTTGTTTTCCTTGATGTCACGATGCATGGATAATGCGTGAACTACTGCCGATAGACACATATTCCGATATAATTTCCACATTTTCATTAGGACCTTCAGTATCTTCATTACTTGGGCCTTGATTTGATAGTTGAATCAAATCACGTTCATCAAGGTATGCATTTTCATCAATAACAACGTCTCGGTACAATGGGTTATTTGATTTAAACCATTCTAAAGCTGCGATAAATTTAGTTCTGGAAACAGTGTAGTCTCGAATAGAATTTGCATTTTCTAAGCGTTCCGTTACTACTTTAATATCAGCATCCAAGGTTGATCAAGCTAGAAACGTAGGAAAATTTGAAATGACGTCAAAAATGTCCAAGGCAAAAAGGATTGCTTGACCTTTAAATCCGTACCGCCCGTACATTCCAGAAAACTTGACAATTTTAAGTAAGGGTGAATCCGAGACAAAAGACGTTGTTCAGCTTGAGAAAGTGCCTGAATTTCTGATGGAATGTCGCCGGGGTCTAAATGGTTCCAGTAAGCTTTAGCAGGTGGAGTTGTTTTGTTACTTCTTAAGTGTGACTTGCAGCGGTTACCAACTGTAAGGCGAAATTTATTTTTTAATTCAGGCGGCATCCAATCTGGAGGTCGGATTGGAATCTGGTAGTTTGACACTTGTTTGGGGTAGCACTGCTTCGTAAAAATATCACATACTTTGTCTGCAAAAGTGTTAACTTCAGCCTCAACAATTTTGAACTGTGGTAGCAAGCTGATTTCTTCCTTCATCTGGATTTTCTTCTTGACGTTCTTCTTCTTTACGTGTGCGTCGGCGTTGATATACGTTTAAATTTGATAACATACAAATGTTGGCTGAAATCGGCGAAAATTTTTGGAAATTAATTGTTTATTTATCGAGAAAATATCTAATTTATAAACGTAAAATGCATAATTCTGTTTATCTATCGATCTTTATGTTGTGCAAATTTCAAGTCGCTACGTTAAGTAGATCGAGAGAATTTGAATATTTCCGATGAAAATCGATTTTTTTATTTAAACAACGAATAAACAATGAAAATTGTTAGTTAATATGATATTCGTGTATTGTCATCGGATATACGTATGCCTGCAAAGTTTCATTCATTTTCATTGAATATACGGCAGTGAAATTAACGTTACAAGATTTGATCCAATAGTGTGAAGTAAAGAAATGCGTTTAAAAAAGAATCACAATGCGGCCAATTTATGTAATTAATTTTTAATACTTATCCAATTTATAAGATATAAAACGGGAAACAAATCATTTAGGAAACAAATCAGTTTTTAGGCGAGTTACTATCTAGTTTGGCTAGAGGAATATAATTTTTGCGTTTTAAAAACCATCGATACGGTCGACCCTAAATTTAAGCTATCGCAGATGTTGGAATAGATCCACACGAAAGGATTTATTGCTTCATTTGTTTTATATTAAAAGTTTTATAAAATTAGAGATTATAAAGACAAATTTGAACAAAAATATTTAAAATATTCCGATATGAACAAAATAACCAATACAAAAATATTTTCACTTTAAAAAAACAAATAGTAAAATCAATTATTTTTTTAGTATTAGCTCCGAAAAATGATCACTTTTAGAACTGTTTAGAGTCCGCAAAATTGTATTTTAGCGGGCTAGTACTTAAAGTCGTTATGACAACACTTTAGCGGATTCAAAATTTGTTTTCATTTTATATTATAATTATTTTCAAATTATAATCACAATTGCTTTGAAAAGTTTTGATCAAAACTCAAAGTTTTAGGTACACAAGAATACAAATTAAGCAATAAATTAGAAAAAAAAAATCCTAAGAGCTAATACTAAAAAACGTTGTATGCAACACGAACCCAAATGGCTTTAGCAGACTCATCTTCATATTACAGACTCGGCTAGCGCCTCGTCCATTCGAAAACATTACGATTCGTCCGCTAAAACCATATTTTGCGTACATAAACTACTATTATCTAAGTTTTAAAGTAATTTTTAGAATTCCGATTTTTATAAAAATTGGTGAGGGTGAAACGTGTTTTCCCCATTTTTTGAGTATTTCGAAAACTATAAATCTTATGGACCTGAAATTTGGAATGCGTATAAAACTAACCTATCCACACAAGATAAAAGATTGAAAAATAAATAAAATGGTTTTCGTTTATTTTACAGGGGGTACGATGTGAGGTCTTTGAGAAAATACATTTTTTTATCGGGTCAAGTGGTGTATTATATGAAAGGGCTTCACTTCAGTATATCTAAAAAATGCATTTTTGTGCAATTTTAAATAATGGTGTTTTCTGTGTGTTTTCTTTCCTTGAATAGTTCCGAACCTAATTAATCAAAAATCTTAAAAAGTATTTTGAATGATGGAAAAATTAATAAGTTTTTAATGAAAAATATAGGACAGTGTCAAATACTAATAATTATATCTATTAAGGGAGTGGAAACGAGAAGGGGTGAAAACACCATTTAAAACTCGGTCAAATGGGGTGTCATTTGAAAGAGCACCAAAATTAAGAAACATTGCAATTTTTTTTAGAATTTTGCGTTGCACAGTTTTTGAATTATTGTCATAAAAGTGCAACAAAAAGTTGGTCCTCCAACGCTACGTTTCTTCGTTGATTGACAGAAAAATTTGAAAAAATTCATAGAAATAGGAAATTTAATAAACTCTTAACAAAAAATATAGCGAAGCCTCAAACCTTATTTCTGTGTATTTAGGGGATGGTAGTGGGAAAGGGTGATTAAAAATTTTTTGACCCACATGGGTAGGGTGTCATTTGAAAGAGCACCAAAATTAAGAAGCACTGCAATATTTTTTAGAATTATGTGATGCACAGTTTTTTAATTATTATCAAAAAAGTCTTATATCCAACACAAAAGATTGTAACCGTTCTACCAATCGAATTGGCAGTAGATCACTATCTCCATAAAAAAAAAGTTCGAGATCTAGAGTCAATTCAAGGAACAGGTTGCAAGTATGCTTTTATCATCAAGCATTTGGTTAAACAGCCCGTAACTGTAGAGCTCTATGTCAGTTTAAACAGGCCAAAGGTAAGAGCACAATGGATTTAAACCAACCATCGGCTTTAAAAAACTATTCATTTACAATAGGTTTAACCGACAGACCTTCTTAATAGATACGAATGCTGACCAGCTAACGACTCCATTTGGTCTATTCGAATTCACCTGAATGCCATTTGGTTTAAGCAATGCTGCACAAACGTTTCAAGTGTTTCATTAACGGGATCGTTCAAGATTTAGACTTCGTATTCGTTTACGTCGAAATATTAGTGGCATCGATAAATGAGGAACAACATAAACTTCATCTAGAACAAATCTTCCAGAAACCTAGCGAGTTTGGCGTTCACAGCTCACATAAAAGAGTTTAAAATTTTAGCGTTAACACTCTCGATTTCCTCAGCCACACTGTAACATCTAATGATATTATGTCTTCTCAAGAACGAATTAATGCCATTACGAAACATCCAGCACCCCCATCAATCAAACGTATTCAGCAATTCGTCAGTATGATAAATTGCTTTTATACCAAAATTAGTTGAAACACTCGCTCCAATTCATACACACTTGGTCGCTTTACGAAAGAAGCCCAAGACTTCGAAAAATTTCACTTGGCCAAACGAAAGTAAACTCACATTCACCAAGTTAAAAAACGAAATTGGAAATATCCCGTTGTTAGTGCATCCACATCATCCACATAACGATTCCGCATACAGTATCACCCATTGGGATTCTTTTCGAAGAAACTTTCTGACGCTGAAATTAAATACTCTGCGATCGAGAGCTACTAGCAATTAACCCAGCTATAAAACACTTCCGGTATTTTGTCGAGGGTCACGATTTCACGTATTACACCAACCACAAGCCTCTCACATGCGCATTACAGTAGGGATTGCAATTCCGGGGTTTCGAATCCCGGAATACCGGGATTCGAACGAATTTTCCAACCTCGAAAACCCGGTATTAGCATTTTAGAATACCGGTATTTCAATATTAAAAGCAAAATAGTGTTTTATTTCTAAAATCAAAAATCCCTAAAACGAAATATCATTTGATTGTTTTTATTTCTATACATATAAAAAAATCCTTAATGTGAAACATGATTTCATATAGGATATCATACCGGATATTTTTATGTTGATTCGGTTCATGGATATTGTTATCATAAAGAATAAAGCTGCCAATAAGCCTATTTTTAATGTGAATTGTGATTGCAATTTGCAATTTGATTATTTAAATGTTCTTTTTCGATTATTTCCAATTTGCAATTTCCAAGACTGAATTATTTTTACTATTGAAATATATTTTAAAATATAGAAGAAATTATTATTTTATTGAAATTTTTAATGTTGATATAATTGCAATATAATTGTTTATAACATGTTCCATTGTTGATTTACAAAGGCTGAATTATTGTATTTTGTTATATTATTATTTAAATATATTTTTTATTCGCCTACATATAAAGTGGTACTTTATTACCGTGATTTGCGGCCGTAAAGTGTCACTTTTTAAGCATATATTTTGTTGTCATAGTTACGTCCAAAAACATTTGTATTTGTGTAAATTCTATAAAAACTAGAAATTTTTATCAAAGCAACCTTTAAATTCAAAATTTCATAATCCAAATAAAATTATTGTTATTATTTGTTGTCATAGTTATACAATTATTTTGAAAAAATAACAAATATTTTGTCAAAGGTTACTTGTTCAACATATTTTTATTTAAAATTTTATGCAAATTTATAATGCTTTAGAATAAATAGGACATTATTTAATTAGGAGCTAAAGTGCTACTTTTTGTGTTGAGTCTATACTCTATAGTTTGCGGCCGACCGTAGGTTATTTACACTATTTCTTCGGCAAACGTTCAAATTTTTTATAAATATAAAATTATAATAAACAACAATTTATAAATATGATTTATTACGGTTATAATTACGTCCAAAAAGTAAAAACATTTAAATTTGTATAAATAAAATTTTTTATCAAAGCAAGCCAAGCAATCAATTCAAAATTTCATTATCCAATTAAACTATTTGTTATGTTTTGTTGTCATAGTTACATACAATAATTCAAAATTTCAAAATACAATCAGAATCAATTTCTTATTTTTTGTTGTCAAAAAATAAGAAAATAACAAATAACATATGCTACTTAACTGCCTCCGTAATATAAAATAAAAATGGCGTTACTTTTGCAGCCGCTTTGATTATAAGTAAAACAGTAAGACTTTAACTAACTCCCGAGCCGCAGTAAAGTTAAACTTTACAGCCGTTTGCCGAAAACAATTTTTTTTAAAGTAATTTGTTTGCGGCGAATATATGATGCACGGACGTAAGCTATTTTGGACTAAATGTGGGTGCAAATCGAGGCGCTCCAAAATCTTTAGCTCTACGTCCTTGCAGTATAATGTACGATTAAAGTACAGAAAAAATTATTTTACTGATATTTTTGTTATTTTGTAATCCCGGTATTAATACCGGGATTCCGGTTTTGGTTTAATCAATCTCGAAATCCCGGTATTGATTTTTTCTTTAAAATTTGCAATCCCTACATTACAGTCTAAAACTGAATGCAATAAAGGGAAGTCTCGCCACTTAGATTTCATAAGTCACTTTACTACCGACATCCAACATATGCTAGGTAAAGATAACATTGTCGCGGATGCAGTATCTCGTGCATGCGACAACAAAACCGTATTTGTTGAAACTCACTTCGACTACGATGCTATCATCACTGCACAAAAAGCAGATATAGAACTTCGGAATTTACTTTCTGGTTCCGTATGTCGCACTAGTTCATTAATGAAACTAGAGCTTTTTAAGCTTCTAGGCTTTGAAATAGTATATGAAACATCAACGGGTAGCAATCGCTTATATATCGCAGAACTGTTACGCTAAACGATATTCAACGCTTTACACAACTTGTCACATCCTGGTGTCAACGGTACACGTAAATTGAATAAAGCTCGATATTGTTGGCCAAGCATAAACAAAGATATTAATCATGCGGGACAAAATCTTGTTTATCTTGCCACGCTCTAAGATTTAACGGCACACAAAAAGTCCAACCGGACAATTCGAAATTCCACAAAGTTGATTCGAACACATCCAAGACTATATCGTAAGCCTGCTTCCACCTTCTAATAGATGTTCCTATATTTTTTGCGTTGATCGATTCACTCGATGGCCAGAAGTTTTGACTATATGTCTGACATGTCCGCTGCTATCATAGCCACGACAGTTGTAAACAATAACGTATCACGATTCGGTGTTCTACTGCATATCACAACTGAATACAAGAAACACAATACGATTCAAAACTCTTTTCTGAGTTAACGAAACTTTTAGGGTCTTATCAAATACGTACAACGGTCTATCATCCACAAACGAACGGGATCCATCCACGGTAAAACGTTTTCATCGACAGCTAAAAGCTGCACTTATGGCCAGAGAACCACAGCTCAGTGGTGCTCCGAAATACCAATCATTCTTATAGGTATTCGAGCTACAATGAAAGAAGATCTGAAGTGTTCACCCGCAGAACTTGTTTACGGACAAATTCTGAAATTGCCCGGTGAATTTTTTGTGGAAAATTCCTTACACAGTAGCCAGGTCATGGTACAGTCATTGATCAACTTCGAATTACAATGCACAACTTAATTCCAACAGCTACACGACAAACAAAAGAGAACGACATTTTTGTCCTGAAGTCGCTAAAAAACAGCGGCTATGTTTTCGTTTTTTTTTTTTGTTTTTAATAAAATGTGTTGTGTAGTAGAAATTACAATATGTGTCACAATAACACATAAAAAAGACCAAGGTCCCACAACAACATACGTTCAAAGATGTTGATGGACGTAAATCTTTCTTTTTTTGTTTTTTTATATTTTTGGTTAAAGCATGGATAACTAAACAAAAAATCCTATCACTGACAAAATATGACATAGGCCAATATTTTATGATAGAATAGAGAAAATATAAAGTAAATTAAAAAGTTAACAGCAAATTTTTACAAAAATTTTCTGAAACAAAACAAAACTGTAGTTGCCAATAATCCAGCCGGTTGCATATTCCTTGATCCTGTGACGCTCTATCTTTCTTGAAGATTAAAACCCACACATAGTTATATGAAGGCGCGTTTCCTCAAGGAAGCAATAGCGTCTCATCATTAAGGATTATTTTACAGCTAAGACTGAGGGTGCTACCGTTGACTGAATACAGTTAATCCGCCACCAACCCTAAGATGTCACCTTGACTAGTGATATCTCACTGCTATTGCCAGTGGTATGTGATATCTTACGTCAACTCGTATGTCAATAGCAGAGACTGGAGTACGCGGGGTTGTCACACCCGTAGATCAAAAATAAAAAAATATTCAAAACAATAAAAACTGATCCCTCCATTAGGGTAGATAGAGAACGCACAGTATTACAAACCTCATACGAACGTCCATACAGAATCATACGACGTCTACGAAAACAATTCGTTATCGACATCAAAGGCAAACAACAATCTGTCTCGATCGAAAGGTTGAAGCCAGCATATGGTATTTTGTGTTTAGTTGATCGTTATCCAGCTTCTCGAATACCCAAAGCTGTTCATTTCGAACAGACACACTAAGCGGGGGCCTTCATCTACGAGCGAGGTACTGTAGAAGTTAATGTATTTAAATCTAAATAATTAATATCTACAAACATAAACAAAAACTTACTCCTGACACGAACCAACTGAGCAATTGATAAACATTCAACCTCGTTCCACTTGTCGACGGCACACGGCCAATGCTATAAATTAATTTATTAATTTATGAAAAATCGAAAATCATCAATAGAATGTTCTTTACAAAAATTACGTATTGTTTTGAAGTAAAGTAAAAATCAAAAATATTGCTTGCCCGCAATACGTTTATGAGTGAACACCATTCACCTTTTTCGATAATTAAAATACCGAGCTTTGGTATTTTAATCGAGGTTTTCTATAATTATAATAAAGTGTACGATATTGATTTTTACAAAGTTAAAATAAAATTTATTTTGAGAATAAGTTTGGACAATAAATAGATTGTATTTATTTGATTAAAACTTTGTTAGTGAACAAATTAAAACTTTGATTATAACATATTACAGATTATAATCATACACAACAATAAATTTTGTAATTTCTAAGTTTGTTGAGATTAAAACTCAATCTTCTCGGTGACTAATTTTATTTTACTATCGTATATAATATATATATCTTATATATATAAAAATCACGTGTCACGATGTTTGTCCGCGATAAACTCCGCAACAACTTAACCAATCTTAATGAAATGTTGTACAGTGTGTGTATAATAGTCCAACTTGAGAGATAGGACAGTTTTTATTTCAATTAAATGTTTAAATATTTTTTAATTGCGAATTAAATGTTAAATATGGATAGTTTATAAGCAAACTTTCAGATGGCGGCGTAAATTAATTAATTTACTGTCAAACCTGCTTTATCGACTTTTTAATCATCCATGTAGAGCCCATATAGACTATCAAATATGTTATTGAGCGATTATTTTGTTCCGGTGTTTGCTGCAATGGCACTGCAAAAGGGGGAAAAGAAACGAAATTCAATAAAATTTATATGGGATTTCATACAAAACACAACTTGAATAATTTTAAAAATTATCTATGAAATTTCTCATTTTGCTACAATTAAATAATTTAAATTTCTTTTGGCGCTGCAAAAGGGGGAACAGAGAATAAATTCAATAAAATTTATATGGGATTTCATTCAAAACACAACTTGAATAATTTTAAAAATTATCTATGAAATTTCTCATTATACTACAATTAAATAATTTAAGTTTCTTTATGAACTATTACTGACAATTACTGACAATATTGAGCATAATATATAAAATACTTTATTTTCTTCTGTCCGTAAAAGAAATACGAAAATAGGTTAAATTTTTCATACAAGTTTGTATGGGAAATTTTGGCAATTTTCATGTTTGAGCGACTTAAGAATAATATTTTATATATTACGCTTAATATATACTCGATAGGATAGTTTTTATCTCAATTAAAAGTTTTAATATCTTTTAATTGCGAATTGAATGTTAAATGTATTTCGTAAACACATTTAACGTAAGTGACACAACTTCATCATGGGCTTTTTAAATCATCAGCATAGGCCCCGAAAAAACTGTTGGTTTCAAGTTTTTGTTATAATGATACAGTTTTGAAGTTTAACGCATAGCTCTTTCTATTTTGTGAAGTATTTTTTTTTTTAATTGTGTTGTGTATCATTTAATTATTATTATTTTTAACTTCAAAATAATAAGTTTTTTACAAGAATAAATTAAAATTGTGTAAGTACTAATAAATTTGTTTAAAAATAATAATTTTATTTAAAATAATAATTGCCGTGGCCCATTATCGATGAAATTGAATCTGCAAATTGACTCAAAAATTTCAATTTACTCTGCTATCGCATTTGAATAAATTTTGCCAGATTGTGGTGTTGAAATTCATGTAATATTTGTTTTTCAATATTTGTTTTTTCGTAATTTAATTTTTGTAGAAGAAGATAGAGCAAAACAAAAAATAATATTTCTGCGAAAAACGACTAAATTTCAATTTCATCGGCATTTTTGAGAAATGAGTCACGGCAAATAATACATAAAAAATCTACATTATCGAACGTCGTAGAAACATTAAAATTCATTAGAAATCATTAGAATTTTGACAACACGACTTTAAAGTTTATTAATTTTAATGATTTCTCTATGAATACCCAAAATTACGGTTAGTAGTAAATACGTCTAGATAACGTAATGGCCAATAACATGAGCTATCAACCAAAAAGTTTCGAGTACGAATCAAGTCACGTCGTTCCGTTTTTTTTGCTTTTTTGGTTTTTATTTATATTTTAGATTCAAAATCACGAAGGTGGAAAATTTCAAATTTGGTTTGACAAAAAACAGTAAATGCTATAATGATGATAACTAATTTGTATTGTCACTAAATCTGTATTAAAACAATAGTTTGTTAGGGTATTGCATAATATTACTTTTAAACGCCGCTTAAAATCATTATTTCATGGACAGTCATTATTTCATGGACGTTTTTGAAAGGTTAATAAACTGTCCAAAAAGGCATAAAAACTATTTTGAGCCTTTAACGTTTAGCTATTTTGAGCCTTTAACAGTTTAAGCCCCAAAAACATTACAGTGCATGCACAATGAAATTACTTTTACCAAGTTTGTATGAAAATTTATTTTGAGGAAAAAAAATTTATTTTTGAAATATATTTTTCTCAATGAAAAAGTTTAAAATTTCTTAACTTGTTCCTCATGATCAATAAAGAATGAAGCTAGCTACAGTTTAAAGCATTGTGCTGATATTAAAAAATAATAATAAAAAGTTGATACCATCAGATTCTCCTCTGATACCATCAGATTCTCCAATACCATTCAAAAGACTTCAGTTTCCTATTCGTTTGGCTTTCGCCATGACCATAAATAAGTCTCAAGGACAAACAATTTCCATTTGTGGCTTGGACTTGGCAAATCCATGTTTCTCCCATGGGCATCTATATGTTGCATGCTCACGTGTGGGTAAATCAGCAAATCTTATTGTATTAGCAAAAAACAGGTTAACTAAAAATATTGTACACCGATTAGCACTGATTTAAATTAAAATTACAAATTTTTACTAGAAGACCCACTCGGTGAACTTCGTACCACCTACAATATATTTGTAGATAACATTTGTCAGCGATTATCAATTCTGATCGACATTCTACCTCCAATTCATTGTGATCAATAATAGTGGCTGTATTGTATAACTTGAATTTTTTGGCTATTAAACGAAACTATTCGGGAATACAATTTTTTTCAATTACTTCGGTCTGAAAGACATAAGTATTACATTCTCAAGCCAAAAGTGAAATTCCTACCCCCACTTTTTAAGGCATTTCTCAACGTTTCAGGTCAAAACGATTTTAAAACAGCAAAAAAAAATGTATATCTGTCTGCTGGTCGGTCGTCCGTCACCACATACGAAATTTAGAAAACCGCTGAAAGGATTTCAAGAATTTTTATTTCTAAAAACAGGTTAACAAATTAATTATTTGTATGTCATGAAATGTGATTGAACATGCAATTTGAATTTGTGAATTTTAAATTTTTTCAATATTTTTGGAAAAGTTTCAATTTTTGATTTTGTAAGAATTTCCGGAATGTTTTTAGAATTTTGAAAAAGTTTAAATTTTTGTTTTTATTATAATGTTTGGAATTTTAAAAAAAGTTTGTACTTTTAATTTTGTTAATATTTTTATAATTTTGAAAACAAATTGAATTTTTGAATTTATGAATTTTGAATTTTATAAATATTTTTAGAATTTTGAAAAAAGCTTCAATTTTTGATTTTGTAAGAATTTTTGGAATATTTTTAGAATTTGAAGAAGTTTGAATTTTTGATTTTTTTATAATTTTTGAAATTTTGTAAAAAGTTTCAAATTTTGATATTGTTATAATTTTTGCAATATTTTCAGGGGCATATACGATAAAACTTGAAGGTTTTCCAACCCTCGAACACGCAACATATAATTGACCATGCGAAGAGCACGAGGTTTCTAGCCCACAAATTGACATTGTTTGGCCATATTAATAGTGCGAATGCTAATCGAATTGGAAATTCGATAACAAGCTTAAAAATTTCTCCAAAACTCTTTACCAATCACTTTCAAATTTTGACATGCCGTTCGATTCTCAATCTATCTAGATTGATCAGCTAGAATGCTAATGCTCTCTGTTATTCATATTTCCCAAACGGAAAAATTAAAAAATACGCTTTCTATTCTTATTCCGACTCTTTGAACTTATTTTTTCTAATTCAACAAAATGTACGCGCACAAACTTTTTTAAAGGCGTAGCAAAGCACGCCGGGTCCCGCTAGTATATATATATATATATATATATATATATATATATATATATATATATATATATATATATATATATATATATATATATATATATATATATATATACATATATATATATATATATATATATATATATATATATATATATATATATATATATATATATATATATATATATATATATATATATATATATATAAGTAAATTAAATTGTAACTTTCAATTTGTTAAAATAAAAAATAATGTACTAAAAAAATAAAACTCGCAATACCCGATAATAAACCCTTTGATTGTTTTAGTATTTTATGCCTGATTTTTACCAAACTAAAAACTTTCCTATATTGCATAGATTTAGTTTACCTTATAATTAATTACTTTGTTCTGAAAGACCTAAGTAATATATTCATGAACTAAAAGTGAAATTCTTACCCCCACTTTTTTGGCATTTCTCGACGTTTTAGGACCTACTGATTCTAAAAGAGCCAAAAAAAAATGGATGTCTGTCTGTCGGCCGGCCGGCACAACCTACGAAATTTAGAAAACAGCTGGATGGATTTCAAAATTTTGTTTCTAAAAATAGGTATACTCAATGGGAAGAGCCGAAAGGACGATGTAATCGATAACTGTACCAGAAGTGTGTCAAAAAGATCGTCAAGTGTGTTAAAACAAGGAAATTTGCATATTTTTTGCTTAAAAAACGTTAATTTTAAGTGATTACGAATAGAAACATTGAATTTGAAGGAATTTTGATGGTCGGGATTGGTATGTGAGACCAAAAACTAGATTATTGCATTATAGTTTGTCAAAAAAATGTTGTCAAGTATGTCAAAAGAAAGATTTTTATTTATTTTTTTAAAACAATTTTTTGGAAAAGAATAAAATTAATTATTTGTTTGAAATGAAATTTTATTATTATTATTGAGAACCATGGCATTATAAGTTTGTTAAAAAACTAATGTCAAGTGTGTCTAAGGAATCTTTAGTTTTTTGAAAAAAAAAATTAAATTAATTATTTGTTTGATATGAAATTTTATTATTACTATTGAGAATTATATGTTAGTCAAAAAAAATGTGTCAAAAATTTTCATTTATTTTTTTAGATAATTTTTTGGAAAAAAAAATTTAACTGTTTGTTTACGTAAATATAATTGAACATGGAAATTTTTGAATTTGTTATAGTTTTTGAAATATTTTTGGAATTTTGAAAAATTTTAAATTTTTGATTTTATTATAATTTTTATAATTTTGGAAAAAGTTTCAATTTTTGATATTGTTATAATTTTTGCAATACAGTGTAATTCGCTTATAACGACATTGAAAATGACATCAAAATCCGACGTTACACCCGAATGTCGTAATATGCGAAGTGTTCAATTTTTTTATCGGAAACAATTTAATGACAGTAGATAAGGTAGTAGATGTATCTGTAATTGTTAGAGACGAAAAATTTATGGTATCTTCAGGTTCATTTTGAATATCTTCTATACGTTAAGGTATACGTTAATATTAGTTAAATTTATAATATCGTCGACAGTATCTTTTAATGGGGCTCATCATCTGTGAATAAAAATTTATCAACCATGATAAAAACATCCCAATTTTCATCACTCCTGACAGAAGTTGTTATCGAGGAGCAAAACTTGGCCTACCCGATTAGTGGAATATCATCATCAGCCTCGTAACTCACAACGTCTGAATCATCATCATCATCATCAATTTGCAAGAATTCGGTATATCTAAATCAAATTGAAATACGACGTCTACTTACTAACACGATTTCTTGTTGTATAGCATCTACCAATTATAATGAGTTGTGCTTTGGTCATTTGCCATTTCTAACAATTTTTATTAAAAAATTCTGTCGATAGTGATTTGAAAATATTTTATTAGATCCTTACCCTTCGACTGAAGAGCAGAAGACGTGTTAAGTGGCATAAGCCCTAACTTAGTATATTTTAGATTTTTCAAGTAAATATGTGCAGAGCAATTATCCAACAGTTAATTTTTCTTTAACTCGGTTTCCCGTTTTCTGAAAAATATTTAATAATATTAGAAGTCATCTAGGCCTTTGTTTTTCCTGTATTGTCCAATGGTAGAGCCTTAATGTTTCTAAAAAACCTGGGAGGTTTACTTTTTCCTATCACAAGCGATTCATATTCGCTCTCAACATACACATTTTTATTGTTTAAATTTTATTCTGGAGTCATTTTATAAAAACCCCTTTTTTGCGACGCTGTAAATTTCATTTGCTTTGTAGCCGTCGAGTATTTTCGACTAGGCTGATTGTTACCTATTAGTCACATGCACTTGAATCAACACTTGCTAACTTATCAAAAATCCCACCCTATGCTCGAAAGCACATTATATGTCTCTCACGGAAGCGAAAAAATCAGCTTGCCGTACATTTGAATACAGAATTTAGCAGCGTTGCGATCCAATTTCTTCTGTTTTCTTTTGCAATATTGAACAGATATTGCAACAATTTATGAATTGCTGTTGCTTAAACCCCGTCAACAATACTTCGCAAATGTTCCCAATTTTTCTGTTTTATTCCTTATAATTCAAACGCCTTTTAAATGAAATGTTTGTTTTTCTATATGGTGCTTATAGTTTTTTTTTAATCAAATCAACATATTAATCATTGAATCCACCATTTATAAATCAATAGCCTTGAATACCCCAGATAACAAGTTGAACGTTATCTTTTACTATACATTCAGAGATTAATACGATGTATTCACGATTAATTAACGATCAGGCTTGAAAACACACGTTGTGAATAATGTAAAGGAAAAGGGATCCCCGCCGGGAATCGAACCTGGCATCCTTGAGTTACAAGGCTAGCGCCTTATCAACTGAGCTTAAACTGCGACAATGTAAACCAAAACACCAAAATAAAAAAAATGTCTAAAATGGAAAGATATAGATGATAAAGACCACCAATTGATATTTAAATAAATCACAATTATTTTTTCTCATGTCTAAAATAACGTTTTTATTTTTGAAATTATCGGTCGCAATAAGCGAACAATCTGTACATCCATCTGTACAAATTTTAATGCAAAATTGGTCGCTATATCAGAAATGTCGTCATAACCGAAGTCGTTTTAAGCAAATATTTTTACATAGGAACAAAGGCAAGTCCAACCGTTACTTTGATTTTATGACGCTATAGGCGAAATGTCGTTATAACCGAGGGCGTTATAAGTGAATTTCACTGTATTTTTGAAATTTTAAAAAAATTTTGAATTTTTGAATTTTTAAGAATTTTTGGAATAGGTATTATTAGAATTTAGAAAAACTTTAAATATTTGATTTTATTCTAATTTTTGGAATATTTTTAGAATTTTGAAAAAAAAAATTTTGAATTTCATATATTTTTTTAGAATTTTGAAAAAAGTTTCAATTTTTGTAAGAATTTTTGGAATATTTTTAGAATTTTCAAAAATTTTGAATTTTTGATTTTATTATAATTTTGGAAAATGTTACAATTTTTGATTTTGTTATAATTTATGCAATATTTTTAGAATTTTTGAAAAAAGTTTGAATCTTTGATTTTGTAATAATTTTCGAAATATTTTTAGAATATTGTTTGAAAAAGTTGGAATTTTTGATTTTATTTAGTTTTACAATATTTTTGGAATTTTGAAAGAAAAATGAATTTGTGATTTTGAAATTTTTTCTCGAAACGCTAAATATAGGGGTTTTTGAGTAGTTTGCTGATTGTATAATCTTGTCACTAAATTATGTTAATCTATGATCTGTTAACAAAAAGTTATATTTGATATACATCGCTGCCCAGTACTAAAAACCATGTCCCCATAAAAGTTTTTTGTCGAAAACTATATCAAAATCCTTAACCCAGACCGAAGTCTTAATATCTTAGAGCTGTGAGTTTTCAGCCCCTCCATATTTTTAATTTTAAAATTTCTTTGATATTTCTGTTTGTATTTATTTATTTTTGTTTACTTTTATACACAAATCTGTCTAGCCATAAAATCTAACCAATTTCTATCGGATAATTTGCTACTTGGATTTTTTTATTGCTACAATTTCTATTGCTACAATTAAAAAAAATATGTGCGGCTTTTGAAGATTAGACCAAAGTGAACTTATGAGCATCATTAAACGACGATGGTCGATATCGAGTATGATGTTATCATAAATATGTTTGATTTTATCCATAAATGCATTATAAAACAAAACCTGTAATTTCATTACACGATTTATCATAGAGTGATTCATAAACCAATAGCAATATCTAAATTCATTTGAATCTGGCCGTTGAACAGAGAGTATTTTATTTAATAACCTTAATATAATTCCAATTCCAAAGCTTGAATTAAAGATGAGGTAGGATTTTTTAAAGCAATCGATTTTCACAAATTGTGGGAAAACATAAAAAATAAAGAAGCGGTCTTATATTATTTTTTTATTGTATTTTTTCATTTTTTTATACATATTTATATACAGGTTCATTAAACTAGACGCTAGATTTTCGATGATGTTGTTTATGTTTGTTTGCACATAAATTTGTATTTGTTTGCGACTGATTTCATTTTTACTTCATATATTGTATAATTTTATTTAGGTATGTACTATGTATACCTTTTTCGAACTTAGATTATGATGATGATATATGGTTATATCCGCATCAATATGAAACACAAAATAAATAAAAGAGTTTGATTTTATTATAACTCACGTGCTACTTTATAAAAACAAAAGTTATTAAAATAGAAAGATAGGAAACGGTGAATACAATAATAAAAAACCAGATAATTATTGATCGGATTAAAGCACTGTTTTATTCATATCTATGAAATTTAATTGGAAAAACGAAGGTAGACTCTTTTTAAATTCTAATCATAGAATACTGCTGGGAAACAAAACCAATTCAGATTCATTGGATTTATACGGTTTGAATAGATGTATAATTCAAAACCTCTTAGACATGATTTTAGATAAATACAATTTAGTTTTTATATAATTCTTCTATAATATTATATTAGAAAAAATTGATGTGCTATCCCAATTCAACAAGGATCTTGTAATGTTGTATGTTAATTGTTAGCAGTATAATTCATTATAACAGACTGTATACTAGGTTAATATGATGAGGAAGTTATGCTTTTAGATCATAATCGGATTCTATCATCAGTCCATTGATTATTTTATCTAATTTAGCAACCAATAGGGTTGCTACGTGTCCTCCTTTCGACAACACTGTCCTACTTTGGAACAAGAATGTCTTCCATCGACCGGATGTATACATTAATGACGCGTGCAACACGTCACATCTAAATGAAGTTCGTTCCTTGTTTGCAATCATATTAACTGCCTGATCTCCTTTATCTCAACCAGAGTTATTGGAAAAAATATAAACCACACATGGCTTGCAATCATTTAACTACCTGATCTCCTTCATGGACAATAGAGTTATGGGAAAAAAATATTTATCACACATGGCTGAAGATATTTTACGTCGTATATCCAGAGAAAACGACAATACGAACATAAATTTCACAACAGAAATTTAGAACTAAGCATTGATAATGATTGAAGATTTGTGCTTAGGTATCGCGAACAAAGTTCTCAATCAATTACGAATTCCATCGCCGAATCTATTTGGTGCTGCTGCATCTCCGTTCGATGTAGAATTGAGTCGTGAACAAAATTACAACACAGATGATCTTTTATCGTATGTGCATTCAAATATTCCAAAGCTAACGTTTGAACAAAAAGCCATTTACGATCAACTAATGCAAAATGTTAATAACGGGGGGTGGAGGAATCTTTTTCTTGGATGCACCAGGAGAAACTGGTAAAACATTCCTAATCAGACTAATTCTAGGGAGCAATTCTATCACAAAGTGACATACCTTTAGCTCTTGCGTCGTCCGGCATAGCTGCGAAATTTCTACCAGTTGAAAAAAACTGCTCATTTCGCTTAGAAATTGCCATTGAAACATGCAATTTATTGAAACTTCTACATGCAACGTTTTCCAAAGGTTCCGGAATTGGAAAAATATTGAATATAAAATGTAAACTTATTATTTGGAATGAATGCACAATAGCGCAGAAAAAATCGCTTGAAGCTCTTGATCGATCATTGCAAGATTTGCGTAGAAATACCAGACTATTTTGGGAATGCATTAATATTGCTTGCAGGAGATTTCAGACAAACATTACTTGTAGTTCCTCAATCAACACCAGCAGATGAAATAAATGTTTGCCTGAAATACTTTACTTGGTGGCGATACGTAAAAAGGATAAAATAACTATAAATATGCATGTCCTGCTTCAAAACGATAAATCAGCTGAGATATTCTCACATTAATTTCAGACGGAAACGTACTGGTTGATATAACCTCAGGACAAATTTTATTGTCTTTTAACTTCTGCAATTTAGTATCGTCAAAAGAGAAATAGGTTGTAAAAGTATTTTCCAATATTCAAACTAATCATAAGAATCGCGATTGGCTGAGTGAACGAGTTATTCTTGCTGCCGAAAACATAAAAGTTAATGAATTTAACAGTATAATTCAGTCTTATAGTCAAAGCGAGGCAGTCACATTCAAGGCAGTCACATACAAGTCCATAGACACTGTCTTGGAAGCAGATGAAGCGGTTAACAATCCAACAGAATTTTTGAAGTTACTTAATCTGCCAGGGATGCCGCTGCATGTACTGCAGTTAAAAATTGGTGTGCCAATTATCATGTTGCGAAATGTTAAACAGCTAAAACTTTGCAATAGCACACGTTTCGCAGCAACAAAAAACAATGAGCACCGTAGTAGAATCAACAATATTGACTGGACCTTTCAAAAGTGAAGATGTCCTCATTCATCGGATACCTATGATGCCTACGGAAATCCCATTTCAATTTAAAAAATTGAAATTCCCAATTTGATTGGCATTTGCAATCACCGCATGAACAAACATTAGAAGTATGTGCTTTAGATCTAAATACCGATTGTTACTCACATGAACAATTATATGTTGCGTGTTCTATAGTCGGCAAACCAGACAATCTCTATATCTGCACAAACAACTGAACAACAAAAAACATTGTATACCCTCAAACATTATGAAATTAAACATATTAGAAACGTGTGTGTTCTGTTTTCTTTATTTCTTATATTTAACCAGACGCAACGCGTGGCCGAGTCCAGCTACACGATTGCAAGTAATAAGTTTTGTATAAGATAATTATAAATGTTTATTCCTGATAAGCACTTTCTATAATATTGTTGCAATATCCATAACTTTGAGGCATATATTTTTATGAATATTTAGTCATGGAATATAAAAACCTGGCATAAAATATTGAAAGAAACGAAACTGTGATTACTAGTCGCAAACAATGAATAACAAAATGATAATTTTTAGTGCATGTAATAGATTTAGAAGGCATAAAATTTTTCGACAGCAAAAATTATAGAAAAACAATATTTTTTAAAAATTTACTAGACCTTTACGTGGAATGTTAGTTATGTATATACAAACTTTGTATCTACCATTCGAATGTTGGATAAACATAATCATAAGAAATATGAACCGATGCTTTGTTTATTTTTAACCTTGGATGGAGTCCTTTTATTTATAATAAAAAACAAATTTAATTCATCTGTTTATATATATATTTCGTGGTTGATTTTCCACATCTTCAGTATAGTTTTGTTACATTATTTGAAATTAACATGAAAACATTTTTTTAAAAAACTTTTAAAAACTAAAATATTTTGAAAAAACACAAAAAATCTATTAAACTATACTGAAGATGTGGAAAATCAACCACGAAATGTACAGATGAATTAAATTTGGTTTTTATTATAAATAAAAGGAATCCATCCAAGGTTAAAAATAAACAAAGCATCGATTGAGAATTAGGAGTCAGATAAAAATATTTCTTTTTTTTAAGAAATATGAACATAAGATATGATTATAACTTATAACACATCATGACCATAGGTTTATTCGGTACCTGGACTTCATCAAATGCTAGGAATATAAATGCCTGGTTCTGTGATTTTTTATTCCAAGTACGTGAACAACTATGTAGTGTATGTAAAAACACCCCTTTTTCGATCTCGAACCATATAGAAAAACGAACTCATGATATAGAAGAAATAAAATAATTTAATATAAAAAGAGGAGAACGATATGGTTCGATCTCGTTTTAATTTAGAAGACAATATCTCGAGTAGACCTTAACAATTATCATTGAATATAATATGTGTTGTTTATAAAATCTTAATTAAATTTAATTGAATAAAATATTATATCATATGTAAAAGAATATCAGCAAAGGCTTTAAATAGAATAGTGTTTTGAGGTTTGTAGACTGTGTGAATACAACTTAAGGTTAGTGGAGAACAATGGTTTCTAAATTATACGACAATGGTGACAGTATATAAAAAAAAAACAACGCTACAGAAAAACATTAATTACAAAAATGTAAGAAAACAAAAATTTTCAATAAACCGCTACAACATTTAAAATTAACAATAAATCACCAATGAAAAGCAGATAAAAAAAATGACGCTACATAAAAACACTAAATTAAAACATTGTAAGAAATCGAAATACAACGCTACGCCATTAAAAATTAAAAATAATTCATCGAAAAAAATAAACAAATATTATATAGCTGCACAAGAAGACAATTTTTCTGCAAAAGACATAATCCAAAAATATGAAATTCTACAAATAAAAATTAAGAATGGAAAACCTAATGGAAGACTAAAATCTAAAATAATAAAAGTTGGAGCCAAAATATTCGGATCTATGATTTTATATTCAAGCTGAAATTCAACAATTATAAAGTATGAACTACAGGTATTAGTAATTATTAGGGCAACCAAAAATATGCACTATAAAAACCATTTTAAACGCTTTAAATATGCTCTAAAAAATTTAAAATATGCTTTAAAAACCAAGTGAAATCTAATGGAAATATATGTTGTTTTTTTATTCGGTTCTTAAAAGGTCATATTGCTTTGATCATAGTCACGGGACTAGCTTACTAAGATACCTGAGCTATAGATCTGAGCTTTTGTTCGCTATTATATACTGTAGACTCGAGATATTACGAGTGTCAGTAATGGTAGTACATAAAATTAACCACTATTAATTGTTATTAATTAAATCAGTAATCAAAATTTATTTACTACAATCTAAAGTGCCAAAATCCCGAAAAGGTCTTTGCTTCGCAAAAATTGACACCAATGGTCTTCAAAATTTTCCCTTTTTATCGTTATTGTTCTTATAACAACGATGCAAATGTTTTTGCTCAAAACATTACAGAAAAATTTCAATTCGTAGTTAATAAATTCATTCCCTTTTCAATAATGAAACCCCAAAAAACTATTTGCAATAATTTGGCATTTGGTAATATAATCGTCACTGATCCTGAAAGGAAAGATAATTTGTTCGCAAAACTTCTAAGGAAGTACTCTAAATTCTGTCTTCGGCAATAATATGAAAGAATTTCTTTCAAACCCAAAACTATTGAAAAACTTTCAAGAAGGTTTAACATAAACAAAGCTACCTGACCCACATGCCACAAATATTCTAAAAACATTTTCAAACGAATTTGGAACAACTTTAACCAAAATTTCACAAATCAAAACATAAAAATCATATAAAAATTTGCGTCTATCAACACCTTAGAAAGCATGTTGTTGTGGCACCTTGTTCTTAAAAGTATTTCATGTGTTGTTGTGACACACCTTGTAATTTCTACTCTCTCTGGCGTTTACATCCCATGAAGGGATTTTGCTGTCTGTGCAATCAGCTTCCAATAATCTCGCTCCTTGACCAGTTGACCCCAGTTTCGACATCCTATATCACGAAGGTCTTGGATGATGTCCTCTCGCCAGCGTTGTTTAGGTCTTCCTCTTCGACGAACACCAGATGGTTGTTGTTGGGACGCTTTTTTTATCGTTCTATCCAATGGAGCCCTTTCTACATAACCAAGCCATCTTCTTCTAAAGCTTAGCACGTTCCAGGTTCCCATTTTTAAATCGTAATCCAGGTACAGTTTCCGAGGTCGTTCTAATGATGAATCCGAGATATTCCGAGGCCTGTGTACAGAATTCATGACAATAATTTTTTACGGAAATGGGGTGTTAGCCCTTCGTCCAACCCAAATTTTCGTAAATGGGTTCGTTCTGCATCTTAAACTCACCAGAAACAACCTTTTTGCACGTTTATATAGCGATCCGCTTGATCTAAGACAGACGCCCGCTGCAAGCCGCTCCTAACATGGAGAACAGACGCTTGAGTTGCATTGGTTTTATGGCGCCAATGACTCGCCATGGTGCAGAATCATTGAGTATAAGCAGTATTTACTCTGCCCCTCTCAATTACACTAACCTAATTCTGTTAGCGTTACCAAGGTAGCACGGCGTGGACGTAGAACGTCAGATTTTCGATACCCCGAAAGGGGTTTCGTAATTTCTACTATTAAACACATTTTATTTAAAAAATATAGGATACCATTGCACAAGCAATTGAAGAATAAATAATACATAAGCCAGCTTAAAATTATAGCTATTCTCCTTACAATCCAAATATATGTTCTTATTGTACAAAAATTGGTCATCGTATAGAAAATTGTTTCCAGAGATATAACGCAAACATTCGCACAAAATCATTCCAAAATTCAAACCAGGATAACATATTACATTTTAATGATGATCAACAAAATAGCAGTTTAAATCACAATTTAACGGTTATTAGAGCAAATAATTTTAATCCTAGCAATTCACCATACATATCGATCTGTAATTACATACTGTAAACGTGAAGATCATTCTATTTATGAATGTTACAAAAGAAAATTCAACGAATCGAAAAAACAAGGTCAATCTTTTTCTAGTGTGCAAATCATTAATCAACCAAAGAATTCAGAAACCATTCAGGATCCGAAGTATTGAACACAGCTGTCCGGATCCAAGACCTAAAGTAGTTATGTGTTCCACAAATTTAACTCACAAGTTGATAATTCAAAATTTTGTCTTACTGATTCATTAAAACAACATAAAGCTGACGAATCACCTTTTATATTTTCAGAAAATTTTAATCCAAGGTCTAAAAAACTCGGCCTCCTAAATAGATGCAAAAAATTTTTCACTCCATTCCAATTGCTCCATGTTTATAAGGCCTATATTCGTCCCTGTATGGAGTTCTGCTGTTAAGTTTGGGGTGCTGCCTCTGTTTCCATCTTGGCACTCTTGGACTCTGTTCAAAAGCGAGCTATCCGGATTGTGGGTGATCGAACTTTGACATCAAAACTTGATTCCCTACAACATCGTCGCACTGTTGCTGACCTCGTTGTTTTTTACAAATATCGTCATCAGCAGTGCTCAGATGAAATCAGCGGCATCATGCCTCAAACTTATTCTTACCCCCATTCCACTCGGCAATCAGCTGCCGCAACCGGTGAAACGGTAAAGATCCCGCGCTGTCATACTGGCAGATCGCAGAGAGACTTCTTTGTCCGAACTGCGTACAAATGGAATAGTTTGCCGGAACACTTAGTCTCAGGTGGCTTCAACCCACAGATGTTTAAAAAAAGCATTAATCTACACCTTAGAACGCCAGTTGTTGTGGGACTTAGGTCTAGACCTAGGTCTTAAAAGGTATTTATGTGTTGTTGTGACACATATTCTAAACCCTATTACACAAGACATTTTATTAAAAAAAAAAAAAAAAAAAATCCAAGGTATTAATTCCGAAACAACAGAAACTTTAGCATTAGTATATGGCAATATTATGTTACCTTCTTCGGTAGAACTTTTACAAAAATTTCACATTGTACTAAATTCGTTTTCCATAACATGTGCAGGAATAATTGGTAAAGATTTTTTGGAAAAATATAAATGCAAAATTGACTTTGACAGAAAAATTTTAGAAATAATAAATGATGAAAACAAGTTTTAAGTACCTATAACAGCCATTTCTACTCAAAAATATATTATGCCTTTCGTTCAGAAACTTACATTAATTTACCTATAGACTCTAGTAACTCCAATGATTATTTTTGCCCTTCTCAACAATTATAATTACAATTTTTCTTCCAAATTGTATTATTCATCCAGTAAATAGTAGTGCTACGTTCAGCATTGTTAACAATAATAAACATGAAGTAGAACTAAATAATTTAAATATCAAAAAGGAAAAATTAAACAAATATGAAGTGTATAAGCTTTCCGAATGGGAAAATGAAACAGCAGAATGTTAAAAAAAATTAAACAACGAAATAAACACTGATCACTTAAATGAGGAGGAAAGAACACAAATAAGAAATATATATATATAGACAATTTAATGATGTTTTTTATTTAAAAGGAGACA
>OY856186.1:130256258-130295877 GCA_963693315.1 Diogma glabrata
GACGTTTTTTATTTAAAAGGAGACAAACTGTCAGCAACAGATATCATATATCATAAAATTCCAACATTGGTACACTCCAAACTAATTAATAAAAAACAATATAGGTTACCACAATCCAAAAAGATTTTTTTTTTTTTTTTTCTTTATAATTACTTTTATTAAATTTTAATTATTACTTCGGTCTGAAAGACCTAAGTATTACATTCATGAGCTCAAAGTGAAATTCTTACCCCCACTTTTTTTGGCATTTCTCGACGTTTTAGGACATACTGATTCTAAAAAAGCAAAAAAAAAAAATGTGTGTCTGTCTGTCGGCCGTCCGTCCGTCCGGCCTTCACAACCGACGAAATCTAGAAAACCGCTGAACGGATTTTTCTAAAAATAGGTTTACTCAATGGGAAGAGCCGAAAGGACGATGTGTTCGATAACTGTACCGGAAGTGTGTCAAAAAAATCGTCAAGTGTGTCAAAACATGGAAATTTGCATATTTTTTGCTTAAAAATCGATCATTTTAAGTGATTACGAGTAGAAACATTAAATTTGGAGAAATCTTGATGGTCGGGATTGGTATGTGAGACCAAAATCTAGATTACTGCATTATAAGTTTGTCAAAAAAATGTTGTCAAGTGGGTCAAATGAAAGATTTTCATTTATTTTTTTACCCAATTTTTTGGAAAAAAATTAAATTAAAATTTTGTTCGAAATGAAATTTTATTTTATTATTGCGAACTATGGCATTATAAGTTTGTCAAAAAATGTTGTCAAGTGTGTCAAAAAAAGATTTTTATTTATCTTTTTACCCCATTTTTTGGAAAAAATTAAATTAAAATTTTGTTTGAAATGAAATTTTATTATTATTATTGAGAACTATGATATTATAAGTTTGTCAAAAAAATGTTGTCAAGTGTGTCAAAAGAAAGATTTTTATTTATTTTTTTACCCAAGTTTTTGGAAAAAAATTAATTTAATAATTTGTATAACATGAAAATATATTATTATTATAGAGAATTATGGCATTATAAGTTTGTCAAAAAAATAATGTCAAGCGTGTCAAAAAATGATTTCATTGATTTTTTTAGCCAATTTTTTGGGGGAAAAAATGTAGCTGTTTTTATGACGTAAATGTAATTGAAAATGAATTTGGACATGGAAATTTTTAATTTGTTATAGTTTTTAAATTTTTTTTGGAATTTTGAAAAAAGGTTGTATTTTTGATTTTGTAATAATTTTTGCAATATTTTTAGAATTTTGGAAAAAGTTTTAATTTTTGATTTTGTAAGAGTTTTTGGAATATTTTTGGAATTTTGAAAAAAGTTTCAATTTTTGATTTTGTAATAATTTTTGGAATATTTTTAGAATGTTGAAAAAAGTTTGATTTTATTATAATTTTTACAATATTTTTGGAATTTTGAAAGAAATATGAATTTGTGATTTTGTAATATTTTCTCGAATCGCTAAATTGAAGGTTTTTGAATAGTTTGCTGAAAATATAATTAAAAATGAAATTGGACATGGACATTTTTGAATTTGTTATAGTTTTTGAATATTTTTGGAATTTTGAAAAAGTTTCAATTTTTGATTTTGTAAGAATTTTTGGAATAATTTTAGAATTTTGAAAAATTTAAAATTTTTGATTTTATTTTAATTTTTATAATTTTGGAAAAAGTTTCAATTTTTGATATTGTTATAATTTTTGTAATATTTTTAGAGTTTTGGAAAAAGTTTGAATTTTTGAATTTTTAAGAATTTTTGGAATATTATTAGAATTTAGAAAAAGTTTAAATATTTGATTTTATTCTAATTTTTGGAATATTTTTGGAATTTTGAAAAAAGATTCAATTGTTGATTTTGTATAATTTTTGCAATATTTTCAGAATTTTTGAAAAAAGTTTAATCTTTGATTTTGTAATAATTTTTGGAATATTTTTAGAATTTTGAAAAAAGTTTGATTTTATTTAATTTTTACAATATTTTTGATTATAATTTTCCGGCAACGTATTGATGTTTCGTGTTAGTTTTGTAATAAATATCTAAACAGAGATAAAAACATACTTGTACTTTAACAAAGAGCTATGTTTGATATACATCGCTGCCCAAAACTAAAAACCATGTCCTCATAAAAGTTTTTTGCCGAAAACTATATCAAAATCCTTAACCCAGACCGAAGTCTTGATATCTCAGAGCTTGAGATTTCAGCCCCTCCATATTTTATGGTTTACATTTCTTATTTTTTTTAGGCAGGTATTAAAATATAACAAAAGTGAAATCATATATTTGCAAAAGCACATAGTGCTAAACGCAAATAAATTTATATTTGATAAATTATTTGATTTTTGAATCATTTATTTAGCGTATGGTTTTTTTTTGTGACACATTAAAAAATTAAACTTAAAAATAGGTAGACTCTTCTATGAAATCTACCTAAAACAATACATGGATACACATTAAATGAACTTACAATCGATTTGATTGCGTGTCTTTTAAGTAAATTAAAAAGTAAAATATTTGAACATTGGGCAGTACATTTGAACATTAGATGTTTACATCGAGCGAGTCTATCCATGCTACTACATCGGGAGTTGCCAAATGGATGTCTGAGATGTTGCCATTGTAACGTCAAATTGGACACATAGTTGCAATGTGTTTTATAGTTTGTTGTGGAGCGCCGCAGTCACACTCAGGGGACTCTGAAATGCCCCACTTGTAGAAAGAATCAGCACAACGTCCATGATTCGTTCTTATTCGGTTTAATGTAGTCCAGGTATGACGTGGCAAATCGAAACCAGGTTGGGTAAAAGTCGGGTTAGTAATAGAAAGGCCAGTTGTGTTGTAATGTTGCCAGGAGGTGTCCCAGGCATCCAAGATATTAAAATCAGTTTCCAGCAGGTTGCTGGCAGTTTTATGTGGAGGCTTTCTTGACTTCAATCGACAACGAGTGTGGTCACCGTAATATTCGTGCAAGGGTAACGTGGTGTTGTTGGTTACCTTTTTATGTTCACGCATGAGAGCATGCGAGCGTCTGAGTGCAGGTGGAGCGATATTGCTTAACACAGGGAGCCAAGGTAAAGGGGTGGATCTGATAGTACCACTTATAGTACGCATCGTAGCATGCAGCTGGCAGTCAACTTTTTGAGTATATGTGCTATTCAACCAGACTGGTGCGACATACTCAGCCACTGAGTAAACCAGACTTAGAGCAGTTGTTCGGAGGGTAGCTGGAGTAGCACCCCATGTAGAGCCTGCCAGTTTGTGCAATATATTGTTTCTCGTTTTAAGTTTTTGTGACGTATTTTCTAGGTGGAGTTTAAAAGAAAGAGTTCTATCGAGAGTAATGCCCAGGTACTTTGGCTGTTGATTGTATTTAATGACAGTGCCGTTAAATAACACTGATAGTTCGTGTTTTGCCAGTTTGTTGTTTAAGTGGAAACAGGAGCTCTCGGTTTTACTTAGATTGGGAAATAAACTCCACGTTCGAAAATAGTCATTCATTATCGCTAGGTCAGTTGAGAGCAAATCCTCCAAAACACCCATGTCTTTGTTTTGAGTGGCCAGGGTCCAATCATCAGCGTAACCAAATTTCTTTGATGTTGTGTCAGGAATGTCATGGATGCACAGATTAAAAAGTAATGGCGCCAGGACGGAACCCTGTGGTAAACCATTGTTAAGCATTTTAGACCTACTGCAGGAATTATTTAGATGAACTTTGAATACACGATTACTCAGCATGTTGTTAATTAAACGCGAGATGGTGCTACAAGGTATTGCATTGAACAGCTTATATATAATCCCAATTCGCCAGACCGTGTCATATGCTGCAGTAAGATCGATGAATACTGCGCCTGTTTTTAGTTGTTTTTGATACCCAGCTTCGATATAGGATGTTAGAGCGAGCAGTTGGTCAGTGCAACTGCGATTGGGACGAAAACCAGCTTGTTCGACTGGGATCTGGTCATTCAATATCGGTGCTATACGATTGTATATGAGCCGTTCTAGCAATTTATAGCAGGTGCTCAAAAGGGCAATCGGGTGATAGCTTCCTGGTTCATTGGATGGTTTACCTGGCTTAAGTATCGCTATCACTTTCGTAGTCTTAAAATGTTTTGGTAGGTTGCCGGTTTCTAGGACATTCGAGAAAAATTTAGTTAGCCACTGTTTTTCATTTTTTCCAGCATTCTTAAGAAATTCTGGAAAAATGCCATCGTAGCCAGCTGCTTTTCCGTTTTTTGTTTGGGACAGAGCTGATTCTAGTTCTTCGCTACTAAAAGAGTTCGCATACTTTGATGGAGACGAGCAATTGCGCTTCATTTCTCTTAATTTGCGTTTAATTGTTCTCTTATGAAGGCGATTAATAGAAGCACGAGACATATTTACTATGTGATTTGCGATGTCCTCTGGATTTATTTCATTGTTAGCACGAGTAATTGAGTTTGAGCCACCCAGTTTCCGAAGGAGACTCCATGCTTCCCTGCTTGAATGGGAAAAATCAATGTTTTCAACAGCCTTAATCCACTTTTGTTTTCTCGCAGCGTCCAGTGAGTATATTAAGTCATCAGCCACGTCTGCCTCACCACTACTAAGGTACTCCTCATATAATATATCGCTCTCTTTACTCCAGCCAGGAATATATTCTTCACGAAAGCCTCTTGGGATGCATTTCTTTGCAGTTGAGATGATGGCTCCAACAAATCTATCGTAATTTTTAGGAATGGGTTGGATCCAGCGAATCACTGCATCCAACTTCATCCTATATTTATCCCAATCAGCTTTGTTAAAATTCCATCTAGGTTGAGGAGTAGAGTTAACGAGTGGAATTTGGATTCCTACCTCAAGAATTACTGGACGATGTTGAGAGCGTGGAAAACCTTCTCGAGCATCTCGTGGCTCCACTGTACTATCATTAATGGTAGTACGAATGATCCACCCTATGCTATTTTTTTTTATGACGCAGACTGGATTGTTTTTTTTGTTGTGCCGTTAAAAGTCAACCTGAATAGGTAGACTTGGGTTTGGAAGTCAGTCGATTTTAAATTGTGAACGAGTTTAGTGATAGCAGTGAAATAAGTTGATTTGTTTGGAGTGAAGGAATATTTTTTGTTGGAGATATCAATAACTATTGTTGGTATTAGATTGAAAATTTCATATTGGATATTACAGGTACGAATAGTGTAGTTGATTTAGTTTAACCGTATGGGCATAAAACTTCGTTTATTGTTAGTCTGATTAGAACCAAACAATTGCAACGGGATTACCACACTGAAAAAAAGGTGTGCTCACATTATACGATATATGTATTAAATCATGCATAAAAGTTGCTTAAATGTGCGCCAAGAACAACTATTCTCAACCTGTTCTAATATGAAGAATAAGGGACCGACAATTTGTTAATTTTTGAAATTCTAATATTATGAATTTAAAATATAAATCAAGGAAATATAGTTTCTCAATTCGAGTATCTTATAAAATTTACCATTGATGAAATTGTTAACCTTTTTAAATTTAGATTAGATTTGTGAATATAGCTACTCTTTTTAAGCATGATATTAAAAAACATTCTAAATATAAGAATACATTTATTACAAAACGTAACTTTTTTTTCTAAAGCTGAGCATAATTTTGGTATAATTAAGAAAATAGTGATTAACATTTGAGTTGTTGATAGAATAATATGCTCAAAATCTTTATAAAATAAATTTGAGCCAAGTACAATTATTCATAATCTGAGACAAACTAGTGGATGTAATTTCTGGATTTGAGAATAAAAGCAATCGTTTTGTAACACACTGGAAATCTATTTGAGACTAGCAATGCATGTTAAACACGCTTCCAAATTATTTTATTAAGAATAATATTTAAATTTCATAAACAACCATTCTGAAAATAAGTGAAAATAATAGACGACATTATAAATTTCTGAAAAATGTATTTTTGATACAAAAAAAGAATTCTGTAAATAAAGAAAATATTTCTTCAATATGTGTTACAAATTAGTTAAAAGTTAGTATTATTGTTATTGTTTAAGTTAAAAGTACATCAATTTGTATGAATAAATTAATCGTAACAAAATAATAATACATAATAAATAATAATAATATAATTATTCATTAAAATAGTTGCCATAATTTGCATAATTTTAAAATAAAAATTAAATAAAATTGTTGATTCTCTTTTATTAGAGTTAACATTAATGTTAAATTTTAAAAAAATTACTCCAAAAAAATATATTAAATTTCATATTAGAAAATTTTTTGGTAATAATTATTACTTTTGCCTAAATATTTATTATATGTATTAATTATCATTTCTTTTATTATTATAAAAAAAGGAAGTTTTGCAAACAATATATCACTCAATTCTCTACTTGAGTATAAGAAACAAAACTGTCGACAAATTGTTGATTAGAACCCATTATTGATTTTATTTTACATAAATGAAGAATAACTAAACACAGTTTTTGAATTCATATATTTTTGAATGTAGAATTATATACAAGAGTTCATGAATCATGAACATTTCTATATTCTCCACTTGAGTATGTGACGCACTGTCTTCCTCAACTATCATCAAGAAATATTCAATAATTAAAACTAAAATTTCTACCGTTGGCGGAATATAGTTCAATGGCCAACATCTAGCATCTTGGTTAGTAATGTATCAGTGGTATTGTCAAGGACTGGGGACTGGAGTACGAAGGGTTGTCACAACTAAAGATCACAATTTAAAATACAGTTACAAATTAACAAAAATTAATCCCGTCATGCGTCACATTAATATTATATGGCTTTATAATAGATTATTGATCATAATTAAATTATATAGGAATATGACAATTGCCAAAATTAATGGCAGTATGCACCAAGACATAAGTTGAACTGTTTACTGTTTAGGTAATTTTAAAAGTTAGTTTAAAATTAAATTCACTTCTCAACTACTTCTATTTTATAATAATCTATTAACTATTTGCAATTTGCATGTTAAAAACATTTGATACATTGAAATTCTCATATTGAGTTAAATCGCTTTTAAATTTAAGAAATTGAGTTAAAAAAATTTTAATGCAATTTTCTCACAATAAAACTATATTAGAAATACATTTTCAAGAATTGGTTTTTCTACAAATGATTGTAAATATTTAAATAGAAATAAACATTGGACAATATCATCGATTTATGGAAATTCTATTTTGAAGCGCATAGTTGTTAAATTGATCGTAAAATCTATGAAAATAAATGTAAAGTATTTAAATTGAGTATTTCATAATTAAGTGAAATTGAGCAAGTTAATCTTAATTTATAAAATAGACTTATTGATAATATTGACAAAACTTCTCTTAGTTTAAACCAGTTATTCTATAATCTAGAAAATGAGTTTCGAATTTTCATCAACTAAGAGTTTCTAGATTTAAGAGTAGCTTTTACTTAATGTTAGAATACGATTTCTCTCAGTGCAGATTTGTTTTTACTTTGATTGACTAAGATCGATCTCTCTTTATATTATATTTTTATGTTATATTTATAACTTCTCCTACGATCTTGTTTAGCCTGGAATTATCGCCATCATTTGAGTTTCTTTTCTTAGATATGGACATATTTAAATTGTTTTTTTTGTGTGAAGAGTGAAATTCTTTTGGGGGTACGCGTATAGTTAGCATTGAGCCGCTAAAGAAACTAGTGGCTGATTTGTGAGTAATGCAGGTGGAAACCGGTGCCGAAAATATAAAATGCAACGGATAAAGTCCGGGTCAACGGTGGCGTGAGGAGGATGGAGTGTTGGCGAGATCAAGTTGTTCATTGGCTCCTGCAATTTTGAGTCGCTCTTCTTTTCCCCATTTTCATTCTTGTTTCAAATTAAATATTTCTAATTTATTAGAAACTAATTTTTTTTCTAACTAATTATTCTCAATAATATTGTTTCGGTGGTTTAAAACTCATGAACATTTTCTACACATGCGTAATGACAAAACAAACTAAGATTAAAAATAATTTCTTTAAGAATGATCGATAAAACTCAAAAGGAAACGGTTTGGTTGTGCAATACCAGATGACTCAAATTTATTTACTCTTAGTATTATGTTTTATTTTAATTACCGTTTATTTTTTTTGTGTATAAACCAAAGCAACATTTATTTAAATGTACATTTAACATAACAACAAATTATTGGAGCATAGTTGAAGATTAATAATTTTAGTCCTTTTCATTACAATTTCTTGTTTAACGATCCATTTAGTAATTGCGGGGTCCTTCATTCATGTGGTTGATTTGCTTGTTTTGTTTTATCCAGTCGTTCTCTCCCCAAATATCTTTTCCCTTTTAATTTTATCTTGTCTGCTCATCTGATGTTAGTATAGGTAAGGCACCATTAGTAAGTAATCATCCACGACCAATTTCACCTCTGGCCAGAGCAGCCGAAGACAAAAACAGCAGCAGACGTGTGCCCGAAAGCAAATGGTAAATTTTTTTTTCCAAGTCATTTTCTTTTTTGTTTCTAATTTCTTCGAAACGAAGTAAGTACCTCTAACTATACTACACTTGTAAGACAGCCCTAGATATTGGAATAGGGTTACGTTGTTCGTTTTTTGTGGAAAAACAGAGGTCGGGATTGTAATCACGTCGCCATCTTGCTGATCTAAAGGTTTTCAAGTCTTTCGCATCATATACCAGGAACATGTTGTTATCATCCGCGTTATCATCCAGATCCATATGATTGATGGTAAATAGCACTAATTAATTTGTAACCAACAATGTTTCCTCTAGAGGTAAGTTGCGCTTCATCTGCTGCATGCGTTTCTTGCAGAATTATAACGTCGATGTCGTAATCTTTTAATAATCTTTGTAAATGTTCAGTTTTTGACTTGCTTATGCCTTCAATGTTCAATTGCAAAATACGGACTGAAGGTCCAATATTTTTTGTCTTATGGTGCTGAAAAGTACCGTTTTTTTTGTGATTTTGATTTTGGTTTTGGTTCATTTTTATTTTTTTTTTTTGTTTTTTTTTTGTATCACAGCCAAGAGTTCGAAATGAAATGTTTGGCTACCAAGTTGAAATAGACTATTTGCGTAATCCAGGGTGCAGCACGAGAAGCTTATCTATTTCACACACCCCTTTGAATCATTGACTTAAGTACATATCAGTAACAAAAATATACATACATACATACACATATCCACACTTTTATATAAATAAATAAGTTAAATATAAGTTATCTTGATCAGTTTAAAGATTTAAATAATGAGTTACATCCAAATTATAACTAAAAATATATATGTTTGATTTTTTTACTTCACCACAATTTTAAATTGGGTGGGTGGGTGAGTTTTCTGCATAGGATCTTGATGAAACTTTGGCAAATGATACAGGTTCACTTGAAAATAGAAGATCTGGATTCATTTTAAATTTGGACAAAATGGCGGGGGGTCTCCCGAACACCTCTAAGTTTAAATCTTGAATAACTTCTGATCTCGAGCTATGATCTTATTGAAACTTAGTATATAAGGTTTTAATACTTTTTCCAACATTTCTGCATACCAACTTCCGGTTTGTCACTTCCGGTTAAAAAGTTTTTTTTTCAGGTGTTTATCCCTACTGTAGCCTACAATTACCGATCGATTTTCATGAAACGTTGCGAAAAGCTTTTAAATAACATGAGAAAGATTTTATCAGCTTTTGGAGCACATTGGATAAAGGGTTGGGGGGTCCACCATACAACATGTGGTTTTTTCCACAAAGTTTTTATGTTTGTTGGGAGCATAAAACATTCATTCGTTAATGAATTTTGATGACACTTTGGAAAAAGATGCAAACATGTATGGCAAAGAACTGATTAGTTTTTGAGCGATAGTGAACAAAGTGGTGGGGGGTCCCTGGAGCACCTGTTTTTTTGAAAGCTCTATAACTTCTGTACGTGATAAGCGAATTGGATGAAACTTGGTACATGAGTATGTAGTACGGTTTAAAATAGTTCTGCATCCCAACTTCCGGTTTTTCACTTCCGGTAAAAAAAATTTTTTTGTACTTTTTTGAAGTTTTTTCAGTGTCTTTATGCACACTACAGCCAACAATAATGAAGTGATTATGATGAAACTTATGGAATAGGGTTCCAATTAGTGTGAAAAGATAATTATTATGTTTTAGGACACATTGATCAAAGTGGTGGGGGGTCTACCATACAAATGCTGACTTTTCACATTTTGTTTTTTAAGTTTGTTGGGTGCATACAGACTTCATTCATTATTCAATTTTAATGACACTTTGGCAAATGATGGATACTTAAGTAACAAAGAACTGATTAGTTTTTGGATAATATTGGAATAAGTGGTGGGGGTCCTCCCGAACACCTGTTTAATGTGTCACACTTTTTTCAATGTTTGTTGGGAGCACACAGCATTCGTTCGTGAACGAATTTTGATGACACTTTGGAAAAAGATGCAAACATGTATGGCAAAGAACTGATTAGCTTTTGAGCGATAGTGAACAAAGTGCTGGGGGGTCCCTGGAGCACCTGTTTTTTTGAAAGCTCTATAACTTCTGTACGTGATAAGCGAATTGGATGAAACTTGGTACATGAGTATGTAGTACGGTTTAAAATAGTTCTGCATCCCAACTTCCGGTTTTTCACTTCCGGTAAAAAAAATTTTTTTGTACTTTTTTGAAGTTTTTTCAGTGTCTTTATGCACACTACAGCCTACAATAATGAAGTGATTATGATGAAACTTATGGAATAGGGTTCCAATTAGTGTGAAAAGATAATTATTATGTTTTAGGACACATTGATCAAAGTGGTGGGGGGTCTACCATACAAATGCTGACTTTTCACATTTTGTTTTTTAAGTTTGTTGGGTGCATACAGACTTCATTCATTATTCAATTTTAATGACACTTTGGCAAATGATGGAGACTTAAGTAACAAAGAACTGATTAGTTTTTGGATAATATTGGAATAAGTGGTGGGGGTCCTCCCGAACACCTGTTTAATGTGTCACACTTTTTTCAATGTTTGTTGGGAGCACACAGCATTCGTTCGTGAACGAATTTTGATGAAACTTTGGAAAAAGATGCAAACATGTATGGCAAAGAACTGATTAGTTTTTGAGCGAAAGTGAACAAAGTGGTGGGGGGGCCCTGGAGCACCTGTTTTTTTGAAAGCTCAATAACATCTGTACCTGATAATCGAATTGGATGAAACTTTGTACATAAGCATTTAGTATGATTTACAAAAATTCTGCATCCCAACTTCCGGTGTTTTGCTTCCGGTAAAAAAAAATTTTTTTTACTTGTTGGCAGTTTTTTCAGTATCTTTATGCACACTACAGCCTACAATAATGAAGTGATTATGATAAAACTTATGGAAAAATTTCAATTAGTGTAAGAAGATAATTATCATCTTTTGGGACACATTGATCAAAGTGGCGGGGGATCTACCATACAACTGCTGACTTTTTACACTTGGTTTTTAAAGTTTGTTGGGAGCATACAGATTTCATTCATTATTCAATTTTAATGGCACTTTGAAAAAAGATAAAGACTTTATTGACAAAGAATTGACTAGTTTTTGGACAATATTGGGATAAGTGGTGGGGTCCTCCCGAACACCTGTTTATTGTTTCAATGTTTGTTGGAAACATACAACATTCGTTCGTTAAGTAATTTTGATTACACTTTGCAAAAAGATGCAAATATGTATGGCAAGGAACTGATTAGTTTTTTTAGCGATAGTGAACAAAGTGGTGGGGGTCCTCCAAGCACCTGTTATTTTGGAAGCTCAATAACTTCTGTACCTAATAATCGAGTTGGATGAAATTTGGTACATACCCATTTAGTAAAGTTTACAACAGTTCTGCATCCTAACTTCCGCTTTGTCACTTCCGATAAAATTTTTTTTACTTTTTTTCGTACAACAGAATTTATGTTTGTTGGTATACTACTGCCTGCTTTAATATTTTTATTATTAGAACTACGAAGTCCATAATATTGGTTAGCTTTTAATTAAAGTATTTTATGGATATTAGCTCATTATATATCCAGAACACTATGTTTCCAGAGCTGTGGTGAAGTCAGCCTATGCATCAGCGTCGCAATATTTTTAAATATGTTTTTGAATATTGATTCTTATTACTTCTAAAATTAAAAATAAAATTGATTGATTAATTGATTCTAAAAACTTATCTAATTGTTAATCAAAATTTAAAGTTATTCTGTACATAAATTGTTATCAGAAATATATTTCTTTAATTTTGGTTTAAATATTGAAATTCTAGGTTCATTTTTTAGACCATCAGGAAGAGAGTTATATAGTGTAAGACCTCTGTATAAAAGAGAGTTCTGACCGCTTGCCGTGCGAACGAAATCAATGTAGTAGTCATTTGCTTGGCGAGTAGGATAATCGTGAATAGAGTTAATTTGACGTAGCAAGAAGTTGTTTTTCAAAAGATTATTTTTTATTTTGAATATTAAAATCAAAATGTCGAGGTCTACTAGCTTTTTTACAGGTAAAATATTACTGTTGTAAAGAAGTTTCGTTGAGCAATCAAATTTCAGTTTCTTTATGTTACGTATGCATTTATTCACTAGAATATGAAGTTCTTTTATTCTGGTAGCTGCTGCGACTCCCCAAATTGGTAGCAAGTACCGTATATGGCTTAATACATGAGAGTGAAAAATTATGTATTTTATTTTTTGGGGTAGAATATCTCTCATTTTGCGTAGAATAAAATTACTAGTTCGGATTTTGCTTTTTATCTTATTGATATGATGGGACCAATCCAGTTTACTGTCGATGACGAGGCCTAAATACTCTGTTACATAAACTCTTTTTATTGCTTGATTATTTATAAATAGATTAAATGATAGAAACTCATCCATGTTTTTATTTTTCACTTCAAATATCAAGTAGTTTGTTTTTTGCTCATTCAGTTTAAGATGACTATTCTTTGCCCAGTCGTTTATTATATTTAAGTCTGATTGCATTTTTAATCTTAAATCACTGCATGTTTTCTCTTGATACAGTAACGCCATATCGTCCGCAAACATAATAAGCTTACCATTGAGATGTAATGAGAATAGACTATTAACATATATGTTAAACAGCAGAGGACCGAGAAGTGATCCCTGTGGAACTCCATATTTAATTGTATTAGAGCTGCCTATAATGGAATTTATTTTTACCGATTGCTGTCTGAGTGCAAGATAGCTTGCAAAAAATTTCAAACTTTTCCCTTGTACACCTATTTCATGCAATCGTTTAATTAAATATTTATGACACACAGAGTCAAAGACTTTCTGTAGGTCGATGAACAAACAGGCAGAGAAAAATTTTTTATCTAAACCAGATCTAACATCGGAGATCACTTCTGACACTGCAGATAGAGTACTAGATTTTTCACAAAAACCAAACTGATTTTTGTGAATAATATTTTGTAATATACAATAGGGTTGCAATCGCCGAAATATTACACTTTCGAAACATTTGGAAAACGTGCTCAGCAAGGAAATTGGACGATAGTTTTCCGAAAACTGTTTACTACCAGCTTTATGCAGAGGAATTAAAATAGCCGTTTTTAAGCAACTAGGAAATTCGTATTTTTCAAGTGCATTGTTAATTAGTTCACTTAATTTTTGGGCCAGAATGTCCTTAAAATGCAGACAGAAATTTAACGATATGCCATCGTAACCAACGGCAGATCTTTTATTCAAGCTGTGAAAAATTTCAATGATTTCATCTTTGTTCGTCGTACATAACGAAAGAGAATTATTAGTTTCATCATCCTGCTGGTCTAGAAGACTTTCAATATTTATAGTACTATCTGGAATAATAGATTGGATGCAATCAACAAAGTACTGATTCAATATGTCACAATTAGTTTTTACATCTGTAATTAATTCATTGTTGTGTTCCAGTGCTATATTTTTTACATTTTTGTTTTTTTTAAATACGTGCGTATTTAAAATTTTCCACACATTTCTAAAGTCGTTACCTTTTAATTCATTACTAAAGAAATTTATTTCTGATTGTTTTTCTTGCGTTTTTAATTTAATTTTTGTAAAATTTAAATTTAGTTTTTAGAACATTATTATTAGGATATCTACATTTTAATTTGTAATATTTATCTCGTTTTAATTGTAATGTTTTAATTTCGTTTGTTGTCCAAGGATCATTAGTACTAACAGGAATGTTTTTTGTAACTATTTTTGTATGTTGTTTAATAACTGATGAGCAAGCATTAATTAATTCTTCAAAGGTTTTAGTTTGAAAAACATTGGTGTTAAAACTATCAATGTTTATTTTATTATAGTCTAAATAAGTTTTCGTTTGCATAATATTTGGAAGATCAATTTTGTTTTCTTTAAGAACGCTAAATATAATCATTTGATGATCACCGATGACACAATCATTAACAGATAGAAAATATTTTGGAGCCACTATATCTGTGATAACATGATCAAGTATAGATTGCGATTTATTTGTTATACGTGTTGCGAAATTCAAATCATTTTTATTCAAAATAATATAACCGTTAGAATTAATAGTATCATAATACTCTTGTACTCCAATTTCATTACTCTTTAATGTATTGAAATTGAAATCACCAATTACATAAAGATTTTTATTGCTTTGAAGAATCTGATCAAATCTCTCCAAGAAGTCATCAACCATCCTTTTGTCCTTATAAGGAGGTCTATAAATTTCCAATATACTACATTCCAAACCTAATAACTTGACAATTAAAAAGTTGTTAACTCCGTAAGAGAGATCCATAATCAGATCAGATAAGATAGTATCTACAACATATATCGCAGTACCTCCACCACCTTTATTTTCTCTTGTAGAAAAATATGAGGTATAATTATTAATTTTATAAAATTCTGTTTCGTTTCTAAATACAAAAACTTCCGTTAATACTATGACATGGACAACGAAATCAAATGACGAAATTAAGTATTTTAGATCAGATAATTTGTCTCTTAGGCTTTGCATATTGACATATATTATATTTAAGTTTGAATTTAAATTACCTTTTGTTTTGTTTTTATAATGTTTTATATCTATACAATCAAGAATATTATAATCAGAGTTCATTCAAAAGGAAAGAACTGGTTTAGTATTTTATGATATTAATTAAATGTTATTGAATGAAGATTTAATGATACTGTCCACCTTTGTTTTTGCATTGACGATTATGATGTTGGATTTATCATCTTTTTTTATAAGGACTTTGTTATTAAAATTACAAAACCATACATACTTGTAACCATGTTGTTTAATTTTTTTTGTATAGTTTAACAAATCCAGATTTGCTGGTGTAAGAAATGATGAAAGAAAAATCTTTTTCTCTTGATCCGTGTGATTAACAATTTGATAAGTAAAAAGCGGTCCATGTTGCTTTTTGGCACGCATTACATGTTGTTTGATGTTTGGTGAGGTAAACTTTACCAAAACTGCTGTTTCTGATGTGTTAGCTGATCTTTTTTCACTATCCGACGGGCATCAATTATGTCTTCTTTAGATATAGTTACGTTTATTGCACTTAGCACATCGAGAGAAACTTTGATTAAATCAAGATTTGCAATAACTGGTACACCGCCTATCAATATGTGATTATCAAGTTTTTCTTGTTTTAACATTTCGATTTCATACTCCAACGTCTGTAATCTATTTTCAAACTGTGCGTAATTAAACATTCATTTCTTTATCATCTGATTATCTTTTAGAATCTGATCAAGTTTTGCCGAAATATCTGGGTGATTTGTTTCATCAGCCATCAAATTGTTTTCCTCACTAGATATTGATGCAGAACGAAATTGATGTTGTCTACAATTATTAGAGCAAACATAGGTTTCTTTATTGGCGTTAATGTTTGAATATTTGATGCGGTTAATGCCGGCACATTCAATGTGATACAATTGTTCGCACGTTATACACTTGACCTTTTTGTCTTTTTTCGTAATAGCTTCTGCACAAGTTTTGCATAACGTTTCGTTAGGCGTTGTTTCGATTGTGGTTTTCAAGAAACTTTTTGGTGAGTTTCTTAATTAATTACGATTAGGCTTACGATTACCACCCATGATTTAGTTACGCGATAAGAATAAAGTTAAATATTTTTTATATAGTTACGTGGATTTTATATTGTAATACACTTAACACAAACTTATTTTTTTCCACTATATAAATATAATTCGTAACAGTATTTAAGCACTCAATTTTTATTAAAACTAATAACAAAATATAGCATTTAATAACTGTTGTTATCACAAATAAATATTCAATTTTTTTTAATTTTAATTTTTTTTTTGTATTTAATTTATATTTTTGATTTATTTAGAGCAAAATATTTTTGCGACTGTACTCGACAATGATCGAAAATATCTGAAGAAGGAAATATCTGATGAAGTTAATAATTTCAAATTAAGCAAATGCTCGACAATTCAGTTATGGAACCAAGTCTAAGTCCTTGGAATATTCCTCTTTTAATAATTCCAAAAAAATCAGAGACAGATGAAAAAAAATTCGCCTTGATATCGATTTTCGAAAATTAAACGAAATTACTAGAACTTTCTAGAAATTACTTAAATTCTAGACAACATATGTCTTTTACCCAACATAAATGAAATATTGAAACAACTCGGTAGTTCGAATTACTTTTCCACATTGGATATCGCTAGTGGACCACCAAGTTATGTTTCGGATAGAAAAAAACCGCCTCTACTACAGATATGGTTCATTTCCAGTTTAATAGAATGTCCTTTGGGATAAAAGGAGCATCCAGTACTTTTCAACGCATAAGGAACCATGTTTTAACAGAACTAAACTGTGTTTTGTATATTTAAACGGCGTGGTTGTCTATGGATATGATTTGAATGATTATAATCGTAAGCTAGTTGATGTTTTACAATGTTTTCGCCAATATAATTTAAAGCTACAACCGAAAAATGTAAGTTTTTAAGAACAGAAATTAAATATTTGGGTCATTTAATTACAAATAAGGGAATTAAACCAGATCCTAAGTTAATTGACTCAATCGCTAACTATCCAATACCTAAAAATAAATCTGCTCTTGAATCTTTTGTTGGGCTTACAGGCTATTACAGATCTTTTATAAAAAACTACGCTGACATTACTGAGCCTTTAGTAGCTCTTAACGGCGGAAAGCCTAAAGAGTTTTATTGGAATGCTTTTGCTGACGAATCTTTTCAAATTTTAAAATCTTTGCTTATTAAAGCACCTATCTTACAATACTCGAATTTTTCAAAACTATTTTGTATAACAACCGATGCTTCAAACGTGGCAATAGGAGCTGTTTTGTCACAAATAGTTAACTCTGAAGACCTTCCTATCGCATAAGCGAGTCGAGTTCTAAATAAATCAGAGCGTAACTATCCGACAATAAAACGTGAACTGTTAGCTATCAAATGGGCAGTTGTTAATCGTTTTCGACCTTATGTATATGGACGTAAATTTATTATAGTTACGGGCCATAAACCATTATCCTTTTTATTTTCTACTCCCAATCCTAATTAAATTCTAGTTATGTCGCGAGTCGAATAGGAGGAGTTTGACTTTAAAATTCAATATAAACCTGGCAAAGAAATTGCTCATACTGATGCACTTTCACGAATCGATGTTTCATCCGATGTAAATGTTAATATTGTTACTCGTGCGAAACAAAAAATTAAAGAAGAAAAAACCAATTTTACATATAATCAAAGCATTAATGATCTAAACAATGCATTTTTAAAAGCAAATCAGGACGAAAATTTAGGAAATCAAAATGAATCCGTAAGCCATTCCTTTCAAAATTCAAATCATTCTATTAAAAACTCAAATAATTTAAACGCAAATTCAGACGAATATTTAGAAAATCAAAATGAATTCGTAAGCAATTCTAATCAAAATCTAAATCATTCTATTAATAATTCAAATGATTCAGAAGAAATTATACATCTTATAAATGAAAACGAAATCTCCCAAATTATAAATGAATTTCACACAAATTCTCTAGGTAGTCATCAAGGAATAATTAGAAATTTTAATAGAATTAAATGCTCTGTATTATTCTCTGTAGACCCAATAGTTTCCGAGATTAAGCCTTTCAAAGTTTATCATTTTTTTCGTACTTCGCAATTTTTTGCAATTTATACCTTTGTAGAGTTTTGTACATCCCTGTCCTAATAATTGTATTAATAGATACATGTGTGCGTGGTGGCCAATGAGAAATAGTAGATTGTATTACTAGTGTGAATGTGTTTTCCAAACAAGAGTTAGTTTGCAGCATGTCCGTAGGGAGTGCTGCAATAACTCGCGTTTGGAAAACGCATTCGCACTAGTTATACACACCATTTTTTGTAACAAATGCATAAAATTTATAAATATTGATTTAATTGTTAATTTAATCATTTATTTCCTTTTGCTGAACAACTGTTTGGAGAATATCAGTGTGGTTTCCGGCGGGGCCGAGGTACTACCGATGCACTTTTCTCGATATGGATGATTTTGGAAAAGTATCGAGAGTTCAACATACCTGTGCACACTGTTCACACTTCTCATTTTCTTTTTTAACATCCCATCATAAAAGTACAGGGCTTCGATAGTATATTCAGGGTCAAAGTTTATTTAGAACGACAGAATTGCAAAAAATTGCGAAGTTCGAAAAAAATGATAAACTTTGAAAGGCTTAATCTCGGAAACTAGTGGGTCTGCAGAGACAGTTATAGTATTATATTGTAGCAAATTTAGTCTCCTTTAAAAACGGCCTAAGAAAGGTTAAAGAAAAAACTAGCCCTTTAGGAATACAATCGCCAAAATTTGAAAAAATAATGATTTTTTCGAGGTTTTTGCGATTTTTGACGAAGTTGCGTTCGGCGCTCGAGGTCACAAACTTGGATTATTCATTAGGCCAATATCATAAACAAGTCTCTAAAAATCAGAACTACCGGATTTGACGCATACGGTAATGTATAAAGTTACTGGACTGTACATTTTTTTTATGCAAATTTTCAATAAATAATTGTTACAAAGATGATTTGTAATATTTTTTGCAATTTAATTTAAAATTTTGAGGTTATGTCAAAAACTAGTTAAGACAACAGTTGTAGATCTTTTCATTATCTACCACTTTTAAATATAACTTTTTTTGATACAAGTTACAGATTTTGTTGTATTAGCATAAAACCGTTTTTTGGTCGTTACTTGCTACTTAAATTAATATTTTAAGAATAATAATTGAAAAGGTACCATATTTTAAAAACATGTTTTTGTCGTAAAATTTGACGGAGAATACAATGGGAATACTAAGAACTCTATTCGTTTTGGGGGCATTTATTAAAAATCGATTTAAACATTAAAAATTTGACGGAGAATACAATGGGGATACTAAGAACTCTATTCGTTTTGGGGCATTTGTTAAAAATCGATTTTAAACATTTAAATTGTTTATAATTGTTTAAACGAACTTGTTAGAATTTTTATAAAAAATATTTTTTTATAAAAGTTCAGTAATTCAGCTACAAAAGAGTTGTTTTTTGTAAAAATTTTGTAGCTCCTACAGATTCGGAACAATGAATTTTTGAAAATAAGTATTCAAGCCAAAAAACTTGCTTTTCTGAAATGTTCGAAAATATGCAATTATGTTCCAAAATATGAAATATGCATTTCAGCCAAATTGAAGAGGTGTCGATCAGAAAGGTGTTCGGTTTGTAAAAGAATTACCCATATACTAAAATTAATCAAAATCAATTATCAGGAACTGATGTTATTGAAGTTTCATATAAACAGGGGTCGGAAGGACTCCATTTTTCTCAAAGTTTTGTTAAAAATGATTCAAGAATAAAGTGTGTATTCTGTATACTCCCAACAAACTTTAAAAACCAAGTGAGGAAGGTCAGCAGTTGTATGGTAGACTCCCCGCCACTTTGATTAATGTGTCCCAAAAATGATTATTATCTTCTCACAATAATTAATACCTTTTTTATAAGTTTCGCTATAATCCCGTCATTATTGTAGCTTTAGTATCAATAAAGACACTGGAAAAATTCAAAAGATTGCTAAACAAATTTTTTTACCGGAAGTGAAAAACTGGAAGTTGGGATGCAGAACTGTTGTAAACCGTACTAAATGTTTGTGTATACCAAGTTTCATTCAAATCGATTATCAAATACAGATGTTATTGAGTTTTAAAAAAAAGGTGCTCGGAAGACCCCCCCCCCACCTCTTTGTTCACTATCGCTCAAAAACTAATCAGCTTCTTACCATACATATTTGCATCTTTTTCCAAAGGGTCATCAAAATTAATTCATGAACGAATGTTGTATGCTCCAAACAAACAATGAAAAAAAAGTGACAAAATAAACAGGTGTTTGGAAGGCCCCCCAGTTCTTTGTCATCCAAATCTCTATTTTTTACGATAGTATCATCAAAATTGATTAATGAACGAAGTCTATATGCTCCCAGCAAACTTTCAAAGAAAGTCGGCAGTTGTATGCTAGACTCCCCGCCACTTTGATCGATGTGTCCCAAAAGATGATCGTTTTCTTCTCACACTAATTGAAACCTCTTTCTTGAGTTTCATCATAATCTCTTCATTATTGTAGGCTGTGTGTGCATAAAGACACTTAAAAGTTTGAAAAATTGCAAAAAAAATGTTTACCGGAAGTGACAAACCGGAAGTTGGGATGCAGAACTGTTGTAAACTATATTAACTGCCTACGTACCAAGTTTCATTCAATTCGATGATCAGGTACAGATGTTATGAAGTTTTCAAAAATACAGGTGCTCGGGAGCCCCCCACCACTTTGTTCACTATCGCTCTAAAATTAATCAGTTCCTTGCCATAATATTTTGCATGTTTTTCCGAAGCGTCATCAACATTCATTCACCAACGAGTGTTGTATGCTCCCAACAAATATTGAAAACATGGTGAAAAAACCACCTCTTGTATGATGGACCCCCCAACATTTTATCCATTGTACCCCAAAATACAACGAAATCTTTCCCATGTTACTTGAAAGCTTTTACCAACGTTTCATGAAAACCGATCGGTAATTGTAAGCTGTAAGGTATATACACCTGAATAAAAAACTTTTTAACTGGAAGTGACAAACCGGAAGTTGGTACGCAGAAATATTGGAAATTGTACGACAACTTTATATACGAAGTTTCAATAAGATCGTCAGCTGGAATTAGAAGTTATTGAAGATTTAAACTTAGAGGTGTTCGGGAGAAATCCATTTTGAAATAAATCCAGATTTTCAATTTTCAAATGAACCTGGATCATCTGCCAAAGTTTCATCAAGATCCTATGCAGGAATGTCACGAAGACAGATTTACACCAACATTTTTATTGGTTATTTAGATAGATGATGGTCCAAAACAAAAGAAAAAAAAAATTTTGGGGTTAGTAAGATTTTTTTTCTCTATATAGATTGCAAGTGAAGTAATGCAATCAATAGAGATTTAATTTAAAATTCTGGTGAAGTAATAATTATTTGTGCATTGGTTGGTTCTAATTTTTATCATATTGGTTCCCACGAGTTTCAGGTAGGTCGAAAAAGTCTTAGTCCTGTTAACTTGGAAAGGCAAAATGTAGCTGGAAGTCGCCCAGTATCCAGATGGACGTTCGCGACTGAGCTATTTGAACGGGACCCCATCGGCACGGAGCAAAATGAAACCTTGAGCCAGCCAATTTGCTAATCATTTTCCATGACCCAAGAAGGGTCATCTTTCAAGGTTTCCTTCAAGAAGATACCGAAAATGTTTAATTGCAGAGTAAGCTGCAAGGAATTCATAAACATAAGCGCTGTATTTCTGTTGCGACTCGTTAATTTGCACAGAGAAGAAACTAAGTAGTGTCCAACAGTCGTTAATTTTCGGTTGGAACACGGTGCCAAGTGCCTTGTCGGAAGCGTCGACTATTACAGCAAGTTGGACAGAGTGTGGAGGGGTGAGAAAAAGTTGTTGCCTCACTGAGTTGCTGCTTGCAAAGATCAAAGGCCTGTATGGCGGCTTCAGAGCATTGAATTGCGCGTTTGTCATTATTTTTCGAACCTTTAAAAAAATCGTTAAAGATGGCTTAATTGAAACTAGCGTGAAGAATGAATTGGCAGCAGAATTTCATCATTCCAGGAAAACGTCAGAGTTACATAGCCATTTTGGGACGATCGTAATGATTATACTAGCATAGACACGTTCAGGCGTAGGTTTGATTCCAGTTCAATCAATCGAATGTCTATGAAATCCAACGTTAGTTTTTGCAAAGTTGCATTTATCAACGTTGATAATTAGACCCGTCAGAGAGACGCTCGAAAACTATACTAAGATGTTTGAGGTGTTTCTCAATGGTTTCACAAGCAATAAGGAGGTCATCTATGTAGATGAAAACAAATTTAAAGCCTCGGAGAAGAGAATGCAACGAATTCAGACAGTCCGAACGGAGTTAAAATTGTAGTTTTTGCAATATCGCGCTCATCAAGAGGATTTTGATGATATGCGGCATGCGTGGACGAGATCTATTGTGGAGAAAAATTTGCATCCATGTAGTTGATTCGAAAAATCCTGAATATGGGGAATATAATATTTATCAGGAGTAGTGACGTTGTTAAGAAAGCGGTAGTCACCGCAAAATCTCCACTCGTCGTTCTTCTTTTTAACGAAGTGGAGAGCATAGGACCACGGTCTATTAGACGGTCGGCAAATGCCTTCGACAATATAATTTCGAATTCCGCCTTGGTGATGGCCAACTTGTCCGGAACTAGTCGTCGGTACTTACAAGCGACGGGAGAAACACGTTGTGTTTGACAGGTTTAGCCAAGTCATGGAGAGTAGTGATACTCCTAAAATCCTTAAGGATATCTTAGATTTTTATATCAAGCGTATCGTAATTAATGGTCGAAAGCGTTGTAGAAGTGAAGATTTTGGCAAGAGTGAACAAGAATGTTAGTGGATCGATGAGGCGTCGATTTTTACCGCCTACTAGGAGACCATAGTTGTTCAGCAAATCAGTTTCGAGAAAAAAAATGGTAACATTGGCAATAACAAAGGTCTGACAGAACACACTTCTTAGACCAATGTTTAAAGTTAGAGTTTTTGTACCATAGGTGCTAACGGGAGTAGCAATAGCAGCGTAAAGAGTGAAAGCTGTTTTCTTAGAGATTTTTTCCTCTATTGTGGGAGAGCTGACCCTTCAGTGCCTGTGTCAACCAAGAATTTCCGACGAGAGTTGATATCGAATATCAAGAGAAGGAGTTTGGAGAAGCTACACGAGGTGACGTGTGATGACCTTAAGAGTTTTTTGGAGATTGAGAATTTGGGCGAGGGTATTTACAATCGGCGTCGCATTTCCGTACGTTATCCCCGAAAGTGTGATGGTAGTAACATATACCATCAAACATTTGGGTGCGCGACTTGGATCATTTTTGCACGGAAGGTTGGTTAGGGCGAATGGGGCGCCTACTCCGAAAATTGTTGTAGTCGTCTGGATTGCTGGATCCTTCCGACTAAGAAGAAAGGATTGAGAAGAATTTTGCTGTAAGGCATGTAGCAGCTGTGCGTATTGGGCCTGCAATATTTGATAAGGTAGGGCCCAAGTTTTGTACTCGCTCGAGGAGGAAAAAGAAGGAGTGGCAGAAATATATACTATCCTCCTCTAAGGCCAACTATTGTGACCAAAGTTTTATCGGCTATGTCAGCAGTTTTTGGCAAGTCAGCCTCGACTGCCGCGATAGCGGTACGCACAGTCTGTGGGAGTTTATCCTATCAAATAATAATTTTTAACATCTTTTCAGATACTAGACCTTGAGATTCAGCAGTTAAATCCCGAAGAAATTGTGCGGATTTTTATCCTCCAGTTCCATACCTCGGAGCTAATTTCGCAAGCGGTCTGAAGGACTGCTTGATAGGCGGGCTAGAAGAGCCGCCTCTTAAAGCCTATCATAGGGGTTAATTGTGTCTTGTTGGAGCGTAATGCCTCTAACCAGAGAGCAAGGGACGGCGGTATGGCATCAAGTACATAACTGTACTTGATTTGCCAAAACTTGCCTAGGGTGAATTGGACCTCAAGCATGACTACCAAAGTTCTGGTTTATCAGAACAAAATGGAGGGAATTTAGGGTTAATGAAGTTAATTTGGGGAGCGGATACTGAAGGAAGTATGTTAACCAAATTTGCAGGTGGCGGTTTTGAAGTGAAGAGAGTAGTTAGGGGAGCAGATCTTTGATGAAGTTTCATTCTAGTATAATGCAGCTTCCATCCGGGCGTACAACACCTTATCAAGCTTCTCTTGAGTTACTGTGGGGTATTAGCAGCTTGGTCCTGTTGAATTTCAGTTCGAAGAACGGGTGGGTCACTCGCAGACACCACCGAGAAATAGCATCCGCGTTTGAAGCGGGCAAAGAGGACCTCAACAAGGTAACAACACCAACAAGGTGTGTTATCACTACCACAAAAATGTCTTTAAAAACATGCATTGTGAAGAGAGACAAGGAAAATATTTGTAATAACAAAAAAATTTGCACTAATAAAAACAAAAAAATATGTATTCAACTCCTGATTTAAAATAATAGAGGAAGAATTGCCTGTTTCAGTTTGTCGGGGTCACTAGTTTTAGTAGCAGCAAGATAAAGAGATGCCCAAGAGTTTGGTTGCTCCTAAGGGCGTTGTCCAGGCGATTAATTTTATTGTGAAGAGATAATGATTTTAGTTCATTGAAATTCCTAGGCAATATAATTGTATCATCCAACTGATTGTTAGCTAATTTAAGTTCCTTTATTCACTTTCAATTATTAGTATCAACTTTATTTGTATGTTTTTTCCGTAATAATAGTATGTATTATTGTATTGTTTTCTAGCTTATAGACTAATGAAGTAAACCTATTGTCTGATGACAAATTTCCTACAATTGGTCAAATTGTTTTGATTGTATTAAAATTATTTTCAAATTATAATCACAATGGCTTTGATACGTTTTGTTCAAAAACCAAATTTTAAATTAAATTCTCTTATTTCTTTTAGTTGAATTTGGTTGATTGTATGAAATGGGGTTTTTTATAACATCGGGTTTTTTTTAATCATTTGATTGAATTTGATTTCTCAATTAAAACAATAAAGACTTATTGTTTTACTTAAAGAAAATGTTTTTATTTTATTTAATACATAATTCTTTGTCAGAAAATAAAGTATTGTAACCAACTCGTGTTCAATGAATTTTTTTCTTTCGCAAATTTAAAATTTTCGCTCGTGCCTCGCTCAAATTTTAAACTTTTGCTTGAGAATAAACTATATCATTAAATATTGATTGCTCAAACCACTATTGTCAAATTTTATACTTAAGTGTTGTTGTTTAAAATGTTAAGCAAACGTATTCTAAAAGAATTCGAGATCTATGAGTCAAAGATATTGCTATTTATAGTTTAATTTTAGGCCTTTTCTAATAACAAGGCTTTTTGTAATAATTTAAAATGTGGGTCAACTGCTAAAACAAAATCTCATTTATAATATTCTATTGTTTAAAGAAAGAAATAATGATGATAATACAAAGCTAGTATATTTTTAATTAAAATGAATATATATACCGCACTCACAGCGACATAGCAAATTAGTAGATGTAATTTAAATCTGTGCTGTAAACACTTTTTATTTTAAAATCTTGCAACTAATTTGATATCTAGGCTTACTACCATTACAAACGATTCAAATACTTACGATTCAAATTACAATCTACGTTTTAAACTCATATGAAATATGCCAAGATGCAAATTCTAATATACTATCTACTAATTTGCTATGTCGCTGTGAATGCGGTAATAGAAATAAAACAAGAATAATATGGTTTTGATACTGTTTATTATTTAAACAGTTACTTTTTCAGCCAAATATTTTTTAATATAACGTGATATCAAAACTAGTGGACGGTTTTGAAAGTGGTTTAGTATTTCTTTCGGTGTTGTGACCTGTAAATAAACAATTTAAAAAATTGTTATTTTAAAAACCAACACAGAGAAAATAAAATTTGTAAAACCAACAAACTATGATTTTGTTGAAAACACAATCAGAATTTTTTGTTAAATCTAAATCGAATTTTATTATATGTATATATTTAATAGGAGGAAACAAAAAATTAGTTCTTCTAACATAAACTAAACATATTTGTTATTAGTAAAAAAATGTTTTTAAAAATTATTTAAAATAAATAAGAATAATTGATAAATAAAATTCGTATACATATGTTATACAAAATATTGTCTGAATAATTCAAGTATTTGTAAAATCAACAAATTTTTTATTTTCGTAACACATCATCGTTCCTCATCGTTTCATTATGTTTCAAAATTGCCGAAAAGAAACAAATGCCGAAAAGAAACAAAACGAATTCCAGACAATTGTCAACAAATGTCAAAATCAGAAAATCTTATATATTAATACGCTAACGAAACACTTTGAAGAGCCTAAGGCTTTTTTATTCGAAGATCTATTCATTTAAAATTTTCACTGCTAACTGATATTAGTGTAACTTAGATTTTAAAGATTTTTCACACAAATCGGATCATAAATAAAAAAGTTATAGACGAATTAAAATGTATTTTTGAATTTAACGACCCCTCTATACAATATAAATGGAGTTGCCCAAGTCTTTTCTTTCTTTTCTTTGTTTTTACTTTGGTCTGAAAAACCTAAGTATTACATTCATGAGCCAAAAGTGAAATTCTTACCACCACTTTTTTTGGCATTTCTCGACGTTTTAGGACCTACTGATTCTAAAAAAGCAAAAAAAAAAATGTATGTCTGTCTGCCGGCCGGCCGGCCGTCCGTCATTACCTACGCTGCAGGGAAAGCCGCTCGAGGGATTTCAAAAATTTTTTTTTCTAAAAATAGGTATTCACAAGGGACAGGTCCGAAAGGACGCTGTGTTCGATAACTGTACCGGAAATGTGTCAACAAAATCATTATGCGTGTCAAAAATAACAAATTTTCATATTTTTTGCTTAAAAAACGTTCATTTTAAGTGATTACGAGTAGGAACATTGAATTTGGAGAAATCTTGATGGTCGGGATCGGTATGTGAGATCAAAAACTAGATTATTGCATTATAAGTTTGTCAAAAAAATGTTGTCAAGTGTGTCAAAAGAAAGATTTTTATTTATTGTTTTACCCAATCTTTTGGAAAAAAAATAAAATTGTTTGTTTGAAATGAAATTTTTTTATTATTATTGAGAATTATGGCATTATAAGTTTGTCAAAAAAATGATGTCAAGTGTGTCAAAAGATTTTTATTTAGTTTTTTACCCAATTTTTTGGAAACAAATAAAATTGTTTGTTTGAAATGAAATTTTATTATTATTATTGAGAATTATGGCATTATAAGTTTGTCAAAAAATAATGTCAAGTGTGTCAAAAAATGATTTCATTTATTTTTTTAGCAAATTTTTTGGAAAAAAATGTAGCTGTTTTTATGACGTAAATGTAACTTAAAATGAAATTGGACATGGAAATTTTTGAATTTGTTATAGTTTTTGAAATATTTTTGGAATTTTGAAAAAGTTTGTATTTTTGATTTTGTAATAATTTTTGCAATATTTTTAGAATTTCGGCAAGAGTTTTAATTTTTGATTTTGTAAGAATTTTCGGAATATTTTTAGAATTTTGAAAAATTTTAATTTTTGATATTATTATAATTTTTGGAATTTTGAAAAAATTTTCAATATTTGATTTTGTAATAATTTTTGCAATATTTTTAGAATTTTGGAAAAGTTTGAATTTTTAAGAATTTTTTAAATATTATTGGAATTTAGAAAAAATTTAAATGTTTGATTTTATTCTAATTTTTGGAATATTTTTGGAATTTCGAAAAAGTTTGATTTTATTTAATCTAACAATATTTTTGGAATTTTGATTATAATTTTCCGGCAACGTATTGCTGTTTCGTGTTGGTTTTGTAATAAATTTTTAAACAGAGATAAAAAATACTTGTACTTTAACAAAGAGTTATGCTTGATATACATCGCTGCCCAAAACTAAAAACCATGTCTTCATAAAAGTTTTTTGCCGAAAACTATATCAAAATCCTTAACCCAGACCGAAGTCTTGATATCTCAGAGCTGTGAGATTTCAGCCCCTCCATATTTTTATTATTATTATTTAGTATTTTATATTTTCTTTTCAAATTTCAATTTAGTTTATGCATTGCTTTCGGAAAGGATAGACGTATTATTTTTCTTTGTTTTTTTATTATTATTATTTTTCTTTGATTTTCTTTGATTTATTTATAATTTTTCTTTGTTTTTAAATATTTTCTATTGATTAGAAATTAAAGAAAATATTTATAAAACTGATTTGTTCCTTCTGTTCAAAACTAGATAAGCAGGCTACAGACATTCAATCAATTTGTCAATCAATCAGGGAGTTAGGTAAGGTCAGGAGTTTGGTAAGTAGTTAGGTAAGGTAAGGAGCTAGGTAAGGTAAGGAGTTGGGTAAGTAATTACGTAAGGTAAGGGTTAGGTAAGTAGTTAGGTAAGTAGTTAGGTAAGATAAGGAGTTAGGTAAGGTTAGGAGTTAGGTAAGGTTAGGAGTTAGGTAAGGTAAGGAGTTAGGTAAGGTGAGGAGTTAGGTAAGGAGTTAGGTAAGCAGTCAGGTAAGTAGAGATTTTATACAGACAATAATAAATGCTTATGTAATTTATAAGTCTATTTACTAAATTTACCAAATTACACTTCCTTCACTAATTTTTTAGTCTTCTTATGTACATTGAAGTGAATGAATGTGAAAATTTTGTTCTGTTTTTTCTTCATAAATGAATGGTGTCATGAATGGTGTTAATGGTGAAATGAATGTTGTGAATGAAGAAATAAATTGCACGTGGTATTTATCATTTTAAAATTCATAATATTTTTTATTATCGTACTGGTGCTTTAATTCCTGCCTGATGTGTTTGTTAAATTTGTCAGATGAAGATAGAATTGATGGAAATGAAATGATTAATAAATTTGTATGTACTGAAATCTCTGATCCCATTCTTTTTCCTAAATTACATGAATATGTGAAACGTCATATGATGCATGGACCATGCGGTGCTCTAAATCCCAATTCTGTTTGTATGAGAGATGGTAAATGTAGTAAAAAATTTTCAAAACCTTTTTCTGAAAATACTAAAGAATCTGTGAATGGTTATCCTTTGTATCGTCGACGTGATAATGGTATGAGTTTTGATGTACGTTGTGCATCTCTTGATAATAGATACTAGGAGGGCCTGGCGTGCTTCGCTACGCTTATAAATAAAGTTTTTGCGTAGACATTTTGCTGACGTAGAAGCAATGATTTCAAAAAGTGGTAATGAGAAATGCTAGCATATGATTTTTAATTTTTCTTTTTAAATATATGAATAAAAAATAATCAGAACTCTAGCTGATCAGTTCGGATATATGAAAAATTAGCGATCAAATAAGTTTTCAAGTAAGCTAATTTGATCTCTAACTTATTTGATCGCTAATTTTTCATATATCCGAACTGATCAGCTAGAGTTCTGATTATTTTTCATTCATATATTTAAAAAGAAAAATTAAAAATTATATGCTAGCATTTCTCATTACCACATTTTGAAATCATTGCTTCTACGTCAACAAAATGTCTACGCAAAAACTTTTTTTATAAGCGTAGCGAAGCACGCCGGGCCTTCCTAGTATACATAATTAGTTAATTTTGATAAAAGCTTCTTTGAAATTGTAAAACATCGAACTTGTAGGTAGTCATCTTGAAGGTAATTGTAGGTAATCTGATTAAAAAAACAATTTTGCTGAAATAAATACACTTTATTCTATTTCATGCGGTGATAACGTTCCTAAAAAAACGCATAACAAAAGATACGATATGCATTGTATTGTAAGTTATTACCTAATGTTCCCTAGTTTCCAAAGATCGCATAGAACCAAAGATCACGGAGTGATAAATAGTTTTAATAAGTGAAATTCTTATAATAGTGTGAGTTTGTATTTTAAAGCCAGTGCGTTGTGTATTTTAAAATAAACTTAATCATTATACAATGTTTTGTTAATTTTATGGAGAAAAACGGTCTATAACAACAGGAGAAAAATCGTTTAACTTCTAAACTATATAATGAAATTTGCACAAAGGTCGTATAGATATACCGCGAGAGAATTAAAGAATTAAGTGTATTTATCAACTTTAAAAATTAATAAAGATTTAACCTTGATTAGAACTGCCAAAACCTGAAAGATCACAATAAAGAAACATGAAGTGATTACCTGGTCACTTTCTAAGCGATTTAAATATGCCACGCATACAATAGCTGATCTAATACCAGCTTTATGGGTAAACGCAGCAAAAGCCGTACATTCCATTTCAATATTTACAACGCCAAATTCTTGTAATTTTTTTAAATATTGCATTTTGTCATCGGCGGTATGATTACAAAAGGCACCATCAAGTCGACCCTGACCTTCATAAAAATCGTTCGAACACATAGTTGTTCCTACAACAGTTTTATAACCATCTTCTAGGCTAGCTAACGCTTTAAGCTCATATACTAGTTTTTGGTTTAATACAGCAGGACGTTGAACTAATTTTCCAAGTATTGCCTGTAAACAATATAAAAAAAATTAAAGAAATTGAGTTACAAAATGTCAAATCCATATTCATATATATGTTTGTTATATGAAAAGTTTTAGTAATACGCTTACCAGCTCATGTACATGCCTTAATTGCTCATCAACAACTTTATTTGTAATTACGACAGTTCCACCTTCAATACCAATTCCTCCACATGATCCCAGACGAACAAAAATTGGATCTTTACATCTGGCATAATACATTAGTTTTATTACTTCATGTAATAAAATCGTAAGAGATGGCACTCCAATTCCATGACTTATAGATAATATTGGTCCAACCTACATTAAATATAAGAGCTCTGAATTATTATTACTTTTATTAATAAAAGGATTTTTTTACCTTATACATTGAATATCGATTTGAATTGTTACTTATATCATAAAGTTGTGTACCAGTTGATAATTTAATACCTAGTTCATCCATCATATAGTGTGCAAATGTCTCCATACGTTTGGATGTACCACCCATGCACACGAACTGAAATTACAGCTGTGAGTAATAATGATAGTAAAATTTAATGAAGTAAACTATCTAAGAACAAAATCAGAAGATAGAAATTTATGAAAAAATAAATAAAAAACCCGGCCAATTTCGAAAGGAGTTTTGGATAGGTAAGGATAAGATAACTATTATCGAGCTTTCAGTTAAAGCCAGAAAACTCATTCTAGATAAAATTATGCAGTAAACAAAACGTAGTTGTTGTGTAAACTGATAGATAGCCCTTATCAAACTTAAAAATTAAATATATTTAAACATTTACCTTTACGTCACCAAACATTAGAGCCAAATCATGATTACCACTATCCAACGCTAAATGATATAAAAAATCTTCGTTCATCAGCTTTATATTAGGATTTAGCAACCTTACGGATCCATCCTCATATCTATATTCAAATAAAATTTACAATAAGTGTTAAGATTTTGATTGATATAATAGTTTTAACTATATAAATGGAGTATAAGAACTATATTCTAGATGTTATTTGAGTGTATATTTACTTTATACGAAAGACAATGTTTCTGTACATTAAACTGGTTTATAATTTTTAATTCACTAGATTTGAATATTGAAAATTTTGAATTATATATATTAGAGAATTTTTGAGCACTTAAATAAGAATTATTATGGTATAATGTAATTATAAGAATTATAAGAATTATTTTGGTATAATTCAAAATTTAGGCAGAACCCCTTAGATAATTATAATGGCCCTCCCTGGGGTTCCATTCAAAAAAAAAAAATTGCTTGTTACCTATGCGCAAGTGTACACAATAAACTCCCAAAGTTTCATGATGATCGGATGAATGGTTTATTAATGCATAAACGACAAACATACATACTTTCAATTTTATATATATAGATAGATACACAAATTTATTAAAACCAAGTTTTTTATAAGAAGATGCTAGAGCAAAAACAATAATTGGAGCAACAAGGACGCAACGCTAAACGATTGTAAAATATTTTAGATAAGCAATGTAAAACCGCACAAGAACTAAAAAATAAAATTAAATTATTTAAAAAAATATAGATACATACTTTATGGGTATAACTAACATATATGGGTATAACTCTATAACCAACTAAAGGATACTATTTTCTCCAAAACTAAAGCTACAATTAATAAATTTGACCAGTCTGGTGTAGCGTACAGCATTCCTTGTGGTGTTTTTGATGCTATTTACATAGGAGAAACCTCCAAAAAATTGGGATCTAAGATTAAGCAACATCAGTACGATTTTAAGATAAGACATAAACAAGAACAGGGTAAAACCGCGTTGATACGACATACTTTAGATACTGGACATCTATTTAAATATGATGAAGCACAAATTATCGCTAAAGAACAACATAAACATAAAACACGTATCTTAGAATCGTATCATATTTTAACAAATCCTACAGCCGTCAATAAAAAAACCGACACCAATAATATCGATTCTCAATACAATTCTATCATAAAACACTCTAGATCTAGATCACTATCACCATATTAACTATTGCCAATATCTCAGTTTGTTCCTTCGTTCACATACACTTACAATTTTTAAATAACGGATTTATATAACTAAATTGACATAACCTAGCCTGTTGGTATTTTTTACACTAACTCAGCTGATGTCGCTACAATGTTTAACAAACACAATCGAACAATAATATAACGATTTTATACCATCAAATACAATAGGTTGTACTTGCTATCTCTGCCATACGATTAACAGGCTGTCCCTTTAAATGTTATTTTTGCTTTTCATATTTAATCTTTAACTTATAATTCAATTTATGTTTAGTTCCTATTAGGCCAGTAATAATAGGAGAAAAAATTAGAAAAAAAAAAATAATTCGTTACAGCAAACTGACAGTGGGATATTGTAGAACACAATATTGTAAAAGAGGGAAACATAAATCGAACCAGCAGCTGCTATCCGGGGGAGAATGGGGAGGGTTTTTAGGGGTTGAAAGGGGTTTTTCGTGATTTCTGGCTAAACCGTGCATCCTATCAAAAAGTGTTATATGTAAAAGTTGTAGGGAATAAAAAGATCTACACTTTTTGTACGGACCATTTTTACCCTCACCTCAACATTTTTCGAAAAAAATCCGAAAAACCGATTTTTTTCTTTTTTCTTGTTTTCTTTTACAAAAAAAATTTTATGAAGTTCAAACGTTGGCAAAAGATACCTCCATTTATTGCAAAAAGGCAACAATTTTTTCGGAGGGAAATATTTAGACGTTGTTGTTAAAATTAATTTTTTTGAAAAAAAAAACCAAATTTTTAGCTGCGATTCCTCTTAAAACTACGCCTCCTAAATAGTTCAGTTTTGACTCATTTACTCGTTCTTACGTTTATTTTTGATAAGTGGTAAAAAAAATGGTACACTGTTATGGAAAAAAAGGTGGGAAAATTGAAAAAACCGAGAAAATCGCTTTTTTTTCGTGGTAATTTGCATATTTATCGTTGAATAATCGTTATTAATTAATAAAATCATTTAAATTTTTTATGATAAACGCAAACGACGATCATTTGAAAATAAATTAATGAATAATTATATGCTTTCGTTACTTTTAGTTTATTTAGGTAACAAAAAAGTAAATTTTATTCTTCAAACATGGCGATCTCAAAAAGTACCTTTTAGTTTTCTTTCATGTTTTTTATATTTTACAGATTTGTTATTTACTTAAAACATACTAGACCTATAAGGACAATTGTTATTCTTTGTTTTTGAGAAAAACACATTTGAATATAGGTTGATTTTTTTTGTACTTTGTGCCATACACTAAACCCAAGTTTACTGATTCTATTAAACTTATTTTGGGTTTGGAAGGTACTAAATGAGGTTTAAAGAAGGTACTAAATAAGCTTTTTTGGGTTTTCTGAAGGTTTAATATTTTACCCAAAACATACTCAAATTACAGACAGACGTTTTGTTCGACGATAAAAACCAATTCGAATATTTGTTAGCAAAAATATGCAAGTTGCAGATTTTGCTGAAATTTATCAAATAGATAGTGAATTTTCCTTTCAATTACAATAAAAAATTCATATTAAATTAAAATATATCATATATTAATTATCATATATTATAAACTAAAATAAGCATTAAATATTTTAGGAAAATGAAAATTCTGCCAATCCCATGTACCTTCGAAATCAAATTGCTCAAGAACGGCTTTACCAATTTTATCAAACTTTTTTTTATTTGTAGGTGATTAGCTAATCGTTTGAAAAAAAAAAAATAATTAATTGTTTTTGTAATTTATTTTTAAATTAAAATATTAAAAAACTTTTTTAAAGTTGGCGCTTGGGTTGAAGATCAATTGAAATTTAATTTATTTTTTTATTGTAAAAACAGTCCTATCCTTACTCTAAAATATTACAAAGGGTGTTATTGGATTTCTATATCAATCTGGGCCATATTTTCACAAATGATTTTTTATAACAAGGACTCATGTACCCCGACCAGAATTTTTAGACAAAATCTGGACACCTTTGATCTATACGTGGTAAACATATAAGGTGGGGTACATGAGTCCTTATATATGAAATCTAGCTTGACCCAAGAGGGTTTTTTAAGGTACAAACACCAATTTTTTGGCATCTCAAAAGCCGCTGTGGTCATAGTTACATATTAATAAGTATTCTAAATGGTTTTATTTAGCGTTTAGTTTTTGTTGTGACACATTAAAAACAAAAATAAAACTTAAAATAGGTAGATTTTCCTATGAAATCTACATAAAACAAAACATGAATACACATTAAATGAGCTGACAATCGATTTGATTGCGCGTCTTTTAGTTAAAAATTAAAAAGTAAAATATTAAAATATTTGAACATTGGGCAGTATATTTGAACATTAGATGTTTACATTGAGTGAGTCTATCAATGCTACTACATCGGGAGTTGCCAATTGGATGTCTGAGATTTCGCCATTGTATCGTCGAAGTGGACACACAGTTGCAATGTGTTTTATGGTTTGTTGTGGAGCTCCATAATCACATTGAGGGTAAAGTCACATTGTTTAGCATTTTGGACCTACTACAGGAATTATTAAGATGAACTTTGAATACACGATTACTCAACATGTTGTTAATTAAACGTGAGATGGTGTTATTTTTTTGTATCACAGTCAAGAGTTCGAAATGAAATATTTTGCTACCAAGTTTGAATAGACTATTAGCGTAAACCAGCGTGTAGCGCGAGGAGCTTGTCTATTATCACACCCCTTCTAAATGTTAAATAAATAAAATGTGATGAGAAATAGAAAAATTAGAGTACGTTGAAGTTTTATTTTTTGCTTTGCAAAACTTCTTCATCTTGGACAAAATATAGTAGTCATAGTAGTCATCACGGATAAAAAATATAAGTCATATTTGTCGATTGTAGTTTTTTAATATTAAAAAATAACTCAAAATGGGTAAAATAAAGTGCCCATGTTGTGGAAGCTATGCTTTATCATCAAGCAAAATGCACAGAATTGGAGCTACTGCGTTTTGTCATGCTTTTCGTAGATTTGTAGCAGAAGAGAAGTTCAGTACACTACGTATTGAAGATAAAGTCTGTAATAAATGCAGAATTAAGGTAAACTGTAGCTATTTTTTTATTTTTTCTTTAGCGTATGGCTGTTGTTGTGACACATTAAAAACAAAATGAAACAAAAATAAAACTTAAAATAGGTAGATTTTCCTATGAAATCTACATAAAATAAAACATGAATACACATTAAATGAGCTTACAATCGATTTGATTGCGCTTCTTTTAGTTAAAAATTAAAAAGTAAAATATTAAAATATTTGAACATTGGGCAGCATATTTGAACATTAGATGTTTACATCGAGTGAGTCTATCCATGCTACTACATCGGGAGTTGCCAATTGGATGTCTGAGATTTCGCCATTGTATCGTCGAAGTGGACACACAGTTGCAATGTGTTTTATGGTTTGCTGTGGAGCTCCGCAGTCACATTGAGGGACTCTGAGATGCCCCACTTGTAGAAAGAATCAGCACAACGTCCATGATTCGTTCTTATTCGGTTTAGTGTTGTCCAGGTATGACGTGGCAGATCGAAACCAGGTTGGGCAGAAGTGAGGTTAGTAATAGAAACGCCAGGTGTGTTGTAATCATTCCAGGAGGTGTCCCAGGAATCCAAGATATTAAAATTAGTTGCCAGCAGGCTGCTGGCAGTTTTATGTGGAGGATTTCTTGACTTCAATCGACAACTAGTGTGGTCACCGTAATATTCGTGCAAGGGTAACGTGATGTTGTTGGTTACCTTTTTATGTTCACGCATGAGTGCATGCGAGCGTTTGAGAGCAGGTGAACCGTTATTGCTTAACACAGGCAGCCAAGGTAAAGGAGTGGACCTGATAGTACCACTTATAGTACGCATCGCGGCATGCAGCTGGCCGTACTCAGCCACTGAGTAAACCAGACTTCAGACTTAGAGCAGTTGTGCGGAGGGTGGCTGGAGTAGCACCCCATGTCGTGCCTTTAACTATATATAAATAACTTTATAATTATTTATGAATGGATTTTGAATTATATGTATGATTTTTTAAAAGGCTTTGGCTGCACAGCGAACCAAGCAAGAATCAGGTCGATGGACTTTTCCAAGTACTACAGTCCAACCGGTTGAAGAAAGCGAACCTCTGTTTTTCGGAAGTGATTCTCTGTCTATAGAAAGCGAATCAATCCCTATGGAAAGTGAATCAGTGATTATGGAAAGTGAATCTATGCATTTGAAAAGTGAATCCATGCATTTGAAAAATAAACCACTGCCGTTGGAGAGTGAATTCTATCTGTGGAAAGTGAAGCTACTGAAAACAACTCTCAGATGTCTTCTCTACAAACTCAAGAGTCTCGACATAGCCAAGCGTCGAGTAGCAGTTCCACAAAAAGAACTAGTAGACGTCTTCCAATGATTCCTTCCCTCACCTCAACACAAAAGGAGTGCTGCATTTGTGGAGAGAAGACAAGTCGGCGATGTATCCCTAAAGCAGCACTCGCTCAAGTGTGGATAGATAAGAATATATTGATCCCGCATACAAACAGGACATGTTCGTCACACCTTTCGGGCAAACATTTTAATAATGATGCCCTGACCCAAATTAAATCAAATAAGCTTGGAGTCCTGTTGAGCGATGAAGAGTTGGGAAAGTGGATTTTGAACTTAACCGAAATAGCTTCAAAGTCCAAGAAAAGACGTTTGGACTTCGATGATATTCTATCCATCACAGATGAAGACTATCATACTCTAATAGGATTTCCTAGAGAAGACTTTGAAGAGCTACTTCTTAGCATAAAAGGCCACATCAACTCAAGTATCAACAGGAGTCGTAGAAATGCATTGGCAATTTTTTTGATGTTTTTGCATCATGGGCTATCACAGGCATTATAACTTAGTTAAATATAATTAAAACTACTGTAAATTAATTTAATAAGTTATATTTGATGATTAAAGGTTGTTCTTGGAAAACTCTTTGGCATTGAATCCCAGTCAATAATAAGCGAGACTATACAATCCGTGTCTGAAGGCTTGTACTTGGAGTTTGTTCCTAACAACTTGGGATGTGGTCATATATCTAGAGAAGATGCTATTCGTCAACACTCCAATGATCTTTTTACTCGCCTATTCCACGGAAATGAAGATGCACTTTTCCTTGTGCTTGATGGTACTTATGTCTATATAGAGAAGCCAATGGACATGGAAATTCAGAGACAAACATGGTCGGAGCAAAAAAAGAGGAACTTGGTGAAACCATTTATGATTGCACTTCCTGATGGTTACATACTGGACGCAGCTGGACCCTTCTATGCAAATGGGGCAAATAATGATGCCGGAATACTCAAAACAATGTTGCATCCAGGAGAAAGGCTTAGAGCAATAAGTCATTATATTTTTAGCAATAAGTCATTATATTAACTATTTTTATTATTAAACATTCGCAGATGGATAGAGGGTTTCGTGACGTTGTGTCTGTAGTCGAAGCTCTCAAAATTAATGCCCATATGCCCAGCCTCCTAGGAAAGGAAAAACAATTTGACGCAAAGAAGGGTAACGAATCCAGAAGAGTAACATTGGTGCGATGGATGATAGAAGCGGTGAATGGTCGGATAAAGAAAAAGTTCAAGCTCCTTCGCGATGTTGTTCCTGGTGGGTACTTGAGAAAAATAGACAAATACTTCAAAATAGCCTGTGCTATCATTAATCGGCTTTGTCCACCCCTAATGAAAAACTCTGAAAGGCTGACCAAAATTGGTGAGAGTGCCTTGAAGCTGATGGCTTCTGAAAATCAAATGCAAAAAAGGGTTGAAGATGAGAGAATGGATCGGAGAAGCAAGACATGGCAAGTCATGACATGACACGGCAAGCCGTGACATGCGGCTAATGGAAATTCAAAGGAGTGCTTTGCCAATGCACGGAATCTGACAAAAAATTTCCACCCAAGATATACAGCCATCAAGAATCTAAACAACGAGCTTACAACAAGTGAACGTGATGTGCTGGCAGTATGGCGATCCCACTTTCAAGACCTATTGAATCAGCAAATGAAGTTCATTTTATTCGAGCAATTGCTCCGTCAAGTGAAGAGACTTTTGTCCCTTACCCAACAATAGAAGAAGTGGAAGCTGCCTCTGGTCTCACGTAAATACGATTTGATTCTTGCAATTTGGGACCAAGAAGAACTACCTGCTGAATGGAAAACAGCTCTCATTGTTCCGCTACATAAAAAAGGTGACCGCCTAAAGTGTGCAAATTATTGTGGAATCGCACTGTTGAACACTGCATATAAAATACTAGCTAATGTCATACTCGCTAGGCTCATCCCGTTCGCCGAATATATCATCGGCGACTATCAGTGTGGTTTTCGTCCCAACCGTTCAACCACAGATCAATGTTTTACCTTAAGGAAGATTCTGGAAAAATGTTGGAAGTACAACATCATTCACCAGCTTTACGTGGATTTCAAGCAAGCATATGATAGCATTATCCCCGACAACCTTTGCTCCGCACTCATATGCTGTACAGATGATATTGCGCTGCTCGGACATAGACCAAGCGATATTAAGGATAGCCTCTCTCCGCTTGAAAGAAATGCTAAACGAATTGGATTATGAATTAACACCGGCAAGACTAAACTTTTAACAACATCCCAGAATATACCTTCCAGCAATCTGAATACTGGCGACTATGAAGTAGAACGTGTAGAAAACTTCAAATACCTCGGTTCTGTAATAACATCGTCAAATGACATGCAGGAAGACATTAAAGTCTGTGTTTCAGCCGCATACAGAGTTTTCTACTTATGTGATCAAAACATCTTTCGCAGTCGTGAAAACTCACACTTTACAAAGCAAAAATAAAATAAAAATTAACAAAAATAAACTTTACAAAGCATTAATCCGACCTGTGCTTACCTTTGAAAGTGAAAGCTGGATACTGACTTCCTCCGATTGTAGAATTCTATCAACATTCGAGAGGAAAGTCATACGAACAATTTATGGTCCATGTAAAGTTGC
>OY856186.1:130296077-130518262 GCA_963693315.1 Diogma glabrata
ACAAAGTGCAAATTCTCTGCTGTGATACTATAACTGCTTCGAAAACACATCGTATGTGTGCGCGTTGAAAAAATTCAATATAGAAAAACTTGTTTTCGCTTGCAACCATCACATGTACGAGCTGGTGTAAAAAAGTCTTTTTGAAGTGAAAATAAAACAAGTGCCTATAATAAGCCCGGACATTCCACTTTTTCAAAAAATTAGAGATCATTGGCAAAAAGTTGATCTCCATAAAATAGAATGCTATAGAGAAAAGGTAGAATGGTGCCTGTTTCCAAAATTGATAAATTGAAAGTAGATTAAATAATAATAGAAATAATAATTAAAAAGGAGATATCAATGCTTAAAGCATTTCAGCTGTATCGTTCAGATACGGCTGAAAGAGCGGTCTAATTAATGCAGGACTTTCATTGTTTAATTACAATTGAGGCAATATTTGTTATGTTGCGTACAAAAGCCCAAGATGTTATATCCGGACTGTAAACAGCAAACATTGAAAAGAAAATATACTTAGTAATAGTTGTTGTAATGAAAAATAATATTAAAATATGGAGGGACTGAAATCTCAAGCTCTGAGATATCAAGACTTCGGTCTGGATTAAGGATTTTGATATAGTTTTCGGCAAAAAACTTTTATGAGGACATTGCTTTTAGTTTTGGGCAGCGATGTATATCAAACATAAAACTCTTTGTTAAAGTATAAATATTTTATTTCTGTTTAGAAATTTATTACAAAACTAACAAGAAATATTAATAAGTGCCGGAAAATTATAACAGATAAATTAATATAACTTAGTGAAAAGATAAAACACCCAGCAAACTACTCAAAAACCTCTCCATTTAGCGCTTCAAGAAAATATTACAAAACCAAATATTCATGGTTCTTTCAAAATTCAAAAAATATTCTAAAAATTAAAATAAAATAAAAAATTTCAACTTTTTTAAAGTTCTAAAAACATTCCAATTATTACAAAATCAAAAATTTAAACTTTTTTCAGAAATTCAAAAATTTTTTAAATATTCCAAAAATTATAACAAAATCAAAAATTTCCATGTCCAATTTCATGTTGGATAACATTTCATGTCAAACAAATAATTATTTTCATATTGTTCCAAAAAATTAAGTAAAATGAAAATCAATCTTTTGACACACTTGACAACATTTTTTTGACAAACTTATAACGCAATAATCTAGATTTTGGTTTCACATACCAATACCGACCATCAAAATTTCTCCAAATTCAATGTTCCTATTCGCAATCACTTAAAATGAACGTTTTTAAGCAAAAAATAGGCATATTTCCTTGTTTTGACATACTTGACGATTTTTTTTGACACACTTCCCGTACAGTTATCGAACACATCGTCATTTTGGCTGTTACAATTGAGTAACCCTATTTTTGGAAACAATAATTTTTGAGATCCCTTCCAGCGGTTTTCTAGATTTCGTCGGAGTTTTTTTTAGAATCAGTAAGTCCTAAAACGTCGATAAATGGGGTAAGAATTTTATTTATGGCTCGAGAATGTAATACTTAGGACTTTCAGACCGAAGTAATATCTTTTTCTAATTCATTGGCGTTTTATTTAATGAGAGTAAAATAATTTCTCAAATAATTGCACAGTAATCGCAGTAAAAGCTCGTATGTTAAAGTTCAACTTCAAGTCGGCACGGGTTATCGTCATCCAATCGCAGTAAAACTTTTAATTTAAGTTTTTAAGGTTAATTGGAAAAAATTTAGCGGGTATGCGTATACAGTTTTGTAAAAAAATTTTTTTGCTCTATGTCTTGGGACACCCTAATATATATATATATATATATATATATATATATATATATATATATATATATATATATATATATATATATATATATATATATATATATAATATATATATAATATATATATATATATATATATATATATATATATATATATATATATATATATATAATATATATATATATATATATATATATATATATATATATATATATATATATATATATATATATATATATATATATATATATATATATATATATATATATATATATATATATATATATATATATATATATATATATATATATATATATATAATATATATATATATATATATATATATATATATGTATATATATATATATATATATATATATATATATATATATATATATATATATATATATATATATATATATGTATATATATATATATATATATATATATATATATATATATATATATATATATATATATATATATATATATATATATATATATATATATATATATGTATATATATATATATATATATATATATATATATATATATATATATATATATATATATATATATATATATATTTAATTTATACCTACACGTATAGTCTCTTTTAATAAATATAATCTATAAATTTTATACCTACCTTTATGAAAGTTCTAAACCAAACGGTATAAAATATATGCCAATTTTTGTTATGTTAATTAAAATACATTTTTTTGTTTTACATTTTTATTTTCAAAAAATTCATCATGTATATATTGAGAAATTGATGCTTTCGTATCCCCAATCGCCAGTATATATGGAGCTCTAGCAGCAGATCCTTCTAAATACTCGTCATTAGTGAGCCCGGACTGTAAAAGTAAGAAGAAAGACCGATCAAGAAATATTTGGAGCAATGCTCATTTTATTTCAATTTTTTTTTTGTATACAAACCTTTTTAAATTGTATGACACGATCTACGCTTTGCTAATCCGTTAGACGGCTTAATTTCTTGCGACCATTCGGTGAGGAATCAAGTACTCTCAATAAGTTTATGATTGATAAAATCGATGTTTCCCATTCTAAACGAAAAATTATATTAACAATTGACATGATAAATATTTTTTTAAAATACCGTTTTCTCTATCAGGCTCTGTATATAGCAATTGTTTTCCTTCATTTTTCACAACTGAAAAAACTTTCTGTTGATATGACTCCCAAATGAGTCAGATCCTTCAGCGCAGCTTGTGAGTGATCCAAAGAAAAATCAAAGGAAATCTACAAATTCAAACAGTAAACAATTTGTAATTTGACACATTAATAGATTATACCAGTTCAGGACAAAGAAAAAAGCTTTCGTCGATATTGCAATGTAACAAATAATATATTTTTCGCAGTTTCACTTTGTTCAGGAAAAGTAAGATCTTGCAATTGGCGGATTTCTTTTATGGTTGAGAAATCCAAACTTTCATCGCTATTGGATTCAATTTCGTTCGGAGACTGCAGTAGATTTTGCAGTTTTTTAAATTTTACGCGATTATTTTTTAGTTTTGTTTGTAGAAGTCCATTACTATTTTTATTAACAAGAAGGCTCTGTAATTTATAAAAGTTAAAAAAAACAGTAGCTAAAATAAATTGTATCTTACAATTTCGTTATCGTCCCCAGCCTTCAGACATCCAAATAATTCAACACAAGCTTGAGCTCCCAGAGTTTGCTCCTGAACTGTTGGGCTTTTACCATAGGTTTCCTGGAGGTGGGATGCCAAGAATAAAACTACTTTTCGCCGCGCGACTTTTTGAAGGATGCCTGTTTTTCTGTAGTTTTCGACTGTTTCTAAGCTACAATTTTGTTTACAAATGAACGCTTTGAAACTCTGTTAATTCAGAACGCAGTTTAAAATATCAAATATATTTTTAATTAAATTTTAAAAATTACCTCTGAAGTAATGAGTATATGGAAGGACCTGTTGCTGCATATGTCCTTTTCAACAATAAAGAAGAATTAATTTGCGGAGTTTGGCTTTGCCTTTGTGTTTGAGAAAATGAGCAAAGCCAAATACTATTGCTTTAGGTTATTATGTCTGTGCCAATGCACAAATTTAGAATGGTTTTTGTTTTTATATTTAGACAAAAATCGGGGTGTAAATGAAACTGGTTCACATACAACAAGAATATATCCTCCGGTATCGAGACGTCATTATCATTTATTCATTACTATTTTTTTGAATAAAAATATGTAGTAATAATAGATTTTATCAGGTTATTTAATGAATATTTCAGAACTATCGAATGGCACGGCACGATAGTTTTCATTCGATTACTCCCAACACTAATAAGAATATTGTGTAAATATTGCAGGTTTTCAACGTAGTACTGCCTTATTCTTGACGATATGGGTGTTTCGGGGTACCATAGTGTAATATTTGGTGTAGGGTGAATCCTAAGAGACATACACGTAGGAAAACAAACATGCGAATGACGATTTGATCCAAATGAAAATAAAATTTTTGAGAAACCAACTTTTAGCTAATCGCAAGTAGTTTCATTCATTAATCGCTCAAGAAAAAAATCTTCGTACGTGTTTTCTCTTTAACATTCCCGCCATACTCTTCGCCGATTATTACACTCACGTAACCTGAAACACGTAAGAAAAAACAACCCGTATAAGCATGGATCAAGTACATGTTTACTTTAAAATTAAACCGAATCACATATCGTCAGCTACAGAGCATTTAAGTGCAACTACAATTTAGAAAAAAAGAAGCTCACAAAACGATTTATTGTTCTATGCTCGGTTGCTTGAACATTTACTAAATGAGACTTAGCTAAATCGTCAATAAGAAATATCTCTCAAACCTTTTTCACGCCATTTTTTGACAAAAACAAACAAACATTTAACTGAATAACAAGATAAGAAAACTTGATTCTATTAGCCTTATTCAAAGGTCCAATTGCAATCAAAATACGCAAAACTAGTTAAATGGAGAATTAAAAAAGTTATCGGAGTTTTAAATGTTCAAGCAACCGGGCAGTAACAAGCTCCGCAGTGCTGGTTGTATTACCAAATTTATTTACTTGTACTACGCGTGCATTTATGCCGTGCAAAAATGTTATGAAAATTCCGCTTTTTATTTTCAACATGACTGCACAAATCTTTCTTCAGAAATGAAATTTTATTCAATTTCTATACCAAACACACTTAACGCAATAAAAATAGCGGTAATTTTTTGCTATCTTGTACTAATTTGGTATAGAAATGGTTATTTTCAATTTATAAATCTCCAAACTTTATATGATTAGAAAATAAATTGAATACCAAACATTGATAAATGCGGCGCGGCACTTTGAAATAACAATGCTTTTGCCTGAGCTTATATTATTTGGTGTAAAATTGGGAAGTTATAAATTATCTGAATACTTTGCACTTTATAAAATTCAATACCATTTTTCGCATACATATACTTTATAAACAGAACGTTATTAAAAAAGTATCAATTTTAGACTAAAATTTTCAACAGTGCATGCATGTATTCAATTGTGTATCAATGTGTCGTGTGTGAATGATATGATTCCATACAGGTGTGCAATATTCTGATGTTGAGTACACAAGAGATAATGCTGAAATTCTAAGAGTACTTGCAGTGGCTCCCCAACTGGTTTCTGACAACTTTTGAATTATATTGGTTCTTGATTTTACCTTATTACTTAATTTCAAACAATGATCTTTAAATGTGAGAGATCTATCTAGAGTGACTCCTAAGTATATAGGTTTTTTAATTAAACTTCCTCTTATGTATACATTCAAAGTATCCTTGCGTTATTATATGATAAATGAAAGAATGATACTTCAGTTTTCGTAGGGTTTACTTTCAAGCACCAATTTTCATAGTAATCAACCAGAATTTCCAAGTCAGATGATAAAACTAACTCAGCTTCCTGTGTCGCTTTTGGATTACAAGCAAACTGTATTGCTATCACTAAATCGTCAGTATATATAAACTTTCGAGATAATGTATCAGGCATATCACTGGAATAGGCATATCAAATTGAATAATATGGGAGCGAGAACAGAACCCTGTAGTAGATCATTACAAATATATCGAGTTTTACTTCTCTTATTTCCCAAGTGTACCTCAATTTTTCCTTTGGCGGGGTTGACAGGAAAATAAACACTCGTTTTTGGCAGTATCTAAAAAACTAAGCAGTCGAAAATTCACTGACATTTTGTTAAAAAACATTTTGTTCTTTTTCGATTTTTCTAAACCAAACCATTCCGTAAAAAAAATTGTTTTGCTATTTCCTTATCCATAAAATATAGATAATATCCTTATCCATAACATATTGATAAAAACAATTATTTGAAATTTTTTTGTTATCAGCAGGCGAGGGAAATTTAATAACTGTAGAAATTTTCAAGTTGATCGCACTTTTAGTTTGTGAGTAATTTGATTATGTAGAATTTCGGATGGACACCGAAGTCTCACCAATAGGGTACCGTTTTTACTTGTTCAAAGTACGCAACCCTAAAAACGCCTCTTTGTTAATATGACATATTTAGAGTAACGATAGAACAAGTAAAAAAAAGTTAAAAAGGTGAATTTCACTACACTAGTGAATTTGAACCCAACGACAGAATTTGAACCCAACGTGAATTTGAACCCAACGACTTTAAAATTAAATATCTCAAGAACACGAATTAATGCCTCTTTGTAAATTTGATATATTTTAAAGGAAGGTTAGAACTATATTTAAAACATAAAAAAATTTAAAATTTAATTGATTTTAAAATTTTTTGTTAATGGAAGTTGTTTGAAAAAATGAAGAAAAATTCGAATTTCAGCCGTACTAAAAATCTTTAAAATTACATATCTCAAGAACAAGAATTTTAGCCTCTTTGTAAATTTGATATATTTTTGAGTAAGGATAGAACTATTTTTAGAAAAAAAATTAATTAAATCCCAATTGATCTTTGACCCTAGCGCCATCTTTAAAAAAGTTTTTTTAATATTTTTATTTAAAAACTAATTATAAAAACTGTAAACTAATTTTTTTTCAAACGAAGCTAATTAATCATCTATCAAACAAAAAAAGTTTGATGAAATCGGTATAGCCGTTCTTGAGCTATTTAATTTCAAAGTTACATCGGATTGACAGAATTTTCATTTTTCATGCATGTTGGGGTGCCCCCTTTGCTCAAACTATGCACTTTAAAAAATTTTTAAAATAAGTCGTATTTTTTATTTTGTCCATACTACTTATATGCCAAGTTTCAGGAAAATCAAAAATGGTCAAGTTTTCACAACTCTGTCTAGAACACGTTTTTCATCTATTGTAGGTCACAAAAGCGAAATAAAAAAATTGTATGAAATTTCCATACAAAGTTGTATGGAAAATGTCGACCATTTTTTGTTCTTTTATGTGCTGCATTATGATAATTTTTTTTATATTATGCTTAATATGTACTCATTAATACTTTACAAACAAATTAAAATTGTTTAATTGTATCTTATGTAGAAATTTAGCGATTTTTCTTCTCCATTTAGCGTTTCAAGAAAATATTACAAAATCAAAAATTCATATATCTTTCAAAATTCCAATAATATTCTAAAAATTAAAATGAAATCAAAAATTGAAACTATTTTTTCAAAGTTCAAAAAACATTCCAAAAATGATTACAAAATCATAGATTGAAACTTTTTTCAAAATTCTAAAACTATTGCAAAAATTATAACAAAATCAAAAATTGAAACTTTTTCTAATATTCTTAAAATATTGCAAAAATTATAACAAAATCAAAAACACAAATTTTTTTTCAAAATTACAATTACAATTGTACAATTGTAATTACAATAACGAAAATTATAACAAAATCAAAAGTACAAACTTTCTTCAAAATTCCAAAAATTATAATAAAATCAAGCATTTAAACATTTTCAAAATTCTAAAAATATTCCGAAAATTCTTACAAAATCAAAAATTGAAACTTTTTTCAAAATTCTAAAACTTTTTTAATACACAAATTCAAAAACTCAAGCTTTTTCTAAAATTCTAAAAATATTGCAAAAATTATAATAAATTCAAAAATTAAAACTTTTTCAAAATTCTAAAAATATTGCAAAAATTATAACAAAATTAAATATACAAACTTTTTTTAAAATTCCAAAAATATTTCAAAAATTATAATAGAATCAAAAATACAAATTTTTTTCATAACTCAAAAAATATTACAAAATCAAAAATTGAAACTTTTTTCAAATCAAAAATTCAAAAAACTTTTTCCAAAATTCTAAAAATTATAACACCGTCAAAATACAAACTTTCTTCAAAATTCCAAAAATTATAATGAAATCAAACATTTAAACTTTTTCAAAACTCTAGTAATATTCTTACAAAATTCTTACAAAATCAATAATACAAACTTTTTTCAAAATTCCAAAAATATTTTAAAAATTATAACAAAATCAATAATTTCCATGTCCAATTTCATGTTCGATAACATTTCATGTCAAACAAATAATTAATTTCATTTTTTTCCAAAAAATTGAGTAAAAAATGAAAATCATTCTTTGTATCATCATTCTTTGATCATTATCCACTGAACCTAATGATCCAGAACCACTTACCCATGCACATTTTTTAACAGGAAAGGCAATAACTGCACCACCTGATCCCTTTTTATTAGATATACCAAATATTCGTTTATCCGCATGGCAAAAAATAAACAAAATTTAACAACATTTCTGGAACAGATACTCTAAAGAATATAATCATACGCTGCAACAACGTCAGAAATGGCAACACTCATCACCAAATTTGAAAGTGAACGATGTTGTTTTAATTATGGATGAAAATCTTCCTGCATCAAAATGGTTATTAGGATTAATTGTTGAAGTATTTTTAGTAAATGACAATAAAGTAAGAGTAGTATCAGTAAAAGCAAAAAATAATATTTTTAAGAGACCAGTATCTAAGGTTTGCAAATTACCAGTAAATGACTATAGATAACAAATAATTTTCTAATTTATATTAAATTACAAAAAAAAATGTTTTTATAAATGAAATTTCATATTTATTTTGTAAATTACTTTAAGTTTTTCATTTGAAAGTCGAGCTTTCAACGGGGTCGGCATGTTAAGTAGTAACTTTGAAATAACCGATATTATTATAGTACTTTAAAATTTATAATAGATGTCTCTTTTATTTTTAAATTTTATATTCTCTCTCTGAATAATGTAATAAACAGTCTTCTTTGTACCGTAGAACGAAAAACATCTTTTCTCTCTTTAACAATAAAATACTAAATAATAATAAATAATAAAAAAATGAAACTACAGTCCACGCTTGCAGCGTATCTAATAAAAGTATTTGTGAAAGTATGAACAGGATTATAAAATTTTCAACCGAAATTCATAAATAAATTCGTAAAATTAATAAATATAATAGTTATTAATTGCGATAACTTTGATCAATACTTCATAAACTCCTTTTCGTAAGATTCATAAATACGTTTATTAGTACTCATATGCATATTATAATATTTTTTATTTCATACTGATATCTTAAACGACATTTTTCGGATTATTTATAGTACAAAAAGGTGAACTTTAAAGTCCTTAACATTTTTTTAAAGTACTAGGGCTTTATAAAATTATACGTCAGTTGTTGCCATAACAATAATTCAAACTTTTAGAAAACATTTTCCATTGCTCGTTTTAAAAACGAGTTTAATTTACAATAATTGGCAATGTTTATATCATCCTTAGCACGTAGTGTTGATTTCAGCGTAGAAAATTTTGACCACAATGAGGAAGATTTCAACTTTTTTGACTATAATTATTATAATTTTTTGTTAATGTTAAATGTTATTTTTCTACTTTTCAAAATTAGGTACTTACCTTATTAGAAAAATAAGCTAAAAGGACATCTGGGTCAATCCATTTGAAATCACCCAAATAGAATAAAATTTGTTGCTCAACATTTTTGATTTTCCTAATTTTTTTACCAGTTAATTCCGTATACTAGGCGAGTTTAAAACTGTATTAAGAAAAAATTTTAAGCTCATACTTTTTTTTTGGCGGCCATTTTAAGTTTGCTTCGTAACCGTTTTTCGGCCGAAAACAAGTTTTGCGAAAATGTACCTAGCTCTGTTAATTTCATAGATACCAACACAAAATAAAAACCTAAATTATCAAAATGATGTTCTAGATTTTATTTTCTTATGTATTTTTACCTAAGTAGTTTGGAAAGTAAAGAAAAAAATTCACAACTATAAATTGAAATTTTACTTAAAACGGCAGTTTTAGTATTTCGAATTTCTTAAAAGGCTCACCTTAAGTTTTTTTTTTTGCAAAGGTGTAATATATGACTACTTGATTTAGCAGTTTCAAGCTTGAGAGCCTTGTCCTTTTTTATATATAATTTTTCAAAAATGGCCAAATTGGCAAAAATCGAATTTTTGCAATACTTCAAAATGGAATATCTCAAAAGGGACTGAATGAAAAATTTTGAAATTAATACAGATAAAATTTTATTATGATATAAACATATGCTACAAATTTGGTGACTGATATCCAGCTGATTCCAGATCTGTAGGGCATCAAAGTTGGCCAAAAATTGCATTTTTCGCACACAAAATGTAACGGTAATTAACGGTAAAAATATATTGACTTAATATTTAACAGTAACAAAATGTTTTAGTAACTCATTAAATTCAACTCAAGTAATTCTATTCGCACACAAAATGTAACTGTAATTAATGATAAAAATCTTCATTGTAACTTAATATACAAAATTTAATTGAAACTAAGTATGTTACACAAAATAGTTGCATATGTACATTTCATCACTGAGCTTGATACATTTATAATTTCCTCAAAGTATTAAAGAGTGTCGAAATTTCGGTGCATAATTTTTCTGTTATGTTGTGCGTTCTTCTTGAAACCGTTGTTAGTTCTGTAGGGCTAATCTTCCTCACAACTTTACTTGCTGGAACCCACACCATGTCATGTTTAGATATATGGAAGACAGTTTTGGGGCCAGGTGGATGGAGAAAATGAACTAATATATTGTTATTTTGTTCGCTCTTATCTTTAACCTTGCCCAGCCACCACTGATCTTCGTAAATGCATGCAACATAGTCCATGTTTGTAAGTGAAGATGTGTTAGTAAACACAATTGAAGTTTTGTGCTCATCAAATTCTGTTTATATGGATGTTATGTAACATCTGATTTTATTGTCACTGATTGGAACGAATCGATGGTACCCTCTTGTTCCTGTTACAGGCAAGCAAAGTTGAAATCTTTTTGTTAGTTTAGCTTCAGTTAGCTTAATTTCTTCGGAAGAGACAAAAATGTATTTTATTCCTGTTATATTTTCGTTGCAATATTTGAACATGTCTTGTGGAGTTACAATTTGATCATTGTAAGGTCTTCTTAAGCTGGCTCGTGTTATTTCTCTTTTAGTGGTACCACCTATACCATCACAAGAATTTTTTCCGTGAGAAGTAGCGAAGAAATTCCATTCAGCTATCAGCCCAAAATCATTTTCATGTTGGCACACATTTATGAAATTTTTTTTGTTTTTATATTGGCTACTGGAACCATCGCTGAAGTACATAATCTTCTTGACTTCGGGTAAAACATTTTTCACTTCATTGATAAGATGCTTTTGAAATTCATAAACTGTAGAGGTGTCATGAATTAGGTAGTCACTTATCATACAAATACTTTTACAGCAAATTTCACCTTTTTTGAAATAAAAAACAAAAGGATGTAAAGTAGCCTGGTTGTTAGTCCAGTGGTAGCTTTGAATTTCATCCTGAACACAAAATGTAAAATTTTCTGAAAAATCACCGATGACCAAACATTCACTGTCTTTGAGATTGTCTTTAAGTTCTTTGAAATGAATTGATTGAACTTTTGAAACGAAATGGTGAGATTTTAGATTTACTATCTCTTCCACAAGAAGATTTATGAACTCATCATTTGGAAGTAGTCGGGTGATAAGGTCGGCTCTGTCAGTTTGCACCCACTGTTTAAATGCTACCTTCTCCGGTAAATTGTCAATTTCTTTCATTAGAACTTCCAGAAGTCCTTTTGATCCAGGACATTCTGAACACTTGTCCAGCATGCAACATTCATTCTCAATGTTACACACAAGAAATTCCATCAAGTCTCTGTAATTTACTTTGAGCTTGGCTCCTTCAATCATGAGCTTCACGTTTTGATGGTATTTACAGACACACACTATGTGTGCCAGATGATCCTGGAAGTACACACCATTTTGGTCGCAGATCACAGAACATTGACCGTCCAATTTTGTGGTTAGGGTATTTTGGTTTGAAAAGGCTAAATAGCTCATTTAAAGTCAGTAGAATTAATCGTTTTTGTTTTTGGACTCTAACATTGTCAATGACTGTTGAAACAAACTCTTTTTTTCCAGGGCACAACCGACTGTTTTCATCATCTTCGTAAAATTCTATTACATTTTTTATGACTTCTTCATCTATTTTTTTATATTTCTTTTTAGACAGATGTGGGAGGATACCTTGCTGTTTTACAAGTTCTCTTGCTAATTTTACAATATAGTCGGATATCCCAAATTCTTTTACTATTTTATTTCTTGACCATGAATCAGGCAAAAGGCTGATAATTTTTATTTTATCCTCATTATTGGCCAAACTGCACTTTTCTTTAAGTTTTTGTATCAACATATTGTATTCCTTTTCTGTTGAGCTATAACCTGCCAGGTCTTCTTCATTTAAATCTTCATGAAAGGATTCTTCTATTTTCCTCTTTACAGCATTTGTTATTTGAACAGTTTTTTTCTTTAAGGCTGAATGCCTTTGTTCTTTATTTAATTTAGCTACCTTAGATAAAGGTGACAATTCTTAAGAGTCACAAATTGAGCTAACTTTCTGTAAAGTGGTTTCATCGACTACCTCATACGCTGCAGGCATGAAGTCAGTATCTTTTTCCATTTGAATATCTGAAAAGTCCGTCTCTTTTGCAAATATTTTTGAATAACAATTTGAGCAAAGAGCTTTTCCAGGTATTAAAATAACTTCAACATTTTTGTCCTTAGAAAGATGATCAAGAAGAATTTTTCTCAATCCATTTTTAATTGGCTTTTGATGTGCATTCATTGGATCACAACATTTTCTTCCAAAGATGTGGTTGAACTTGTCTAAATATTTAATTTTATGATAATTGCAAATATTACTTATTTCATTTCTAACTCTCAATTTTAATAATTTTTGTTCATCTAAAGGACCTACCTTATCCGAAGTATTTCATTTGGAACAGATTTATAGTGTTGTTTCCGGTCAAATGCACATTCTACCTAATTTTTTTTGTGTGCCGGTGAAATTAAGTAGAATGTGCATTTGACCGGACCTACCTACGGGTACGTATTTTGGTCCGCTGAATCCGAATTCGAGGTCAGTTTGACCCCTACACCCTCGAAATTTCGAGATAACTTCGAAAAACCGCATTTGCCAAATTTAACGAAAAATGCCAATTGTGGCCGAAAAAATTAAAATTTTTTCATAAAAATTAAATCCCATATTAAGACTATTAAAACACATGTTTCCTGAAATTTTCATGAAAATTCGACGATTTTTCCGCCCCTTATCATAAATTTAGTAAAAAAAAATTTTTACTTTTCTCGAAATTTCGAGGGTGTAGGGGTCAAACTGCCCTCGAATTCGGATTCAGCGGACCAAAATACGTACCCTTAGGTAGGTCCGGTCAAATGCACATTCTACTTAATTTTTTTTGTGTGCCGGTGTTATTAACAAAAGATATACATATAGAAAATCCCACAAAAATATATTTGATAATCTGGACGTGTTTAATTTCTTAATATGAGCATTGAGAAAAACAAAAACAAAAACCTAAAGGTGTTACAACAACTTATTTGACTGATTTAACTCAAATGGTTTACAAACATTTTCGTTGATAAAAGTTGTTCTTACAACACTATTAGAAACCTAATTAAATATCCAACTATTTTTGTCCTAAAATAAAAAACCTGATTTCATTTCGTCTATCTTCATAATATTGACATGAAAACAAGTAAAGAAAAAGTTTTAAATTGTTCTGAAGAAATACAGAAAAAGTAGTTGTTACAAACAATACAATTTTAAGTAATTTAAACTTAAAATAATTTAATTTAAACCAACCAACTAACTAATCAACAAAAATACGATAAAACTTTTCGATAACACAAAAACTAAGTAAATTAAAAAATAACAATTTAGACGATAATTTTTTTTTGCTGTCAGATATTTTATTTTTCATTCCTACAAACTATGGTATTTAAACAGTAGGCTTTGTTTTTACTGTCGGCAATTCTTCTTGTCGTCGATAATTTTGCTTTGTCGTTATGAAAATTCTTTGTTGTCATTTTTTCTTCTAACAAAATGAAATAAAATTTTATCTTAGTAGGCGCATAAATGCTATAAATTTGTAATTTATGTTTGACAAATAAACATAAACAAGCAATCATTTATGAATGAAAACGGACATTTTTATTATTTGCAATTTTACATAATTTTTTATAAGCTTAATAATTTGTAGAAAAAACTTTATTTAGAAACTAATAATTATTATCTTTTAAATAAAATTATAATTTAAAAAAAATTATCTCATTAAATACCACTCTTCATTGAAATTTTTGTCTAAAATTTTTCAATTTTACTCATTAAATTATTTTTAAGCAACACTGCTCAATCAAACCACTACTTAAACCACTCGTCCTTCGGACTCGTGGTTTATTGTGCGCTTTGATTCGCAGTGTTGCTAAATAATTTAATTCGTAAAATCAAAAAATTTTCGAAAAAATTTCAATGACTCGTGGTATTACAACCGAAAATTTTCTTACTTTTTTTTTTAAATTGTTATGTATTATAGCTGTTGTTTCTTTTGTTTTGTCTTGTAATCATTTTTTTGGAGTAATTTTAATGTAAAGAATAAAGATTCACGTGTTTATAGTTGAATAAAAAGATGCTGATTATATTATCTGTTGTACCAGGACATTCAAATCCGGCTATCAGAAGATTACGCAAATGTAAACTAATTATGTATAAATAATGTTTATAGCATAATTTAGGATCAGTTTTGTTAAGGTCAAATGTTATACAATTTTCCCATCGTACTAATGTACTAGGTATAATAACAAAAATATTGATATTAGCTGGATTACTCTCTGTTCATATTATATTAAGATTATGTTTCGGTAGGAAACCCAACCTAACTTAACACTAAAATAAAAGTGACATATCAAAATACCGCGTATCGTCAATATCATATTTGATATTAACTTTTGTAGCTTATGAAATTAAAATTATAAACCAAAGAAGAGGTAAACCATGGAGTGAAGCGAAAATAAAGGAAACGTTATAAATATTAATCGAAGAAGATTTAGATCAGTCCTGCAATTGTTTTTAAACACCAAAAAATAATTATAAATTTTATTCTTGAATGTCCTGCAATTGTTTTTAAACACCAAAAAATAATTATAAATTTTATTCTTGAATGTCTCTGTTTTAAAATAATGCTATTTTAAACAGTTCCATATGATAACCATAAATACACACACTTGAATTTAGTAAAGTTCAGACACGAAGCTTACAAGACCAAAATGATAAGAAAACAACATTTTTACATATTCCATAAAATGGCATTTACCTATCATATAATAAATTCGTTTTACACTGTCGATATTATACTTTATTTCATAAGAATTATAATCTACTAGCTAGAAATCTCCAAAATAGCAAATTTAAAATAATTGCTATGATAGTTCGATTTCACACCGTTGCTATTATACTTTAATAATATATACCATATTTTAGTTTTATTTAAAAGCATAAATTTAACAAAATGCAATCAAATTTTAAAACGGTACGTCAATTTAAAAGTTATATTTTATTATATTATTGTTTAGTTGTGAATTATTGTTTAGTTACCCATTTTTTATAAATTTTTTATCGATGAATATTTGAAGTTAATTTTGATCATAAAACGGCTAGTTAAAAGAAAATTATTAAAAAACTTAAAAAGGAGGACTTGACAATAATAAATTAATTAAAAGTAAGACTATAATTAAAATTGAATTAAATATTCAAGTCACACAAAAACGTACGGTCAGCTGTTTTTGATAATATTCAATACAAAATTTGAAAATTATACCCGTTCGATAGCAGTAACAGACTATCAGTTTGATAATTCATAGTATTGTTACTTCTGATGCAAATCATTTCTTTAACCAGCAATTTATTTATGTTCCATTCTCTTTTTAAAAGTCTCGTATTTCTTTTGTAAATGTAGGCATCATGGAGTTGAAATTTAAATACCTGCCCGAACCTGTTTGTTTATGGGACCAATCAGTGATTACATAGCCATCTTCTTGTATAATAATTAAGCAGTCCAAAAATGGAATTTTTACTTGATTAGAAGGTATGGCAGTAATTATGTCATCTACATATCTGAAGAAGACCAGAATCGTGAACCAAAATTTCTTATGGGAGTACTTCCTCCAATTTTTCTAATACAAGATTAGCAATTCCCAGTAATAGAGATCCCGTAAGCGTAAATCAGTGTTGTCGATAGAATTTACTGTTAAATTGGAAAACATTGTTATCAAATAGCCATTTATGTATTAAGGGCGCAAAATAGATCTTTTTTGCATGGGAGTGAAGTTGTTGCAAGAGGAGTTAGGCGAGGCAACAAATACTCTACGCCCAAATTACATACAAGATTTTTTGTAAGAGTAAGATTCTGTATTATTTGCATAAATAAAAATACATATTGTTTAAACACAAGATAATCTTGGCTGTTATATTTCCTAACTCAAAATATAAAAAAATTAGTAGAATTATATTTTTTTTTTTTTTTTTTTTTCTTTTAAAAAGAGAGAGAACTTCTGTCTTTATCGACCTGTTTATTTTAATGTTTTGTTTTAGTCTCTTTTTTTCTCAGAGTTCCGGATTCTAGGTCGAATTATACTTAATATCCCGTGATAATTGCAAAAATATTCCAGAAAATATAGATGCATACCGCAAATCAAATGCCCAAATAGAGTAACTAATTAATTAACAAATTTTTATTAAAATGAAATAAATGATGCTATCGCTTCCTTGGCAGATGATTAAGAGAGCTTACAAAAAAAGTTAAATACTATAACCTAAATTCTATGCACATAAAATTCTTTACAACTTGTAGCGCGAATTTCAAAATTGTGACTTTGTGCAATATTTTTAAATGAAAGGTAATAAAATATTATAAACTACTAGTTGTAAAGTTAATTAAATAGTATAAAATGTGTATAATTTATTTATATAAAACATAATGAATCTATTCTATAGTTATTTTCTATTTAGATATTTCAAACAGCTGATCGATATAAAGAACGAATTCAATTCCTTTTAATAATCAGTATTAAGTATGTGTATTAGAACTACTTCGGTCTGAAAGACCTAAGTATCACATTCATGAGCCAAAAGTGAAATTCTTACCCCCACTTTTCTGGTATTTCTCGACGTTTTAGGACCTACTGATTCTAAATAAGCAAAAAAAACATGTATGTTTGTCTGCCGGCCGGCCTTCACAACCCACGAAATCTAGAAAACCGGAGCGATTTCAAAATTTTTTTTCTAAAAATAGGGTTACTCAATGGGAAGAGCCGAAAGGACGATGTGTTCGATAACTGCACCGGAAGTGTGTCAAAAAATTCGTCAAGTGTGTCAAAACAGGGAAATTTTCATATTTTTTGCTTTAAAAACTTTCATTTTAAGTGATTACGAGGAGGTACATTGAATTTGGAGAAATTTTGATGGTCGGGATTGGTATGTGAGACCAAAATCTAGATTATTGCATTATAAATTTGTCAAATGTTGTCAAGTGTGTCAAAAGAAAGATTTTTATTTATTTTTTACCCAAATTTTTTGGAAAACAAAATTAATTATTTGTTTGACATGAAATTTTATTATTATTATTGAGAATTATGGCATTATATAAGTTTGTCAAAAAAATAATGTCAAGTGTGTCAAAAAACGATTTCATTTATTTTTTTAGATAATTTTTTGGAAAAAAAAATCTAGCTGTTTGTTTACGTAAATATAATTGAACATGGAAATTTTTGAATTTGTTATATTTTTTGAAATATTTTTGCAATTTTGAAAAAGTTTCAATTTTCGATTTTGCAAGAATTTTTGGAATAGTTTTAGAATTTTAAAAAATTTTAAATTTTTGATTTTATTATAATTTTTATAATTTTGAAAAAGTTTCAATTTTTGATATTGTTTTAATTTTTGCAATATTTTTAGAATTATGGAAAAAATTTAAATTTATGAATTTTTAAGAATTTTCGGAATATTATTAGAATTTAGAAAAAGTTTAAATATTTGATTTTATTCTAATTTTTGGAATATTTTTAGAATTTTGGTAGAAAATAGAATTTTTGAATTTTATATATATATTTAGAATTTTGAAAAAAGTTTCAATTTTCGATTTTGTAAGAATTTTTGGAATATTTTTAGAATTTTGAAAAACTTTCAATTTTTGATTTTATTATAATTTTTATAATTTCGGAAAAAGTTGCAATTTTTGATATTGTTAAAATTTATGCAATATTTTTAGAAATTTTTAAAAAAGTTTTAATCTTTGATTTTGTAATAATTTTTGAAATATTTTTAGAATTTTGTGTGAAAAAATTGGGAATTTTTTATTTTATTTAATTTTTACAATATTTTTGGAATTTCGAAAGAAATATGAATTTGTGATTTTGAAATATTTTCTCGAAACGCTAAATGGAGAGGTTTTTGAGTAGTTTGCTGATTGTTTAATTTTTTCACTAAATTATGTTAATATATGCTCTGTTATAATTTTCCGACAACGTTAGTTTCGTAATACATATCTAAACAGAGATAACAAATACATGTACTTTAACAAAAAGTTATGTTTGATATACATCGCTGCTCAGAACTAAAAACCATGTCCTCATAAAAGTTTTTTGCGAAAACTATATAATCCTTAAACTTACCTACAAAATCCTTAACTCAGACCGAAGGGTTGATATCTCAGAGCTTGAGATTTCAGCCCCTCCATATATTCTACTTCAAAATTACGTGTATAATAGTTATTTAGGTATCAAGGGCATTAATTATAAGGATGCTATTTACCAAGGGAAACGTTTACTACCCTTCTGGCCCGAAGGTTAATAAGTTTCACAAGGTAATTGACATCTAATACTTCACGTGATATATAAATAATTTTATGTTTTACTACTAAAAACATTTATTAAACTAAAACATTTATTTTTATAAAGTATTTGATGGCATGATTTTTCGTTTTAATTGATCAAGCTAGTTATTTTTCGTTTCAAATTGTATTGCTGGGGTATTGTTATTCGCTTTATGTAAATAATGTTGTTTATAACTTAACAAAACAAAAGTTTATAATGAAAACTAGGTCTATTATGAATCCATTACTCCCTCTTATAATTCCCTTGGGAATTAAGAATCTAAACGACTTATAATAAATCAGTAAAACATAAAAATATGATATAATGCAAATATAAATTTATGTAGTATGAGTTTAAATTCAAATATTCAAATTAAATTGTTGTTGTTGTTAACGTTAAACTGTTTTAATTCAGATGGTAGTGTTTGAAATGTACTGCGGAGCAACATAAATTCAGATGGTAGTCTTGAAAATGTGTTGCATGGCAACATACTGCCCCGGTTAAGCAGTTAATAGCTTAACTATTCAATGGTTAGTTTGCAGAATTTAGTTACTTGACGTTTTAATTCTTTATTGCTGGTTTTCAATGTAACTACCCACACGCTACTGTCTTGGCCAGGATGAACCCTAATAACTCGACCTCTTGACCATGACATCGATGCTGTATTTTCTTCTTTGATCAAAACGAGCTCACCTTCTTTAAAGTTCAGATGTTGATGCTGCCATTTAGATCTTTTCTGTAGTGTAGTGAGATATTCTACATGCCATCTGCAGAAGTTCTCATATTTCTCTCACCTTCAACATAACGTTATTTGTGTCGTATCAGGTACCGCGAAAAGTGATTTACCAATCAAAAAATGACCCTGAGTTAATATGTCTAAATCATCTGGATCATCATAAGCTGGAGTTAATGGCCGTGAGTTGACTATGGCTTCTATTTGGATTAATAACCTTTGCAGCTCTTCAAACGTTGGTGCGGGCTCAACCAATACTGGTCATAAATACGCTTTTATTGATTTAACTCCAGCTTCCCATATACCACCAAAGTGTCGAGCTGATGGAGGTATAGTATGCCATTCTATTTTGTGTGCAGCAAGATGCGTAGATACCGCCTCATTATGCAAGTGTGATGATATGACTGAGAAGAATTCATCGAATTTTCTTCGAGACCCAATGAAATTAGTGGCGTTATCACTTTATATTGTCTTCAGGAGCCCTCTTCTTCGTGTTAAACGCCTCAATGATGCGATGAACGCATCCGTAGACAAATCACTTACATCTTCAAGGTATATAGCTTTTGTTGTCATACAGATATATAAGCAAATGTATGCTTTTAGTCTCTTGGATCCTCTACCTTTTTTGGAACTTATTGTTATAGGACCAGCATGATCTACTCTAACATTTAAAGACGCACGGTTACCCTTGACGTAGGTAGGTTTCCCATAATTTATTCGCTTAATTTTGGGCGACTTTTTATGCAATGAACGCAGCTTCTTGATATACGTTTTATCATGTCCCGTGCCTCAATAATCCAATATTTTGTTCTGGATATAAACAATAATGCAGACGGATTTGGATGTAAATACTTAAAATGCAGGTATTGTACAATCTTTTCAGTTAGTTCATGTTCCCTTGGTAGGATAACTGGATGTTTCATGGGATTTCCAACACTTGATTTTTTCAGGCGACCTCCTAATAAAACGTTCTCATCAATGATTGGATAAAGCGATGACAATGTACTACTTTTTTTAATTTGCCTCTTGTTTTTCAACCGATATATTTCATCTGGATATGCTTCTTGTTGACACCGTTTTATGAGTAAAATTTCACTTCTTTCCAAATGTTGACTGGTTATGTACGGCACATCTTCTTTTAAACATAATTCTGCAAAGCGAACACAATTACTTATTATTCATAATATCAAGCTGTATGAGGAATATTTATTAATAATGTTTTTTATCAACAAGGTGTTGTGTTCAGTAGTGACTGCGCTAATTGCTGTTAAAACATTTTTTCTTCTTGCGGCGTTTGTATTTTCTACAGGAACATATTTATAATATGACCAATGAGTTGAAGATTTTTGCAGAAATTCTTGGCCATTCCACAAGATTCTTTAGTTTAACAGCTCCCTTGGCATCATACCGCGGCTTGCATAATCAGCAGGGTTCAAAGTTGTTGGTACGTGGTTCCAATAGTTTATTGGTAGTGTATCTATAATGGAACTAGTTCTATTAGCAACAAAACTCTTTAAATTTCTTTCTTTACAAAACACTTTAAATTTCTTGGTACATCTGATAACCATGATATAACGACATTAGAATCCGTCCAAGCATAAACTGAATCCAATGATACTTCAACAATTCTAACGATCTTGTTCAGCAATTTTGTTAAAATTTTGTCAATTTTGTTTGTTACTCATTGTCCTTGAATAAACAACCGCGGAATATGCCTTTTCCGACGCGTCACAAAACTCATGAAATTGAACACTCTGTGTTGACACCATTTGAATATACCATGGAATGCGTACACCTGTAAGTGATATTAAATGGTTTCTGGCAATATACCAACTTTGTTGAATGTTGTCAGGTAATAGATCGACCCGATTATAATTTATTCAACCATAGCGATTGAAGTAAGATGGAGGTTAAGGCATCATCATTTATTAACCAGCAAATACCTAGTGTTTTGACAAACACGTCAGGATCTTCAATCGAAATAGAATCTCGGTTTTTCTGCCGATATTTTGCTTAGAAGAGCTGAACTATTTGAGGTCCACTGTCTTAGTGAAAACCCTTCCTTTTCTAATGTGGTTGATAAATCAGTGACTATTTTATGAGCTTCTTCAACTGTATCACATCCTGACAATAGATCATCTACATAGAAATCTGATTTAATTATGTTTGTTAATTTTGAGCACAATTCACTACTGTCGTTTATGATTTCGTGTAAACACCGGATAGCAAGATATGACGAGCTGACTAGACCATAGGTGATAGTGTTCAGTTTAAAACGTTGCATTTTAGTATTTGCATTTTCTCGCCACATAATTCTTTGTTGATATTGATGTTCGGGATGAACAATTATCTGGCGGTACATCTTTTCAATATCTGAAATAAATGCAATTTTATGTTTGCGAAACCGAATCAGAATTGAAAACAGACCATCCTGAATAACTGGACCTATCATTAGAGTATCGTTTAAAGATAAACCCGAAGATGACTTGCAGGAACCATCAAAAACTACACGTAATTTTTTCGTTGTTGTGTTCTGATCGGATATACGTGTCATGTGCCCAAGCTTCTCGTATACTCTTGCTTAAAACAGATATACTAGTCACGAAGATTCTCATCTTTTTGGAATTTAAAGTGCTGCCTAGATTTTCAAAGTTGTTTTTAAACGGTAATTGCACAATGTAGTGACCATTGACGAATTGATGAGTGGCTAAAAAATGCTTTTCACATTCATCATCTTTTAGAGGAGTAGCGAGTAATACTTCTTCCATCTCCCAGAATCGTTGTAGCAGTTTGTATACATTTTGGAAGTTTAATGAAATTGTGTAACATTTGGTCGCAGAATTCATATTTTGATCAGCACACCCAGCAACCACCCGACCCAATAAGCTGTCGAGTAAATATAAATTTGGTTTCAGCAATACTCGCTTCTCGAGTAATATGTCGTAGCATACATCTATTCCGAGAATCATGTCAATTGGATTCGGTTCGTAGAACTGAGGATCAGCTAATTGACATTCTTCAACTTTTTTGATGATATGATTTACTTGCAGTACTGTTGCCTGAGAAAGTAAATAATTAGTTAATTTATCTAATATTAAATCGTTTACCAAAATAAAATGTTTTGCGTTGTATCGGGATGATAATTTTCCGTTGATTTGCCCCTTAGTTTTGCCTGCTGAAACTGAAGCCAACCCATTCACATTTATATTTGCTTGCCTGCGTTTTAACCCTAGCTTTTTGGTAAGTGCCGTAGTGATGAAAGTGGATTCTGATCCTGAATCTAATAGTGCTCTCATGAATAATGAATATTGCCATAGACATCCAGAGTCAACACTATTACTGTTGGTAAAATAGATTGCTGTTTTTCTCCAATCGTTGCAGCTGTATATGACTGAGATTCTCAATGAAGTAGAACTTTCTGAATTGCATTCTGGAACTGCACTGATCTGGTTTACATTTACTAGGTTGTGTCCTACGCTGCTGTCATCGTGCAAAATTGTATGATGTTTACCCTGGCATTTAAAACATGTGTTAGTTGACGGACAGTTGTTGATTGAATGGTCCATCTTTAAGCAATTAGTTCATAACTTTAGCTGCTTGATGAAATCCTAACGAAACTTAAGATCAGCTCGCTTGCATTTGTAGCACCTATGAATCAGATGTGGTTTTTTACACAACACACGCTCGATTTTTGTTATTGCTTTATGCGTTGATTTTGTGAAACTTGTTGGTGGCTTCATGTTAATGTTGCAGTTTTCTAGCGCATCACACCTTTGATGGAGAAAATTAAGAAAAACCTCTACGCTTGGAGCGTCTATCTTTACTGAATGTAATGCTTATTGCTGTTTAGTTTCGTCTTATTGAGCAGCAAATGTAATATCCAAGGATCTCGAGATTCACAATCAGGTCCTAAAGTCTTTTACCCCCTAAGTAGTTCGTTCGATGTTTCGGTAGGATTTCAAAGTGATCTTGGTGTAGCATGGTTGATAGGAGATTGATCTAAAAAAGTTTTTATAACCGTACTTACAATGGTGCGTTTATTATCATATATTTGTTTCAATTTATTCCATGCTTTCTTATAACTGGCATCGGTGATTAAGAAATGATTTATCAAACTAACGCTTCCTTGGAGAAGTCCCTTGAGTAGTTGAAATTTGTGCACTCTTGATATTGACTCGTTATTATACACAGTAGCTTCAAAAATGTCCTTAAACGAAGGTCATTGTTGTCTCCATCAAATGGTGGAATATTAATTCTTGGTAGTTTGACATCATTACGTAATGATTCTATTATGTAATGACTCAAAATATGCCATTTGTTGAGAGTACATGTTGGTTATAGTTGCATTTAGATCATCATTATTCGAATGTTCGATTGGTTTTCGTTTTTTTTATTTCACATGTCATAGCGCTCTGTATACTAAAGAATTTGGCTTCAAATTCATCCGATTTTGATGTTTGTTGCGGGAGTAGAAGTAATTCATCCTCGATGTTGCAAAATTCTTCACACCATGAGTCCAATTTTGTCTTGAATCAATCTCTTCAATTAACGTATCATCCTGAATGTTCTCCACAAACGTTGAAGCCTTTGTCAGAGAACCTAAAATGCGACCACGTTTTTAGTTTTAACTAGTGCAGCGGGTGCATACATTGCACAAAAATAGTCTTGATTCTTTATCTAATGAATATATTAATATAATGTATGAAATTAGTAATTAATTATTAACAAAAATTTAAACTGGAGAGTTAAAGCACAGTTTACTTGATCAAAATTAATAATTCACTTACAGTTCACAGCTTTATTATTTTTTTTTATTTATAAATACTTTATATAATATAAGAACATGGTAAGTTATTTATATTATTATTTTGATATTTTAGTGCTATAAAAATATTATATTTAGGATAGATTTAACTACAAATTTTACATGAAGGTGGCGTGCGTGCCAGGCATACAAAATATTTTGTGGTCATATGTGCGGAAAAGTAGATTTTTCCTTTATTCTATTCTAGTACAAAATTGAATATTTTTTGTGCATGTGTTACAAAAAATTGCATTTTATGGTATATGTACTCGTACAAAAACTAACTTCAATCCTTTGATAAACTCTTCATTCGTTAAGCTAAGTAAATTTATGTATTTTCATCAATTTTCTTCAATGGTTAATTCATTTTGGTATGTTTGTTTGGTATAATGATATAGCTTTCAGGTATTTTTAATTTAGCTAGTTTTATTCTAAAGCAAACAGAAATTTTTACATTTTTGTTAGTTTTTCCCACGACATTCCTGAGGATATCGCAATAAAATTTAGAGAAATCATATAAAACATATAAAATGATACCGATTTAAGAGTTAATCTGGAGTTAAGAAGGTGTTTAGTAGGAGTTGAAAGATAACATATCTATTTAAGAAGCAAATAAAAGAGAAATTCGCTTCTTAATCTTAAGAAAATAAAAATTCGCTTCCACATGGGCCTTTTTGTACATAATTCATACTTAAATCCTTCTTTAAGAAGATGCGTTGGTCCGTTTAAGCCTTCTTAACTCCTTCTCTAAGAACTGATAATCGCTATACTTTTGCTGCTGGGGACAAAATAGAATTTTACCTGTACGTGAAAAAGCACAAAACTTGAGCGCTCCTGATGGTTTAATGAGTCTTGCAATACAGACGATTGAGAGTACAGAACCCAGAAGCTGTGAAATTGTGAGACCTTAATGGTTTTGATATAATAAGTTGTAGACGTTCCAATAGGATTGCTTGTTTTCAGCATGTTCTACGAGCCGATTTACTGTCTGAAATGACTAAAAAGTGAAAGTCATTACTTGGGAGTGTCCACGAAAAAAAGGCCTAAGTATTACTGATTTGTTGATATAAACTTGAGATAATAATCGAAAATGACATTGATGCGAATTCTTAAAAAATTATGATACAAACATTTGTCTGTCTGCTGAACTAACTTCGAAAAACTCAATGATCATTTTATATAGTATTTCGTATAGAACAATAATGTTGCAAAAAAATCTGTAAACGGTATCCCTATATAGCGTTATGTTGATTTCTGATATTATCGACTACGGCCGGCGATAACCGTAGATTTGATAGTTGAATTGTCTACTTTGTGCAAACTACAGGGAAATCGTTATCCTCTGCAAAGCATTTAACATTTTTTCATAAATTTTGATAGCTTAAATCAATTCTTTTGCTGAACAGCTGATGGAAGAATATCAGAGTGAGAGAGTAAGCGACTGTCAGGTTGTACATGACTTACAATAAAACACGGAAGCAACGTTATGAAAAAAATATTGGTTGACATGATAATGAATGACCGTGGTGAATATTCGAAGCTGGTTAGGTCTGCAAAGATTCTTCATGGGACATGACAAAAAAAACGACTTTCTTTTGGGGTAAACTATTTGGGTTGTAGTCATATCAATTAAAATATAGTTGCGAATCTCGTCCTTTGATCTAAAAATCAACAACTCTGCTTTTTGGTGGAATTCAAGTTTTCCATTTTGCGGTCACCTCTTATACTTATTGTAGAAAGAACTAACTAGTGTCGAACATTTCGTTCATTCGTTCATCTATTTAAACACTTACTCCAGAATGCCCATTATTACCCCATTACCCATTATTATAAGCTATTTTTTCCTGGTTAAATATCGTATTAGTTATTACATATCGTATCATAATAACAATATTAAAAGCAATATGTTTATTGTTTGTTTAAATATTCAAAATAAAACATAATGCTTTGTTTACATCTTGTTAATTTTTCTCCAATGGTTTATTTTGCATTAAAAACCCAAAGTTCTATTCATGTATAAATTTAAAATTATTCACATTTTATATTCAATCAGAACTCAAAATATTGAAATACTAAAGCCTTAAGGGCAAGTAAGTCTTTATTAAGAATAAGAGGTCACAAACTTTAAGTTTATATACATATATTAATATTATTAGATTAAATATTTTAGGAATATGGATAACAATCGTTTTTGTTTGTAGGATGCTAAGCAAATTTAATATAATTGTGTCTGTACTAGTTCTAGAATTTCAATAAAGCTGCTTTCTTTTATTATCTTACTAAAATCAACAAAATAAAAGATATTCATCGTAAGCTTGTTAATCCATGGTATAGAAAAATTCTACAAAAATGTTGCCCGTGCAACATTTATGCCACATTATAAAAAAACTGGTAAGAATGCACTAAACATTCTTACAAATGTCGTTACAAAATATTGCTTATCCTTTATAAAAGATTTGACTTAATTAATCGCTGGATGGAAATCACTTAATAAGTTTAAATTACTCTCGAATTAATTATTGTCATTCATTTTATAAAAAGTTAGCACAACGATGAAGAAGACATTTAATATTTTTTGGCACTTTAAATTAAGAATTGCTTTTCATTTCTAATTTTGTAAACAAGTTTGTTATATAAGAAATATATTATAAACATTAAAAAACAAATCAAAATCTAGAAATATTTAAATTAAATGTTCGTTTTGTTTGACGATTACTCTTCTGTTTATTTTTTTTGAATTTTTCGGTGGTTTATGAATTGCCCCTGACACACATATGTTATACAAATTAACATGTGTGATTCAGGAGCAATTCATAAACTCAAACAATGCTGCAAGGATTTAACCACTACCGGGAACGATATTATTTCTAAGATTCTCAGGTCATATATATTACATTCTACATAATGTTACTGGTAAACATTGCATCTATAAATAAACGCCTATTTTGATTTTTAAGGAGCAAAAATGTTTTATTTTTCACATCTGATCTTATAGAGTCAACTACCTTTATTATTATGGAAGGCTAAATTTCTTTCGTAATGTCTGCTGTCTTTATATAAAAGCAATATTAAACATTTTATTTGCATTTTTTTTGTTTTTTGGTATGGTTGGAGTAATTAGGACTCCAAATTACGATGCATATTCTACTTAAGATATAACATATGCAAAATAAATGTAGTAAGAGTAGTAATGATGCCTTGGGAAATTCCCCAGTCCACCGTTTAACAAATCGAAACATAAAATTAAATTTGGCAATGCATTTATCAAAATGGATTCTAAAGCTCATGTTAGTTTAAAACGTTACTCTTAGATCTACGATTTCACTGACTTTCTTCAATTCAGTATTATTAGTATTGTATGTGAAACATTTGGGTTTGTTTTATGGTTAAATGATATTATATTGCATTTCTCAGTATTCATTATTAGTGAGTTCTGGTTACACTATATGCTAAGTCTATCAATATCATCTTATAACTTGAAGGTGTCACTCAAATCAATAGTTCGAAAAGATTTTAAACCGTCGACAGTCTTTAGTTTTGATGAATTTTTGATCGCTCCATTGATAAAAACTTGAATAATCTAGTGAGTCCTTCGCGAAATGCCTGATTTGCCATTTATTTTCATTGATTTGTTATTATTAATTGCAAAATATTCTATGCGGTTTAATAAATACGAGTTCAACCGTTTAAGTTTTTTTTAAAACCCAAAGATTATTTATTGCTATGTTATGACAGATGGAATGAAATGCTGTTCTAAAATCCGTATAAGCGACATCAACTTGATGATATTTTGGATTATATCACTCATTTATAATATTACATGGATAATTCAACAAGGTTGGTAGAAGTTGATTTGCCATGTGTAAATTCATGTCAATTCATCCACGCAACTTTTTTTAAAGAATTATTACATTAGGCGAATATTTCGTTATAGGATAAAGAAAATAAAAATAAAATGAAAGTAGCTACTCACTGCTATTTCCAGCGATTTGGAATATTTTACTCAAACTCGTATGTCAAAACCGGGACTAGAGTATGTGGGGTTGTCACATACGTATACCACAACTACAAAAATTAACGAAAAAAAAAAATCTTAACCCTTCATGCGGAAAAACAACACTTTTATTTAAATCAACAACTACATCTTACTTCCACATTTCGGTAACACCAATACGATTCAGATAAGTCTTTGTCTGATTTTTGCCAATTTTACTTACCGTTTTAAGGCTAAAATTATTTGTCAAATAATTAACATAATTATTTATGTAAAAACATGCCTTAAACAAATTAAATAGCCAAATTAAACTACTGCAGACTAAAAGATATTCATGCAACATGTTTAGTGTTGAACTTAGCTCTGTACTTTTCCGAACTTTTAAAATGTTTATCTCAGTTTCGTTTAAATCTTTATCATATACAAAATTTTTGAAATTTTCATTCGGTAGTGTTATTTGTTTCATAAAAGCAGCAACAATGAAAGTTTGCATCAAACTATAAACAAGTATTAACCGCCTTCCTTTTCCTAATAATTTAAAAAAAAAAGTGTAGAAACTGAAAACTAAAGTAAACTTTATTTAAAGTTAAACTAAACAATTAAGATAGCAGTTATTCTTTGACAACATACAGTAGCAAGTACGGTAGAATAAAGTTTTGGTTAACTTAAAAAGTTATAAAAAGGAGAAAAACATGGTTTGTTGATAGCAATGATAAGATTTTTATTTTGAATTTACACAAAGAAAAAGTAATTGTTTCGATAGTGTCGACAAAATACTACTTGCTTACATGTTTAGGTTTGTTAGGAAGTATATAAATGGCAAAACTTAACTTATAAACAACAGGCGAAATATTATTTTATGCAGTTTAAATTTTACGTTTTGCAAACTTCTAACCATCCATCTATTAATCAAAATGAAGAATTTTCGATTTATTATTGAAAAAATTATTATAGTTTTCAGATAATAAATGATTAAGAAAAGATAAAAAGAATATTCGTATATCAAAGCTCAAAAATGCTCGGCTGAACATTCTTCAAAACTGCGACCAGTTTGTCCAATATACGATGCATGTAAATTATGATTGCTATAGAAAGAACAACTCAAATCTGTGAACTTAGAAATAAAATTCCTTAATTTTTGGCTTTCTTTTCCATTACATATAATGTAGTTCAAGCCAATGTTTTGTGTCAGGTATATAGAAACAGGATAAATTTGCTTGTAGGGAAATAAAACGAAATTCATGATTTTCACCGAAAAATCGATTTTTCAAAAGTAGTTTTTTCGGTTTTTCGCTTTTTTAACGAAATGTTTGTACATAAACAATGTTATATTTTAATTCTATATTAAAGTTGGGATTTCAACAAAAAAAAATGAGCACTGGTAAAGTTCAAAAATAGAAGATTTGCTAACCAAATTTTTGGATTGAAAATAAGGTTTTTTTTTAAATTTTCTCCATAAAACAATGTCTACGCAAAAACTTTATTTATAAGCGTAGCGAAGCACGCCGGGCCCTCCTAGTTTCAATTATTCAGTTATTTTTCTTTTTACTTGCAAAAATATACTTAAGTCGGATGAAATTTGTGGCACCTATTCACAAAACATTGACACCAATAACAAAACTACGTGAAAAAGCCTAAAAAATTCAACCGCGCATAACTCCGATTCAGAGTACACAAAAAATAAAAGCAGAAATAACTTTTTTTCCTTTCGTCAATACCAACAAAATATCAAAATTTCAGATTTTTTAAAAATCAAAAATTTAAAAATCAACAAAAAATGTACGTTTTCAAAAAAATAGCCCTCCTATAATAAAAAAACAAAGAAAAATATTACGTCTATCGACCCCTACATCAATTCATAAACTAAATTCTCTAAACTTCAAAGGAAATGTATAAACTAACTAAGAGAAAATAAATATAAAAAAAGAAAAAAAAGTTTTAAGTTTTAAACCATTACCAAAACTACGTGAAAATGCCTCAAAAATTCAACCGCGCATAACGCCGATTGAGAGTACATACACAAAAAATAAAAGCAGAAACAACTTTTTTCCTTTCGTCAATACCAACAAAATATCAAAATTTCAGATTTTTTAAAAATCAAAAATTTAAAAATCAACAAAAAAATGTACGTTTTCAAAATAATAGCCCTCCTATAATAAGAAAACAAAGAAAAATATTACGCAAATATCTTTATATAAATAAACAAAATAATCGAAATAATATCGAAAACCGTCCTTGTTCAAAGACAAAAGACGACTGAAATGAATGATTTTTTACTCCGACGACTCGAAAGCCATCCTTTGTTCAAAGACAAAGGACGACTGAAATGAATGAGAAAAAAAAGTTTCGTTTTTGTTGTTCGTTGTTCGCTAATAATACAACTAACAGCCGTACTTTATTTGCCAAATTACACTAACAATTTCATGTATCCAAATCCAAATCCAAATCTGACAAAATAGTTGGTTTTGAAAAGTGAGAATTGTATTTTAGTTCGCGTACTCAACATGTAATTCGCTACCCATCATTTTTTATTTCTGAAAGTTGTCAGAATTTCAAAATTTTGAAGTTTTGACTATTTTATTTTAGTATTTATTAATAATAATGTTATCATAATGCCCGATTTATAGTCGGTAACGTTAACTTAACGTTAACTTTAACTTAACCGTAACTTAAGACACAACAAAATTTTGATTTATAGTCGGTAAGAAATTACGTATTCTTTGATGTTTGATTTGATATTAATTTTGGTTTTGTAATCAATTTTATAAATCAATCAATCCTTTAAAAGTGACAAATTGATTTTAAAATCAAAATTTAAAATAATAAAATTCGAAATAAACATTTGATACAAAATTTGAAAATAAAAAAATTTATTTTCATATTAATTTCATGCTAATATTTGGCTTTAAAGTCGCTCTTTTTATATCCTTTGCATTTTTTAATAAATAAAATTTTTTTTATGGACACTTTTGCAATTAAATATTAGTTTTCTTCAATTTTATACTAAACGTCAAAAAATCCTTAACAAAATCTTTAAGATAGAATGAAATGTACTTTACGTTAAGTTAACGTTAAGTTTGCGTTAACGACTATAAATGCTCTAGTGCATTTTCATACATTTGTACTTTACGTTAAGTTAAAGTTACAGACTATAAATCGGGCATAATAAGTGTAAGCATAAGTAATGTAAGTATATTAACACGCAGAACTATCAAATTATAACGATAATAAAAAATTAAATAAATAAGTTGGCTGATTTTTATATATTTTATTTACTTGCTGAACAAGTACTACCAACCTCCAGAAAACGCTTGATATCCAAATCGAATTCTTTGGTTCATTTTATTTGAAAATTGCGTTTTGGCAGTTCAATGCGAATTTTGATTTGGCAAATAAAATACTGCTAAAATATTTAATTTGAAATTGATTTGTTTGCTTTATTTCGTACTCGTATACTAATTTTTAGATTTTATTTTTAATATAATATTCAAAAAGTTATTGAAAATTAAACAAAATATTCGTCAGAGACGAAATATTTTAATATTTGTTTTCTGACATTATTATCAATTTAAATCAAAGCATTGAAAAAATGGCGAAAAAACACAGAATTAATCAAACAACAATGGCGTATTCCATACACATAAACTACATTTAACTATAGTCGAATTTTTTTGCCAGCGAACACAAAATTTGTTTGTTATGCGCATATTGTTTGCACATGCGCATATTGTTTGCACATTCAGTGTCTCGATTAAAATATTAAAAAAAACTATTGGGGTCCCATTGAAATGGACAAAAAAACGCATAAAAATTAATAAATTACTATTGAAATTCAACCAATTATATTAGAAAACCAAAAACTAGTAAAAATATTGATGATTTTGTAGGCAATGTAACAAAATTTTGATAATTAAAAATAATTATAATAAAACTAACGACGCCTATGGAAACAAATATCACAACAAACAAATGGTACGAACTAGAAGTAGAAATTTAATAAATATAATTGTTTTGCAATTATAATTGTTTTATCCCAAAATAAATAATACATCTCTGTTTTACTTTTTGTCTCATCTTTTGTCTCTTGCTGCGTCCTAGCTGTCAAAAATTCGCTGGCAAAAAATTCTACTATACTTAAACGAAGAATTCCGAATCAAACGATTTCATCATATTTTTTTTAAAACAACTTAAACGAAGAATGCCGAATCAAACGATTTCATCATATTTTTTAAAAAAAACCTACATAACACCTGCAATCACCATAGTGTTACGTACGTGTTCATTCACAAACTTAACTATCGTTTTTTTTTAAGAATCGGGCAGCCGAGGATATTCTCACAATTTTTCAAAATTGTGGTAGGACCCACCCCTCCCCTTTACACCCTCGGCCCTCATTTTTATCATCATGATTGAGCTCAACATCCCCGATTATATTAAAATCGACACCAAACATGACATGCAAAAATATATTTTTTTCTACGATAAGAGTACCCCCTTGGGAGTAATAAAACTGTGCCAAAAACTGTGGATTGTATTAAACTTAAAAAAAAACTTTACAAATTAAAATTTTTAAAAGTGTGTTTTTTAAAATAATCTATATAAGTTTGAGTGTCGGATTAAAAATTGTGAGTGAAAAAAAATCATAAGCTAAAATTGTATAAATAAAGAATATTCAAACTTTTCCGTAATTGTTAATTAATTGAAATAGCTTATTTCAAAATAGTGTATATTATAAATTTAAAAGAAATAGAGGCAGTTCCATGCAACTGGGAGATGGATGGTGAATTGCTGTGGCCTCCATACAAACATCTTGTGTAAAAGCTCCAGCAAGACCCACACAGTTTTCCAACTGGATAAGAAACGTCGTCGATAACGAACAAGAAAAATCGTATACCAAACTGCATCGGTGCAGTCACAGAGCAGTATTGACAAAAGGAGGTTTGAAAATTTACCAGATCAGCAGCTAATTTTAATTACATCAGATGACGTTAAAGATGCGGTAAAAGATGCGATGAGTGGGTGTAAGTTTTACTTTAAGTTTTATTGCTAGTTCTCTATTAATTTTGTTAACAATTTTAGTTTCCATCGAAATAAATTAAGGATTTAATCAGGTATTGGCTAAAATGGACGCACGACTAAGCCACATTGAATCTTTATTTAAAAATTTAATTACTACACCATCCAGCACAGTACGCATACCTGATACATCGATATTTCCGCTGGAAACAAATCAGCACTTGTTTGAATTGGATATGCAACTAAATACAAACAGTGAATATTATGAGCATCTTTTATCTTATTATAAAACAATTTTTGGAACCGGTCAGAAAAAGCGAGTTGTGGCATATAGATTATGTGATTTTATCAGTGTTGCAAAACGTTACTCGAAACGTAACGCAAAAACGAAATAACAAAATGAAATAGCGTCATTAATAATAATTACTTTCATAACGTTTTAAAAATTAAATTGCGTTACAATAACGTAAAACGTAACGATAACGTTAATATTTTATTTCGTTTTTTTGGTATACTATTTGTATAATTTTATGGAAATAAAAGCGCAAAAATCGGTTTTATAAAATCCAACTTATCTGCTCTTTTTCAATTACTGTGGACGCTTGAATTGAAGGTTTTGGTAATTATAAAATTGTTTGATATTTGTAACAAAATAATGAACATTTTGTAAAATTTTATGTATATTTCAAGTAATTTCAAGTCTGCACTACCTAGCCGTTTCTGCATTACAGGTGTTTTGAATAATTTTAAGAAGGAATATATTTATGCTGGAAGCAAATTTATTTCATGTATTTAGCTATTTAATTTTATTTTACTACGATTTACTACTTTTTGTATGCAAAATTTGAAAAAATATTTTTCTAATGTTGCATGCAAAAAGTAACTGTTCATTAGAGATTTTCGATTTTTGTACATTTAAATAGGTTATTTTTAAACATAACATTTAATTTTAAAATAACGTAACTATAACGTTATAACATAACGAAATATAATATTTTTCTGTTTCATAACGAAATAACGTACCGAAAAAATAAATATAATGTTATAAAAACGAAATGCATAACGTTACGAATTTTTTTTTCGTTTTGCAACACTGGATTTTATGTTTACAAAGCAAGTTGTTATTGTAGGAAATGTTTAAATATTCTTATGCTGTGATGTTTTTACAGGAAATTATTAATGAATTATTCATGGACTGGCGCATCTAGAAATAACACCAGGAAGCTACAGTTTTTATCGCTGCTGCACATTCTTTCATTGTTTTATAATACTGTCTATAATTCGGACAATTCGTTTAATTTTAAAATGCGTGACGATTTTTTTAAGAAAGGTGTTCTTAAACACAGTACTCATAGGTGTAAAGATTATGTTAGAGGATCTAACTAAAAAACATATAAGCGCTATGGAAATTGCAAAAAGCGCGAAAAAATCGTTATTTTTTCAAATTTTGGCGATTATAACCCTTAAGGACTAGTTTTTTCTTTAATCTTTTTTAGGACGTTTTTAAAGTAGACTAAATTTGCTACAATATGATACTAGAACTGTCTCTGTAGACCCAATAGTTTCCGAGATTAAGCCTTTCAAAGTTTTAGTCCAGTAACTTTATACATCACAGTATGCGTCAAATCCTGTAGTTCTGATTTTTTGCAGACTTGTTTATGATGTTGGTCTAACGAATAATCCAAGTTTGTGACCTCGAGTGCCGAACGCAACTTCGTTAAAAATCGAAAAAATCGGTATTTTTTCATATTTTGGCGATTATAACCCTAAAGGACTAGTTTTTTCTTTAACCTTTCTTAAGACGTTTTTAAAGTAGACTAAATTTTCTACAATATGATACTAGAACTGTCTCTGTAGACCCAATAGTTCCGAGATTAAGCCTTTCAAACTTTATCACCTTTTTCGAGCTTTCGTCAGCAAAAAATTAGAACTACCGGATTTGACGCATACTACCCCATACTCTTAGGCGACAAAGTTACTGGGCTATAAAATGTATCTACATATTTTTTAAAGTGAAATATGAATTTATTAAAAAAAAATTACAAATGTTTATAAAGTGTGTAATAAGCGAAAAAATGTGAATTGGTTTTTAAATTCAAGATGTACCAATTTGCATTTAAGATCCGATAATTTGTACAATCTAGGCGGAATAAATTCACGTTTAGAAGTAAAAACATTTAACATTTTTGGTGGAATTGGTGTTTCAAATAACATTTCCAGCTTTTTTATACAATTACCATATACGTGCATGCATGAGTATATGTAGCGTTAATCATTTGAACTACTTCCGGATTTTTTGTCAAAAACCAGCTATTTTTATTATCATCTTTTAAACTAAAAGTGTCGAAATTCACTTTTTTAAAACATAAAATGCATCCAGCTAACACATTAGTTGTAGAGCTTTGTTCTTTGAGTAACGGATATGTCTGATCATTATCTTCTGTTGCACATTTCTTGTTCGCTTTTAATAGTTCCAGTATACATTTCGCTACCTGTACTAGCGGTCGATTGCCTGTTCTTAATAACAATTTAATATGACCTAGTTTACTTTCAAAGGGTAAGTGGAAAACTCTATCAATGAAATTTTTTTACAATCTCAATTAGATGTTATAAATTATGGACATTACTGCTAATGAAGTCTATCTCATAGAACTTTATGTAGTCTTTCGTATAATCTAACAATAAAACTTTAGCAAGTGGAAGACAGTTCTTTTCTATATAGTATTTACAGGAACATATAGTGATTGAACAAACCAATAACAGAACATGTTGGTATTCTTCTGCTGGAATCTCATCTCTTAGAATAAATAACTGGTGACAGATAAAGTAAAAATGTGCGAAATTCTACCCCTTTCCACAATCTCAAGCAATCTAATCCTCTAACTGAGCGATGGATTTCACTTGCCATTGTAATATTAAATCTTTTAACTTCATAGTTATTTCATCGGCTTGGTGCTTTGAAAATTTAGTTTTAATGTTGCGACTACCAAACGTCCATGCAATTAAAAACTTTTTAGTGATACCTTCATCACCAATAAGAAAGCACTTTATCATATCAATAGGCAATCTTTCTAATGGAGAAACTTTGAAATCGCTATTTTCAATAACATGCAGATTTTGTTTGTGATGATCAGCATCTCTTTTACTTCTGAAATATGAATCGGTTCTTAGCACTTCATTGAAACATGGATAACTCATATGCCACCCATTTCTATGATATTCTCCAACACAAACACATTTGCTACATCCATGATACGCATTAAAGTTGACAATACCTAAAACAAATCAAAATATATTACCGATGCTACAACATTCAAGTTAAAAAGATATATTTTACATTTAACGAAACAACGCGCTGATGTATTACATATAAATCCATTTATTTTTACTGTAATTAAGAACCCATTTAGATTAAGACCATTTTTAATTAATTCATTTAATTCTGTAACAAACTGTGTCAGAAATACACTTGCACTTGGTAGTTTACGATCTCCACAATATACTGCTACAACTAAAGGATTTATATTAGGAAAATTGACAAAATTCATCAAAATAGGCCAAAACTGTTTTTTGGAACTTCTGCTAATGGGTATTCCATCAATGTTGAAGTTCAAAGAAAGTTCAGTGGAGCTTTGAATACCAAAAAAAATATTCACCAAACATTCCTTTACTCCACGGTACCGAAATTCCCCACTTTCTCCCATCTTTTGAATATATACCATTCTTTCAGTTTGAAGCAAAGTTCTATTATCTTTTGGCAAATATTTCATTCCTTGTGATTTTAACAGTGAGAGCAATTGAGTTATAGCAGTATGGGATATTCTATTTTTAAGTGACCACATTTTCAGTTCATGTTCAAAACTTATTGTAGTGTTATTTGCTTCTAAATCCATTAAAACCATTTCATCCATTTCATCATCTTTTGAATTGTAATTTTGGCATTTATCATTTATTATACGTTCTAAGAATTCTGATGAAATGCTTCTTTCTGCGGTTAGAGATGTTTCTAGAATCGCATTTGTATTTGTATTCTTACAATATATAGTCTCGTGCATCTCGTGAATAGATTATTTTTCGATTCGATTACTCAGTCGGGTCAATTTTCCCTTAATTACATAGACCATTAACTATATTTTCCGACCATACGTATATTGCTAAGTTTTTTCGTCTATTTCGATATTTATAACGGTCAATTTATAACGTCATCAATAAATTCAACATAAACCAGGGCCACCTGGTCTATATTGAATTTAATGATTATATTTTCAAAAGTATCAAAAACTCTTTCCTTGAAGCCTATTTTTTAATTAAAAATATTTATTTTACGTATATATCGATTATACATCGTTTATTATTCGTCCGAGTTTAATACATCTGCATTTCGATTAGAAATGGAACATGTTTTTTCAGTGTATATAAAAAGGGATACGGTCCCTATCAGCAGTAGGGAATTCCGTATCCAGTCTAGATCTGAGCCTTTACATAATGCTAGTAGGGCACTAATCGCTGTGGGAACGAATATGGCAAATCGTACTCCGTAATTGATTCAACAACTGTACAGGCAGTGGCGGATTACCATAGAGGCGGAGGAGGCGGCCGCCTCGTGCCCCACATGCACAGGGGCCCCTTCGCTACAAATAGTATTGATATTTTATAGGTATTCAAATATCAGATGACAGCGTTCATTCAACCAAAGTTTTTAAACCTAAAGATTTTTTTAATATTATCCCACATGTAAAAGTGTTAGGTTGTCAACTTGTATTACTTTTTTTCATGTATGTATTTATTTTAATAATTCTAATTTGATAGTTTTATAATTTTTTAATGTACAAATTCGTTTTCCAATTTGTATAGTAAAAAAACATTTTGTTTGCAATGGGCTGTTATTATATTAATTGCAAAATTATTGATAAAAACAAAATCCAGATAAGTATTTTTTGGATATTTGAAGTATATTTGAGTTTTATGTTTTCATCAATGATTTTGGATTTCTTTTAAGACCTACAATTTATTGAAAGCATTAAACTGAAAACCTCAATTTTAAGCATATAATTGTACATATTTTAGATTAATTTCATATTTAACTAAATAAATGAAAACTTTTTAAAGTGTAGAATTGAAATCTATTATTGTATGCTTAAAATCCATGTATTTTTATACAATACATGCTGAATTCATCATTTGGATTAACGTTTGAAAAGGATTTTCCATATGATATGATTGATCTAGTATAGGTGTTTTAGCTTTAGTTGTATATTTCGTTTTATCAACGTTGATTGGAAAAAAGATTGTCTAAAAAATTTGTTTGAAAAATATGAAAAAAAGATTGTTTGTAACTGGACGTATTGATACTCAAATAGCTCGTGAAATTGAAGTGCAACAAAAATGCTGGCGGGAAGTTTTAAAAAGAGTTGCAGCTACAGTAAAGCTATTAGCTACTTTGGGTTTAGCATTTCGTGGTCATCGAAAAGATATTGATTCGAACAGAAAAGGAAATTTTATGACATGCATTGAGTACCTATCCCAATTTGATGATTTTCTTAAAAATCATTTGGAGAGGTACAGCCATCCAGGAAAAGGTAATGTAAGTTATTTATCACATACCACATGCGATGAATTTATAAATTTAATGGGAACTGAAGTAAAAGAACACCTAATTCAAGAAATTCAGGACTCTTTATATTATTCAATTATTGTTGATTCTACGCCAGACGTGAACCAACCCTGACCAACTAAGTTTTATATTAAGGTACATTGATAAAGTGGGCGATGCGAGAGAACGATTTTTGGATTTTTACAAATTGAAAATCACAATTCAGAATATCTAGCACAACTTATTTTGAAAACTTTAAACAATTTGTCTTTGGATATTAAAAATTGTCGCGGTCAAACATATATGGCCGGAAAATATAATGGTTTACAAGCCAGAATTAAAACTCTAAGTGAGACCGCCATTTTTATTCCTTGTACAAGTTATACGCTTAATTTAATTGGAAATTATGCTGCAGATGCCTATTCTACTGCGGTGTATTATTTTAACTTTATCCAAAATATGTATGTATTCGTTTCTTCATCTACTCACAGATGGAAGTTGTTTATTGATAATTTTTCCGATCCTAATTCCAAACATATTAAAAAATTAAGTGACACAAGTGACAAGATGGTCTGCAAGAGCTGATGCAGTATCCGCCTTGCGGTTTAATTACAAAAATATTAAAACCGTTCTTATCCAAATTAGCGAAAATGAAGACAAAAAAAAACCGATTACTAAAGTTGAGGTTAAAAAATTAGCTAGCTCTTTCGATGAATATGAATTGTCTTATTAACCATTCTATGGGATATATTATTGCAAAGAATCAATAGTACTAGAAAATCATTTCAAAATATTCAAACGAACTTATTACAAGGAGTAAAACTGTTTAATTCTTTGTCACAATTTATAAGGGATGTTCGGAATGATTTTGAGAACATAGAAAAGCAAGCAAACTTATTAACAGACAATATTAGCTACAAAGAAGGACGAAAAAGAAAACGCAAAATTATGCATGATGAATCATCTGCAAATGATACACAGCTTGTAGGACGATAATTGTTTATTATAAATACTCACAATATGATCTGTGATAGACTGGCCACTGAAATGTCTACCAGAACGTCCAAATATGAAACTGTTTTAAATAATTTTAAATTATTTTTTGATCAAAATATATCCAGTGATGAAGTTGACAAGTGTATTTTAGAATTGTCAAATACATATGCGAGGGATATAGAAGTACAATATTTTAAAGACGAAGTACATCATTTTTTAAAATATATAAAAGAAGAGAACATCACTTGTCCATTTAAGATGTACAAGGTAATCATTGATGGCCTGCAATCTACATTTCCCAATGTGGAAACTATTTTAAAACTATTTCTTACATTGCCGATATGCAACGCAAGTGGGGAACGATCTTTCTCCGTTCTAAAGCGGATAAAAAATTATTTAAGAAATAGTCTTAATCAAACTCATTTGCAAAATTTTTGGTAAAATCTTAGGCCCCAAAATTTTGTTCCGCCTCAGGCCCCTTAAAGGCATAATCCGCCACTGTGTACAGGTATAGAACGGTGTAGTTGAGACATTCACACGTAATGTTCATTTGAAAATAAAATATAGTTGAATTAATTGCAAATAGTTCTAAATTTTAAAATGAAAAATTCGTGAATCGTGAAGACCAAAGTAAATTTTCTTTAAGAAAATAGTTATTTACTTTATTCAACTAAAGTTATGTTACATGTAACACTTTACATTTTAAATAAAACTCATCCTGCTGTCAGGAAAATGTTTACCTGTAGTTTTCCCAATCACAATGAAATTTTTTGCAATTATTTTTTCTCTGTTTGAATAATAAACTGTTAATTTCGAGATGAGATTGTTGTTACTTTAATTTTTGTTCAGTGCGCATTTTTAAAATGATTCCAAACTGTTCCAAGCTATAATAGTTCATTTATTACAAACCCAAAAATCATGAATTCCGTTATTTATGGTGTCAATACAATTGATTATTCCACTGACTTAGTGCTAACGGACAAACAATTGCTTATTTAAATTGATGTTTACATTTCATTAAAAAATCTATATGAATTTATTTTCTTGATATTGGATAAGTGTTTTAAAAAAAAGAATTTCATTTCGGACGCTAAATATTCTTAATGGTTTATAACGTCTAAGGTTTAAAATTAAAGTAGAAAAAGGGAAATTGATAAGAGATACAACAAATATGACTCCGACTATTTAAAGAATCGTATCTAAGAAAAATCGTAAAACTTGATTGGAAAAGAATAGGGGATCACGACAAAAATGTCGAAGTAAGCATTTTTTCAAGTATAGGCAGCCGTTTTGGAAACACTTTAACTTAAGCTAATAATATGCTATTCGAAAATAAACAATTGAAGTATAATCAATTAAAAATAAAATAGACAATGATAAACTACTACAAATAGTGTTGGGATCACAATTATTTTATTATTTTTTCTAATACCAAATCATGTCTTTGAAACATAAATATGGTTATTGCTTAAAATGGCCATCTGATTGTGACATTTCAAAATACACATGAACACAAAACAACGCTTTAAATGAATAATAATATATGCAAATTCGTCAGTCTATATTTTGGGACGAACTTATTTTCACAAAATTGAAGTTTTAAGCATTATGTATTAATTTTATCTTATTCGTATATAAATTTCAACCATTTTTGGTGGTACCCACTTTTCACATTAAATTTAACTATACCATTCTAGAGAATAAAGTTTCTGTAATTGGCAGATGTATATTTTCCTTGAACAAAAAAATTAATTCATTCTTTACTCTGGTTCTGTTCTAATGTTTGTATATACTACTGGTGAAAACTAACAAAATTTATGTTATTTCATCTTAAATGAGCAAACCACAAGAAAAATAATGTCTTAAAATTTAAATGCAAATGAGGATACTAATTTTCTTTTCTCATTTTGTAACAAGAAGAAAACATTTTGGGTTGCTAATGAACTGAAAATTTATAAGAGCATAAACTCAAGATCTGAAATAATTTTAAAAACGTCAATAGATTTAACTTTATCAAATAGATTTTTTTATAAAATATTTTTTGCTAATATATTATATAATTTAATTAAGTAGTTGAGGTTTTAAAGTGACAATAAAATTATGAGGTACTGTAAATTATTGCGAGAGGTATAACATTGTATATCTAAGCATATTCAGCCCTATCGATGGACTTGGCACTTTGACGCAGTGATAGGGTTCAGTAGAATCAATGATCTTAGGAGCTACAACGGTAGGGTCGCCCATGCCGTTACGTCCTACGTGAGAATCGAAGCCAAGCTCAAGTTTAAAACCCAAAGCTAAGGTAGACACGCTTATCATGGTCAAGGGGGTGCTTGATCACTAATAGGGAACTCGGGAGACCGGGCATTCTTCAGTTTTAATAAATTCCTTACCACAGCACAGGGCTCTGTTGTGGTTGACCAAATGTACCTCCCTTTTTTTCTAAGTAAATCTTGTATGGAAAACAATAAAGTTTTAGGTGAGAGCGATGCTTTTCCAAACGCATCACATAAACTAACAATCAAACATGTCTTACTTTAGGATCATGCCTGATTCAGCAGGTTATCCTAGACCAGACAGTACACATACCATGTCTGACTCTAGGATCATGCCTGATTTATCAGCTTATCCTAATTTGGATAGTATACACACCATGTCTGACTCCAGGATAATGCCTGATTCACTAGCTCTAAGTCAGACAGAACACATGTACGATATAGACAAAAATCTCTAGTACCTAAATTAATTTGCGTTCAGATTAATCTGCACAGATCAGAAATGGCCTCAGTTAATTTGAACCTGTTAATTAAACAAGCGGCTCACAATCTTGCATTCATACTGCAGGAGCCGTGGGCAGACTGTAAAAGAATGAAAAGTCTATCGTCAAACAAAAATACAAAACTGATCTATTTCTCAGATCTGAAAAGACCGAGAACCGCGATTCTTTTCAACAAACATCTGAAAATGTTTCCATTGAATGAATTTATCTGCAGAGATCTTACAACAGTCCAGATAGAAATTCATCTTCCTCAAGGTGGATTTCGTTAATTCATTTTAGCTTTTGCATACTTCCTGGGGGATGAGGACGAGACACCACCAGAAGTGTTAGAGAAACTCATCAAGTATTGCAACAATAACCACAATAGCTTCATAATAGCGTGTGATTCTGGCTCATCACAACGTGTGGGGAAGTAGTAACATTAACACAAAAGGTGAGCGTCTGCTTCAATTTTTGTATACAAACCATATGTTTATTGCAAACAAAGGTAGTGAGCCTACCTTTAGAAACAGAGGTGAGGTCCTTGCACAGAGAGAAAAAAAATTCTAGATTTGAGAATTGTGCATGATTGAAAATAGAAAATTCAATTTCTTCTTAATTTGAGAAAATTTAAATCATTTTAATACTCCGAAATTTAAAACTGAGATAAAAACTATCAATTCGATCACACAAATAAGTGAATAAAATACTATTATTGAGAATTATTTATGATTAAAAACAGAAGATACATTTATTCTCATTTCGAGTAAATTTATATCATTTTAATACAACAAAACTTTAAAAGTGAGAAAAAACTATCAATTCGATCATCCTACAGAAGAATGAAATACTGAAGTTGAGAATTGTTTTTGTTCAACACTAGGAAATACATTTACAGTCAACTCTCCTATAGCGCGATTAATTCGTTCCGCGTTATATGGAAAACGCGTTATGAGAAGCATAAAGAAACATAAGACAAATCATATTAGCTTACATCGCGTTATATGGAAGTTGTTTGCTCGTTATATGGAAAACGCGTTATAAGAAACAGAAATAATATGAATTGAATGAATTCGTACCGCGTTGTATGGAATCCTAGAAATAGATAAATTTTACAAAAATAAGCCTATATAAAAACTGCATTCTCAAAATGCATAGTTAAGTTAACTCGTGATTAACTCATATATGAATTACATAAAATGTCAAAAAGTAAATAATTTATATAGATAATTTAATCTAAATTTATTTAATACAAGTTTTCATTTTCCATAAAATTCACAAATAAAATTATTTCCAACAAAAAATTAAAACCGTACATTGTAAATTGAGTTATTGTGAGGTGACATCATCATCACTTTCCAATATTAGCCGTCTAACTTTTTTTTTTCTTACTGGTGGAAAATCCTCCTCACTTTCCAAATTTTCTTCTATGCGTTCTATTGTAGTTTTTGATTGCATTTCTTCCAAAACCTCTTTATAGGGAGCCAAGCAATTTTGAAACTCCCTTTTAAATTTTGCACTGCGTATGGTTGAAGCGTCATTTTGGGTTAATTTGCATTCTAATTCTTTAGTCAAATCGAAGGCTTTTTTTAAAGCATAGCTGAAGCTAGTAATGAATTTCTTATTACTTTTTTCTTCCATAAAAGCATTAGACTCATCAATTAATCCTGCCAATTCTTCTTTATTTAAACTCTGTTCCTGAAGAAGGCCTTCTATATCTTCTACGTGTATGTCTGCAAATCCTTCGTTTCTAAAAGTAGAAGCAATCTGTACTATTTCTGTTAAGGTTTCTGAAATATTATTTCCCTTTTGAACCATTTGAGGTAACAAAGGCCTCCAACATGCATTAAGTGTTGACTGTTTGATTTCTGAACAGGCTAATGAAACGATTCAGATGCAATCTAAAATTGAAAATTCTTTCCAAACGTCAATAATAGTTTTGCTTTCTTGATCTTCCAACCTGTTGAAAAGGGTTTCAAAAAATTTTCAGAAGTAATATATTTTGAAAGTTCGGATGATTCCTTGGTCCAGCGGCTGTATTATTGAAGTGCAATTAGGAGGAAAATAAAGAATTTTCACATTTGGATGTTTGAGCTCCTTACTATGACAACTGGCGTTATCAACGATCAACAAAACTTTGAAACTAAGGTTTGATTCAATCATAAAGCTTTCAACTTGAGGGATAAAGCAGTTATAAAACCAATCCTTAAATAGTTCTTGAGTCATCCACGCTTTTTTTTCGCACGCCAAAATACAGGCAACTCAGATATATTAACATTTTTGAGGGCTCGTGGATTTGAAGAAAAATTTATTATCATGGGTTTTATTAATAAACTTCCTGACATGTGTAGTAAACATGTGTAGAGTAATACGTTGTTTAGAAGCTTTAAACCGTGATACCCGCTTTTCATTTGTTGAAATGTATGTCCGAGTTAGAAGTTTCTTCCAATACAAAGCTGTCTCGTCTGCATTAAAAATCTGATCTGCTGCATATCCGCCTTTATCGATAATTTTAGGGAGCTCTGTTTTATATTTTTCGGCAGCCTCTGCATCAGCTGAAGCCTGTTCTACTTGAAACTTGATGTTGTGCAAGGAATACCTATATTTTAACTTGTCTAGCCATCCTGCGCTTGCAGTAAATGTGTGATTGTGTTTCTCTATAGAAGAGTTGCTAATTCCTCTAAAATGCTCATATAATTTAAGCGCTTTCCGCTTAATAAGATTGCCACACACAGGTATCTTTTTGGCTATACAATCTTCCAACCACATGATCAATGCTCGTTCCATTTTTACCATATTAATGTTTCGTATACGAGTAGCGCGCTTCGCACCTGATGGACGACCCTCTGCAATAGTTTTTCTTATTTTCATCTCATTTTTTTTTACAGTCCTAATTGTAGATTCATTCAATTTTAACGATTTCGCAACAGCAGATACTTTTTCTCCACTCCTTAAACGATTTAAGATTGCAATTTTCTCCACAAGGTTTATACAATTTCTTTTTAACAGTTTTCGACTTTTGCTCATTTCAGACATTTTACTATCCCTATAAATATTATTTTTTTATTTGAAAACAAAATGCAGAACATATGGAAATAAAAAATTTTACCTATTTGTATGATCTTTAATGTTCCACAGCTCTAATAATGTAAATTTAAGAAATCAAAACAATTTTATGTACCTCTAACCATAAACACATTTAAACATAAACTAAATTACGAAAAGGCACGAAGAAAGAAATAACATAAACGAATGGTTTATTTTTTGTTAATTGCCTACTACCACGTAATTGAAATTAAGAAAAAGGGAAATACCCGAAATGCCTACTATGCACACAATATGTACAGATAAAAATGAAAAACGCGTTATAAGGAGATTGATTCGCGTTATAGGAGAACAGTTCCCAACTTCTACTGCGCGTTATATGGAAATCGCGTTATAAAAATGCCGCGTTATAGGAGAGTTGACTTTATTCTTATTTTGAGTAAAGAAAGATCGTTTTCATTTTTTCTGTATAAATATAAGAAATTTTTGAATCAGAATAAGATTTCCATTTCTCAAATTGAACAGAGAAGTACACATCACTTTGTTACTTCCCCATCATTTATTTGATTCACAAATGTCAAAATGAGAGTAAAATATTTTCATTTTAATCCTTTTTGTTTCTTTTTGAAACTTAAAGATCAGATAATAATAAGTTATACGCGATTATTCTCAATTTGATCCACGTAGATAAAATTAAGGAAAAAAAATTATCGATTTTATACCTTTTCTCTCAAATTGAACTTATGAGATCGAAATGAAACTAACTAATACTCGATTATTCTCGGTTGGATCAACGTATATAAAATTGAGAAAAAAAAATTCTCAGTTTTATTATTTTTCTCTCAAATTAAACTTATGAGATCGAAATGAAAATAATTAATATTCGATTACTTTCGATTTGATCTTACGTAGATAAAATTGAGAAAAAATATTTCTCGATTTCATTCTTTTTCTCTTAAATTTAACGTATAAGAATAAGATCGAAATGATAATAATTTTTTTGATATAATACGAAGAAAAAATTACGATACATTATTCAGTGAGAGAGTTTTTCAGCAGATGAACGCGTCTTATAACTTGTGAAAAAAAAAGTTTGTGTCCGTGCGAGAATTGATACTAGCTGTGCTCAAAATCAGCAACAATAAGAGTTCAAAAGGTAAGTTGCATGTTTCTCTAAATTTCTACGTTCATTAAAGTAAACTTGCGTGCACAGAACGAGGTTTGGCTCATTCAGTTTGCCGGGAGTCCTGGGTTCAGTTTATTTGATGCATGTACTTGCTACTATTGGTGCTTAAATTACTGAATTAAATTACATCACACAAAAAATTTCAAGTCAATCGAAGGTGAAAATCGGATATTTTAAACAATTGGCTTGAAGCAAAACGGAGACAAAAATTTCTGGGTAAATACATACCTTATGGTTTCTTGTCGAAATTTATTAAAATTCCGAAATCAACCGATATTATCGATTTCTGAGCTCTAAAGCTCTAATCCGAGCAGAAATTACTTAGGGAAAACCTGAATACAGTCAGGGCGTGATCAGAGCCTGGTCAGTCTTACAAGGGCAATACCTATTAGGGCAATCTGATATGGGCCTGTTCCGGGCCTGATTTAGAATACCCTTTTAGGGTTAACCTTATTTGAATATATCCGGCCCTGATCAGGTTTTTCGTTTTTGACCCCTAGCTGAAATTTCAATTGGTTAAAATTCACTAGAGTATTATCCATTTTAGAAATATATAGTTAAAATCGTTTCATGTATATTTTAGTTATAGCTTCTCGGCTGAAAGACTATAATAATAGTCATTAAGGTGGTATGTATGTTTTAATTTTTTCCATTGTAATTATTTTATTTTAATTTGATTAATTTATGAATATAATATATAAATATATATCAGGGTCTGGTCAGGATATCCCAATCAGGGCCTGATACGATTATCCCAATCAGGGTCTGATCCAGTAATCCCAATCAGGACCTGATAGGGCAAAAGCGTTACACTCATGATCAGGGCCCAATCAGGCAGCCCTACCAATGCCTGATCCGGCTTAGGGCAAACCTGATCAGGGCCTTACTTGAGCCCTGACAAATTTCTGCTCGGGAAAGTATTAAGTAATAAATGCTTGCATGAAAAAATGTTAAAAATTGCATGAAAAGTTTTAAAAACATTTAAAATAAGTTTTAAATCTAACAGTTTTTTTTGTTTTTAAAACTATAACTATTATGATGGCAAAATTCCAAAAGGAAATTATAAAATTTGTATAAAAATTCTTCGACCAAATTAAGAGGTGCAGGTTGCTTGATTACACCGAAAAAAATTCGATTGGATACTCCAACAACTTCAGGATTACAATTGTTTGGTAAAACTTCTTACAATTGTTTCAGACAAATGCATCGCATTAAACTTCGTTTTTATATTATTTTTAATATTAGGTTCTTCGACGGTTGATCTTATTGAATATGATCAAAAAGAATTTCAAGAGCTGAAGCAAACCTTACCTGTCATTCAAGAGCCGTGGCTGACTGTAGAAAGCTATTGGATACGGAGTTGTGAGGGTCGTCTAAGGGAGTTTAAAGAAGCAAAGGATAAATCTTTAAAACATTTTTTAATGACTGGCCACTTTATAGAAATGCTATAATGCCAGTATTTTGGTAAGTTTGAAGTTGAAGGCATTTTAAGACTGTTTTGGAATTACAGATTCTTTTTTTTTCTACAGATTGATTTAGATTTTAAAAGACTCTTTCCGAATAAACATAAAAAAATTTTGGAGAAGGCAAAACATTTTTTCGAAGTTGTGGTACCAGTGCTACGCAAACTAATTAAAGATAAGCAAAGTCTAAAGGATTTGAACGATATGCCAACTGACCCAGGTAAACAAGTTTTGATCACAATTAAACTATAACGGTACATAATATATAGTTGAATGCATTAATTTGATTATGCATTAACTTGATCCTTTTATACTAGTTAAATAAAGTCCAAAATAAATAATTCAGTACAGTCCATTCATCTTTTGCAAGGCAGTCTTAGATAATGAAAAGTGTGTAGTTATTGAGTGTAGTTATGGTATGTTTATAACTATACGGGTTTCTGGTGAAATGTTTCAAAAAAGATATTTTTCGCCACTAATTTCACAACTTTCAAAACACACTTCGGCTTTATGTCCCATTATGGAATTTAGCAGAGACAACAATAAGCTGCCAGCCCGGTCGGTCATTGGCAAGCTCTTCCCAGCCTTAAACAAGTCCCAGAAATATAAAGACTTCTGCGATGCCGTTTTTTACACCCCATTGAATTTTTAGATACTAGAAGTTTTTACCGTCCAAAAAGTAAAAACTTCTTCGTTCTCTTTGAACTCCCCAAATTAATGGGGGGCCATACAACTAAAGGAAAAACCTAACCCGAAATAATACAATTAATTCTAAATTGACGGCCAGAAGAGCAAAATAACGAAAGTGAGGGTGACCACCCAACTAGCATTTTAACTTCTTTTAAAACACTAAACAGTCTTACCGAAACTAACTTCCCCAACTTCATAGTTTCCTTAAAATTTCTAAGCAGTTTCGATAGAGGCCATTTGGTGAACTTTTCCCGCCTTGTGCAAAATAAGTCTAAATAATAGATTAAAAACAAAAACCACCTTATGCACAATACTTTTTTGACAAAAACGAAACGATTTCAATTTCGTATAAGCTTCAATTTCGTATAAACCCATTGAAATTACATCTCACATATCTTTTTCATAAAAAGTAATCCCCTGAATTACACAATATTTTCTACATCTAAATTTAGTTGAAATAATAGAAGCAATAGCTTCCGTCAGTTTGACATATTTCGTTTCAGATATTGAAGCAATTTTTAGAGTATGACAGCTGTGCTTCTATACGATCTGTATCATATCTGTGCTTCTATACGATCTGTATCGATCTCTATCTCTCAAAAGTTCAAAGTCAACGTTCATAAATTTCTAAAAGAAACTTAATTCTCAATTGATTATAATCCCTAGTTGGCATGGTATCTTCGGATATTCAGAGACGTTAATGTATAATTAATTATATTAACACTAAACATGCCTAACTTCCAATAAAAAAAAAAAGACGTACCATTCCAAGGTTTATGTTGTTTTTTATTAACAATTGTTTTTTACGGGACGAGGAAAATCGCCTCTTACGACACGCATGAGTGCGGTGGGCTGAATTTTTTGAAGAAGGGGACCTCAACTCCACAGGTGGGCCTATGATGAAATTGGGTTAGCCACGCTACAACTCTCCATTTCAGTCGCCTCTTACGACACGCATGCAGTGGATTGATTTTTTCTTGTCACTTATTTCAGCAAACTTTAACTAATTTATCTGATTCACTTCAATAGTAATTTGATTTTATTTTTTTATTTAAATTTTTGCAGAGCTACGACAGTTAAAACTGTTCAAATTAATTCACTACGCTACGAGACCAAATACAAGAATTCCTGCAACAAATAAGAAAGGAATGGGGAAGCCGACTATTCTCAATTCGATTAGCTCATTTGTACAAAATGCGTTATAAAAAAAACTTAAAAATTATTATTAATTTATTTTTAAATTATCTATTTAAAATAAAAGAATATTTTTTAAAAATAGTGATTTTTTATCCCGTTTAAGGTTAACATCGGTGGATTGAGAGTTTTATTCCAGTTCCTTATTTTTCCAAGGCTGCTATTTTACGGGTTATAGCTATCACAGTAGTGATGTTTCTTAAAGGTCAATGTGATAAGAAACAACTCTGACAGCCACAAGTCAATCTAAATAACCGTACAACATCGAGTGCATGTCCGATACATTTAGCAATACCGAAGCATGTAAAAATCTTCCCGCGGGCTTAAAAACCCTGACAGGCAGCTTTTTATTTGCTTTTGTGGGTGTCGCTGAACGTACCGCATTCCCACTGAAATTGAGAAAAATCTTTTCTCAAACTAAATATTGTCATCTTCGATTTGAGAAAACATTTTTTTTAAAATGATAATGAATTGATTCAAAATGAAATATATCGGACCAATACCAAAAGTAACATACGATCATGTCGATCAAAAAAATTCTTAAAATGATCAGACTTTCTTAAAATGAGCTTTTGGTTTCTCAACTTCTTCCGCTCAAATTCTTGAAGAAATACAACTCCATCTTAAATTGATACTTTTAGTATTGATTTGATACAACAAGTTTATAAGCTTTGAGAATAATATCGAGACTATAATATCAAAATAAGAAATTTGTTTATCATAATCAGTAGATTTACATCAACTCATAAAAACAAACCAAAGTTCAATCTGATGCAGCATTTTATATCAATTTGAGAACTCATATTCTCGTCCATATATTGATATACAAAAATCATCAATTTGATGATTTTTTTATCAAATTTAACTCTTTTTTTCTCTCTGTGTGACCTTACTTTAACTAACATAAACGCTACTAACTATATCAAGAACTGGCGTGTTTCGAAGGAAGCTTCTATGTCTGATCATGCTTATATATGTTTCAACATAGAACACTATCCAAAGAGCATCCAGTACCTTAGAAACTCGAAATAACCAACTGGAAACTTTACACAACATATCTTCATAATAATGTAAATAGTTGCGGCAGCATCAACTCCACATTTGAGCTTGACTCTGCAGCGAATAATTTACAAGAAATTATCACTGAAACATACAACCTTAATACTCCAATAACTCAATCCAAAAGATGCAGAGATGTACCTTGGTGAAATTATATAGGGTTGCCAACTATTACACAACAAAAACCCGAAACCTATGCAAACCCGAGGATTTCATTAAATATCATAAATTTCGTTCGATTTCAATAAACAACCTCAAAGTATTTATAAAATATGGACTTAAAACTTCCCACTCCGGTATGTAAAAACCTTTGGTCTACGAGGAGGGTATAGTGCTTGATGAAGACTAACATTTGTTCGTCGTTTTCAATTTTCCCTAAAACATTTTAATGGCACTCAGACGGAAATTTTTGTGTGCCAAGTTAGACTGGTTATGATAGAAAACGTCGAGAAATGCTTGTACACTTGTCGATAAGTATTTTATACTCATCCTCGACCTCAATTTTTTTTAAATATATTTTATTTTTCCAACGAACTGCTCTTTTATTTCTCTTTTATTTCTTCCTTCTGGTTTTGGTTTTTATTATATCCTTGGAAGCATTTAATTCTCTTAAAGACACAATTGATAATATTTTCATCACCGCGCCTAATCCAGGCTTTACGGAGAAATTGGGTAAAGCAGTTCATGACTTTGGTGAGTTTCATATCATTTCCCTTGATATATCCAAGGCGTTTGACAGAGTTTAGCATCGCGCTCTTATCAAATTAATTTTATTTTGATTCTTTTTTTCCCAGAGATCTCTTATAGTAGTTGGTGTTGTTGCGGAAAATTATCAATTCAAGCCGGTATTCCTTCAGGGTTAGGTTTTTCGCCAATCCTTTCCTGAGCTTTATCAACGATTTGTTATCTATCACCACAAACCCAATATATAGTTCTACCTTACATTCATTTTAAGAGAATGAAGGAAGAAAGGAAGAAACAGTTATCTAGTCTAACTGCTAATTATAATCGTAGAAAAATGGTTGAATTCTTGGATCTTAAATAAATTTTGAACTTGAATCTAGATCTTGAATCAATTCTGGACTAATTTACTCCAAAACGATGAAATAGCCATTTATGTACCAAGGGCGTTATGTAGGTTATTGCGCCCGGAAAACTACGTAATCTAGCCCGAGGGCCTTTGGCTCGATGGATGGATGTCGCTTGATGGGGTAATACCCAGTAACGCCAGTGGTGCAAACATGATTTTATGCTTCACTAAATAAGCTAAAAACTAAGAAAGAATTTAAATTGTTAGTCTATATTGACATGCAAAAAAATACAAATTTATTCTAGTATGCCAAGAAAATAACTATTTTGAAGTTTAAAATAATTATTTGTTGTTTGTACGTTGCTATGTAAACAAATTCTCCTAAATTTTGTAGCGTATGACAAAAACATTGTATGACGTTTAAAAAATTTGATAGTTTTGGAACGCTATATGAACATTTAATAACTAAAATGTTGCTAAACATTTTTAAACAAATGCAAAAATCTTTTACCAGCTTTAATTGAATAAGAATTATTTACATTTTGTAGACAAAACTGCAGTAAAAATAATTTTATTTAGTCTTTTAGCGTTTTAATAGCGGGCGTTATGAATTCATAATTCCCTCTCATAACGGGGGGTTTGTATGTGTTTATATATAGCGTATCCGAGACATTATAACAGCTTTATATCATTGTGAAGCATAAAAGCAATAAAACCTGAAATGTGCTGAAAGACAATACAAAAATATTGAAATATATATTATCTCTAACAGCCAAGCAGCACTCTTGGCACTAAAATCTATGCGCTTTGATCAAAACTGGTATGGTAATGCTACCAAAATCTACTAAAAGTCTCCTGCAATAATAAAATCACACTTGTGTGTTCACCCAGCCACACAGGAATACAAGGAAATGCTAGTGCTGACGCTTTAGCAAAGCAAGGTGCCAATAAAAAGTTTGTTGTACTGGAACCATACTTTGGAATGGCCAAGAGTTCACTCAAAAGCTCAATCCAAACATGGGAACAGCAAAGAGGGACTAGTACACTCCTAGAAGTTTCTAGGTAACCTCCTTGTTTCACCCTCAAAACAATCGACTTCAACAGAGAGTCTCTAAGAATTTTAACGTGGTGCGTTACTGGACATGGTCCTTTAAACCACCATCTTAACAAAATGGGCTTCGTTATTTCCGACAGGTGTAGATTCTGCTACTCGGACGCGGCAACGACGGAACACGTCATCTGCAGCTATCTTGAACTCTCTTGGCACAGATACAACCAACTTGGTCATAGAAGACTAACACTTCCACTACCACAAAATGTCACTCCAATAGAGCTAAATAATTTTATTAAAAGTCTCAACTTGGATTACAGAATACAACCAGTAACGGCTCAGACGTCGACTGATTAATAACCCAATCAGAGTAAGCACAATAGACCTTCAGGTCACAGTGCTACTTGAACTGCAAATCTGAAGGCCCTCCAGGAAAAAAAAAGCATATTCAGGTCCAAATCATTTATTTCATATTTAAGTGACTTATTATTACGTAATCCCATAATTAAATTGTAGTTTAAAGTGAAAAGTGGTATAGAAACAATCAAATAATTTCAAAAATCCCATACATCAACCGGAGACAGAAGAAGAAGGTTGTTTCTAAATTTTAAAGAAAAAAATCATAAAATAAAGAAACAAAGAAAAAAATAATCGAAATTAAAAAAATAAGTGTATTTTGTTTTATTTTATTTTTGCATGTATTCTTTATAAATACAAAGTAGGGGTAAAATAAATAAAAAAACATTAAGTGTGTGTTAGAATTATGGTGCCTACTGTTTATCAAAATAAAAGTGAAGTGAGGATAGAACGAGTACAATTATATAATTGGTGAGATTGTTCTTTATTAAAAGATTATTTGGTATTCTGTATTTACTGTCACCAGGCGGTAGACAGGTAAAAATTTTACCTTCTATTGCTTTGGTGTTATTGCTTTTTTTATTGCTTTGTTATGCTCTTAAAGTATAAATTTGTTTTGTATTGTCTGGTAACAAAATATATAGAACTTCGTTTTAGTTATTAGTTTCCTACTCGAATTTATTACTTTATCTGTACTCTTCAATTTTGTTAGCGTCTTTTGTGTTCTCATTTTTTTGCTTTTCCCTTATCGTGCAACTGTTGCATGCAACCTGCTGTCGTGTTTTTGAGACTGAGATTCCTAGTTTTTTGTATTGTTTAATTCTGAAATTTAGGCATGGTCGAATTTCAGTATCGCAATGGCAAAGGGTAAGTCTATGTCTCAACAAAATGGCAGCAGAGTGAACCAATAGTTTAGCATTGACTTCACCAACATAAGAGGTCCCAATTCGAATCTAAACGAGGTTCATCACTACATCGAAAGAAATAAACCTGACATATTGTTTCTTACCGAAACAATTGGAAGTGGCAAAGCATCGAAATTGGATCTCGATAAATACCGGATGCCTAGTTACGAATTGGAACATTCCTTTCATAACAAGCATGGTGTATGTGTATTTATTCGAAATTCACTTTCATGTATGAGAATTTAGGCTTACGAGTTGAACTAAGCACCATAATGCTCTAGCGCTGAAGAACTCATTTGTTGATGAAACTATGTTTATAATAGGATTATACAGATCCCCAAATTCCCCCCTCCCCCCCAGGATTGTAATGTGGCGGAACTGATCCTAACATTAATAAAAAATAAACAAATTAGGTTAACATTGAAAAGTAAACTTAATATAGAATTCATAATTAAATTGTAATGTTAAGGAAATCAAAAAAAAAATGAAATGTACTAGATTAGTAAATTAATTAAATTTAAGTAATTAAACAAAACAATTTAAATAACGTGCGTAATAATTACGCAAGTTGCACTGGGCTGTTTGTTGTTGGATGATAATAGATTTATAGAACATCAAAACAAACATATATATGAAGGACTTTAAAGTCGATTTGCAGTTAGCGAAGTATAAATTTCAACTATACTGTTGATTTTCATCAAACAAACCATAAAAAAAAAGGAAGGAGAAAAACCAAATAAAATTATTCATCAAAATATAACAAATGCTATGAAGTCATACGTCATCAATGAATTTTGAATACAATTGAAAATTAAAATTTTTATTAAAATTAAAGGGAACGAGTATAATAACAATTAAATCAAGAAATTAAAAAAAAACAGGTTAAAATAATTGAAAGGGAAATGTTTGTGAAAGTGAAATGGAAGAGTTTTGAGGGGCAATGCCAAAACAAAATGAAATTGAGGGGAACGAGTAAATACAATTAAAACAAGGAATTCAAAACAAGCTAAGAATAGTTGAAGGGGAAATGTTTGTGTAATGTGAAATGGAAGAGTTTGAAGGGCAATACCAAAACAAAATAAAATTAAAGAGAACGAATAAAAACATTTAAATCAAGAAATTCAAAACAAATTAGAAATGATTGAGGGGAATGATGAAAAGGTGATGTTGAAACATTTATGGAGATGATCAGTCTCTTTGGTTTTCGGGTTTCCTGGAGCAACAACAGAAGTAAAGCAGAAGAAAAAAACGGAAAAGCTGTAAATGTTTACCGAATATTTTGGCGAATGGTAAACTGTTGTTAGCAATAATCAACGCTCATGTTGGAAATTCAAGAAAAAAAAATGGTGAAAAGGGAAAACAACAGCGTGCAAGTAAAATTTCTATTAATTAATATAAAATTTATTAAATAGTTATAAAATAATTTAATATTAAATACCAAATAACATAATGATAGATAGGAAATTTGTTTTGAAATAAATTTAGGCAAATGTGTGTTATGTTTTTTAACCAAAGAAAATCAAAGTTATTTTTTTAGTCGAATAATACATATTATATCAAAATTCGTTTAGTTTTGTGTTTTGTTCTCAACTTTTAATAACTTTTGTGTTCGTGTGTGTGTGTATTCAATAAAGGCCCGTCCCTCACTAACAAAGAAAAGCTCGCGTCATAAAATCTGGACGTTACATTTTGACATCCCTTGTGGGGACATTATCCAGAAAAAACACCATCCTTATTGAAAACACCACGTGGATGAGAGTTAGATGTTTTGTGTGGTTAAGGCAATTTTGTGTTATTTATTAAATAAATAGCAAGATATTTACAAGGTGGTAACGGTTTCAGATAGTGCATGCAGTTTAATTAAGTATTTTAAAATAATATAAAATATTGAGGTTGTGGTTAAGATAAAGTGAAAATTAAGTTAAAAAAAACTGTTATTACAGTCGTGTATGTGTTTGTAGTGAAAATAAGTTAAATGACAGTAATAATTGTTTTGTTATGCGTTTATAGTTTAATAAATATTATTTATTAAATAAATAGTAAAATATTTATAAGGTGGTAATAGTTACAAGTAGTGCATCCAGATTAACCAAGTAGTGGAAATAATTTAAAATATTGAGGTTGAGGTTAAGTTAAAGAAAAAATTAAGTTGATTAACTGTAATTATGGTCGTTTGTGTGTTTATAGTGAAAACAAGTTAATTAACTGTAATAATCGTTGTGTTATGTGCTTGCAGTGAAAATAAGTTAATCAACTGTATTAATTGTTTCATGTGGTTATAGTGAACATTAAGTTATTTAATTGTTATACATATTTTGTAATTATGTGTTTATAGTGGATTAAAAAAAAAAATAAAGTTATAATAATTCCGATTGTTAAAACTAGTAGTGGTTTGTTAGTGGTTATGTGGATAAGGTTAGTGGTGTAAATTATAAAAATTTTGTGATGTCTTAAGAAATATAAAAGCAAGCAAACAACTTCTGTTTTTTTTAAAGAAAAAAATATATTTTATTTAAGAAAAAAAAATTTGTTTGAATGTAAGAGAAGTATTTAGATAGAAATGGTAGGAATCAAACAGATGTTTTGGTTATTGTAAAGTCGTTTTACCGAGTGGCCTACTGAACCGTTACTTAAATCGTCATTTTATGAGAGAAATCCTTAAAAACATAATTGCAACAACCTTTGATAACCAAGAAGCAATGGATGAAGGGCAGAATTTTATGGTATGTTGTTTTATTAAAATTGTTATAATTATAGATATTTACTAAAAAAATATATATTGAATTTAAAAAAAAAAATTTAAGTATTGTCGATTTGAGTGTTAATTGTTCAATAAAATAATAGATTCAATGTAATAGATTTGTTTGAGAAGCCTTGATTATTCGTTTGGTGGCTAGTTCACGCGCGTACAATCAATTATTTTGGGGATTATTATTTATACATTTTCGGAATTGTATAAGAGATTGGATTTTAGTTTTGTGTAATCTTATTAATTGAAATTTGGAGTGAATTAATAGTAATGGCTTGTAAGTTGCTCGAATTTGAACCAGTTCACCTTGAATTGAGTGAACTTAAGTACGAACTCTTTATTCGAAACATTAAAGGTCTGTCATCGGTTAGGGAAGAGACAAAAGCAATTAGGTCAGCGTTAACTAAGGTACTGAAGGGAGAAGAACCTTCTCTCACAACAACACCTTTAAGTGCTGAAGATGAAATTCAAAATTCTCGACTTGTTTTGGTCAGCCTTCAAGAGATATTCGAGAAAGCGGTTAAATCGAAAGATAAAGATAGCCTACAGCAGCTGAAATCGAGATTAGCTGCATGAATAAATTAAATGAAATCAAATATAAATGAATTAAATAAAAATACCTTTTTATTTATTTAATTTTTTACAATAAATAAAAATTTATTTGAAACATGTCTATGGATAAATTGTTTATATCGAGTTGAACACGGAAAATTCTCTGATCCTAATAACATTTTGAGTAAGTTTGGGAAGATGTACTCTGCGATATCTACAATTGGTTTGAAAGTTTTAGAAACAACTACCCAACCCACCCACATCCAGAATTATTTGTCATCTGAGTCTAGCAAACATTTGAATCCAACTACTTCACGTAAGAGTTTGGACGCCCTCCCAAAAACTCCAATGGGACGTGGAAGAGGTACAACGGGGTTAACAGTACGAGATGCTTTTAGAGATAATTTTCAATACATACCAACTACCAGTGAGACAAACGAACCTTTTGCGCACCTAGACGATCAAAAACGACTGTCACAAGTCAGTAATTTCGAAAAATATATGGAAAAAAATCATGTTGAAGAAAGTCCTGCATGGAGATTGAATGACCATCGCCCAATTAATGTTCATAGATGGAAGATAAGTTTTAGCGGAGATGGGAGTGGTTTGTCACTCAATGATTTTCTTTCTAGGGTCAGAATATACGCACGAGGTGAACACTTTACGCCTGAACAGTTGTTGGCCAATGCACACTATTTTTTTCGGGGAAAGCGGAAAAATTGTACTGGGGCAACATTGACGAGTTCCAAGATTGGAACAGTTTAGTTGAAGGGGCCAAACGCGAGTTTCTGCCAAGAAATTACGTCTTTTTCTTAAGAGAGGAAATGAACAACAGGGTTCAAGCCAAAGGAGAACCATTTTCCAACTTTATAGCTGACATGAAGACTATTTTCCAAAGAGCTGTTCTGCAACTAGACGAGAACTATAAAATGTACGTAGTACGAAAAAACATGCTACCGGAGTACGCATTTCATTTAGCTACAACTACTATAGATTCGCTTGAAAATTTAGTAGATCTCTGTCGCAGATTGGATGAGGCAAAAATGTTAATGGAACGGAGAGTGAGCGCATCACAATTTTCAACTTTTTCTGTGGAGCCCTCGTGTTTTCCAAACCGTATTTTAAAGGAAGAAAGCAAGAAATTGGAACCAAGGTTTAGAGGAGACAGAGATCGTGGTAAGAACCTTTTTGTTGTTGAACGACATGATGAACTCGAAAGCAATCCATATGCACCACAAAGAAGTACACAGTATGATATGCGGAGCAGATCGAAGCAGTGTTGTGGAAGTTCAGAACCGAGACGCCAATTCAACAAACATCAATGCGATGTTGGAACTGTGAAAGACCAGGTCATAATTTCAAAGACTGTCGTAGGCCTCAAGTAAAAGTTTTTTGCTTTTATTGCGGCACAAGTGGGTTTACTACAAAAACTTGTCAAAACCATACAAATTTCAGAAGGGAACGAACTTTAGCAGTAAGTAGAGGAGAAGGTGTTTCAACAACAGAGCAGCCACAGCAACAGAATCAGCCGGGAAACGGGAATGGAGAAGGAGAAGTCTCAGAAACCGCTTCTCTTTCGCAGATTTAAAGGATTCGAATATTCATAGTAGTTTTGAGGGTGAGCCATTGAAAGAGTTGAAAATTATACCGGAAATCATCAATTTAAACAGAGATAAGCGACCATACCTTAAAGTTGAGATACTCGGTCACAAACTTAAGGGATTGTTGGACTCTGGTGCCAGTTGCACTATTTTAGGTAAAGGCGGCCTGGAATTAATATCACGGTTAAAATTGAATCGTCAGACAGATGACTGTGCGATTAGAACTGCGGATGGTACGGTACACAAAGCAGTTTACAAAGCTTTGATCCCTTTTAAAGTAGTTGATAAAGTTGCTTTAGTCTCAACCTTAGTAATACCATCAATCACCAAAGAGTTAGTACTCGGTATAGATTTTTGGAACATTTTCGGTATACGCCCACAATTTTCTAGGTCTACCTATACTTGCGATACAATTGATCCAGTAACGGATAGCATCAAGTTATCAAATCCGGAAGCTAGATTTTTAGAGGAAACAATTAGAAGGTTTGATGCGACGAAGGAGGGTTCGCTTGGTTGTTCACACTTTATAAAACATGAGATTGAGACCCAACCTAACTGCAAACCTATTGTTAGAAGACCTTATCCACTATCACCGTATGTCCAGAAGGAGGTTGATGCAGAATTAGATAGAATGCTTAAGCTCGGGGTGATAGAAGAAGCTAGAAGCGAATGGGCTAATCCATTAGTTGTTGTATGAAAGTCTAGTGGGAAGGTAAGACTATGCTTGGATGCAAGAGGATTAAATGGAGTGACGGTAAAAGACGCGTACCCACTTCCAAATATTGGGAGAATATTAGGACAACTTAGAGCAACCAAATATCTGTCATCCATAGATCTTTCGGACGCTCTCTGGCAGGTGGAATTAAAAGAAGAATCAAGGTATAAGACAGCTTTTAATGTGGCTGGCAGAGGTCACTTTCATTTCAAACGGTTACCGTTTGGGCTTGGTAACAGCGCACAGACATTGTGTAAGGCCTTGGACCAGTGTATTGGCAACGACTTAGAGCCAAATGTCTTTGTATACATAGATGACATTATTATAACAACAGAAACATTCGAGCATCACATACAGTTGTTAGAAACCATTGCGGATAAATTAAAAGAGGGTGGATTTACTATAAGTCCAGAGAAGTCCAAGTTTTGTGTCAAACAGTTAAATTATCTTGGTTATATATTAGATTGTGAAGGGTTACGTATGGATCACGAGAAGGTAAGTCCCATTTTGGATATTTCACCACCAAAAACTATTAAAGATCTGCGACGAATATTTGGTATGGCAAATTGGTATAGACGCTTTATTAAAAACTTTGCAGAGCTAGTAGCGCCGATGACGGATTTATTAGAATCTAAATCAAAAAAGAAATTTGAATGGTCGGTAGAGGCAAACGATGCATTTCTTGCCCTAAAAACAACACTTGTTAGTTCACCTATTTTAGTAAGCCCCAATTTTGAACAAAAGTTTACCATTCAAACCGATGCCTCTGATGTTGGTATAGGAGCTGTATTAACCCAGGGAGAGGGAGAAGAAGAAAAACCGATTGCTTACATGTTTGCCAAACTAACCTCAGCACAACGAAAATATTCAACGACAGAAAGAGAGTGTTTAGCAGTCATAGAAGCAATAAGGAAATTCAGAAACTATGTCGAAGGTGTCCGCTTTAGAGTTATAACAGATCATTCATCTCTTACGTGGCTGAGAAATATAAAAGACCCTAATTCACGTTTGTCGCGCTGGGCTCTTAAACTACAAGAATTTGATTTTGAGCTGATTCATAGAAGGGGTAAGTTGAATGTGGTGGCGGATGCACTGTCCAGATCTGTGGAATTAATTGATTTTGACTGTGCCGAAACAGATTTTGATGAAAATTATGTAGCATTGCGAGAGAAGATTGGTCAAAATCCGAACAAGTATCAAGCGTTTGTCGTGAAAGACCAGAAGATTCTCAAGTATCGATCGGATAAATTGAATCAAGGTAGCCCGTGGAAAGTTTTAGTACCAACGAAACTTCAAAAAATTGTATTGAGTATATTCCATGATGAGCCTTTGGGAGCACATTTAGGTGTAAGAAAGACTTTACGGAAGATTTAAAATGAATATAACTGGCCCGATATGGAAAGAGATATTCGAAAATACGTTAAGACTTGTAAAGAGTGCCAAATGAACAAACATCCAAACGTACGGGCAAAAGTACCAATGCGTGTTCAGAAAAAAAACCGATGGACCTTGGGATGTAGTGGCAGTTGATTTTCTTGGACCGTTTCCTCGTTCAAAGAGTGGAAACAAATATGTTTTAGTGGTGGTTGATATTTTTTCGAAATTTTGTTTACTCAAGCCCATGCGAAAAGCTGATAGCAAATCCGTCATTAGGTATTTGGAAGAAGATTTATTTTTGCTTTTTGGAGTACCATCTCGAATAATAACAGATAATGGGTCACAGTTTACGTCGAGGGAATTTGAGAAGTTTCTCAAATCATATCAGGTAAGTTCACAATTTAACGCAGTTTATCATCTACAGCACAATCCAGCTGAACGGATCAACCGTGTAGTTTTGTCTAGTCTGAGATCATACATAGAGCAAGATCAACCTTTTTTGGGACCAATATATTTCAAAGATTGCTTGTGCGATTAGAAGAGCATGATTCTATAGGTTTTTCACCATATTATGTTAACTTTGGTAAACATATGAAGCTAGAAGGGGGACAAGGTTATACTAGTGTACATACGCATGAAGATATTAGAGATAAAGCCGAAAGAATGAAAACTATTTTTAACGTCGTCAAAGCAAATTTAAGAAAAGCTCATTCAAAATATTCAGCACGGTACAATATCAGAACTAAACCGGCGGAGTACAGTCTTGGAGAAGTAGTACTCAGAAGAGCATTTCGACAGTCAAGCGCACCCGAAAATTTTAATGCAAAACTCGCACCACAGTACGAGAAGTGTCGCATCCGTGAGAAACTAGGAAGCTATACTTATATGTTGGAGCAGTTAAATGGCAAGGTAATTGGTCGATTTCATGCTAACGACCTAAGAAAATACTATGAAAGAAATTCAGATAGCAATAAAGAACAAGGTTTATTTTAAATTGTGATATTTATTTGTAGAATTTGTTTTAATGGGTATATTCAGTTAGTTAGAGCATCTAGATGTTAGTCTTTTTGTAGGGATATGGAATGTTACGTAGTATTAGGTTAGTTAGGTACATACTTGGTAGATTTAGTTAAATTATGTTATAGTCAATTTAACTTTAATGTTTGATGTAATCCTTTTTGGAAAACAAAAATACTGTAAAGGTCAATTGTTGTTGAGTTCCAGTGACCATTTTTTTTTAAATTTAGGTAATAGAGAGGTTTGAGATATAAGGAAAAAAATTTAGATAAAGTTGGGAGATATCGATGTATTGTTGGTCGTTCAGATCGGTGAGGCAGAATTGTAAGACCTCAAAGTTGTTTAAGATACCGTAATTGAGGTATTCGCGTAATTTTTTTTTGGAGTTATTGTCTAAGGCACTCATTGAGTTTTGATGAAGTCGTAAGACCTTTATACTTAAAATACGTATCGTGATTTTGTACAAATTAACATATTTTGTTTAAAAAAACGGGTTGTAACCGGAAACCGGCCTTTTTTAATAGTTAAAACGGAAAAACCGGTTTCAAAATATCGCCCCAAATTAGCAATCACTAGTGTCACAATAACACATAAAAACCTTTTAAGACCAAGGTCCCACAACAACATACGTTCAAAGGTGTTGATGGACGTAAATCTTTCTTTTTTTGTTTTTTTTTATATTTTTGTTAAAGAATGGATAACTAAACAAAAAATCCCATCATTGACAAAATATGACATAGGCCAATATTTTATGATGGAATAGAGAAAATAAAAGTAAATTAAAAGGTAAATAGCAAATGTTTACAAAAATTTGCTGAAACAAAACAAAAATGTAGTTGCCAATAATCAAGCCGGTTGCATATTTCTTGATCCTGTGACGCACAGTCTTTCTTGATGATTGAAGCCCACACATAGTAATATGAAGGCTCGTTTCTTCAAGAAAGCAATAGCGTTTCATCATCAAGGATTACTTCACAGCTAAGATTGAGGGTGCTACCGTTCACTGAATACAGTTCATCCGCTACCACCCCTAAAATGTCATCCTGTCTAGGTAGTGATATCTCACTGCTATTGCCAGTGGCATGTGATATCTCACGTTAACTCTTATGTCAATAGCTGGGACTGGAGTACGCGGGGTTGCCACTCCCGTAGATCAAAAATAAAAAAAATTTTCAGAACCATAAAAACTGATCCCTCCATGCGGGAAAGTATGGCAAGTTCTAAGTTTTTTTAGAACAAAATTGTTTTTTATCGTTGTAGTCCAAAAATTTTATTTCTTATAAAACATTCATTTTTATTTTATTATGACGACGCGTTTCAGCTTTGCTCCAAAGCTATCCTCAGGTCCAACAAAAATAAAATGAAAAATGAAAACACTGTTTCAAAAAATAAAAACTGGTGAGGAAAGGCAAAACTTTTCTGACAAAAAAGTCAGACAAGTGCGAATAAAATTCGCTCGTCAAGGGTTCCGTGAATGTAAAAGAACACAATATCAAAAATTATTAACAAAAAGTTGTGTTGTAATGTCCTTATATTTTCAGACCATAGACACATAACAAAATAAACGTTAAATTGTAAATGTCAATAGTAAATTACAATCAAATCTACATTGATCAAAAATGGAAAAAAAAAATGTTTAATTCAGGTTAAAAATTATCCATAGATGTTTTTGGTAACTTAAGAAAGATTCAATTACACCAGGTTGTAAATGGATTAAATTTGATTATTTTTTCGGTCAATCGAGTGTTGAAATTAAGGGGGGTGGAAAGGCTACATACTAAAAATATTTTTTTTTAATAACACAAAAACTCTGCATTGCAAAATTCTAAAAAAAATTGTAACATTTCTTAAATTAAGTGCTCTTTCATATGACACCCCACTCATTTGGGTCAAAAATGGTTTTTTTTTCCCTCCCCACACCCATCCCATAAACACACAGAAATATAATTATTTGAGTCTTCGATATGATTTTCATTCAAAATTTACCAATATTCCTGTCTCTGTGAATATTTTCAAATTTTTCTGTCAGTCATCGTCGAAACGTAGGCGGTGGCACGATCTGAATTTTGTCCTTTCTTATCCATAACTCAAAAACTGTGCTGTAGTTTTTATACAAAACTTACCAAAATTTCCTAACTCTGTGAAATTTTCCAAATTTTTCTGTCATTTAGTGTCGAAACGTAAGGAGGGGAGGGGGTGGGGGGGATGGGGTGATAACGGTCTGAATTTTGTTCTTTTTCGACAATAACTCAAAAACTGGGCACCGAAAAATTCTAAAAAAATTGCAACGAATTCTAAATTAGATGTTCTTTTAAATGACACCCCACTTGCTTGGGTCAAAAAAAGTTTTTTTTTACCCCCTCTACCCCGGTCCTCTAAACACAAAGAAATATAACTAGTGGAGACTTTGCTATAGTTTTTGTACAAAATTTACCAAATTTCCTAACTCTGTCAATTTTTACAAATTTTTCTGTCAATCAGTGTCGCAACGTATGGGGACGGTCTGAATTTTGCACTTTTTTGACAATAACTCAAAAACTGGGCACCGAAAAAATGAATTCTAAATTAGATGTTCTTTTAAATGACACCCCACTCGCTTGGGTCAAAAACATTTTTTTTTTTACCCCCTCTACCCCGGTCCTCTAAACACACAGAAATATAATTATTGGAGACTTCGCTATAGTTTTCGTACAAAATTTAGCAAATTTCCTAACTCTGTGAATTTTTACAAATTTTTCTGTCAATCAGTGTCGAAACGTAAGGGGGGGTGGGGGTAACGGTCTGGATTTTACACTTTTTCGACAATAACTCGAAAACTAGCCACCGCAAAATTCTAAAAAAAATTGCAGCGAATTTTAAATTGGGTGCTCTATCAAATGACACCCCACTAGCTTGGGTCAAAAAAAGGTTTTTTTTTTACCCTCTCTACCCCGGTCCTCTAAACACACAGAAATATAATTATTGGAGACTTCGCTATAGTTTTCATACAAAATTTAGCATATTTCCTAACTCTGTGAATTTTTACAAATTTTTCTGTCAATCAGTGTCGAAACGTATGGGGGAGAACGGTCTGGATTTTGCACTTTTTTGACAATAACTCAAAAACTGGCCACCGCAAAATTCTTAAAAAAATTGCAGCGAATTTCAAATTAGGTGCTCTATCAAATGACACCCCACTCGCTTGGGTAAAAAAGGGTTTTTTTTACCCCCTCTACCCCGGCTCTCTAAACACACAGAAATATAATTATTGGAGACTTCGCTATAGTTTTCGTACAAAATTTAGCAATTTCCTAGCTCTGTGAATTTTTAAAAATTTTTCTGTCGATCAGTGTCGAAATGTATGGTGGGGGGGGAGACGGTCTGAATTTTGCACTTTTTCGAAATAACTCAAAAACTGGCCACCGCAAAATTCTAAAAAAAACTGCAGCGAATTATAAATTGGGTGTTCTATCAAATGACACCCCACTCGCTTGGGTCAAAAAAGTTTTTTTTTTACCCCCTCGACCCCGGTCCTCTAAACACACAGAAATATAATTATTGGAGACTTCGCTATAGTTTTCGTACAAAATTTAGCAAATTTCCTAACTCTGTGAATTTTTACAAATTTTTCTGTTAATCATTGTCGCAACGTAGGGGGGGGGGGGAGCGGTCTGAATTCGCTCTTTTTTTACTATTACTCAAAAACTGGGGCATCGCAAAATTTTAAAAAAAATTGCTTTGTTTTTTAAATTATGTGCTCTTTCAAATGAAAGAGCACATAACTCACCACACTTGACCACATTTTAAATAGTATTTTTACCCCTCCTCATTTCCACCCCCTCAATAAATCTAAGTATGGAAATATGACACTTTTTTATATTTTTTATTAAAAACGTACTAATTTTTCTATCATTCCAAGTACATTTGAAAATTTTCGATCAGATAGGTTCGGAGCTAATCGAGGTAAGAAAACGCGAAAAAACGTCATTATTCAAAATTATACAAAAAATGGTGAGGTGTAAAATTCCAAAATAAATTTTTATGGAATACTGAAATAAAGTCCTTTCATATGATACCCTACTTGAATCAATAGAAAAATGTATTTTCTCAAAGGTCTCACATCGCAGCCTTGTAAACCAAACGAAAACCACTTTAGTTTTATTTGTATCCGTCATTTTATGTGGACAGATTAGTTTTATACGCACCTCAAATTTCAAGTCTATAGCATTTATAGTTTACGAGATAATCGATATAATGTGAAAAACACGTTTTACTCTCACCAATAGTGTTCCGTATAAAAACGGAACCCTTAAAATGAAAATTCACATATATTTTTTTAAAAAAATTCTAAAAAAACAACACAAACAGACTGAATTTATTTGATTAAAAATTCTTAAACAAAAACTGATACAAACTGAAATTTAAATCAAAGCATTTAGAACGTTCTATATCAATTTTATAAAAGAAACATGTCATTCTGCAAATTTAAATTTAGTTATTTTAATTTAATTTTTATTTTATTCAATTTTTAAATGTGAATAACATTTATACTTTCCTTAAGTTACATTTTTAAAGCTAAATTACTAATATTACTACATTTAAAAAAAATAACATGCAAGAAATAGTATATTAAGAAACTAGTTTCATAATCGACGATTTTATCGCACGCAATCTGTTTAGAAAACGACCCGCGCAGCGGGGAGTTTTCTTAAGGATAAGTGCGATAAAACGTCTTATGAAACGAGTTTTTCATACTATTTTTTCTATTTTGCATTTTTTGTCTTGAAATTTAAAAAAATAGTTTTTATGTTTTAATGTTTTAAAGAAAATTTCTAAAAATTTCAATTCAAAATAGTAAGCTCTGCGTTTCATCATATTTCTATATATTTTTTTGTTGCAAAACTAGCTTACATAAAATGTGTATTTTATTAAAAAATAGTCAATTTGAAATTTTGTTGTTATTACTAATTATTTTAATTAATTAAAATATTTGACACTAATTAAGATATTCTTATTAATTTTATTTATATGATTATTCGTTTTAATTTTCACTGACGTTTGTATGACCAATGTGACCAACCTTGAAAAACAAAACTTTGCGTATCGTAATGAAGGCCATTTCGATACGCATTTGGGTATCGAAATGACTTTATTTTAGACGCAAAATAGAAAAAAGTAATTTAATTTTGTATAAATTATTTTTAAATTTATTCTTAAAAGTATTTTTACAGATATTTGTTTCGTACAGTTGTGAAAATTTATTAAAGTTAACGATTCCAAGATTACCAAGAACAAATACCATTTAAATATTACTCGCATTTTAATATGTATTATAGATTGTTTTTTCGTTCAATATATTTTTTAGTATTAGCTCCGAAAAATGATTACTTTTAGAGCTGTTTAGAGTCCGCAAAATTGTATTTTAGCGGCCTAGTACTTAAAGTCGTTATGACAACACTTTAGCGGATTCAAAATTTGTTTTCATTTTATATTATAATTATTTTCAAATTATAATCACAATTGCTTTGATAAGTTTTGTTCAAAAATCAAATTTTTAGGTACGCAAGAATACAAATTAATCAATAAATTAGAAAAAAAAATCCTAAGAGCTAATACTAAAAAACGTTGTATGCAACACGAACGCAAATGGCTTTAGCAGACTCATCTTCATATTACAGACTCGGCTAGCGCCTCGTCCGGAAACATTACGATTCGTCCGCTTAACCATATTTTGCGTACTTGTTATATAAACTACTATAATAAAATTTTAATAATTTTGTTCCATTTTGTGTTTGTGTTTTTAATTATTGTCAAAACAAACTGTAAAAACTCAATCTATCGTAAAACAAAACTTTATCACTAACGGAAGTGATGTTACAACATCTTGCCACAGGTTTGTTAACTTCGATTAAGAAATTGATCCTTTCAATATATAACATGTATGGTTTTTTTCTTTGAATCATTATTATAATTGATATCACAAACTTTGACAACATATATGACCCAGTCAAAACGGTTTTAATTTTTTCGTTCCCTTTATCGTAACATAGAATAGATCTTTTGGAAAAAACTTGGTAAACATTTTGGCAAACACTATCAAGAATGATAACCAAACAAAACAGCAAACTCTTAAGAAACTGTAAGCAAATAAACGAGAAAGATCGTTTTATTCGCTTCCAGTTAAACTAGCAATTAAATTTTTTTTTTTAAATAAGCGTACTGCTGTAATATAAGTAAATTAAAACACAAAAATCTGATATCATAAAATTTATAATAAAAGAAATAGATAAAACTTAATTTAAGACCTAATATTAATAAAAATAAACGAATAAAAAGATAAATCAAAATATTTCACTTAATAACACAATTTTATCGTATTTTCTTTTCTTACTTTGTATCAAATTTTCTTAAATTAATTTACTAGAATTTTATACTTATAGAGACAGTTTTGGATAAATTCTAAGCAAATTAAAAACGCAAGAAAGATGAAAATAAGACAACAAACAAAATCTAATGTCAAAAATTACAAAGAAAAAACAGCAGAATTGGGGTTTCCTGTCTAGTTTGTTTGTTGATGTAAGTGATATCAAGATAAAAAAAAGTCAGACAAGTGCGAATAAAATTCGCTCGTCAAGGGTTCCGTGAATGTAAAAGAACACTATATCAAAAATTATTGACAAAAAGTTGTGTTGTAATGTCCTTATATTTTCAGACCATAGACACATAACAAAATAAATGTTAAATTGTAAATGTCAATAGTAAATTACAATCAAATCTACATTGATCAAAAATGGCAAAAAAAATGTTAATTCAGGTTAAATATTATCCATAGATGTTTTTGGTAATTTAAAAAAGATTCAATTACACCAGCTTGTAAATGGATTAAATTTGATTATTTTTTCGGTCAATCGAGTGTTGAAATTTAGGGGTGGGGAAAGGCTACATACTAAAAATATTTTTTTTTTAATAACACAAAAACTCTGCATTGCAAAATTCTAAAAAAATTGTAACATTTCTTAAATTAAGTGCTCTTTCATATGACACCCCACTCATTTGGGTCAAAAATGGTTTTTTCCCTCCCCACACCCATCCCATAAACACACAGAAATATAATTATTTGAGTCTTCGATATGATTTTCATTCAAAATTTACCAATATTCCTGTCTCTGTGAATATTTTCAAATTTTTCTGTCAGTCATCGTCGAAAGGTAGGCGGCGGCACGATCTGAATCTAGCCCTTTCTTATCCATAACTCAAAAACTGTGCTGTAGTTTTCATACAAAACTTACCAAATTTCCAAACTCTGAAATTTTCCAAATGTTTCTGTCATTTAGTGTCGAAACGTATGGAGCGGAGGACGGTCTGAATTTTTCACTTTTTCAACAGTAACTCAAAAACTGGGCAACGCAAAATTCTAAAGAAAATTGCAACGAATTTTAAATTAGATGTTCTTTCAAATGACACCCCACTCGTTTGGGTAAAAAAAAGTTTTTTTTTACCCCCCTCTACCTCGGTCTTCTAAACATACAGAAATATAATTATTGGAGACTTTGCTATAGTTTTCATACAAAATTTAGCAAATTTCCTAACTCTGTGAATTTTTACAAATTTTTCTGTCTACCAGTGTCGAAACGTATGGGGAGGAACGGTGTGAATTTTGCACTTTTTCACAATAACTTCAAAACTGGGCACCCAAAAATTCTAAAAAAAATTGAAGCGAATTCCAAATTAGGTGCTCTATCAAATGACACCCCATTCGCTTGGGTCAAAAAAAGTTTTTTTTTACCCCCTTTACCCCGGTCCTCTAAACACACAGAAATATAATTATTGGAGACTTCGCTATAGTTTTCATACAAAATTTAGCAAATTTCCTAACTCTGTGAATTTTTACAAATTTTTCTGTCAATCAGTGTCGAAACGTATGGGGGGGGGGACGGTTTGAATTTTGCACTTTTTTGACAATATCTCAAAAACTGGGCATCGCAAAATTCTAAAAAAAACTGCAACAAATTTCAAATTAGGTGCTCTATCAAATGACACCCCAATCGCTTGGGAAAAAAAAAGTTTTTATTACCCCCTCTACCCCGGTCCTCTAAACACACAGAAATATAATTATTGGAGACTTCGCTATAGTTTTCGTACAAAATTTAGCAAATTTCCTAATTCTGTGAATTTTTACAAATTTTTCTGTCAATCAGTGTCGAAACGCATGGGGGGGAACGGTCTGGACTTTGCACTTTTTCGACAATAACTCAAAAACTGGCCACCGCAAAATTCTAAAAAAAATTGCAGCGAATTTCAAATTAGGTGCTCTATCAAATGACACCCCACTCGCTTGGGTCAAAAAAGTTTTTTTTTACCCCCTCTACCCCGGTCCTATAAACTCACAGAAATATAATTATTGGAGACTTCTCTATAGTTTTCTTACAAAATTTAGCGAATTTCCTAACTCTGTGAATTTTTACAAATTTTTCTGTCAATCAGTGTCGAAACGCATGGGGGGGGAACGGTCTGGACTTTGCACTTTTTCGACAATAACTCAAAAACTGGCCACTGCAAAATTCTAAAAAAATTGCAGCGAATTCCAAATTAGGTGTTCTATCAAATGACACCCCACTCGCTTGGGTCAAAAAAAGTTTTTTTTTACCCCCTCTACCCCGGTCCTCTAAACTCACAGAAATATAATTATTGGAGACTTCTCTATAGTTTTCTTACAAAATTTAGCAAATTTCCTAACTCTGTGAATTTTTACAAATTTTTCTGTCAATCAGTGTCGAAACGCATGGGGGGGAACGGTCTGGACTTTGCACTTTTTCGACAATAACTCAAAAACTGGCCACCGCAAAATTCTAAAAAAAATTGCAGCGAATTCCAAATTAGGTGCTCTATAGCAAATTTCCTAGCTCTGTGAATTTGTACAAATTTTTCTGTCAATCAGTGTCGAAACGTAGGGGGGGGGGGAACGGTCTAAATTCGCACTTTTTTTACTATAACTCAAAACCTGGGCATCGCAAAATTCTAAAAAAAATTGCTTTGTTTTTTAAATTAAATGCTCTTACAAATGACACCCCACTTGACCACATTTTAAATAGTGTTTTACCCCTCCTCATTTCCACCCCCTTAATAAATCTAAGTATGGAAATATGACACTTTTTTATATTGTTTATTAAAAACGTACTAATTTTTCTATCATTCCAAGTACATTTGAAAATTTTCGATCAGATAGGTTCGGAGCTAATCGAGGTAAGAAAACGCGAAAAAAACGTCATTATTCAAAATTATACAAAAAAGGGTGAGGTGTAAAATTCCAAAATAAATTTTTATGGAATACTGAAATAAAGTCCTTTCATATGATACCCTACTTGAATCTATAAAAAAATGTATTTTCTCAAAGGTCTCACATCTCAGCCCTGTAAACCAAACGAAAACCACTTTAGTTTTATTTGTATCCGTCATTTTATGTGGACAGGTTAGTTTTATACACATGCCAAATTTCAAGTCCATAGCATTTATAGTTTACGAGATAATCGATATAATGTGAAAAACACGTTTTACTCTCACCAATAGTGTTCCGTATAAAAAACGGAACCCTAATAACGGATAATAAATAACGGATTTTGATTTTATCAGCATTTTAGACAGAATACAAGCAAATTATGTTTTTTTCTTATACAAAAACAATGTTAAAAGTTGCATGCTTTTTAGGTAGATTTCATATAAAAATCTACCTATTGCAATGGGCTTCATCTCGGAATTTCAGAAAAATTTTTGTGCCAAACGACGATATATGATAAGCGGAGACGAAAAAATTAAATAAAAAAAAAATTTATATATATATATATATATATATATATATATATATATATATATATATATATATATATATATATATATATATATATATATATATATATATATATATATATATATATATATATATATATATATATATATATATATATATATATGTGTATATATATATATATATATATATATATATATATATATATATATATATATATATATATATATATATATATATATTTATATATATATATATATATATATATATATATATATATATATATATATTTATATATATATATATATATATATATATATATATATATATATATATATATATATATATATATATATATATATGGGGTATTCCACGTCAAATCGACCACTTTTGACCCGACCCCTCTCGATTTGGTTGAAACTTTATTATCTTTTTGTACCCCAGTAATTATATGTTTTACAGTTTTTTTTTTAATTTTTCATCAAACCCAAAAAATGTTATGAATTTTTTAATAAAATAGCTATTTATCTTTCAAATGCCCATGGTTTTGTCAAAAATTCCTTAAAAGCGACGCGCTTTTTTTCGACATTGTTGTAATTAAATGTAGTTTTTAGGAAAAAAAACAAAAAAAATTTTCGATGTCTTTTTTCATGCAATTTTTTAGTTTATTGAGAAAAAACATCAATTTTTCAAAAAGCGACACTTTTAATTTTTTTTATTTTTTTTTATTTTTTAACTTTGAATTATTCTTTAGTTAATGCCGTTAGAACTAGAGTGGGCCGACTTCGCTTTCTATTTTATTTTTTAATTAAAAAAATTGTTGTTTTTATTTATTTATATGCAGAGTGATTTTTTTAACCTGAAACTTTCAAATATCTTGAAAAATAAGCACTCTACGGAAAAAATGTCCATGTTCAAAATTTAATCATTCTGCGGGGTAACACATTAGTGCAAAAATATAGTCCCTTACCACCCCTCTTTGTAGGTGGGCGGGGGTAACTTTGAATCTAAAATAGGAACCCCCATTTTTTATTGCAGATACGGATTTTACGACTAAAAATACGTACGATTTGACTAAAAAAATTTGTTCGATTCATGATAGATGGCGCTGTAATCGACGAAATTCAATTATTTTGAATTCACTTACTAAGAACATATGCCTACGATTTTGTAATACATTTGAAATAAAAAATATCAAGTTTTCATTGTAAAAAGTTTATTAATGTTAATGGTTGGTGAATAAACAAATTTTAGCTTAAAATAAGTAATCAAAATGATGGCCTTCGACTTCAATGTACTTATTAATCCGCTCTTCAAATGACTGTACACAACTGAGAAGTGTGTCTGCTTGAATTTCGGCACAAGCATTTTTGATTCGCCCAATCATATTCTCACGTGTTGTTGGTTCTTGTTTGTAAACTTTCGCTTTGAGATTGCCCTACAAGAAGAAATCTGGCGAAGTAAGATCTGGTGATCTGGCAGGCCAATCTATCATGAATCGAAAACATTTTTAGTCAAATTGTACGTACTTTTAGCCGTAGAATCCGTATCTGCAATAAAAAATTGGGGTTCCTATTTTAGATTCAAAGTCACGCTCACCTACAAAGAGGGGGGTGGGGGACTATTTTTTTGCACTACTGTGTTTCCCCCGCTGCATGATTAAATTTTGAACATGGACATATTTTCCGTAGAGTGCTTATTTTTCGAGATATTTGAAAGTTTCAGGTTAAAAAAATCACCCGGTATATGGGACGATCCACCTCACACGGGCCACTGCTGCGACCGAAATTGGGGGTGGTTTAAAAAACGTGAGATAGCTCAAAATTTTTGTATTAACACGTGTACTAACACGTAATAAAAATTTTTAGAAATAGATTGTTAATTTAAAAATGATTGTAGGAGTACGATATTTAAAAATTTATATAATTGATAAAAAAAATTAAAAATGGCGGCTTCAAAATGGCGCCAACTCATCATATTTGAATTTTTACTACCGAAAACGTTTATTTTTTACCATTCTACGGCATGAAAACTATCATTTAGGTTTCTAAATAGTTGTTACAACAATTTTTCAAAGAATATCAATAATTACTCAAAACGGCTGGCGCAAAATATCATCATTTTTAACAATTTCGCGAGTATATGTCCAAAATAAACTTTTTGTAAAAATTAAACGAATTTCGTAAAAAACAAAACAAACACGTATGTATTTTTATCTCTTAAGTCATAATTGAGTTATTTTTTACTCTTCCAATGTTTCTTTTTGTTTTTTGTCTAAAGTTGATTTTTTTTAAAAAGAACTGTATTGTGCTTCGGCCATTTTAAATAATAATTGAAATTAATTGATAAATTGATGTTACAACTATTTAAAAACCTAAAAGATAGTTTTCAAGCCGTAGAAGGGTAAAATATAAGCTTCTTTTGTTAGTGAAAATGCAAATTTGATGAGTTGGAGCCATTTTAAAGTCACCATTTATATTTGTTTTAATCAATTATATAAATTTTTAAATATCGTACTCCTACAATCATTTTTAAATTAACAATCTATTTCTAAAAATTTTTATTACGTGTTAGTAACTAGCTTCCACGTACGATGTTGAAATATGTCGAGATTAACCCTGCACTTTGACCCCATCATTTTGAAAAATTCTAAAACGTTACCTGTTATTAGAAAGAATACTTCAATACAAAAATTTTGAGCCATCTCACGTTTTTTTAAACCACCCCCAATTTCGGTCGCAGCAGTGGTCCGTTTGAGGTGGATCGTCCCATATATATAAATAAATAAAAACGACAATTTTTTTAATTAAAAAATAAAATAGAAAGCGAAGTCGGCCCACTCTAGTTCTAACGGCATTAACTAAAGAATAATTCAAAGTTAAAAAATAAAAAAAAATAAAAAAAATTAAAAGTGTCGCTTTTTGAAAAATTGATGTTTTTTCTCAAAAAACTAAAAAATTGCATGAAAAAGGACATCGAAAATTTTTTTTGTTTTTTTTCCTAAAAACTACATTTAATTACAACAATGTCAAAAAAAAGCGCGTCGCTTTTAAGGAATTTTTGACAAAACCATGGGTATTTGAAAGATAAATAGCTATTTTATTAAAAAATTCATAACATTTTTTGGGTTTGATGAAAAATTAAAAAAAAAACTGTAAAACATATAATTACTGGGGTACAAAATGATAAAAAAGTTTCAACCAAATCGAGAGGGGTCGGGTCAAAAGTGGTCGATTTGACGTGGAATACCCCATATATATATATATATATATATATACACGATATGAGATATAACGAAAACGACCGGCACTCTCACGGTCGCATTTGTTGAGGGAGATCAAAAAAATTTTCTGTACATATGTGTTCTATTAAAATCTCGAACGAGTTCGTGAATCAGAAAAAGCCGACACGTGGTTAAGGTACTAGAGCCTTTTTTCTAAAAAAAATGGATTTTTTAAAACCGTTATAACGGCCGTTTGGATACTAATATTTTAATAAAAATAACGAATTTAGAATTTTTGGAATCCTTTTTATCAATTTGTTTTAAAAAAAAGACCTCTGCAGTTGGAGGTTCCTGAGTGAGCGGCTCCAACAAAAAAGTTTGCAAAAAAAAATTTTTTTTTGAAACAACCGGCACTCTCACGGTCGCATTTGTAAAGTCAGATCAAAAAGCCGTTTTTAAAAATGTGCGTTTTATGAATATCTTGGACAAGTTCGTCAATCAGCCAAATCCGACACATGGTTATGAAACTAGAGGCTTTATACTAGAAAAAAACTCTGTTTTTTAGATCCGTTATAACGGCCGTTTAGATTCTAATATTTTTAAAAACTTCATAAATTTAGAATCTTTAAAACCTTTTTAATCTCTTTCACTCTCTGGCGTTTACATCCCATGAAGGGATTTTGCCGTCTGCGCCACCAGCTTCCAATCATCTCGTTCCATGACCAGTTGACCCCAGTTTCGACATCCTATATCACGAAGGTCTTGGATGATGTCATCACGTCAGCGTTGTCTAGGTCTTTTTTTTCGATAAACACCAGCTGGTTGTTGTTGGGACGCTTTTTTTATCATTCTTTCCAATGGAGCTCTTACTACATGACCAAACCATCTAATCTGGTTGGATTTAATGAATCCGATTACATCGCAGCCTCCAAGAAGCTGTCTGATTTCATGATTCATTTGGATTCTATACTGATTTTCAGCAACTTTACATGGACCATAAATTGTTCGTATGACTTTCCTCTCGAATGTTGATAGAATTCTACAATCGGAGGAAGTCAGTGTCCAGCTTTCACTTCCAAATGTGAGCACAGGTCGGATTAATGCTTTGTAAAGTGTGAGTTTGCACGACTGCGAAAGATGTTTGGATCGCAAAAGTTTTGAGTATGCGTAAAAAACTCTGTATGCGGCTGAGACACGGGCTTTAATATCTGCGAGTATGTCATTTGACGATGTTATTACAGACCCGAGGTATTTGAAGTTTTCTACACGTTCCACTTCATAGTCGCCAGTATTCAGATTGCCGGGAGGTATATTCCTGGATGTTGTTAAAAGTTTAGTCTTGCCGGTGTTAATGCATAATCCAAGTCGTTTAGCATTTCTTTCAAGCTGAGAGAGACTATCCTTGATATCGCTTGTTCTACATCCGAGAAGCACAATATCATCTGCATAGCCAAGAACTTGACTAGATTTGTTATATATGCAGTTTTGTGTCTCAATTCGGCTTTTTCTTATCGCGTACTCCAGCGCCAAATGAAATAATATGGGCGCGAGTGCATCACCTTGTCGAACACCTGATGTTATATCGAAAGGATCAGAAACAGACCCTTCGATTACTATTCTACAATTTGATCCCGATGTTGTGAGTTTGCACAGAGAAACAAGTTTCTCTGGGATGCCAAGGCATATGAGTGCGGACCAGAGGTTGTCGCGGATGATACTATCATATGCTTGCCTGGAATCAACGTAGAGCTGGTGAATGCTTATGTTGTACTACTAACATTTTTCCAGAATCATCCTTAATGTAAAACATTGATCTGTGGTTGAGCGGTTGGGACGAAAACCACACTGATAGTCACCGATGATAGATTCGGCGAACGGGATGAGTCGAGCAAGTACAACATTAGCTAGTATTTTATATGCAGTGTTCAACAGTGCGATGCCACGATTATTTTCACACTTTAGACGGTCACCTTTCTTATGTAGCGGAACAATGAAAGCTGTTTTCCATTCAGCAGGTAGTTCTTCTTGGTCCCAGATTGCAAGAATCAGATCGTATATACGTGAGACCAGAGCAGCTCCTCCATTTTTCAGAAGTTCTGCGGGAATTCCATCGAAACCTGGTGATTTGCCATTTTTCAGTTTTTTAATGGCAGCTTCCACTTCTTCTATTGCTGGGTAAGGGACAAAAATCTCCTCAGTTGATGGAGCAATTGCTCGAATAGGATGAACTTCGTTCGTCCTATTCAGTAGGTCTTGAAAGTGGGATCGCCACACTGCCAACACATCACGTTCACTTGTTGTAAGTTCATTATTTTCATTTTTGATGGCTGTAGATCTTGGGTGGAAATCTTTTGTCAGATTCCGAGCATTGGCAAAGCACTCTTTTGAATTTCCGTTGGCCGCATGTTGGTTGATGTTTTCGATGCAGCTCTTCATGTGTTCGCGTTTCTTTTTACGTAAAAGTTTTGCTGAGGCTTTCCTGGCGCATAGATAATCAGCTTGGGAGCTTCGGGTGTTCCTTGTTAACCATTTTTCTCGCAGTTTTTGTTTATTTTCAACGGATTGGCGGCACTCGTCGTCAAACCATTCGTTGTGTGATTTCGGTGGTCGTTTTCCGATTGTAGTTTGTGCTCAGGCTATAATGGTTGATTGAAGCGTTTGCCATTCTTCTTGTATGTTTAATGGCATCTCAGAAGAGATGTCATGCTCTTCTATGTTTTGTGTTATTATTTCCTGATATCTATTCAGCGTTGCCGGTAGTTTAAATGCTTCGACATTCCAGCGCACGGTCTTTTTGCTTGTCTGTTAAATGTAGATGACAACTTGCACTTGTACTTAAAGATGACAAGCATATGATCGGTGTCCATATCAGCACCTCTGTAGGATCGAACGTCAGTTATACTTGTAGAGTGTCTCTTAGAGATCATGACGTGATCGATTTGATTTTCCGTTCTTCCGTCATTTGATTTCCACGTTGCCTTGTGAATTCTCTTGTGAGGGAAGAAAGTGCTGGAAATTACTAGATCATACATCATAGCCAGCTCGGCTGCGCGAAAACCGTTATTGTTGCTAGAATTATGCAAGCTGTTAGGGCCAATATGTGTTTTAAGTTCTGCAATCCTACCAATTTGAGCATTAAAGTCACCTACCACGATTTTTATATCGTGCCGCGGGATGTTATTGATGACTTCCTCGAGTTCTAGGAAGAACAGGTCTTTAATATCATCTGCTTTATCTTCAGTAGGCGCATGAACATTGACGATCGTTACATTGAATTTTTGCGTGCGGATTCTCAGTGTGCATAACCGCATATTAATTGGGCAGAAGTCGATAACATACTGATTCACGCGACGGTGTATAAGAAAGCCAACTCCAAATTCTTTCGCTGTTCCATGGATTCCACTGCCTGGCCATCTTAGTTCTTGTAATGCCACTATATCCAGTGTGTAGCTCTCGACTTGTTGGGTGAGTTTTAGGAGATCTCCTGGTCTTCTAAGGCTTAGCACGTTCCAGGTTCCTATTTTTAAATCGCAGTCCGGGTACAGTTTCCGAGGTCGTTCCAATAATGAATCCGAGATATTCCGAGGCCTGTGTACAGAATTCATGACAAGTAAATTTTTACGGAAATGGGGGGTGTTAGCCCTTCGCCCAACCCAAAATTTTCGTGAATGGGTTCATTCTGCATCTTAATGTCACCAGAAACAACCTTTTTACACGTTTATATAGCGAGCTGCGTGATCCAAGACAGACGCCCGCTGAAAGCCGCTTCTAACATGGAGAACAGACACTTTCTACACATTTATATAGCGAGCCGCTTGATCCAAGACAGACGCCCGCTCCAAGCCGCCCCTAACATGGAGAACAGACGCTTGAGTTGCATTGGTTTTATGGCGCCAATGACTCGCCATGGTGCAGAATCATTGAGTATAAGCAGTATTTACTCTGCCCCTCTCAACTACACCAACCTAGTTCTGTTAGCGTTACCCAGGTAGCACGGCGTGGACGTAGAATTTCGGATTTTCGCTACCCCCCTTTTTAATCAGTTTCTTTAAAAAAAAGACCTCTGCAGTTGGAGGTTTCTGAGTTGGCGGCTCCAACAAAAAAGCTTGTAAAACATCAAATGTGTTTGAATCAACCGGCACTCTCACGGTTGCATTTGTGGAGCCAGATCAAAAAACCATCCGTAAACAAGTGTGTTTTATTAATATCTTGGACAAGTTCGTAAATCAGAAAAATCTTACACATGGTTAAATAGCTAGGGGCTTTATACTAGAAAAAAAATTCGTTTTTTAAATCTGTTATAACGGCCGTTTGGATACTAATATTTTTAAAAACTTCATAAATTTAGAATCTGTGGAAACATTTTAATCCGTTTCTTATAAATATAAACCTCTGCAGTTCGAGATTTTTGACTTGTTGGCTTCAACAAAAAAGTTTGCAACAATCCATAACTACAATTTCCAAAAACCTTATAACAGTCAATGAAAAAAAAATAAAAAGGTTTGAATAGAAGAAATTCATTTTTTTTTTCTTAGAAATAAACTATTTTGATATTTTGCAGTAATTGGACGACATATGATATAGCGTAGGTCTGTGTCATAAATTGTCACACACATGTTCTGTGGTAGATTTGATATTTTTTTTTTTGCAAAATTGGATAGATATAGTTTTGCTTATATGTAGCTAATTTTCTTTTTAAAATTTGTTTGATTTCTGTTTTAAATTAGTTTGTGTTGTTTAAACTAATCTGATACATCAGATTCTACTGGCACACAAAACTGTCTGATCTCGAAATCTACCTATTTCTAGCAGATACACGTGCCACTTGGACTTTTTGTACATATGAATCGCTAATCGGAGAAAGGGGATATGTCCACCTTTTATAAAATTTCAGGAGAGACAAAAAACGAAATAGTGAATGAATTAATAAAGATTTGATTTTGAAATTTTCAAATTAATTAATAGTATACATCATTACGTCAACCTAATTAGAAATAAAAAGTTCTAATATTTTTTTATTTGTTTTTTTTAAGTCAAGGACATTTCTGCAGTACTATTAAAAACAACAGTACTGTTAAAAACAAGAAATATCTATCCTTTATATGGTATAAGGGATTTATTCTTTTTATGAAATATCTAAATATAATATGTTTAAGTATAATTGTATTGTAGTACTATTGCCTCTACCTTAGCCAGTTTTAAACTCTAAAAATAAATACTCATTATTCATATCACTTTTTATATAAAATATTATATTTATATAGTATAACTGTTGGGGATAATACATTAAAAATATGGACAAATCCCTTTTCTGTTGTAAACTTTTATTTCAAAGCACTATTTTCATATGTTCGGAAGGACGGATTTGTCTCTTTCTGCAATAAACGTTGTATTTACACGTGATTAGTGCAAATTGAATGAAATTTCTGCTAGCTATTCAATTATATATTTTGTAGCTCTTTTCAAACGAACAATCCAAAAACTTTACAACTAATGTTTGTGCAAATTAATTTGGAAATAAAATTAATAACTGTGTAGAATTTTTTACAATTTAAAAGCAAAGTCAATTACAAAATCAGAATTTTATAAATGAACGGATTTGATAAACTTGAATGTTATGGTTATTTTAGTTATTTCTATGATTTCCTAAACTTTTTATGTGGGATATACTTCTTCTTATCCTAATGCCGTGTTGGTGTCATGTCATGTGTCGCTATATTACATCTATGACAGACCTCTAATGTGTTTTTTTCCAGTCAATTAATATAAATTTTTTCAAAATGGCACCCGCACTAAGGTTTGGATAATTTTGTTCTCGTTACCCTAGGTCATAGCTTTTATGATTTTTTATTGGTATTCAATTCCTATTTTTGATTTGTATTCCATTCGGTTAAGGACCTCTCATGTCATTTCCAACACTTGTTGAACTCGAGTATTTTCACTCTCACTCCTTAAAATAGGGGCAAAAATAAAATAATCCTAAAAATTTACTTGAGTCAATCAATATATTCCAATCCAGGCATGTGAAAACTTCTAACCTTATTTCCAACATTTGTTAAGTTCACGTGTTATAGATAAATATAAACTTAAAACTACTGTAACTTTAAAAATCAAATGAGTCTGCTAAATTTGAACATTAGACTCTGTTCAAAAGAATGCTATACGAATTGTTGGTGATCGAAGTTCAACATCAAATCTCGATTACAGACAACCCTGTCGCACTGTTGCTGGCCTCGTTGTTTTTTTATAAATATCGTCAACAGCAGGGTTCAGGTGAAATCTGATTCTGCGTGCTTCAATCGTATTCTTTTCTCCATTTTACTTGTCACTCAGTTTGTGCAAATAGTCAAACTGTTGAGATTACTCACTGTCATAGAGACAGTATGCAGAGGGATATCTTTGTCCGTACTGTCGCAATCGACTTTAATTATAATAGATATTTACGATATCTATTATTCAAGGTTTTTAAAACTTTAACTATTAAACGAATGTAACGGACTTTGAGTGGTAGGACACACGAAAAAATCTCTAATATAACTTAAGTTGATTTTATCCACCCGTACCTGCCGGTTGTTCGTTTCAAATTTTAATTTTAATTTATTTCCCGTTTAATGTTTATTTTTTTATCTCTCAGACGTGTTCAACTTTATGTTGTATTTTATTTTATTAATTAATTTCTTGACGTGTACAATCAAAATGTTGTATTAAATAGTATAGTGCTGTTTTAAAATGTGTTACGTTCATTAAAGTTTAAATTAAAGTTTAAAAATTATAATCTATAACAAAATCTAAGTCTAATCTAAGTCTAAACCCAAGTCTGATTTGCCAGACTTGGCCCAAGTCTGGTTTGCCAGTCTTGGCACCAGGACATCATTCCAAGCTTGGGCCGTTTGAAAATGTTTAGTTTGGCCCAAACCCCAAAAGCTGTGGCGCGAGCTTGGCCCAGGCTTGGCCCATTAGCTAATTCTTACGCGGAAACGAAATCGACTGGCAGCTATTTTTGCAGGATAAAAATGTTATTCAAGCTACAGCATTGAGCACATTCATTATTCTACTAGAAATGAATATTTTTATATCAACCAGTATTGTGAAAATTAGAAGTAAATCCAAATCCTGGTTCTCTGACGAATGTTATATAGCTAAAATTAACAAAATGTTAGCGTTTAACAAATATCAGAGTGATAAATCTAATAGTAGTAGATCACTTTATATCAGGGCTAGAAACAACTGTCATAGTATATTTAAAAAAGCTAAATTTCAAATCCAATGCTGAGCGAAAAATTTTACGTGCCACTAAAGGCAGCCGGTCATACTATTATTTCATCCGAGAGGTTGGCAACAACTTTATCAAATCTTCTACTCTACCATTGATTGATAAGCATGGCAACCCTGTAATCGAAACCATAGCGAAGGCAGATATACTTGCTGTAAATTTTGCTGCAAACTCTGTCGTTGATGATGTCAATATATACATCCGCCGATCATTCCACCTGTCCAATCATCAATAAATAAAATTTACTTTCGTCCAAGAATTGTGTGGTCAACATTGCTTAATCTAGATAGCAAATCTGCTGGTCCGGACGGAATACCACCTATTGTACTAAAACGTTGCGCTGATACCCTGGTGTATCCACTTATTAGTCCCTTTCATTTATCCCTAAGCTCTGGTCTTTATCCATCAATGTGGAAACTGACCAATCTTCAACCAGTCCCGACAAAGGGCAATAAGTCTGACCCATCAAACTATCGTCCCATTGCAATAACTTCGATACTTGCTAAAGTCATGGAAAAAAATTATCAATTACTAACTAATAGCATATCTTGTAAACAACAATCTTCTCTATGACCGCCAATATGGCTTTTAAAAACACGTTCTACTGGTGACATTATGTCAGTCCTCACGGAGAAATGGGGTAAAACAATCCATGACTTTGGTGAGTCTCATATCATTTCTCTGGACATATCCAAAGCCTTTGAAAGAGTTTGGCATCGGGCCTTTAACAACAAGTTAATTTCATTTAGAGTCTGACCTTGATATGTTGGTTAGAAGATTTTTTATCTCAGATATCTATCAGAATAGTGCTAGATGTTGCTATATCGTCTAAATTCTCAATTCAAGCCGGTGTTCCTCAGGGTTCAGTCCTATCACCAACCCTTTTTCTGATCTTTATCAACGATTTGTTAGCTATCACCACAAATCTAATATATAGCTTTGCCGACGACAGTACTATCTTCCACTCCTATTCTTTAAAAAAACAGCCATTCAGTTTATCTTCTATTTGTCAACGTAGGAAAATGGTTGAATCCTTTGATTTAGATCTTAAATTAATGCTAGACTGGGGTAAACGGAATCTTGTGATATTTAATTCTATGAAGACGAAGTCGTGCGTTTTGACCCATAAAACCTCACTCTATAACGGCAATGTATCGTTTTCCAGGCAACCTTTATTAAACTCACCTACGCTTTAACTATTGGGTACTAATATCAATCACAAACTGAAATGGCATGATCATATTCATTCCGTGGCATCGTTGGGATCCCAACGACTTGGCTTCCTACGTCGTTGTAAAAGCTTTTCCTCTCCATCGGAAATTGCTACGATCTACAAAGCTTATATACGATCGATCCTTGAGTGATCGATCCGTCAGACTTGTGGGGGGTGTGGTTGTGGGGGAGTTTTAAACTGGTAAAAAAAAACGAATTCCAAAAGTAATTTGATGCCGCTTCAAAATTTGTATGATGCATTTTTACACCATAAAAATTGAAAAAAAAAGTGATCAGCTGATTGGCGGATGGGGGATTATAGGTAAGCTTCTCGTATTCATCAGCATAAAAATGCAATATAGTCAAGACCTTTCTGCATAGGATCTTGATGAAACTTTGGCAAATGATCCAGGTTTACTTGAAAATGGAAGATCTGAATTCATTTTAAATTTGGACGAAATGGCGGGGGGTCTCCCGAACACCTCAAAGTTTAAATCTTCAATAACTTATAATCCCGACTTATGATCTTAAGGAAACTTGGTATATAAAGTTTTAGTACTGTTTAAAATATTTCTGCATACCAACTTCCGCTTTGACACTTCCGGTTAAAAAGTTTTTTTGCAGGTGTTTATCCCTACTGTAGCCTACAATTACCGATCGATTTTCATTAAACGTTGGTAAAAGCTTTCAAGTAACATGAGAAAGATTTTATCAGTTTTGGAGTGCTATAGAAATATGAACAAAGCTATAGTTGCATATTCCTTGATCATGTGACGCATTGTTTTGCTCAATGATTAGAGTAATATTCGGGCTTTGATTTATCAAGACCAAAACTAAGGTTAAGGGTGCTAGTGCGGTGGTAATTTATGGGTTTAGGGGCACTCAAAGTATGAAAAACAAGTATTTTAAATAATTTTTTTGTCAGTTTTTAATTTTTTTTTATAAATCCAACGTTAGTTATTATATTAAGTTTTAACTTGATTTAACCCATATTTGAAAAAGAAATATAAACTGCAATGAAGTAATCTTCATTAAGATGACCAGACGTCATTTTTGAAGATGACAGTCATCTTTTATAAATGATCGTCATCTTTAAAAATAATGTCATCTTTTTGTCATCTTTTACAAAAATCAGCATCTTTGTCATCTTTTTTATCATATCGCATATTTATGAATGAATGAAATTAGAAAAATAAATATGTATTGGGATTATCAAAAGCTGTAATTGTGGAATGACAACCAAGTCCAGCATGACCAACGATGCTCGAAAACCAAAACTTGTAGATTCTCTCTTGCTCTAGCTTGACCAAAAGCATCGGTGAAAAAAGTATTTTCTGTTGTCACATTTTTCAACCTTACTTACTTACTAGCCCTACTCTCAATTCGATAAACGTAATTCCCATAACACCTTCTGGATTGGATCACTAATTAGTAAGCAAAAACATCAAACTTTATTAAGTATTCAACTCCGCTATTGTTCCACAAAAACAGGAGAACAAAACAGCATTCCTTTCTAGAATGGGAGAATATTCTTCAAATATAGCTTTAAATCATATTACAATTAAATTATAAACATTATCGCAGTCGCATTTTAAATCGTCGCAGTCTAAAATATAACTTCTCCTATGCTAGAAAAGACATTCCTTATATATAATTCTGCTTAATTTCTCGTATATTCCAGGAAAATCAATTCTTTACAGAGAAAGCTATACAGAAATCTACGAAATTAGTTTCTATATCTGTAGGTGGGAGGTAAACTACACCAAGTCACATTTTTAAAATTTTACAGGAAAGCCAAAAAACTGTTTGAAAATGGACTATTTACTATGGACTTGGACTATTTAAAATGGTTCTATCTCGAAAACTACACTAGTTAGGACTCAATGCTATTAACCTCTCGGTAGAGAACAAAATCCTGATTCTAACAGTATAAAAAAACGTATTTTGAAAAATTGGACTTGGTGTAGTTTACCTCCAACCTACAGATATATTTTATTTCATGTTTTGGCCCTTTTTCTTATAAATAATTTGACGTTAATTTTATTTTTGAAATATCGTATATCGAAAATTGAGGATTAATACAATTTTATGTAGAATCGTAACACTATTATTAATGATTCATGAAATTTTAATTAAATGTATTGAAGATCAAGTCAGCGAAACCCTATTGAAAGAAGCAAGTCATTCAAATATGGACATGAATAATTTAAAAAAAATATGCTTGATTTTTGCGAAATTAATTATTTTGCATATTTTAATACTCAATAATTTTATAATAAATTTTAGTTTTGTTACAAAATTTTTAATTTATACGAAATTTTTATTTCATTAGATTGTTGGGGAGAGGGGGGGTGAGTGTATGTTTTAAAAAAATGTCATCTTTTAGTTTGAAAATAATCTGGTCACCTTATCTTCATGTTTGTTAGACCCTTTTCCGTCAGTAGCGCTTGGCGGTTACCACTATTAATACTAGTAATGCACCGATTACCTGGAAATTACTCGGTACCCAGCTTACCCGGCCCAATTTTGAAATACCCGGCTTTTACCCGGAGCCGGCAATTTTTCCATTACCCGATACCGGGTAAAAATAAAATAAAAAATTCTAAAATCTGTATATTAAATTTATTCTTCTAAAATAAAATAATAAAAATAATAACATAAATCAATCGCCAATAAAATCGTAAAAAACATTAACGTAATTCACTGTAACTGAGAATCGCCCAGTGGCCGAAATTCAGCCATTGTAAATAGAAATTGCAAATAGACCTCCCAACAAAATAACTACAACACATTATTACCTCGGTCTGGAAGACCTAAGTATTACATTCATGAGCTCAAAGTGAAATTCTTACCCCCACTTTTTTGGCATTTCTCTGCGTTTTAGGACCTACTGATTCTTAAAAAGCAAAAAAAAAATGTATGTCTGTCTGTAGGCCGTCCGGCCGTCCGTCATTACCTACGCTGCAGGGAAAACCGCTGGAGGGATTTCAAAATTTTTTTTTTCTAAAACTAGGTATACAAAAGGGACAGGTCCAAAAGGACGCTGTGTTCGATAACTGTACCGGAAGTGTGTCAAAAAAATCATTATGTGTGTCAAAAATAGCAAATTTTCATATTTTTGGCTTAAAAAACGTTCATTTTAAGTGATTACGAGTAGGAACATTGAATTTGGAGAAATCTTGATGCTCGGGATTGGTATGTGAGATCAAAAACTAGATTATTGCATTATAAGTTTGTCAACAAAATGTTGTCAAGTGTGTCAAAAGAAAGATTTTTATTTATTTTTTTACCTAATTTTTTGGAAAAAAACTCAAATTAATTGTTTGTTTGAAATGAAATTTTATTATTATTGTTACGTTTTTCTAAACTTCCTTCGAATTGGTCTTACTCTCAATTCGATAAACGTAATTCCCAATCTCTTTCTGAGTTCGATCATTGATTAGTAAGCACAAACACCAGGTTTTATTAAGTATTCAACACCTTAATTGTTCTCCTCAACAACAGGAAAACAATACAGCAAACAATATTCCTAACTAGAATATTCTTTCAACAGCTTCAGAAACTCTAACGGTTTATTATAGAAATTTCCAGTAACACAACGTTTAAAATAATACACAAAATATTTTTTCTCAATAAAACTTAAAACTTTATTTACAAAAACTAATTTAAATATCACTTTTACAATTTTCACTTCACTATCGCAGGTTTAAAATAAAACTAATTAAAAACTACAAGAGGTAATTTCCTTATAAACATTCTGTTTAATCTCTAGAAATTTCGCGGTCACTTTTTAGAAACCTTGAGAAAATATTAGAATATTCGATTATTTTACGTTACGCTGATTTGATTCATAAAATCATTTGTTTTGTGTAGACCTTAATTCTAAGAACATGTACAACAACAACAACAACACTATTGATTTCATTCACTTTCTGTTGTGTTTTGTTGATTTTATTTTCCTGGAAGTGACCGTAATCGTTTAGATCTTTCTGTAATCGTCTAGATTTTTCTGTACTCGTAACATTACCCTCCACTTAAGCCTGTTCGTCCCGAACAGGATCTAGCTCTCCTTTGTATAAGGCCAATCTTTCCAAATGTACTACTTTCGCTTTGCCTCGATGGAATTTCCTAATTCTATAAACCACGTCATTCAACTTGGTTATAATGTTGTAAGGTCCTTCCCATGCAGCTTGCAGTTGTGGTGATAACCCTCGTTTTCGTTGTGGGTTGTGTAGCCATACTAATTGTCCTTCTTCAAAACCTTTATTATTAGATCGTATATCATATCGGGCTTTCATTCTATCACTAGTCAGTTGTATCTTCTGCCGAACAAGCTTGTGAATATCCTGAAGGTTCTCCCTGATTCGGTTGACGTATTCTTGCGCAGACAATGATGTTGATGGTACCGCTCCAAATTTGAGGTCACCAGGAAGTCTTAAATCACTTCCAAAAATAGTTTGAGCTGGTGTCATGGTCGTGGTGTCATGTACTGCTGATCTGTATGCCATCAAAAATAAAGGAATGTGTTGATCCCAGTTACGTTGGTTCTTACTGACCACTTTTGCTAGAAATTCCTCCAATGTAGCATTAAATCTCTCAACCATCCCATCTGACTGTGGGTGTGAAGCTGTCGTCCTGGTTTTGTTAATCCCCAGCATTTGACAAATTTCCTGGAATACAGCTGATTCGAAGTTCCTTCCCTGATCGGTGTGGATCTCCATAGGAAGTCCATAGCGGCTAATCCAATTATTTATCACAGCATCAGCGATTGTGGTTGCTTCCTGGTTGGGAATCGCACACACTTCCGGCCACTTACTGAAGTAGTCCATGATCACAAGCACATATTTATTCTGATTATCCGTTGTTGGAAATGGTCCCGCTACATCCATTGCGATCCTTTTAAATGGAGCACCTACATTGTATTGCTTCATTTTCCTATGACTTCTTCGTGCGGGTCCTTTCACCGCCGCACATTTATCGCATTTTTGACTCCAATCCACAATTGATTGCCGAGTCCCTGACCAGTAAAACCGTTGTCGTATTTTTATAAGAGTTTTGTTGATCCCAAGATGACCTCCACTCGTTCCTTCGTGATACTCTTTCAATACTGCTTCTATTTTCCCTTTTGATACCACTGTAAGGAATTTCTTTATCTTGCCATATGAGCTTTCCTATACCCTCTTTAAACATCCATTCTCTAGCTGGAGACTGTCCCATTGCGCCCAGTACGCCTTCAAAGTTTTAGTTTTATCAGCAATATCTCCCCATACTGGTTTGCAACCCTTTTCCTTGAACTCGATGATCGGTGCAAGATCCGGATCTTCTAATTGATCTCTCCTTATGGCTTCAGCAGTCCATTCATCGTCAGGTAGCACTTGTAGTAACCGGACATCGATGATGTTCTCCTTATTTTCTTGACGACTGCAATGCTTGCATTCAACTTGACAGGGTCGTCTCGACAATGCATCAGTGTTCCCATGTGCAGTACCCTTTCGATGTTCAATGTCCACATCGTACGCCTGCAACCGTCCGATCCAAAGTGCTACTTGTCCCTCTGGATTTTTGAACTGGAGTAGCCATCTTAACGCACCATGGTCAGTTCTGAGATGAAATTTCTGACCATACAAGTATTTATGAAAATGTTTGACGCATTCCATAATGGCCAATAACTCTTTCCGGGTAACACAATAATTTCGCTCCGGCTTTGATAACATTTTGGAGAAATAAGCTATCACCTTTGCCTGACCATCTATTTTCTGCGACAATACTCCTCCTATACCTTCATTACTGGCATCAGTATCCAAAATAAACTGAACATTTGGTATAGGATAGGATAGGATCGGAGCCGCACACAATCTCCTTCGGAGCTCCACAAATGCTTGTTCCTGAGGTTCATTCCATTCAAATGCCTTATCTTTTCTCGTTAAATCATGCAGACTTTTGGCAACGTTGGTGAATCCTGGCACAAACCGTCTGTAATATGTGCACAATCCAAGGAAGCTTCGTAGTTCATGTAGGTTTTTCGGTCTTGGCCAGTTCATAACTGCTGCAATCTTGTCAGAATCGGTGTGAATTCCCTTTGCCGTAACCTTATGTCCCAAATATTTTATTTCTTCCTTGAAAAGTGAGCACTTTTTGGGACTGAACTTTAAACCTGCTGCTTGCAACCTTTCCAGTACCTCCGCCAAGTTCCTCAAGTGATCATCAAAGTCTTTGCCCATGACGATGATGTCATTCAAATATACAAGGCATGTTTTCCAGTGCAAGCCTTTTAGTACCCGTTCCATTAATCTCTCGAAAGCTGCGGGCGCGTTGCATAACCCAAATGGCATGACATTAAATTGCCATAGTCCATTCCCTACACTGAACGCTGTTTTCTCCCGATCTTCCTCCGCTACTTCCACTTGTCAGTAACCACTTTGCAGATCCAGTGTTGAAAACAATCTTGATCCTGATAATGTATCCAGTGTATCATCAATTCTTGGCAATGGGTAGCTATCCTTCTTAGTGACTGTGTTTAATTTTCTGTAGTCAACACAAAATCTTAAGCTTCCATCTTTCTTGCCAACTTACACCACAGGTGAGCTCCAGGGACTATCTGAAGGCTCGATAACACCAGCTTCTTTCGTATCTCCTACCATTTTATCTGCTTCTTCTCTTTTAGCCAATGGTAGTCTCCTTGGTTGCTATGCGTATCGGTTTTTCTGCTCCAGTGTCAATACGATGTTTTACCAAATTGGTTCTGCCATTTCCTTCGGGTGCACTGCAGAATACAGAGTCGTGTCGCTCCAACAATTGACGTACTGCTTTCTTCTGCTCTTCTGAAAGTCCTTCTGTCCATTTCTGCACAAGTTGTTCCATTTCTGCTTTTTGTTGTTTTGTGTTGACCGAGCTATTGATGTTTTTCTGCTCGCACTTTATTATTTTAGCTACCTCTTCAAATTGTCCTATGATTGATCCTTTCTTAATTGTTTTCTGCGTATCTGACAGATTTCAAACTCTTACTGGTATTTTGAAATCAGCAGCCGATCTAACTTAGGTTTTTCCTATAACGACTTCTTTACAATTTTGTTGTTCTTCTTTGTTGGCTTCCACAACCCACAACCTGGGTGACCCAGAACCTCCTTCCAATTTTCCCCAAATGATTGTTTCTGATTGGGGTGGCAGCTTTTCTCTGTGATCCAATATTATTCGACGGACACAATTTGAATCTTCACCATTAAATTGGAGTGGCAACTCAACATTTCCGTACGTGAGTACTCCTTTGCCAGCATCAATAACGAATCCATTTGGCCTCATGAAGTCCATTCCCAGGATGACTTCATCCACAATATCAGCTACAACCACTTCATGTTGAAAGTGAGTATTCCCTATTTCAATGTTGACCACTTTCTTTCCTTTAATACTTGCACTTTCGCCAGTAGCTGTCTGCATTCGGTATCTTCCTGCTGGTTTTAGTTTCCCTTTTACAACTTCAGTGCGGACAATTGTATTTGTTGCTCCCGTATCTAACGTGATGACACAACTTTTTCCATCAATATTAGCCCTAACAGTTAGGCTGTCACCTCTCCTTGTTAATCTCGAAACATGGATGAAGGTTATGGGGCAATCGGTTGTGGGAGCCAGCTTACGCCCCTTTAGGCTGACTCGTTGTTGTTTAACTGATGCGGTGCTGCTCCATCGTCTTTCCTAGCTTGCTGCACACGTTCTTTTGCTGGACGTCTCTGCATAGGCGATGCTGATCTTGCTCGTTTCCTTCTAACATCTCGACATTCTCTCGAAATATGGCCCAACTTGCCACATAACCAGCATCGTATTCTGTCACTTCGAATACTTTCTCGTGCTCTGGGTTTGTAATTGTTATCATCAGTCTACTCTACCCGGCGTATTTTAATTGATGGTTTAATAATTGCTTGTGCAGTTTGATTTGTTAAGGCATAAGCAATAGTTTCTGCGAATGTTGCTTTTGGCGACAACATTACTGCTTTTCGTGTTTCTGGATCACGAATACTATCATTAATTTGCTTGACTTCGTTGCGATTTAAAGCTAATTGCTGGCTGATTCTTTCACTAATTTCTTCTTTGCTAGCCGCCATTTGTTGATTGATGTTACTACTTTGTTGATCAAATTTTTGATTCAGTTCGTCTTTATTGGCAACCATCTGTTGACTGATGTTCAGCCATTAACTGCGTAAAATCGCAGTTTCCAGATGGTAATGTTGTTGTTGTTTCTGCAACAAAACTTTTCTCCTCATCAGCTGCCACTAGAGCATTATTTGTACTAATCACTCCAAACTGGTAACTTTCCACGTCCATTCCATTGGCTTCCATACCTTGTCGAAGCCGTAGCATTAATTCAGTTTTGTTTCCACTTGTTGACAATCCACGTTGTTCTAGTTCTTTCTTTAACTCAAGAACCTTCAAATCACTTAATAAAACCATTATTAACAGCTAACTAATCCGCCGATGTCACCAATGTTACGTTTTTCTAAACTTCCTTCGAATTGGTCTTACTCTCAATTTGATAAACGTAATTCCCAATCTCTTTCTGAGTTGGATCACTGATTAGTAAGCACAAAGACCAGGTTTTATTAAGTATTCAACACCTTAATTGTTCTCCTCAACAACAGGAAAACAATACAGCAAACAATATTCCTAACTAGAATATTCTTTCAACAGCTTCAGAAACTCCAACGGTTTATTGTAGAAATTTCCAGTAACAAAACGTTTAAAATAATACACAAAATATTTCTTCTCAATAAAACTTAAAACTTTTACAATTTTCACTTCACTATCGCGGGTTTAAAATAAAACTATTTAAAAACTACAAGAGGTAATTTCCTTATATACATTCTGCTTAATCTCTAGAAATTTCGCGGTCACTTTTTAGAAACCTTGAGAAAATATTAGAATATTCGATTATTTTACGTTACGTTGATTTGATTCATAAAATCATTTGTTTTGTGTAGACCTTAATTCTAAGAACATGTACAACAACAACAACACTATTGATTTCATTCACTTTCTGTTGTATTTTGTTGATTTTATTTTCCTGGAAGTGACCGTAATCGTTTAGATCTTTCTGTAATCGTCTAGATTTTTCTGTACTCGTAACATTATTATTGAGAATTGTGGCATTATAAGTTTGTCAAAAAATGTTGTCAAGTGTGTCAAAAGAAAGGTTTTTATTTATTTTTTACCCAATTTTTTAGAAACAAATAAAATTAATAGTTTGTATGACATGATATTTTATTATTATTATAGAGAATTATGGCATTATAAGTTTGTCAAAAAATGATTTCATTTATTTTTTTAGTCAATTTTTTGGAAAAAAAAATGTAGCTGTTTTTATGACGTTAACGTAATTTAAAATGAAATTGGACATGGAAATTTTTGAATTTGTTATAGTTTTTGAAATATTTTTAGAATTTTGAAAAGGTTTGTATTTTTGATTATGTAATAATTTTTGCAATATCTTTAGATATGTGGAAAAAGTTTTAATTTTTGATTTTGTAAGAATTTTTGGAATATATTTAGAATTTTGAAAAATTCTTAATTTTTGATTTTATTATAATTTTTGGAATTTGGAAAAAATTTTCAATATTTGATTTTGTAATAACTTTTGCAATATTTTTAGAATTTTGGAAAAAGCTTGAATTTTTAAGAATTTTTGAAATATTATAGGAATTTAGAAAAAGTTAAAATATTTGGTTTTATTCTAATTTTTGGAATATTTTTGGAATTTCGAAAAAGTTTGATTTTATTTAATTTAACAAAAATTTTGGAATTCTGATTATATTTTTCGGGAAACGTATAGATTGGTATCAGCATAGCTGTGTTCCAGTCCTGTGGCATGGTTTCAGTCCTCCAGATCATTTGAACAAGTTCAAACAATCTTAAGGATAGAGTTTCGCTACCGTGTACAATCATTTCGGATGTTATATCGTCGATACCAGGTGCTTTATTGCATTTTAATTTTTACAGCACCGCATCGAATTCCTCTTTGGTGGGTTCGTCTACATGTACTTTTGATGCACGAATAAGCTTTGCTCGTCGCCCGACTTGTTGCTGGTCACTTAAGTTGAGAAGATTCTCAAAATAAGCGGCCCAAGAATCTAAAATATTTTTAAGGTCTACTTGTAGCTCCCCATCTTCATTTTGAATAGCAGTCGATCTAGTTTGAGGGCCCTTCTTTAAGGTTTTAACCTGTTGAAAGAAGTTACGCAATCTCCTCACACTGTCTCTTCCACCATTCTCTCTTCGTTCGTCTACATAGCTTTGTAACGGCTTGTTTTGCCAGTTTATAGTTCTTCTTCGTGGACCTGGTGTTGCGTCCTTGTAGACACTTCAGATAGCAATCTCTTTTGTATTGAATAGCGTCAAGGCATGCTTGATCCATCCATGGCTTCTGGGAGTGGTTCTGTGGTCGTCCAAGTATTCCCTCAGCAGCGCTTAAAACAGTATCTTTGAGCAAATACCATGACTTATCGACGTCTCCATTAATGGTTTATGATTTCTCGAATGTTTCGGCAATATGGATTTGATATCTTCTGTTTCAGCATTCTTTAATGATGAGATGTTAAAACGTTTCCGTTGATTGAATTTTGGAATGCCTGGATTTGGGAAGTGGAAACTTATCGTTGCACATACAAGGAAGTGATCACTTCCAATGTATGCACCTCTAAAGGATCGCACATCCAGAACGCTCGAAAAGAAACGTGCTGTTACTAGAACGTGATCAATTTGATTTCGAGTGTTTCCATTCGGTGAGACTCAAGTCTGCTTATGAATCAATCGATGCGGAAATAACGTACTGGCAATTCTCAAATTATTTGATAATGCAAACTCAGTCATTCTCTCACCATTATCATTCGAATTCAAATGCAGGCTGTTGGGACCCACCACATTTCCATAAGAGATATCTCTTCAAACCTGTCCATTAAAGTCACCAAGAACCATAATGAAGTCGCGTGTGGGTGTTTGTTTCATAACCTCTTCCAGTGCTATGTAGAAATTATCCTTCTCGTCGACGGTCTTAGCTTCAGTAGGCGCATGCACGGCAATAAGAGAAATATTGTTATATGTACCACGTACACGTAGGTAGCAGATCCTCTCACTGACCGGGATGAATTTCATCACGGCTTCTTGTATGCGTGCACCAACAAGAAAGCCAGTTTCAAATTCTTTTCGAGAAGGATGACCACTACAGTATAGAGAGTGACTATCCAAATCTTGTTTTCCGATTATCGGCTGTCTAATATCTTGTAGAGCAATAATATCCATCCTATACCTCTCAGCCTCTGTTTCCAGACTTATAAGAGCATCAGGAGCGCTCAGGCTGCGCACGTTCCGATTCGGTAGTCTGGTCCTTTTTCACGTCCAGGTAAAATTATGTTTTTTTGACCGGGTCTGTTATTCTCTCTCTGATAACCAAATTTAACATATTAGTTTTTTTTCCGGGGTTAGGGTGTTAACCTTAGGCCCAACCCAAATTGTCGTGAATGGGTCCGTTCTGCATATTAAGGTCACCAGAAACAACCTTTTTACACGTTTATATAGCGAGCCGCTTGATTCAAGACAGACGCCCGCTCCAAGCCGCCCCTGATATGGAGAACAGACGCTTGAGTCACATTGATCAAGCGCCAATTCGCCGTGATGTAGCGTCATTGACTAAGCAGTTTTTACTCTGCTTGTCTCCAATACACCAACCTAATTCTGTCAGCATTACCCAGGCTGCACGGCGTGGACGTCGAATTTCGGATCTCGCTATCCTTGCGGAACGCCAGAGGAAACAGCAAAAGATTTTGAAAAAAAATATCAATAACAACAGTCTGAGTGCGATTTAATAGATAAGATGTTATCCCGTTTAATAAACTGCCATGAATACCAATATTTTGGAGTTTCTGGATTAAGGTGTTATGGCAGACTTCGAGCGCTTTTCTAAAGTCGGTATATAAAACATCGACTTGTTGATTTTTATCTAAATTAGAAAAACTCAGTTAGAATTAAGAGATTGGTTTCTGCGGATCTACCCTTAATAAAACCATGATGTTGATCTATCAAGACACTCACAATTTGAAACTTCAATTTATTGGTAATTATTTGCTCAAATAGTTTTGGAATTGGGGATATTATAGTAATGGGGCGATTGTTTTCAGTTTTTGATTTGTCACCCTCTTTATGAATTGGGGTGACAAATGATGTTTTCCATATCGTGGGAAAAGAACCTAAACTAAGCGATGCGTTAAATAGTAAGGAAAGTGGGTAAGCCACATAAACAGCACATTTTTTTAAGAATACAATAGGAGTTCTATCAGGCGACATGTTTAGGTCGTTCAAAATATTGAAAACTTCAGCAGCAGAAATTTTCAGTGAAGAAATATATAAATTATTCAAAAGTTAATCTAATGCTTGAACGGAGCAATTTTTTTTGAAAATAAACAAAATGGGGGGCCTCTTATAATTTGCTACCGGATAAAGAAAAAAAAGGCAACAGTTAATTGTTTATAAAAAATAGAAGTTTTTAAAAAGAAAAAATCTTGTTCAGGCAATATATTTTTTATGTTTTTAAAAGCTGTATAATTTTCATTCGTTCGTATACGCATGGAGGGATCAGTTTTTATTAAATTGTTAATTTTTTTCTATTTTTTGATCCACGGGTGTGACAACCCCGCGTACTCCAGTCCCTGCTATTGGCATATGAGTTAACGTGAGATATCGCATACCACTGGTAATAGCAGTGAGATATCACTAGCCAAGGTGATATTTTAGGGGTGCTGGCGGATGAACTGTATTCAGTCAACGGTAGCACTCTCAATCTTAGCTAATGAATATTCCTTGATGCTGGAACGCTGTAGCTTGCTAGAAGAAACGAGCCTTCATATAACTATATATCTGAGCTTTAATCATTGAAAAATATACTGCGTCCCATAATCAAGGATTATGCCATTGGCTGGACTATTGGCAAACCAATTTTAGTTTTATTCCTGCAAATTTTTAAAACAAATTTGATTTTTATTTTCCCTATCCTATCACGAAATATTGGCCTATGTAATATTTTATATGTGATAGGATTTATGGCTTAGTTATCCATTATTTAACAAACAAATATTAAAAAAAAAAAAAACAGATTTGCGTCCATTAACATCCTTTGAACGCATGTTGTTGTGGGACCTTGGTCTTAAAAGGTTTTTATGTGTTGTTGTGACACATATTGTAATGCCTACTACAAATCATTTTATATTAAAAAAACAAAAAAAAAAATTCAAATCCATCCAGCTGTTATTGAATTACAGCTCGAATTACTTACAATTACATTACTTACACCGAGTCTTCTATATTGTTGAGGATTTATGTATATTATAGATGGATTTATTACTGTAAATTCAATACAATTTAATAAATCCATTGCAATAGTATTGCAGGACTCAAAAATCCGATTGTTTAAGATTACCGCCAGCTACCACTCCTGAGGGTCAGAGCGCCCTGCAATAATTTTAGAATTAAAAGAATTTATTGGGTTCACTTAAAGTTTCCAAAAAAATAAATCGCTTTTTTAAAAATTACGACTGTCTCTATGTAAAGAATTGGACTTTTAAAAAGAAAATATATTGAATCCTGCCTGTTGAATCTCTTATTTACACTAATATTCAACAAACAAAACATTATCGATAGTAATTCACAAACCAATAATTTAGCTATCAAAGAATAATAATTTAGGACAGGCTATGCAAGAACAAAAATAATATAAAGTTATATAAAACTTATATAAAGTAAATAAGCAAATTCAAATACATAAGCTTACATTAATTTATTTGTCTTCTTCCAAAACTAGTCCTGTGGAACATATGTTGATTGTAGGCTGTCAAAAATTGCATTCCAAAAATCACTTATCCAAAAATCTAGAGCGTCATCCATAGACGCTTTGTAGAATGCAATACACTATGTTAATCACACCAAAGATGAACAAAATCAAAAGATGAACCAGCATGATAATCATACATATAATACTCATTTCAATTAAATCATTTCTTGATGCCCCAATAAAAAACTGTGATGTCATTACAATGGTTTACTGTTGTGTTTTATAATGTTAAAAATTCCTCAAGCACTAATTTGTACATTTAGTGTTTCAAACATTACAAGTTTCGCGTTGTAATAGATCTATCACGTTCAAATATTGACGTCGAATTTGTATGCCCTAACTTACAAATTAAGCCAAATATATATTATTTTTATGCAACTTCTCGTTTGCTTTTATGCGAGTTATTTTCACCTTTTTGAACAAAATTTTGGACATCCAATTCAATTACGTCCGTTGCATTTTTCTCAGCCACCATCGATTTAATTTATTCCAATAACTGGAATGGTAAAACAACGGTTTCGCTATCTTCGAAGCCGTTTTAAAATACAAACATGCTCATATTAAAAAATACACAAATATGTTATCCAAAATCAAATAAAAATGTAGAAAATTATTTGGGTTATTTGTTCGATTTGTTTTTTAAATTGATGCTCGTTAAACTTATTAACACACAAAAACTTTGTAACAGGCAACGAAAACTTAGCACTGATAGGATAAAATAATAAAAATACCAATTTCAAAAATAATAAATTTAACCAATTTAATAAACAATTTATAAAAACATTTTTGTATAAATTTTTTGTGTGCCACAATCACCTGTACACTTTTATTTTAATTAACATACTGACCCTTTCGATCGAAATGATCGAGCATAAGTAAATGTTTAAGTTCTTTTTCTTTTTTACTGTCTCTTTCATCGTATATAAGCTAATAATTTCTCCTTCCATATATCATTCGAACAAAAATTTATTCAAAAGAGAAAATATTCCCAACCATTCTTATTACATATTTACAAATGAACAAAACTGTATTCTATCTAAATATAACATTATGAGCTTTACATAACCAAACATTTCTATGTAGACACAAACAAATAGGTATTACTAATTAGTATTGAGTGCAATGAACTAAAAAAATTTTAAAATATTATTGATATACATTTAAATGCTTTTATGTCTATTTCATTTTACTGGCCGCACTGGAAATATATTGGCAAATTATTAGCGAATTTCCTTATATATGAATAATCTTACTTTTGGAGATATATTCGAAAAATTAATTAAAATCAAAGGAAGATAACAAAATTGGAAACGTTGTGGTTGTTCAGAGTCTACTTAAGTTTAAATTGTTACAAACCACTGACATCTAAATATTTTCATTAAATTTATATTATATAAAATTAAATATGTTTATATACATAGTTACACACACACATATTCATAACATGTTTCAAATTGTTAAATTACCAAATAACATTTTTGAAAAAAAAGTAATCATTAGTCTCGCAAAAATTGTTTAATTCGGTTTTATCCATCAATTGTTCAACTTAAAAATCAATAAATTATAAATTCTTTTCATATTTTTATAAAATAAAAGTTTTAATTTTATTTGTTCAAAAAACAATTGCTTTTTACTTATAACATTCCTGGGTAGTAATTTGGGAAATTTTTATTTGGAAGAAATTTACAACTTTGCTCTCGCTGCCGTTTTCATTGGTCCTTCTAGCCGGATAGAGAATAGAGCCAGAACGAGTTTCATGATTCTTTTGAATAAAATTTGAGAAGAAAAGCCAAGCCAATAGCAGTATATTTTGGGAGGTTGTATAGAAGTTAAGCCAAACTAAAGTACAGTATTGGGAGGTGAATTCCACAAAACTAAGGCCATACCATCGTTCGATAAGTATAATCTTGTTTTTTTTGAAAATTACTCGAAATAAAATACAAACTTTAATTAAATTTACTTTTTTGTGTGATTTTATCAACAATCATTGTTAACATATTTTTGTGATAAATTAATAAAAAATATTGCGACGCTGATGCATAGGCTGACTTCACCACAGCTCTGGAAACATAGTGTTCTGGATATATAATGAGCTAATATCCATAAAATACTTTAATTAAAAGCTAACCAATATTATGGACTTCGTAGTTCTAATAATAAAAATATTAAAGCAGGCAGTAGTATCCCAACAAACATAAATTCTGTTGTACGAGAAAAAGTAAAAAAATTTTTATCGGAAGTGACAAAGCGGAAGTAAGGATGCAGAACTGTTGTAACCCGTACTAAATGTGTATGTACCAAATTTCATCCAACTCGATTATCAGGTACAGAAGTTATTGAGCTTCCAAAATAACAGCTGCTTGGGGGACCCCTACCACTTTGTTCACTATCGCTAAAAAAACTAATCAGTTCCTTGCCATACATATTTGCATCTTTTTGCAAAGTGTAATCAAAATTACTTAACGAACGAATGTTGTATGCTTCCAACAAACATTGAAACAATAAACAGGTGTTCGGGAGGACCCCACCACTTATCCCAATACTGTCCAAAAACTAGTCAATTCTTTGTCAATAAAGTCTTTATCTTTTTTCAAAGTGCCATTAAAATTGATTAATGAATGAAATCTGTATGCTCCCAACAAACTTTAAAAACAAAGTGTGATAAGTCAGCAGTTGTATGGTAGATCCCCTCCACTTTGATCAATGTGTCCCAAAAGATGATAATTATCTTCTTACACTAATTGAAACCTTTCCATAAGTTTTATCATAATCACTTCATTATTGTAGGCTGTATTGTGCATAAAGATACTGAAAAAACTGCCAACAATTAAAAAAAAATTTGATTACCGGAAGTAAAAAACCGCAAGTTGGGATGCAGAATTTTTGTAAATCATACTAAATGCTTATGTACAAAGTTTCATCCAATTCGATTATCAGGTACAGATGTTATTGAGCTTTAAAAAAAACAGGTGTATGGGACACCCCCTCACCACTTTGTTCACTATCGCTCAAAAACTAATAAGTTCTTTGCCATACATATTTGCATTTTTTTCCAAAGTGTCATCAAAATTGGTTCACGAACGAATGCTGTGTGCTCCCAAAAAACATTGAAAAAATGATGACACAGTAAACAGGTGTTCGGGAGACCCCGTACCACTTATCCCAATATTGTCCAAAAACTAATCAGTTCCTTGTCATTTAAGTTTCCATCTTTTTCTAAAGTGTCATTAGAATTGATTAATGAATGAAGTCTGTATGCTCCCAACAAACTTTAAAAACAAAGTGTGAAAAGTCAGCAGTTGTATGGTAGACCCCCGCCACTTTGATCAATGTGTCCTAAAAGATTATAATTATCTTCTTACACTAATTGGAACCCTATTCCATAAGTTTCATCATAATCACTTCATTATTGTAGGCTGTAGTGTGCATAAAGACACTGAAAAAACTTCAAAAAAGTACAAAAAAAATTTTTTTACCGGAAGTAAAAACCGGATGTTGGGATGCAGAACTATTTTAAACCGTACTACATACTCATGTACCAAGTTTCATTCAATTCGCTTATCAGGTACAGAAGCTATAGATCTTTCAAAAAAAACAGGTGCCCCAGGGACCCCCCACCACTTTGTTCACTATCGCTCAAAAACTAATCAGTTCTTTGCCATACATGTTTGCATCTTTTTCCAAAGTGCCATCAAAATTCGATAACGAACGAATGCTGTGTGCTCCCAACAAACATTGAAAAAGGTGTGACACATTAAACAGGTGTTCGGGAGGACCCCCACCACTTATTCCAATATTATCCAAAAACTAATCAGTTCTTTATTACTTAAGTCTCCATCTTTTTGCAAAGTGTCATTAAAATAAATTTATGAACGAAGTCTGTATGCTCCCAACAAACTTAAAAAACAAAGTGTGAAAAGTCAGCATTTGTATGGTAGACCCCCCACCACTTTGATCAATGTGTCCCAAAACATGATAATTATCTTTTCACACTTATTGGAACCCTATTCCATAAGTTTCATCATAATCACTTCATTATTGTAGGCTGTAGTGTGCATAAAGACACTGAAAAAACTTCAAAAAAGTACAAACAAAATTTTTTTACCGGAAGTGAAAGACCGGAAGTTGGGATGCAGAACTATTGTAAACCGTACTACATGCTCATGTACCAAGTTTCATCCAATTCGCTTATCAGGTACAGAAGTTAAAGAGCTTTAAAAAAAAACAGGTTCTCCAGGGACCCCCCACCACTTTGTCCACTATCGCTCAAAAACTAATCAGTTCTTTGCCATACATGCTTGCATCTTTTTCCAAAGTGTCATCAAAATGTGTTCACGAACGAATGCTGTGTGCTCCCAACAATCATTGAAAAAAGTGTGACACATTAAACAGGTGTTTTGGAGGACCCCCACCACTTATTCCAATATTATCCAAAAACTAATCAGTTCTTTGTTACTTAAGTCTCCATCTTTTTCCAAAGTTTCATTAAAATAAATTAATGAATGAAGTCTGTATGCTCCCAACAAACTTAAAAAACAAAGTGTGAAAAGTCAGCATTTGTATGGTAGACCCCCCACCACCTTGATCAATGTGTCCCAAAACATGATAATTATCTTTTCACACTAATTGGAACCCTATTCCATAAGATTCATCATAATCACTTCATTATTGTGGGCTGTAGTGTGCATAAAGACACTGAAAAACTTCAAAAAAGTACAAAAAAATTTTTTTTACCGGAAGTGAAAAACCGGAAGTTTGGATGCAGAACTATTGTAAACCGTACTACATACTCATGTACCAAGTTTCATCCAATTCGCTTATCAGGTACAGAAGTTATAGAGCTTTCAAAAAAACAGGTGCTCCAGGGGCCCCCCACCACTTTGTTCACTATCGCTCAAAAACTAATCAGTTCTTTGTCATACATGTTTGCGTTTTTTTCTAAAGTGTCATCAAAATTCATTCACGAATGAATGTTTTATGCTCCCAACAAACTTAAAAACTTTGTGGAAAAAACCACCTGTTGTATGGTGGACCCCCAACCCTTTATCCAATGTGTTCCAAAAGCTGACAAAATCTTTCTTATGTTATTTAAAAGCTTTTCGCAACGTTTCATGAAAATCGATCGGTAATTGTAGGCTACAGTAGGGATAAACACCTGAAAAAAAAACTTTTTAACCGGAAGTGACAAACCGGAAGTTGGTATGCAGAAATATTGAAAACAGTACTAAAACCTTATATACTAAGTTTGAATAAGATCATAGCCCGGGATCAGAAGTTATTCAAGATTTAAACTTAGAGGTGTTCGGGAGACCCCCCGCCATTTTGTCCAAATTTGAAATGAATCCAGATCTTCCATTTTCAAGTAAACCTGTATCATTTGCCAAAGTTTCATCAAGATCCTATGCAGAAAACTCACCCAACCACCCACCCACCCACCCACACACAGACGTACACCAAAATTTTTTTTGGCTATTTAGATAGAGGATGGTCCAAAACAAAAGATAAAATAAAATTTGGAGTATGTAAGATTTTTTTTTTCACGATAGATTGCATTACTTCACACAATTTAAAATTGTGGTGAAGTAAAAATTGATTTCTAAATTTTACGGTTTCGGTACGGTATATTAGAACGCCAAATAATAGTGTTGGACATTGTGTTGCAAATTGTGTTTGACATTGAATAAATTTACGCAATTTAGCGTATTTAGCGTGATAGCTAAATAATAATGAGTGATTTTTTTTAACTAAATGAACAATACATATATATTTTGAGATTTCTTTAAATGCAATAACAATTGATAAACTATTAGTAATTTAATCTAATTAACCTGATTATTTTTCAGATATTAATTAATAATTTTTTAAATAAGTATTTAATGAACATTTTTGAATTTTAATACTGAATTAAAATATAATCGTTTTTTGCAGCTCTTGTTAACAAATAACTTATTATAATTTCCTGTTTCAATTTCTAAGAAAACATTTATATTTTACATTTATCAATTCTTTAATTACTTTTGTTTGCACCGTTAAATAATATTATACTAAATTCAAAATGGTTGTCGATATAAAGTCATTGCGAAGACGCAGAGGTCAATTAAAAACACAAATGACCAAATTAAAAGCATATGTCACTGACATGGAATCTTTGGAAACATATTATGTGGAACAATTGGAGGTTCGAATCAAAAGGGCTGAAGAATTTTTAAGGGAATTTTATTCAGTGGAAGGCGATATGTTTCAAATTGATGACACGACTGAATCTAAGTCTGTAGAATTTGAAGAAATTTATTACCACGTGATTGCTGAATTGACTGCAAAGGGGAACAAATTGAAATTAAATGAAAGTTCATCAATGATTCACATGAAAGACCAGGATATTCACCTCATGTTGAATACAAACTTCCAAAGTTAGATATCAAGAAGTTTACTGGAAATTACCAAAGATGGCCCGCATTCATCGACTTGTTTAACAAAGCATATCATACTAATTCAAAACTTTATCCAGCTCAAAAACTACAGTATCTCAAAAATCATTTAGCTGGTGAAGCATACGATCTGATTCAACATTATCCATTCACTGATACTAGTGATTGAGGCCTACCAAAAGCTTAGTGCACGTTATGATAGAAAAAAATTTATTATACATTCCTATGTTGAACAATTTTATAATATTCCATCAATTAAAAAGGTGTCTGTACCATCCATCAGAAAGTTATTAGATTGTTGTGACGATATTACAAGAGGACTAAAGGCGCTGGGAACAAGGGCAGAAAACAGGGACCATTTCTTTATAAATGCAATAGTCAACAAACTGGATGATGAAACTCAAATGTTGAGGTCTAAGTTCTCTGCTGAGATTGAGTATCCAGATATGACTAATTTGTTTGAGTTTTTAAATATAAGAGTTGATTTGCTGGAAATATATAAACCGTCTTTGTTGATTCAAAACACACAATTAAGAAAACTAATGTGCATCTTGCTGCCGAAGATAATTGCCCGTTTTGTGAAGGTAATTCTCATCCATTATATGAATGCAAACAATTTCAAGCAATGGATATTACTGAAAGAAGAATTTTCATGAGAACAGCTGGTCGGTGTTTCAATTCTTTAGTTGATAGTCACATGGTTATGCAATTTGCAATTTTAGACATCACACCTTATTACACATCGATTCTTTTAAATACTCAAACTCATCTAAGAGTTCTGCATCTACTAAGCAGTTACTAGTACATACTTCTGCTGTTGCAGATGCTGTTGCTGCTGTTGCAGATGAACCATCATCAAGTAATAATCAACACAATTTGGTACAAGCTGCAACTTTAAGTATTTGTAATTCAAAGTCAGTTACGTTACTTCCAACAGTTTTGATCAGTGTGAAAACGGGTCTGGGTACCTATATTAACTGCCGAGCTTTACGGGACAGTGGATCTGAATTATCATTTGCTACAGAAGCCTATATACAAAAGTTAAAGTAAACTAGGAAAAATGCCATAATATCTGTTTCTGGAATATCTTCATCAACAGCTGTTGTTTCAAAGGGACGTTCAGAATTAACTACCACTTTGCGCTTTGATAAAAATGTGAAATTATGTTTTGAAGTTTTGATTTTATCAAAAATAACTTCCAAACTGCCGTCATCCGAAATTAATTCAATTAATGTAGAAAAATTGCGGCAATTAGAAATTGCTGATCCGAGCTTTAACAAACCAAACAACATCGACATTTTGATCGGAGCTGATCAATTTTTTAAAATTCTGTTACCCGAAAGAATGAAAATTGATGATCAGGGACTTACCACACAAAACACGATTTATGGGTGGGTGGTTTCTGGACGAGCACATAGCTCCCCAGTTAATGCCGCTGTTAGTCTGATTGCTGAAACAAATGTAGACAATCTGTTAAAAAAATTTTGGGAAATTGAGGAAGTTTTAACCGAACCAATTTTAACCGAGGCAGAACAAAAATGTGAATCTTATTTTGAAAGAACTGTCACACAGAATGCTGATGGTCGTTATGTGGTTCGATTACCATTTCGAGAACCAATAACGAAGTTAGGCGATTCAGAGTGGGTATAAAAGATATACTAAACGATTACAAATTGTGGAAAATCGTTTTAAGAGAAATGAAAATTTCAAAAAATTGTATAATAAATTTATGGCTGAGTATTTGGATTTGAAACACATGGAATTAATTCCAAATGATTCGGTAAAGGATGCGTCTGGTAAATTCTACTTACCACATCATGGTGTACTAAAAGAATCCAGCACAACTACTAAAACGAGAATAGTTTTTGCTGGATCAGTTAGTATAAAAGACGGAGCTTCTCTAAACGATCAGTTGATGGTTGGTCCAACTATTCAAGAAGGAATTATTTCGATCATACAACGATGTAGGAAGTACGTGGTATAAGTATTTAAAGCAGACGTGGAGAAAATGTTTAGACAAATTTTGGTGCACAAGGATGATTAAAATTTTCAAAGAATTGTTTGGAGAAGTGATCCATCTGAATCAATAAACCATTATAGATTGTGTACTGTAACATATGGTACTGGATGTGCTCCATTTTCGGCAACCCGGGTCTTAAAGAAGATCGCGGATGATTGTCAGGTACAATACCCAGATATTGCAAAAATCATACAACATGATTTTTACGTCGATGATGTCATTTCTGGAGGTGATAGTCTTGAAGAAGTTCTTGAAGTTCAAGGAAAATTAAGATCAATCTGAGACTATCATGGTTTTCACTTAAGAAAGTGGTGTTCTAACAATTTAGACTTTATTGATTCAATTCCTGAAGATGACAGAGAAATGAAAAACCTTTCATTGGATTCCGATTCATCAATTAAAGTTTTGGGAGTTGCCTGGGACCCGACTGAAGATAGTTTTTTCTTTAAGGTAAAATTGAATGAAACAGTATCTGGCACAAATCGCTCTATTTTGTCAGAAGCAGAACGAATTTTTAGGTTGGCGAATCATTAGGTTGGCTATCACCAGTTATAACTAGAGTAAAAATATTTTTTCAACAGCTTTGGTTACTTCAATTAAACTTGGATGATATACAGCCTGATGGTCTCCTAAATCATTGGTCTGCACTAAGAGACGATCTACGTCTTCTAGTTAAGATATCAAGGTACCGAGATGGTTAGGATTGAATAAAAATGATGATGTCATAGAAATACATGGGTTTTGTGACGCTTCTGAAGCTGGCTATGGTGCTGTTGTTTATTGCCGTATTGAGAAGTCAACGTCTACTGAAACTTTCGTAAAATTATTGGTGTCCAAAACAAAAGTACCACCAATAAAACAATTGTCAATTCCGCGATTAGAATTGTGCGCTGCTGTTTTGTTGGTTCGACTTATAAAGTCTACAATAAAGTCAATGGAGTTCAATAATCTCAAGGTTTATTGTTGGACGGATTCAACTATTGTTTTGTCATGGCTTCAGTCACACCCACGGCGTTGGAAAACCTTTGTTGCAAACAGAACATCCGAGATACTTCAAGATTTTCCTAAATCTAATTGGCAACATGTTCGATCGAGTGAAAATCCGGCCGATTATGCGTAGCGTGGTATCAGCTCAGCGGAGCTTATTAATTGCGGTCAGTGGTGGCATGGTCCGACTTGGTTGTTCAAATCTAAAGACAATTGGCCCATTCAAAATACTAATACCGAAAGTCAAGAAATTATTGAAGAAAGATTACCTGAAGTTTTTTCGTATCAAATATTCAACGCATCTGCAATTATTGATGATCTTTTATCTAGAATTTCAAAATTTAATAAACTTTTAAACATTTTGGCTTGGGTCTTTAGATTTAAGTTGAGATGTCAACGAAAGATTATTGGTAAACCAGTTTTATCCACAGAAGAGATTGAAAACGTAAAGTTTAAGATTATCGGTTGTAATACCACGAGTCATTGAAATTTTTTCGAAAATTTTTTGATTTTACGAATTAAATTATTTAGCAACACTGCGAATCAAAGCGCACAATAAACCACGAGTCCGAAGGACGAGTGGTTTAAGTAGTGGTTTGATTGAGCAGTGTTGCTTAAAAATAATTTAATGAGTAAAACTGAAAAATTTTAGACAAAAATTTCAATGAAGAGTGGTATTTAATGAGATAATTTTTTTTAAATTATAATTTTATTTAAAAGATAATAATTATTAGTTTCTAAATAAAGTTTTTTCTACAAATTATTCAGCTTATAAAAAATTATGTAAAATTGCAAATAATAAAAATGTCCGTTTTCATTCATAAATGATTGCTTGTTTATGTTTATTTGTCAAACATAAATTACAAATTTATAGCATTTATGCGCCTACTAAGATAAAATTATATTTCATTTTGTTAGAAGAAAAAATGACAACAAAGAATTTTCATAACGACAAAGCAAAATTATCGACGACAAGAAGAATTGCCGACAGTAAAAACAAAGCCTACTGTTTAAATACCATAGTTTGTATGAATGAAAAATAAAATATCTGACAGCAAAAAAAAATTATCAAAGTAATTCAACAATCAATTTATGCTGATGAACTTCAGTCTTTAAAACAAGGGCTTGCTGTGAAATCTTCAAGTAAACTCAAAAACCCGAATCCATTCATAGATGACAACGATTTTATTAGAGTTGGTGGCCGCTTGGACAGTTCTATGGCTAAATTTGAGACCAAGCATCCATTAGTTTTACCGGGTAATCATGAGTTTACAAGAAAACTTGTAAGTCATTTGCATGAATATAACTTCCATGCTGGAGCTACGCTGCTTTTGGCTATTTTAAGAGAAAACTACTGGATCATTGGGGCCCGTAATTTAATACGAAAAGTTACCCACTCCTGCGTAAAATGCTACAGATATAGAGCTCAAGAAAAACAACAACTTTTGGGTAATCTTCCAGAATGCAGGGTCGTATTGTAACGGAAATTCCACATTCATTGGGTTTTCCCGGTATCACTCTAGCACCACCCTCCACACATCTCCTGATTTTCCCGCTAGCAGTTTTCTAATCACTTCGTGTTCTCCATAAATGTTCGGTTTTCATTAAGCTTTTTCTCAAAAATAACCAAATAACATTTTGTTGATCAACTGTAAGCTATACGATCATGATAGATGGTAGTATAGCTATAGTTGATCCAAAATCAACATTTAAATAAGTAAAACAAAACATTAAACTAAAGAACAAGTAAACTGGTTGTGTTTTGTGATTGTTGACTATACAGTTAATACGAAGTGATTGGAGAGTTGTTGGCGGGAAAATGGGATATAGAAGAGAAATAAAAATTAATTCCCGAGAGTGAGTCAATTTTTTTAGTCGAAAAAATATTGATTGTGGATCATTAAGTTAGACGTCGTGTTTTGAAAACGGTCGATATAATAACAATAATTAATATTAATTTTTCTTTAAAGATAATTTAATAACAGTCTAATGACAGTGGAAAAATTCAACTTAAGTAAAAAATAATTAAGTGATGAAGAAGTTTCAACTTTGAAATTGTCATCGCCTCAACGGCGTAATCGATAGCGTGTCTGCCCAAAGATTCGAGCCGGGCACTGACGAGGGTAGGTTCGAATCCGATCCGAAACACGTAAAAAATGTGAATTGTAATTTTTTTCTGAGAAACTTCAAACCATACCTTTGAATTGAAAATATTCCAATTACTTCCTTACTTACTTGAGTTTAATTGATCTCAAAAATCCAAAATAAATTTAAAATTCCCTTAATGTAGTCTAATGTTAATACATATAGAACTACAAATTGACCAAGTGTCAGCCATTGATTTCACATTGATTGGAAACAATCAATAATGACTATACAATCGTGACTTAGGATGTTAATTAGAATAGAAATGTTCCCCATTCTATGAATTCACACAAAGTATTGTCTAGAAATTTAATGCAAAAAATCCCATATAATGTAAAAAGCACTTACTTGAGTTTAATTGATCTCAAAAATCCAAAATAATTTAATAAGTTTTTTAGAGTGAATTGAATCTTTGAATTGTTTTTTTTGCCTTATATTCATTTGTTTTAGTGCGGAGTGTTAAACTTTAAAGTTTCAAAATTTAAATATTCATTTTTCATTTAATTATTATATAAAATAATTTAATTACTGTACGGAATTGGTTTTTTTTTGTTCGTTCGCGCGGGTGTTAGTGAACCGTAAGGCTGGACTGTGTAATGCGTGCGACCGAAGATTGGGCTAGAAAGGACGATGGTTGGGGCTGCTAGTCCTATCCAGGTGAGTTTTTTTTTAATTTTGAATTTGTAAGTTTATGGCCATGAAGGTGTGAATTTTTGGTTGAGTGGAGCTCCCTGACGAATCTCGATGTTCGAATGGCACTAACCATTCTGTGCTATGCACAGTAAACTGGGTGGTAGGGTAAAAATGTCGGCCTGGTGAAGCGATATAGATTCAAGGCCACGGTGGTTATGGAATGTAGCGGGTCTAGATTTAGTACCGTTAGCCGAAGATTTCATAACCGTTTGATTAGTTCATTAGTTCCTTGAGACTTTAAACATTGTGAATAGCTTTTTCTGGCTAATTATTCACTATAATCGTACTAAATGAATAAAACAACAACCTTTCCTTTTCGATCAAGCAAATAGCATTTTTTTTTATTATTTGGGGACGCACACGTATCCTGAAAATATTTTTAGGTATAAACCAGTTATATATACCTAACAATTTACGCAGTTCATTAGTTCCTTGAGACTATAAACAAGGTGATCAGCATTTTTCTGGCTAAGTATTCGCTATAATCGTATTAAATGAATAAAACAACAACATGGATTTAGTTTCTTGCTGGATCAATCAAATAGTAAATTTTTTTTGTTGTTTGGTGTATATTGATATGCTATATTCAGGTATAAACAGTTTCTGGTTTCTGTAAGTTTCACCTTCTGGCTAATTGGTGTCCCGTTCGCACTGCAAATTATTAACAAATTTCTAAATATCGTTTTTTTTTCTCTTTCACTCATCATCAAGGACTGCAGATTTTTTTTGTGAACGGTAGTGTACTGGTCCATAAAGTTTAGAACCCCCCTTTCCGACTGAGAAGCTTAGCCTTCCAGGCAGTCCGGACCATCGATACATGTACACGAAAACTTTTAGTTTTCGTGCCTACGACTTAGAAAACATCTAAACCGTTACAGTATATGAACGACCATTTTTGAAAACAGGGGTCGATTTTGCCAGACCTATACAGCTGAAATTACAAAAGGGTCGCGGTCAAAAAACTTATAAAGGATACATTGCTCGGTTTGTGTGTATGAGCACTAAGGCTGTTCATATAGCAGTAGTTACCGATCTAACAACAAATACATTTATTGCTGCACTTAGACCTTTTGTCGCTAGAAGAGGAAATTGTACTGATATATACAGCGATAATGGGTCCAACTTTATTGGGGCCAAAAAACATTTCGTCGATTTATTTAATTTCTTGAAACAAAACGCTAATGAAATTTTAAATTCTCTTCTATTAGATCAAATAACCTGGCACTTCATTCCACCATTAGCTCCACAGTTTGGAGGCCTATGGGAGACTGCTGTTAAGTCTGCAAAGTACCATTTAAATCGAGTTCTGGGTTCAACTGTACTAACCTATGAAGAAATGTGCACAATAGTATGCCAAATTGAAGCAATATTAAACAGCCGTCCTCTATGCGCCATCAGTGATGGAGACACTGATATTCTGACACTATCACATTTTCTTATTGGGTATAAAAAACAATGATTCCTGATGTTGATTTAAGAGAAGTCAAGAATGGTTACCTATCGCGGTGGCAATTATTACAAAAACTTACACAACATTTCTGGAATAGATGGCACAATGAATATTTGACCGTCATTACAAGCAAGAAACAAATAATCCAAAAATTGATGATCTTGTTTTAATCAAGGAGGAGAATAGTCCACCTATTGGACGGGGGCACTTGGACGAATAACCGAGTTACATCATGGTAAAGACAATCTGGTGAGAGTAGTTAGCGTCAAGGTAGCTAATAGGATCTTAAAACGTTCAATTCATAAAATTTGCATAATGCCTTGCTCATTTGTTGAAATTATTGATTCAAGGCGGGCGGGATGTTCAGAATCTACTTAAATTTAAATTGTTACAAACCACTGACATTTAAATATTTTCATTAAATTTATATTATATAAAATTAAATATGTTTATATACATAGTTACACACACACATATTCATAACATGTTTCAAATTGTTATATTACCAAATAACATTTTTGAAAAACAAGTAATCATTAGTATCGCAAAAATTGTTTAATTCGGTTTTATCCATCAATTGTTCAACTTAAAAATCAATAAATTATAAATTCTTTTCATATTTTTATAAAATAAAAGTTTTAATTTTATTTGTTCAAAAAACATATGCTTTTTACTTATAACATGAATAACATAAATTTGGAAGAAATTTACAACTTTGCTCTCGCTGCCGCTTTCAGTGGTATAGTGTTGTTTTCATAAAAGTTATAATATAGAAACAAACATTTTTGAAGTGTTCAAATAACCATTTTGTTAATTTAATAAATTAAGTAAAATCAGCACCGCTAAGATATCACCTTGGCTAATGATATCGCACATGCTATTGCTAGTTAACTTGTTAACTCGCATCTCAATAGCATGGACTGGAGTACGCGGGATTTGAAAAACCGTTGATCAAAAATAAAAAAAATTACAAATCAACCAAAAATGGTTTCACCGTGCGGGCAAATTAAATAAATATCAACTATTGAAGTGATTATAATTAATAACAACAACTTGCGGGTTTTGCTCTCAATTTTTTTCCAACATATGTTTTCATAAACACCAATGATTTATAAAGTATGTATTACTCAAATTATTTTCATTTCATAGTGTTTAAATCTATATAAAATAAATCATAAATCTCTTTTAAAACAACAATCGTATCAAGCAAGAATGAAAAAAAAGCAAACAACACCACTCTTTGTTAATAATAATAACAAATAAACATTAATAACAAAAATTATATCATACAAATTTAACAAGCAGAAGTCATTAAAATTCTATAAATCATTTTAATCTAACATTAAATATTTTTTTCGAATTATCAGTTTATTTGCAAGCAGGGAAAAACTTACTAAGACAAAACTATATACAATTTTATTTTCGAACTTTGCTTCTTTTCTTTCAAAGTTTCTGGTCTAACTTTTGCAATTTTTTATTTAAACACCAGATACAATCATCTTCCACAAAACAAGAGGTTGTAATAAAAAAAGATATCAAAATTGATTTGGAGATTGGAATGGGTCATTCATTCTTTTGCAACCCGGACAGATTTGGACAACATCTGAGCAAAACATTTTTTATTTGAGTTTGTTACCTGTTCTATATATAAAAAAAAAAGATATACGAGCTCAAGGTTTTTTTTTACTTCACCACAATTTTCAATTGTTTGGCCCTCTTGGACTCTGTTCAAAAGCGGGCTATACGAATTGTTGGTGATCAAACTTTGACATCAAAACTTGATTCCCTACAACATCATCGCACTGTTTCTGACCCCGTTGTTTTTTACAAATATCGTCATCAACAGTGCTCAGATGAAATCAGCAGCATCATGCCCCAAACTTATTCCACTTGACAATCGGCTACCGCAACCAGTCAAACGGTCGAGATCCCACGCTGTCATACTGGCAGATCGCAGAAAGACTTCTTTGTCCAAACTGCATACAAATGGAATAGTTTGCCCGAATCCTTAGTCTCAGGTGACTTTAACCCGCAGAGGTTTAAAAAAAATCGTTCATCATGACCTTAGAACGCCAGTTGTTGTGGGACCTAGGTCTAGACCTAGGTCTTAAAAGGTATTTATGTGTTGTTGTGACACATATTGTAAACTCTATTCCACAACACATTTTAATCAAAAAAAAAATGCAATCTATCGAGAAAAAAATCATATATACCCCAAATTTAGTTTTATATTTCGTTTTGGAACATCCTCTATCTAAATAGAAAAAAAAATATTGCGATGCTGATGTATAGGCTCTAGAAACAAAATATAAATTCTGGATTATACATGTATCCAATTTTTTTTGTCTGTTTAACTATCTCCTTATCTATGTCTATAAATAAGTTTTAAAAATGTATCGGTTAGATAGAAAATATTCCAAAAATTAGAATAAAATCAAATATTTAAACGTTTTCTAAATTCCAAAAATTCTTAAAAATTCAAACTTTTCCAAAACCCTTAAAAATAAGTTTAACATAAAATCAACATTATTTATTTTGGATCTTACTGCATTGTGTTGGTGGTATAAGAGTTTAAAACTTGAATTTCAGCAGCCAAATTCTGCAGCATCCAAATTTATTTTGATTAAACTTGGTATTGATGCTTAGAGTATAGCTTGCAACAGTTCTGCATTCGTACTTCCAGTTTGACACTTCTATTCGCGTAATATAATTTATATCAATTGGGGTACTACAGCTTTCTTTAGTGTTTTTATAATTAGTTTTTATAATTTTTATCTATTAGCCATTAATTGAAATATTTGAAGGATTTAAGCTCACTATATATCCATAATATTTTGTTTTCGGAGCTGTGGTGAAGTTAGCGTCGCAATATTTTTTTCAATATTTATTGATTTTGAAGAAAAAACAAAATTGATTTAATGTCACAATTTTTGATGACTTTGAAAAAAATTCATAAAAATTTGGACTGTAACTTAGAACCATTGGATTTTTTATTTGATTTGTGCAGTTTCGTTTAGTTTTAATTTAAACAGTATTTATTATATATGGAACTATTACAAAGTAAACTCAAAAATCATAACTATTAATTTGATTTTAACAATTTGTTTTTAATTATCACGATAAATACAATTGATTACTTAAATGCAAATGAGCGACTTATTTGTTTGCCATACTTATAATAAATGCATTGTGTAACTATGACATTCAAAAATAACAAATATTTGGATTGGATTATTAAATTTTGAATTGAAAGATTGCTTTAATAAAATTATGTATTTTTTATATAATTTGACAGATTTAAACGTTTTTTACATTTTTCGGCGTAGCTATGACAACAAAATATAGGGTTAAAAAGTGACACTTTGCGATTGAAAATTACAGTAATAGAGTAACACTTTAATGTGTAGGCGAATAAAAATGATATTTACTATAAGTTATGAAATTAGAAATCAAAAACAAACCATTCGAAATTCATATTCTAGTTTTTCATGGTTGCTTTGATTTGAAACTGTAAAGTGCCAATGTCAAATAATGGCCCTTTACAAATAATAACCCATCAACATTTTTAACTTGGTATTTTATTAACTTGTATAAGCGAAACAAATATAAACAAAAACAAACCATGAAAAAACTGTATAATTTGATTTTCCGCGTATTATTATTTTTTTTCCGCATTGTTTTTAAAATTAAATGTTTTGTTTTGTTTATATTTGTTTAATTAGAAAGCAAAATTTTAAATTGTTTTTAAAATTTTCTTCTATTTAAGTAAAAGTAAATTTTAATTTTAGTTGAGTTGAATTTAGATAGTGAAGATAAATTTTTAGAAATAAAGTTAAGTTGAATTTAGATAGTGAAGTTGGTTTAAAATATGAGTTGAATTTTACATTAAAATATAGTCAAATTTTTAGAGTTGAGTTAAATTAAAAGAATCGAGTGAGTTGTGCATTAAGATTAAAAACTAGTCGAGAATTAAATTAGAACAGTAGAGTTATTTTTGTGAATCAAAGCGGTTAACTAGTTCTTGAAAATTTAAACAGTTGAATTGACTAATAAATTACATCAAAGAAGTCAATCATTAAAATAAAATACTAGAGTTAGTGAAGTTAGTCTAAAAAGGGTAAAGTTATAAAAACAAATAGAGTGGATTTAATTTCACGGTTCGAGATTTATCAAAAATTACAAAGAAAATAATTTATAAGTATAATTAAATTTAAGTGAATGTTTATTGAAATACAAGACATATGCTAAAGTGATTTATAAATATAACCATACAGTTGAAAAAAATACAATATAATTTAAATAAATCATTAAATATTTGTGTGTTTTTATTTATTAAGACGAAATTTCTTTTGATTATGTTGACCTTACCATCCTGGCCACAACAAAACAAGTGTTATCAATTTTTAATTTATAATAAAATTACATGAAAATATTATAGCTAAAAAAATTTGTTATTTAGCAAAAATGATTTTACACTAGTGACAAAACAACATTTTCACAAGGGATTAAATCTGCATGTAAATAGAATTTTTATGTGCTATGGTAGAAAAATATTTTAATTTGTGAAATAGCATGCATGCGTTAACCATTAACCGCGGCGAAACACTGCTCTATATAGTATATACACATAAACATTCAAATAAAATTTCGAGCTAGAAAATAAACTGTAAAACATATATTTTGAAACAAAACTTTGAATTTAAGATATCATATAAATGTCTACCTATGTATTAACTACATAATTGCTTTACATGTTTTATTGGAATATTTTGTTAATGTATTGCAGGCAGGAGAGTTAATTATTTTTATTTACGCCACAACATTTTAGAAGTATCATTATACGTTTTATCTTTTCAGTGCTCGCCATTATTTTACAAATACATCGAATTTATCTGTCATGAATCATCTCACATGAATCACCTGTCATGAATCATTTAACAATTAAGACTGGGTTCCAGTTAGCTGTTAAATTGTACTAAACCGCTAAATCTAAATTTTATTTCACAAAATTATCGTATTTAAATGTAAATTAAAGTAATCAAATTGTTTAACATTTTCTTCATATTTATTTAGAAACAGCATTTTAATTTAGTCAAATAAAATAGTTGACTAAATTGATTTAGCACGTTTGGTACACTTTAATTGGAACGCAGTCTAAGTATACTACTTTTTTCTACATTTTCTAAATAAGTATTTATTTTTAATTATTATCTGTTTTGAGCACATACTAACGACTTTGCCCACTGACTAGAGTTTTATGCTAAAAAAAATAAACAAGCATTGCTGCTCGCTCAGTACCCAAAAACCACACACTATTCTATTACGATCAACCGAAGTTTAGACGCCTCGTGTATGTTTCAATCCGAAGCATCAATTCTATTTATTAATTTAGTATACATTTTTTTTTAGAAATAAGATATCTTTAAGCCATATAGAACCATTTCTTATTCAAATCTAAATTTAAATAATTGAATACATAAAACAAAAATAATTTCAAAATACCTAAATGTTACAATAACACTACCTAACATTTATTGATAAAAGAAAATATACAATTCAACCCAAATGAAAAAGAAAATGAAACCTAATTTATTTGTATCAAGTGCTCAAAAAAAAAAATTAGCATATAATTTTCATTTCTGCTTATAGAAAACTCTTTCAATGGCAAACATTTTCTTTTTTCCTTTCCTACTTACAATTTGTGTGTACATATTATGTTCGATGTTTTCTTGTTTTAGTTCTAAGGGATATATAATCAAAGTACTTTTCCGTTTTTTTCTTTTCATTTTTTGACATAAAAGTGGATGGAAAAGTACCGAAATATATGTTAATATCAACAACAATGCATATTTTGGTAACGACAAAAATCAAATTGGAAATAAAATTTAAAACAGTATTATGTGTCAAACAAAAGCACTGCTGTTTATATCGAAAGACGAGTAAACCGGTAATCAATATCTATCCAATAATACTCAATACCCCAATACAATTTTGTTTAAATCCCAGCCCAATCTATAAGAAAAGGAAATAAGAAAATCTCCAAGTTGTTTTTTTGAACAAGAAATATATTTCGTGTTATCCTTAAATTTGTGTAAAGTTCTTATTGTTGATGTTGTTAGACAAGTGTAAGAGGCTTCATTTATTTTTATATATTTTGATTCTGGTGTGAATAAAATAGAATAAAACGTTAACAATTTTAATTTTTGGTATAGTGCTTTGTGGGTAGTAGGTGGCATTATGGTAAATGGCTTTATTAAAAATTTTGTTACGAAAATATCAAAATATATTTTCGAGTTTTTTGTTATGTTTTCATTACAAATTAATTATATTACAAGGAACAAATTTAGTCATTGCCGAAAATTTACTAAATAGAACAACGTAACAGAACGTTTCTCTGCGCAGACCGCCTACTCAGGTAGGAACGATATGCGACATATGAAGTTTGGATCATAGTGGCTTTGGCAGGAAGCAGGTAACAAAGGGGCCTCCAAAGTTTCGTGAAAGTATAAAAGCTAATTTTTTTATATATTCTTCGGGATAGTATTAGAAGTCACATCACCCATTGCCAGACACTTACTATCGTGGAAACCCCCTACCAGACACCCTTAAGCTTTAAAGTTTAAGGGTGTCTGGCAGGGGGTTTCCACGATAGTAAGGGCCGATTGTATGAATGCGGATAGAAGATAAATCCTCGGATTAATCGTCGTTTGTCTATATACAAACGACGATTAATCCGAGGATTTATCTATTATCCGCATTCATACAATCGGCCCTAAGTGTCTGGCAATGGGTGACGTGACTTCTAATACTATCCTAAAGAATATATAAAAAAAATTAGCTTTTATACTTTCACGAAACTTTGGAGGCCCCTCTGTTACCTGCTCCCTGCCAAAGCCACTATGATCCAAACTTCATATGTCGCTTATCGTTCCTACCTGAGTAGGGAGTATGCGCAGAGAAACTTTCAGCTTTTATAAAATAACGAAGGTCTGGCCGTCGTGGGCTCTTAGTCTATAACCCCTCCAAAAGGTAAGTTTAACAATACTTGCCATAGTGAAAAAGGCCAAAATTTGTCTTACAAAAGTTATTACCCGTTTTTCATAATTAACATAACATTTTTCGCGTTACAAAATCTGTTTCCATTGCCGTCTTGGGATCTTTTCAAAACCATATTTTGTGCTGTGTGAGTGATCAAAAATTTACATCAAATCTTGATTTTCTACTATACTATAGTTCCGATGGCTGTTTTTTTCATCTGGTCCATGAATGGCAGTCATTTCTTGTACGAAGTTATCATCTAGTAAAATTATGTTAATTGGCCAGTCATGGGAGTCAGTTCTCGGCCATTGCTGCGTTATTGATCGTCATTAATGAACCATTGCTGGACCAGTTGGACAACCTTGTAAGGGTGGCTCTGTACTGTGTTAAATTCACAATTCTATTATTGTTCTGAAAGAGTTTTTTACGTCCAAAGGGTACAAAACATTTAAATTTGTATAAATAAAATGAAGTTTTAATTACGTTTTCATTGATCATTGTAAATTTGTTGTATTTGATTGCACATACACTGAATCAAAATTTTTATAAATACGATTTTTTATCGTCATAGTTACTTCCAAAAAAAACCATTTAAATTTGTATAAATAATTTTTTTTATCAAAGCAGCCTTTCTATTCATCATAATCCAATCAAACTATTTGATATTTTTTGTTGCCATAGTTTTACAATTTGTTTGAAAATTATAACAGATATCATAAAAATATGGAAAGAAATGTTGACTTTTTCTACCGTCATAAAAAATGAATTTACTTTACTGCCGTCATAAAAAAAAATTCAAATGGCGTTACATTATAGCCGTTTTGATCATACGTCAAAAAAGTACGACTTAAACCATCTCGCTAGCGGCAGTAAAGTTAAACTTTACAGCCGTTTGCCGAAAAAAAACTTTTACAAAAACTTTGCGTCCGTTAACATCGTAGAACTCATGTTGCTTTGCATATTGGTTTTAAAAGAATTTTATGTGTTATTGTAACGCATATTGTTATTTTTACTAGACAACAAATTTTATTAAAGTTAAATAAATTAAAATGTTGAATGTTTTATTAAATATATCAAAATGTTACAATGCATGTTTTTATCGTATAGTTTCTTAATTGATCGAAAAACTTACAAAATGTTTGGAATGATAGAACTATAGTGAATATACTTATAATTATATTTGTTAGGGTAAAAAAGAGATAACAATTCACCAATTAAAATATTTGAAACATCCCTTAATTTGAGAAAAATTGCAAGTTTGTTATAATTCTGGGGTGCACAGTTTTTGAGTTATATTGTCAAAAAAGTGCAATTTGAAAAATCGACATACGAGTTAACGTGAGATATCACATACCACTTTCAATAGCAGTGAGAAATCACCAAGGTGATATCTTAAGGGTACTGGCGGATGAACTGTATGCATTCAACGGTAGCACCCTCAATCTTAGCTGTAACATATTCCTTGATGGTGATGACACGCTAATGTTTCTTTGAAAAATTGAGCCTTCATATAACTCTAATGTGTGGGCTTTAATCATTGAGAAAGTCAGTGCGTCAAAAGATCAAGGAATATGCCACAAGCTGGATTATTTGAAGCCCCATTTTGTTTCGTTTCAGCAAATTTCATTAAAAAATTTGCCACTTACCTTTCATTTTACTTTTTTTCTCTATCCTATCATAAAATATTGGCCTATGTAATATTGTGTATGTAAAAGGATTTATTGTTTAGTTATCCATTCTTTGACAAAAATATAAAAAAAACAAAAAAAAAGATATACGTTCATCAACACCTTTGAACGTATGCTGTGGTGGGGGGACATTGATCTTAAAAGGGTTTTTATGGGTTGTTGTGATACATAATGTAATGTAATGTAATGTAATTCCTACTATGTTATGTAATTCCTACTAGTGATGTGTCGGTCGTGAACGACCGAAGTTAATTGAACGGATCACTTCAATGAACCACGACCAATCGTTTAGTAATAAAAGAAACGTCGTTCGTCGGTCACTAACTTTTTATGTACTATCGACATTTTTTTTATGTGCAATGAACGTCTTTTAGTATATAATATAATGGCAGCAGTGTTAGTTAACAATTAACATCATGCAAACTTTTTCGAAATCCATATGTTAAATTAAAAACGTAGTTTTGGATTTGAACATGATTTCAATAATACACCTCAAATAAACCTTCAATAAAAAGTAATAATGCACCTCCAATATCACTTCATCTTCAAATTTTCATTACGATCAAATTTTGATTCCGATCATTGTGATATGCGAATTTGTTTTTTTCCTCTCAAACATTTATGCATTATATTCAACAACTTCGCATAAAAAAGTGACCTGAAAAAATGTACCTAACTAATCGTGCAAATTTTCATAACAACATAAAGAAACCAATACAAATTTAAAAAAGTCCAAGCGGCACGTGTATCCGCTAGAAATAGGTAGATTTCGAGATCAGACAGTTTTGTGTGGCAGTAGAATCTGATGTATTTTGGGCCCTATTCCCGAACACATAAATGTGAATTTTGACAATATTGTGAAGTTTGTATTGCATAACATTAAACGGTAACGGTAACGATTTTACTAAAAACGAATTTCACAAAATGGTCTAAATTGATTTTAGAATATATTGTGAAATTTTATTTTATGAAAATCGTTACCGTTACCGTTTAATGTTATGCAATACAAACTTCACAATATTGTCAAAATTCATATTTATGTGTTCGGGAGTAGGGCCCCAGATTAGTTTAAACAACACAAACTAATTTAAAACAGATATCGAACAAATTTTAAAAAGAAAATTAGCTACATATAAGGAAAACTATATCTATCCAATTTTGCAAAAAAAAAATATCAAATCTACCACAGAACATTTGTGTGACAATTTATGACACAGACCTACGCTATATCATATGTCGTCCAATTACTGCAAAATATCAAAATAGCTTATTTCTAAGAAAAAAAATTAATTTCTTCTATTCAAACCTTTTTATTTTTTTTTCATTGACTGTTATAAGGTTTCTGAAAATTGTAGTTATGGATTGTTGCAAACTTTTTTGTTGAAGCCAACAAGTCAAAAACCTCGAACTGCAGAGGTTTATATTTATAAGAAACGGATTAAAATGTTTCCACAAATTCTAAATTTATGAAGATTTTAAAAATATTAGTATCCAAACGGCCGTTATAACAGATTAAAAAAACGAATTTTTTTTCTAGTATAAAGCCCCTAGCTATTTAACCATGTGTCAGATTTTTCTGATTTACGAACTTGTCCAAAATATTAATAAAACACACATGTTTACGAATGGTTTTTTGATCTGGCTCCACAAATGCGACCGTGAGAGTGCCGGTTGATTCAAACGCATTTGATGTTTTACAAGCTTTTTTGTTGGAGCCGCTAACTCAGAAACCTCCAACTGCAGAGGTCTTTTTTTTTTAAAGAAACTGATTAAAAAGGGGGGCAGCGAAAATCCGAAATTCTACGTCCACGCCGTGCTACCTGGGTAACGCTAACAGAATTAGGTTGGTGTAGTTGAGAGGGGCAGAGTAAATACTGCTTATACTCAATGATTCTACACCATGGCGAGTCATTGGCGCCATAAAACCAATGCAACTCAAGCGTCTGTTCTCCATGATAGGGGCGGCTTGGAGCGGGCGTCTATCTTGGATCAAGCGGCTCGATATATAAATGTGTAGAAAGCGTCTGTTCTCCATGTTAGGGGCGGTTTTCAGCGGGCGTCTGTCTTGGATCACGCGGCTCGCTATATAAACGTGTAAAAAGGTTGTTTCTGGTGACCTTAAGATGCAGAACGAACCCATTCACGAAAATTTGGGTTGGGCGAAGGGCTAACACCCCATTTCCGTAAAAAATTACTTGTCATGAATTCTGTACACAGGTCTCGGAATATCTCGGATTCATTATTGGAACGACCTCGGAAACTGTAACCGGACTACGATTTAAAAATAGGAACCTGGAACGTGCTAAGCCTTAGAAGACCAGGAGATCTCCTAAAACTCACCCAACAAGTCGAGAGCTACACACTGGATATAGTGGCATTACAAGAACTAAGATGGCCAGGCAGTGGAATCCATGAAACAGCGAAAGAATTTGGAGTTGGCTTTCTTATACACCATCGCGTGAATCAGCATGTTATCGACTTCTGCCCAATCAATATGCGGTTATGCACACTGAGAATCCGCACGCAAAAATTCAATGTAACGATCGTCAATGTTCATGCGCCTACTGAAGATAAAGCAGATGATATTAAAGACCTGTTCTTCCTAGAACTCGAGGAAGTCATCAATAACATCCCGCGGCACGATATAAAAATCGTGGTAGGTGACTTTAATGCTCAAATCGGTAGGATTGCAGAACTTAAAACACATATCGGCCCTAACAGCTTGCATCATACCAGCAACAATAACGGTTTTCGCGCAGCCGAGCTGGCTATGATGTATGATCTAGTAATTTCCAGCACTTTCTTCCCTCACAAGAGAATTCACAAGGCAACGTGGAAATCAAATGACGGAAGAACGAAAAATCAAATCGATCACGTCATGATCTCTAAGAGACACTCTACAAGTATAACTGACGTTCGATCATACAGAGGTGCTGATATGGACACCGATCATATGCTTGTCATCTTTAAGTACAAGTGCAAGTTGTCATCTACATTTAACAGACAAGCAAAGAAGACCGTGCGCTGGAATGTCGAAGCATTTAAACATCCGGAAACGCTGAATAGATATCAGGAAATAATAACACAAAACATAGAAGAGCATGACATCTCTTCTGAGATGCCATTAAACATACAAGAAGAATGGCAAACGCTTCAATCAACCATTATAGCCGCAGCACAAACTACAATCGGAAAACGACCACCGAAATCACACAACGAATGGTTTGACGACGAGTGCCACCAATCCGTTGAAAATAAACAAAAACTGCGAGAAAAATGGTTAACAAGGAACACCCGAAGCTCCCAAGCTGATTATCTATGCGCCAGGAAAGCCTCAGCAAAACTTCTACGTAAAAAAAAACGCGAACACATGAAGAGCTACATCGAAAACATCAACCAACATGCGGCCAACGGAAATTCAAAGAGTGCTTTGCCAATGCACGGAATCTGACAAAAGATTTCCACCCAAGATCTACAGCCATCAAAAATGAAAATAATGAACTTACAACAAGTGAACGTGATGTGTTGGCAGTGTGGCGATCCCACTTTCAAGACCTACTGAATAGGACGAACAAAGTTCATCCTATTCGAGCAAACGCTCCATCAACTGAGGAGATTTTGGTCCCTTACCCAGCAATAGAAGAAGTGGAAGCTGCCATTAAAAAACTGAAAAATGGCAAATCACCAGGTTTCGATGGAATTCCCGCAGAACTTCTGAAAAATGGAGGGGCTGCTCTGGTCTCACATATATACGATCTGATTCTTGCAATCTGGGACCAAGAAGAACTACCTGCTGAATGGAAAACAGCTTTCATTGTTCCGCTACATAAGAAAGGTGACCGTCTAAAGTGTGAAAATAATCGTGGCATCGCACTGTTGAACACTGCATACAAAATACTAGCTAATGTTGTATCAGTGTGGTTTTCGTCCCAACCGCTCAACCACAGATCAATGTTTTACATTAAGGATGATTCTGAAAAAATGTTAGTAGTACAACATCAGCATTCACCAGCTCTACGTTGATTTCAGGCAAGCATATGATAGTATCATCCGCGACAACCTCTGGTCCGCACTCATATGCCTTGGCATCCCAGAGAAACTTGAAACTTGTGCAAACTCACAACATCGGGATCAAATTGTAGAATAGTAATCGAAGGGTCTGTTTCTGATCCTTTCGATATAACATCAGGTGTTCGACAAGGTGATGCACTCGCGCCCATATTATTTAATTTGGCGCTGGAGTACGCGATAAGAAAAAGCCGAATTGAGACACAAAACTGCATATATAACAAATCTAGTCAAGTTCTTGGCTATGCAGATGATATTGTGCATCTCGGACGTAGAACAAGCGATATCAAGGATAGTCTCTCTCAGCTTGAAAGAAATGCTAAACGACTTGGATTATGCATTTACACCGGCAAGACTAAACTTTTAACAACATCCAGGAATACACCTCCCGGCAATCTGAATACTGGCGACTATGAAGTGGAACGTGTAGAAAACTTCAAATACCTCGGGTCTGTAATAACATCGTCAAATGCAGGCAGATATTAAAGCCCGTGTCTCAGCCGCATACAGAGTTTTCTACGCATACTCAAAACTTTTGCGATCCAAACATCTTTCGCAGTCGTGCAAACTCATACTTTACAAAGCATTAATCTGACCTGTGCTCACATTTGGAAGTGAAAGCTGGACACTGACTTCCTCCGATTGTAGAATTCTATCAACATTCGAGAGGAAAGTCATACGAACAATTTATAGTCCATGTAAAGTTGCTGAAAATCAGTATTGAATCCGAATGAATCATGAAATCAGACAGCTTCTTGGAGGCTGCGATGTAATCGGATTCATTAAATCCAACCGGATTAGATGGTTTGGTCATGTAGAAAGAGCTCCATTGGAAAGAATGATAAAAACAGCGTCCCAACAACAACCAGCTGGGGTTGGTCAAAGAGGAAGACCTAGACAACGCTGGCGTGATGACATCATCCAAGACCTTCGTGATATAGGATGTCGAAACTGGGGTCAACTGGTCATGGAACAAGATGATTGGAAGCTGGTGGCACAGACGGCAAAATCCCTTCATGGGATGTAAACGCCAGAGAGAGAAAGAGATTAAAAAGGTTTTAAAGATTCTAAATTTATGAAGTTTTTAAAAATATTAGAATCTAAACGGCCGTTATAACTGTAGTATTCACTTTGTGAATATGGACTTTTAATACAAAAATCTTAAATTATAATATATAACCATGTAAACACGCCCGGTATATCTATTTATCCCCCCCGGTACAAACCCTTGAGATTGGGAATCTCTTATTTTGTTTAATTTATCTTGACATTCCAATATTTAATATTTAAATTAAAATTAATATACATAATAAATACCTTAAGTTATTTTTGTTGATTGATGATCCGGTTCTAATTCTTCAATTCCCTTGACTAGCGTCAAGAAATAATCCTATTAAAAAAGTGCCGCATCATCAACTATTTCGAAATTTTCTTCCGCTCCTAAAACATCTCTGGTAGCTGTCCATAAATCTTGCAGCAAACGCAATGATAAAGGATTACTGTCTTTTTCTACACGTTTTTTTGAATTCTTTCCAGGTAACCCCTTTTCTTGATTCTTTCGATCGCCATAATAATATATTTGTACGTTCCTCTGGATTATTTTTTAAATTTCTACTTATTTCTAAATCAGTACGTATTTTCATTGAACGAGAAATTTTCGGAAATTCACACATTGTCTTCATTTTGATAAAAGAATTTCACAATATATTTCAATAACAAAAACAAATATGTATGTTTATTTTAATAGTAATAATGAAGCTAACACCTACAACTGTGTATTTTAGTTTTAATTTTAAAAATATTATTTAATTATTACAAACTTATATTAAATTAAATCCACGTTTAAATATAATATAAAAAATAGGAATAATCTTTCTAACAAACAATTGACCAATTTCTTTTGAATCACAAAAATGGAATGAATAATTTTTAAATTAAAAATTGCAAAAAATGTGATTTTGCCTTTGACATCTTATCATCAATCGTGTAATATTCGAAATTCAGCAAATGATTAACAACGACGTCTGTTCATTAGTATTGGAAATAAAAATTTAGTACGTTCGTTTGTTTTTTATAGTATATTCAAAATTTAACTAGCAGTTAAGTTTTAGAAAATTTTAAAATTATTATTAAGGTAAAAATGAACGGAAACTAATGAAATGCATTTTTATTGAATTGAAAACGAAGATGAATTTGGTTTTATTATTGTTTTGCGATTATTGCGATCGTTACATAACGGATCTAAAAAACAAAGTTTTTTTCTAGTATAAAGCCTCTAGTTTCTTAACCATGTGTCGGATTTGGCTGATTGACGAATTTGTCCAAGATATTAATAAAACGCACATTTTGAAAATGGCTTTTTGATCTGACTTTACAAATGCGACCGTGAGAGTGCCGGTTGTTTCAAAAAAAATTTTTTTTTTGCAAACTTTTTTGTTGGAGCCGCTCACTCAGGAACCTCCAACTGCAGAGGTCTTTTTTTTAAAACAAATTGATTAAAAGAATTCCAAAAATTCTAAATTCGTTATTTTTATTAAAATATTAGTATCCAAACGGCCGTTATAACGGTTTTAAAAAATTCATTTTTTTTAGAAAACAGGCTCTAGTATCTTAACCACTTGTTAAATTTTTCTGATTCACGAACTCGTTCGAGATATTAATAGAACACATATGTACAGACAATTTTTTTGATCTCCCTCAACAAATGCGACCGTGAGAGTGCCGGTCGTTTTCGTTATATCTCATACCTTGTTTATATATATATATATATATATATATATATATATATATATATATATATATATATATATATATATAAATATATATATATATATATATATATATATATATATATATATATATATATATATACATATATATATATATATATATATATATATATATATAAATATATATATATATATATATATATATATATATATATATATATATATATATATATATACGTATATATATATATATATATATATATATATATATATATATATATATATATATATATATATATATATATATATATATATATATATATATATATATATATATATAAATTTTTGCTTGTCATATATAGTCGTTTGGCACAAAAATTTTTCCGAAATTCCGAGATGAAGCCCATTGCAATAGGTAGATTTTTATATGAAATCTACCTAAAAGTCCAAGCGGCACGTGTATCTGCTAGAAATAGGTAGATTTCGAGATCAGACAGTTTTGTGTGCTAGTAGAATCTGATGTATCAGATTAGTTTAAACAACACAAACTAATTTAAAACAGATGTAGAACAAATTTTAAAAAGAAAATTAGCTACATATAAGCAAAACTATATCTATCCAATTTTGCAACAAACAAATATCAAATCTACCACAGAACATGTGTGTGACAATTTATGACACAAACCTACGCTATATCAAATGTCGTCCAATTACTGCAAAATATCAAAATAGCTTATTTCTAAGAAAAAAAATTAATTTCTTCTATTCAAACCTTTTCATTTTTTTTTCATTGACTGTTATAAGGTTTTTGAAAATTGTAGTTATGGATTGTTGCAAACTTTTTTGTTGAAGCCAACAAGTCAAAAACCTCGAACTGCAGAGGTTTATATTTATAAGAAACGGATTAAAATGTTTCTACAAATTCTAAATTTATGAAGATTTTAAAAATATTAGTATCCAAACGGCCGTTATAACAGATAGAAAAAACGAATTTTTTTTCTAGTATAAAGCCTCTAGTTATTTAACCATGGGTCAGATTTTTCTGATTTACGAACTTGTCCAAGATATTAACAAAACACACATGTTTACGGAAGGATTTTTGATCTGGCTCCACAAATGCGACCGTGAGAGTGCCGGTTGATTCAAACGCATTTGATGTTTTACAAGCTTTTTGGTTGGAGCCGCTAACTCAGAAACCTCCAACTGCAGGGGTCTTTTTTTTGAAAGAAACTAATTAAAAAGGTTTCAAAAATTCTAAATTTGTGAAGTTTTTAAAAATATTAGAATCCACACGGCCGTTATAACGGATCTAAAAAACAGCATTTTTTTCTAGTATAAAGCTTCTAGTTTCTTAACCATGTGTCAGATTTGGCTGATTTACGAACTTGTCCAAGATATTAATAAAACGCATATTTTTAGAAAAGGTTTTTTGATCTGGCCTTACAAATGGGACCGTGAGAGTACCGGTTGTTTAAAAAAAAATTTTTTTTTGCAAACTTTTTTGTTGGCGCCGCTCACTCAGGAACCTCTTACTGCAGAGGTCTTTTTTTTAAAACAAATTGATAAAAAAGATTCTAAGGATTCTAAATTTGTTAATTTTTTTAAAATAATAGTATCCAAACGGTTTAAAAAAATCAATTTTTTTTAGAAAAAAGACTCTACTTCCTTAACCACTTGTCGGATTTGGCTGATTCACGAACTCGTCCAAGATAATAATAGAACACAGATGTACAGAAAATTTTTTTTATCTACCTTTATCTTTTTTATCTATCTACCTCTACCTTGCAAAATTCCGAGATGAAGCCCATTGCAATAGGTAGATTTTTATATGAAATCTACCTAAAATTATAAAAAATATACGCACCTCATTTAACAATGAAAATTAAAAATTTTCAAACCTTTATATGAAAATAACCCTAACAACAACACAAAACTAATAAACAATGAAACAAAGCAAACTAACAATACCATATACATTATACATTCATTAAAATCATAAATTAAAAAAAAAAATATTCTAACGAAAATTTTATCATAAAGAACAAAAACTGAACGGTTCGAATTTACTAATAAACAAAACAACACGCCCGCCAAAAGAAATGACCTGCGTATAAAACGAATTAGTTCACAAAAAATATTGTAATGAAAAATTTATCATAAAGAACAAAAACTGAACTCGTTCAGCTCGTTCACCTCATTCAGTTCGTTCAGCAAATAAGCGAAACACAAAATGATAAAAATAAACAAAATTAAATATAAGTTCGTTCGAAAAAGAAAGAATGATTATAAAGAATGAAAAAATGCCATTTTTGAAGAAGATATAAATGCTATTGAAAAAAAAAGAAATGTATTTCATTCAACTTTTACAAATTATGAATAATTGTGAAATGAAAGTGGAAAAAAATTGATTATGAAGATGATTGTTTGTATATATTAATTATTAATGAATGATTATGAAGAAAAACATTTGTTTGTACATATACATATTTATATGTATTTAAATTGTTTTCATTATTATTTTTAATTTTTGTTAGTAGATAATGACTAATAATAGAATTAATTTCATTTAAGTTTTTCAGATTTAATTTAATTTTGTATGCAATATTTGCTGTAAAAAAAATTGTTTGTTGTACCTTAGCTAAAGCTTTAGCTAAAAATTAACAATTTACTACATGTCAGGACTTAAACATTATATTTCTTATTCTATAGTCAATAGTGCAATTTTGTTTTTAATAACATTTTTTCCTTAAATCGATATATAGAATGGATGAGGATTTTTTTTAATTGAATGTTAATTAGAGGATGAGATGTTAGACTGTATTGCTCATTAAAATGAGATTGCAATATGTTATAAAGGAGAATCCTTTAAGACAAACGGTAAAAAACAAACAAATACAGGGTGGCTGAAAATAGTAGATGTACTATAGTATAGATGTATAGATTTTTAAGCAATGATTTATTAATCTTTTTAAATAAATTACATTATTATATGAGCAATATTTTTTTTAAACGGAAGAGGCTTTCTTCTTTATTTCGCTACTCATCCTCTTTGCAAAAAGTTTTGAATACCCTTCGCAACTTTTTAGACGAACTGGTCTAAGATTTATGGGGATTGTTGCTTGTTAATTAGGATGTGGTTCTTGACCTATTAACGAAGCATTTTTATTATTATTATTGACTGAAATATTTAATATTTTGGCAAGTGACCGATTGAACGAAGACCGATGTTTTTAATTGGTCAGTGCAAACGAACGATCCGGTCTGAATGGATCGCAAATTTAGCTGAGGTTACCCATCACTAATTCCTACTACACAACACATTTTGTTTAAAAAAAAATTAAAGAACTTTTTAGAACCAAAATTATTCGCAAAACTTTTAAAGGAGTTAAGCATTAAGAAAGACTCCGCTCTGTATAACATTCTTTCTAACATTCTAAACACATTTTAAAGAGAACATGCGCCCACGTACGAATCTCATAGCTCTGGTATTTTTCTTTTGAACTGGAACTTGAAAAATATTCAGCTCGTCCCTAAAAAAGGAACAAAATGTGATATTTCACATGATAGACGTAATCCTATCTAAAATATATGAGCATAAAACACCCATATCAAAACTTTTGGAAGACAACCATTTGATATGTGATGGAGAAAAGGAGTTTGAAAATCGTTCGACTTTCGCGAAGACGCAAGTTTTCTATATATCATACAGCTATTATTGATCAACACGTCATTTGTTACTGCCATATATGGATTTCTGTGCTTACATTAGGGGTGGTCATATTTAATTAGTTTGAAATGCTCTGACATTGAGCAACGAAGAGGAATTAAATTAATCGGCATATTAAATTTTACATACAAGCTTGATTTTTTATAGTATAGAATTAATGTCGCTGAAGGATTTTATACAAAAATATAATAAATATTTGTTCTTGATTATGAATCCTTCTAACTTCGTTCCAGAGCTGAAGTAATGTTTAGCTGTAGGAGTATCAAACAGTTTTTTAACAGAATCTTGCATCGCTTAATAATTTGAAATCGCTGATATAGTTGAGTTTTATAGTCTTAAAATCGTTGCTTTTTAATTCCTCAGAAAAACGTTATTTTATCAAGACGCATGTTGTTGTGGGACCTACGTCTTAAAAGGTATCTATGTGTTGTTGTGACACATTTTGTAATTCCTACTACACAACACTTCTAATTAAAAAAAAAAAAAAAATTTAGAATCAGATATTAAGTGAGTTTAAATTAATATTTGTTATAATTCACAAAGACTCCAATTTGCTTTGCACCAAAAAAGAGAAACTAGAGAATATTTATAATAATTTGAATTGTTAAAGATAGTAAGAGCAAGAATAATTGTTAGAAGTGTTTTTACCGTGTTTTTTAAAGTTTTTCACACATGTTTTTCTTTTTTAAATAAAGGGCTTAGAATATATGTCACAACAACACATAAATACCTTTTAAGACCTAGGTCCTACAACAGCTTGCCCTCTAAGGTGTAGATGAACGCTTTTTTTAAACCTCTGCGGATTTAAACCACCTGAGAATATGGGTTCCGGCAAACTATTTCATTTGTATGCAGTTCGGACAAAGAAGTCTTTTTGCGATCTGCCAGTATGACAGCGAGGTATCTCGACCAATTGGCTGCTTGCGCTAGCCGATTGCCGAGTGTAGCGGGGTTAAGAATAAGTTTGAGGCGTGATGCCACTGATTTCATCTGAGCACTGTTGATGACGATATTTGTAAAAAACAACGATGTCAGCAACAGTGTACAAATGTTGTAGGGAATCAAGTTTTGATGTCAATGCTCGATCACCCACAATTCGTGTAGCCCGCTTTTGAACAGAGTCCAAGAGGGCCAAGATGGAAACAGAAGCAGCATCCCAAACTTGACAATAGTACTCCATACAAGGACGAATATAGGACTTATAAATATGGAGCAATTTGTATGGAGTGAAAAAAATATTGCATCTATTTAGGAGGCCGATTTTTCTAGACGCGCTTTTTGCCATCGCCATTACGTGATTGTTCCAAAGTAAGTCATTTGAAACTGTGATACCCAATAAACGAATGTTTTTCCCCACCTATTGGTTCATCACACATACTGAATAAAATATCTTTGGGGAACTCGGTCTTTGATCTGGAAACAATCATTAGCTGTGTGTTGGAGTACAAATTGACCAGGTTTGGATAACCCCAATCGGCGACTTTTTTAAGGTCTTTATTCACGTTTATGGCAGCGTCTCTCCGGGCTGGTTTAATTCGTTCGTGCATATTACCTATTGATCGAAGGGGCTCGAACGACTTGTGCAGAGTACTATCATCTGCAAACCATTTATTGGGTTGCTGGTGATTTTCAACAATTCGTTGATATAAATCAAAACTAGGATTGGGGACAATGCTGAGCCTTGAGGTACTCCAGCATGAATTGGTGAAGACTCAGATGAAAATCCGTCTAAGGAGACCGCAATGTATCGGTTAGATAGAAAATTTTAATCAGATTCACAACATTTAGATGAAAACCGTACGCAACGAGCTTGTTGATTAAATAGGAATGCCAGATGCCTTGGAGATGTCTAAAGCGATAACGTATGTTTCACCACCTTTATCAAGTATGCTGTTCCAACAATGCGCTACATAGTTTAATAGATCGGTAGTTGATCTTTTGTTCCGAAAACCGTATTGGCTGTCGGTTATGAAATGATTTTCTTCCAGAAATATTGAAATGTGTGTTTTAATATAATGCTCGTAGACTTTAGATAGGACCGATAATTTGAGATATCGGATTTTGGTCCCTTTTGGGGAAGGGCTGGACATTTGCCAACTTCCAGCACGAGGGAAATATACCAGATTTGTAGGATTTGTAGAATATTTTAGTAAAAGTTGAGGCAAGTTCTTTAGAAACGGTTTTTAAAATAATCGTGGAATGTTGTCCATTCCTGGGGCTTTGTTGATGTTCAACCCCTTTAAAACTTTAGCGACTATTTTGGGTTTGAAGTGGAGTTCGTTCATATTAACTCCTGAAGACTGGATTTGAGGTATTTCTTTAGGAGTTTCCAAAACAATGCTATTCAGAGCAATGCGTTCAGCGAACAAGTTAGCTTTTCTTGCGGGATCATTGACGATTGAATCACCATCAATAATAGAGGGAATAGAAGATTTTGTATCAGAATTTAAAAAATTAATGGTACTGTAGAAACCCTTGTCAGTAATAGACATAGACGTAAGTTTTGAGGCTTTCGCTCTATCAGTTTCAAACTTTCGTTTGAGATAATCTGGTTAGATATTTTGTTGGCCTTTAGATATTGGGATCGATTAGCGGGAGTTTTGTTATGAATCCATATGTTAAATGATCTACGTTTGTTTCTAAGTGCCGCTTTGGCAGTTTTCGAATACAGGTATTTTTGTTTTGATTTTACTATGGAAAAAGGGACGAATTTATTGAAAAATTTATTTATAAAGCTATAAGCTGTAAAAAGATTATTATCTGTAAGACAAATCTTTAAGACCATTGTATTGAAGCCAACACCGTGTAGTTCAAAATTTGGAAAGCGTGTACACGCAACACTCTCATTAATGAATGCGCATACGCCTTGATGGAGTCTGAAAGCTGGTTCAAGCCAATATTTGGAATTAAGCGATTCTATATACAGAGAAAATTTTCAGAAACTTGTGTTTCTGTAAGGAATAGAATGTTCGGTTTGTCGTGCTCAAGATGATGTTGCACGTGGTCGCACTCTAAGAAAAATTCACTACTATAATAGTAGGAAATGGGTTGCCTACTTTAATAATAGATGCAAAAAATTTTTCACTCTATACCAATTGCTCCATGTTTATAAGTCCTATATACGTCCCTGTATGGAGTACTGTTGTCAAGTTTGGGGTGCTGCTTCTGTTTCCATCTTGGCCCTCTTGGACTCTGTTTAAAGCGGGCTATACGAATTGTGTGGCAAACATCATCGCACTGTTGCTGAGCTCGCTGTTTTTTTACAAATATCGTCATCAACAGTGCTCAGACGAAATCAGCGGCAACATGCCTCAATCTTATTCTTACCCCCGTTCCACTCGGAAATCGGCTACCACAACCAGTCAAACGGTCGAGATCCCGTGCTGTCATACCGCAGCTCGCAGAAAGACTTTTTTGTCCGAACTGCATACAAATGGAATAGTTTTCGGAACCCATAGTCTCAGGTGGCTTCAATTCGCAGATTGATTGATTGATTGATTGATTGGACTGTAGGACCAAGCACTAGGCGAGACTCCCGGATTACGGCCGGGCCACTTCCTACAGTCGTTTTACATATAACAATAGGTAAGGATAGGTAGGTAATTGTAAGTTAGGAGTGAACGACCCGGTTACAGACACCTGGCAAATCGTATCTAGCTACTACTGTTAGGAGACAATCACAAGGACAATCACTTATACATATAATCTGCAATCGCCAATCAGCAATCCCGTATCTAAAATTACTCGCCTGCAATCTCCAGTCGGAAACCTGTTATTCATGTAATTTATTAGTATAATGGGATGATGACTAAATTGTAGTCCTCTGCACTCTCCAATCTGAATTCATGTTATTATATTTATGGTTAAAATTATTTATGGTTATTTATGGTTAAAAACATTTATATTATGTACATATATATAAAAAACAAAAAACCCCTTTGAAAATTGAGTGAATTTCATATAAAAAAGTATTGGGATTGAATTGGATAAAAATATTATCTTTCACTTGATGTTTTTATTTGAAATGTATTTATTTAAATTTTATAAAACATTATTTTATATAATATAATTAACGCAAGAATGTTTTGAATTTTTCTTGAAACACAAGAATTAATTTAACAAAAACAATTAACCCTGCTCGTTGATATCGTTCAAAAATCTTATTGGATTTTATGGATAATGTTTGGATAAATAGAAAGAGATAAATCTATCACATAAAATTATGTCAACAAATGAAATTTTAAACTGAATTTGAAATAATAACTAAATTTCGCTAGTTAAAGCTCTAAGTAGGTTTAAATTTTACACAAAATCGAATAGCACAATAACACCTTTATTTAGTTTTCTAGTAAAAATCAGAGTTAATAAATTTTACATTTAGGGAAGATTTCATCTTGGTCGCCCACATCTTTCCATTTTTGAAAGCAATCTTACCTTAGAGTTTAATTATTAAAACCAACACTCTAAAACTATTATATTAGATATAAAACTGATTATTACAATTAATGTTTTCACTACATTTAGTTATACTTATATATTTATCATTTAAGAGATTAATTTAGTTTAAAATTCACACTGTCACTTATATCAAGTTTTGATAAGACGACCATTCACCATTGTCATATATATATATACACATATATACACATGCACATACATACACATACACACATATATACACGTACATACACACATATATACACATGTACTCACATATATATACATATATACATACATATACACATACATGTACACATACATACATACATATATACACACATACACACATATACGCAAACATACATATACATATACATACATACATACATATACACACATACATACATATATATACACACATATATATATATATATATATATATATATATATATATATATATATATATATATATATATATATATATATATATATATATATATATATATATATATATATATATATATATATATATATATATATATATATATATATATATATATATCCATACACATACATATGTACATATATACATACATACACACATATACACACATACACACATACACACATGCATACATACATATACATATATATATACATACACATACACATACACATACACATACACATACACATACACATACACATACACATACACATACACATACACATACATACACATACATACACATACATACTCATACATACACATACATACACATACATACACATGTATACACATACATACATATACACACATACATACACATATATACGCACATACATATATACCTATATATATTACATATATTTATTAACAGCAAACATACATATTAAGAAGTTTTCACCTTATGTCCAACATACTAATTTATTTGGTATTGTTATATAAACATACATACATGCATATATATACATACATATATATATATATATATATATATATATATATATATATATATATATATATATATATATATATATATATATATATATATATATATATATATATATATATATATATATATATATATATATATATATATATATACATATACATATATACATACACACATATACATACATACACACTCACACATACATACATACATACATATCCATACACATATATATACACACACATATACACATATGTACATATACACATCATATATATACATATACACATCATTCTTCTTGTGTGTGTTATGGGGGTAACATGTACAAGAATCTTCTCTGTTTTCGTTCAATTAAATAAATTAAAATTAATTAAATTTATAGAAAAATTATTTCATAAAAAAAAAGCAAAAAAAATAATAAAAAATCACATTTATTTTTAATTTGTTTATAAAACAATTATTTGTGAAATTCTTTCATTTTGTGAAGTTCTTATCAAAATAAGAGTGTTTTAGTTGTTTTTTCTTGAAATATGGCTGTTTGTCCGCTATGCAATAACAAAGTGGATAGAAATTCTTTGGGATTAACAGTGAAATGTGAATCTTGCAATTCTGTGTTTCATACCAGATGTGCTAAGCTAAAACCTGAAGACGTGTTAAACATGAACAAAGATAAGGTAAACTGGAAATGCGATAAATGTACACAAAATACGTCATCAATAACAGAACCATTTACTGTTTTATCTACTGTCTCTATTCAAAGTGATACTTGTCGTAACGGTGAATTCATTGCAACTCCAGAAAATAGTATATTAAATGAATTTACTGAAATGAAAAATGCTATAGAAAAACATTTTAAATTAATAATTAATCGTCTCGAAATTTTGGAAACATCATTAAAAAGCATTCAAAAATTAGAAGAAGAAAATAAAAAACTTCGCAATATAATCAACACACATGATCATCAAATTGAAGAATTAAGTCGTATCACAAAGCAAAACTGCATTGAGATAACTGGTTTACCAGTTGATGAGAATGAGAACTTAATAGAAAAAGTTATTGATGTAATTAGTAATGGTGTTGGAGTTAAAATCTCTTCGAGCGACATTGATCACTGTTATCGTAAATTTAAAAAACCTTCAGCTGTCAATAAAACTCAAAACTTGCGTGATCAAAATTTTAATAATTCTGATGTGGTTGTAGTAAAATTTTTATCACGACTTATAAAAACAACTATAATGGAAACTAAATTTTCGTCAAAAATAAAAATACATAAAAAGAGATTTGTTAGTGGAGCTAAAGATGATGAATTGATCTATTTTAACGATAGTTTGACTGCTTTTCAAAGAAAACTTTTCATGGCTGCCAGAGAAGTTAAGAAGTCGAAGAACTATAAGTACTGATGGATGAGAAATGGTGTAATTAGGATGCGTAAAGGTGAAAAACAAAATTTAATTGTGATCCGTAATTTTGATGACTTAAATAAGCTGTAACTGTTGTAAGATACTACTAAATCTATTTTATAATTTTATTTATTTTGTATAATTAATAAACTCGGTATAAATATGTCTAATAGGCTACAAACCTCTAAAAATTTAAATTCAAATAATTCTTATAAATATTCTAACAATTTTTCATTCTATTTAGAAAACATAAGAAGTTTAAGAAGCAACTTTGACAAATTTATTGTGCAGTTAAAATCTTTTAATGAACTGCCGAACTTAATATGTTTAACGGAAATCTGGATTTTTGATCACGAAATATTAAACTATGAAATTGAGGGGTATAAATCTTTTGTGAATTGTAATTCAAATTATAGATCTGGTGGTGTAATTTTGTACGTTAAAAATTCTCTAGAATGCTTTTCTGAAAAAATCGAAGCTACCTCTGCAGATATTTTGAGATTGGATGTTGTAATCAGTGGCAATGTATTCTCATTTTTATGCTTGTACCGTCTACAGAATCTTGTAAGTATTAATGTATTTTTGGAAGAGTTAAGTCTGATTTCTGGTAGGATAAAAACAAAAAATCTGTTTATTTTAGGTGATATGAATTTAAATTTGTTACAAGAATCTAATGATTTAGATAATTATTTATTCTTGATGTCATCTTATGGCTTAACATCGTTGATTAATGAACCTACTCGTTTAAACTCTTGTCTGGATCATGTTTTTTATAGAGTAAATAAAAATTTTCAATTTTCTATCACCTCAAATGTATTTAGAATAAATGTGACCGACCATGATCTAATAACTGTCGCATTAGAATTTACAGCAGATACTAAACCCCACTCAAATATGTTTAAGAAACAGAATAAAGCAAAAGTTGACACTTATAGTATTGATTTTGGCAAACTAAAACAGTCACTTACGTTTGAATTCTGGGATTCAGTGTATACACAAACCGATCCAAATGCGGCTTTTAATTCATTTTCTGAGACACTACAAGCGCATCTCACTAATTCATTATGCAGAAAAAAACGTAAAAGAACACTAAATAAGTTGAAACCGTGGATTTCCATAAACCTAGTAGTTAGAACTAAACACTCAAATTTCCTATCGCTTAAATCTAAAAAGCACCCGGAGAATAAAAAGCTGAAAGTCCTTGCTGAGAATACTGCAAAAAAATTGAAACATGATATTAAATCCACTAAAGATGAATTTTATCTCAAACAATTTCAAAATGCAAATGGAAACACTAAAAAAGAATGGGATATTATTAATGAAATATTAAACAACAAAAAAGAAACGATTACCGTCAATGAAATCTTGTCCAATCAGAATAAAATTTTAAGGTCTGAAGTAGATATGGCCAATTATATTAATGAGTATTTTTGTAGTATTGCGGAAAGCTTGAAACAGTCACTATCAAGTGTAGATAAATATATTTCTAATAACCTTAGAAAAGAATTGATTGGAGCTAGCTTCTCTCAAAATAGTTTTGTTTTTTGGCCTATATCAACTTCAGAGTTATATAAAACTATAAATGGATTAGAGTCCAAAAACTCATGTGGCTATGACGGTATTAGCAACAAACTGATAAAAAAAATTAACTTATATATTGTTGACGTAATGGCGTTTATTTTTAATCTAAGTGTAAAAGTAGGAATTTTTCCAGAAAATTTGAAAAAAGCGCTTGTCATTCCTCTATACAAAAAAGGTGATAAAAAAAAGGTGGAAAATTACAGACCTATCTCACTTCTGTCAGTGTTTTCCAAACTATTTGAAAAATGCATGAAAACTAGAATTTTAAGCTTTCTGGATAGGGCGGATTTTTTCCATAGTTCGCAATACGGATTTCGTGTAGGACGTAGTGCAGAGGATGCGTTGGTGGATTTTTGTAATAGGATATTTGAGAGTTTAAACGACCAAAATTGTACTGCAGGACTCTTTGTCGACATTACCAAAGCTTTTGACATGGTTGTTCATGATATCCTTTTGGAGAAGTTATATGCTGCAGGTTTTCGGGACAACATTTATAGCTGGTTTAAGTCATATCTAAGTCGTAGGGCTCAACAAGTAAAAATTAATGATACTCTCAGCGATCCAAAATATGTCAATGTTGGTGTTCCACAAGGGTCTGTACTGGGCCCAATTTTATTTTTAATTTACCTAAACTCTATTTTCGAGCAAAAATTTAATGGCAAAATATCAGCCTTTGCAGATGATATGGGATTTAGTTTTTTTCATAAAAATATTTTTTCACTTGCTGAACAAATAAATACGGATTTGATTCTTTTACATCAATGGTTCCTAGTTCATTCTATGGTTTTAAGTAACAAAACCAAACTGATGTATTTTAGCTTAACTGATAACAATCTACAAAACTTACTAGTTAGAAGCCACTCGCCATCGTGTGCTGGTAACAACTGTACAAATGATTGCTTTGTTATTGAAAATGTCAAATCATTTAAATATCTGGGCCTTACTCTGGACAATCGTCTGAACTGGAAACCACATGTCGATTATCTTAAGAAATATTTCTTAATGCTAAACAGTAAATTCTATCTCTTAAAATCTTTGTGTCCAGCGTCCATATTAAAAAATATATACTACGGATTATTCAACTCAAAATTAGGATATGGTCTTTGTTGTTTTGGTGGTACTTATGTAAATACGTTAAAACCATTATTGATAGCTCAAAAACATGTAATTAGGATTATTTTTAATAGGAAGAGAATGTCCCACACTTGGCCTATATTCTGTTCAAATCGTATTTTGCCACTACGACATTTATATGTGTACAAGATTCTGAAGGCGTTTTACAACATGAGCGGTAATCGTATGATAAGGTATCATACAATATCAAAACGAATACTTCGTTCCCAAAATTTAGTTATGCTACCGCGATTTAGAACAACGCACTCTAGAATTTACTTCTTGGTTACTGCTCCCAACATTTTCAACAAGTTACCTATATTTCGTGATCAATCTCCTACTCTGTCGATTTTCTTAACATGCTTAAAAGCATGGCTTTTTAAAGTTACGGATATTGAGGAATTGTTTAAATTTATTATTTAATATCATTTTTTGCATATACATATAAATATATTAAATTGAATTTTTGTGAATTTATTTCTATCATAACCCCCACGTCACATTTTTATTTAGCATTGAAAGAAGGATTTTTTTTTAATATCTTCATAGATATAACTAAAATTTCTTCTTTTTTTTTTTTTTTTGAAGGGGTGCATAGGACTAGTAGCTCTGCTGCTAAAATGCATTCCTAAAAATTTTTTCGTAGAAGGAATAAAAAATAAATATAAAATAATAATAAATAGTAATAATAATAATAATATCGGCCAATGGCCTTTTTTGTAATCTTTTTATGAATGAATTAATAAATAATAATAATAATAAAATAATAATAATATATACATACATATATATACATACACATACACACATACACATACATATACATACACACATACATACATACATGCATACATACACACATACATACACATATATACATATATTGATAATTCATATAAATATGTTATATATATTTTGATAATTCAAATATGGAATATATGTATAAAATTTAAAACAATGTCAAACAAGGTGATGGTTTCAATCTACAGAAAGCCAACACACACGAATCGTCTTATTACTAGTGATTCATTTTGCTCGATACAACATAAACATGCTGCCTTCCACTCGATGGTTAATAGAATGGTTCAGTTGCCGCTATCGTTAGCTGATTACCACAAAGAATTTATGTACTTGAAAGAACTGGCGGTCATTAATGGATATCCAACCAATTTAATTCAAAATTTAATTAAAAAACACTCGAGAAAATTAACTTTAGACAATCTCACCACACTTTTCCAACAGAATAAAATGAACAAATGTGATATGAAACGCGTTAGTTTTACTTTTGCCGGTGAAATTTCAAAAAGATTGAAACCAGTATTCAAAAAACATAAAATGGAAATTGTGCACAATAACAGATTCAAACTTCGCAATTTATTCAGAAGTACAAAGGACAAAGTTGAAGATGGAGAAAAGTCCGGAATTTATGAGATGTGTTGTGGCAATTGCAATCTCAAGTATATCGGTCAAACAAAACGTAACATAAACACCCGATACAAAGAACACATCAGCCACATAAAGTTTAATCGACCCACCAAATCCGCGATAGCCCGACATGTCATAGAAGAAGGCCATGATAATATACCTTCACAGGCAACTTTAGTAAAGTGTGTTCAAAATCCTGCACTTTTGGATGCTTTTGAAAGTTTTTATATTACAAAAAATATAAATAACCTTATGAACAACGAAACTGGACCCATCGAATCACATCTATTCGATATTGTTTAGAAAAAACAGCTGATTTATATATATATTTTATTTCTCTTTTAAATTACCTTGACCATTAATTGATTTTTAATTTGTACTTATGTAACTGATTTTTATTTTTATTTATCAACTCTTAAACCTGTGTTGTAATTGTATATCTGTATGTTATTTAATATTTATTTACTCATCTATTTACTTATATAGAATTTATATACAACAATAAAGAATTTTCTTCGCGCAATTAGTGCAAGCTGATGATGTTATGAGACTATAACGAAATGCATTCGAATAAAATAAATTAATTTTGAAATCTATAATCGGTGGCGTTTTAATTATAAAACTTTATTAAAAGTTTAAATAATAGTGAAAATTGATTTCAAAGCATTGTTCTAAATTTTATAATTGATATGTATAAAATTTGTTTGAACGATATCTTTAATACTTTAGACGTATTTTTAGACTTCCTTTCATTTATTCCAAATTACATAAAATTGATAGAAATACGAAAGATGTTTTAAGAAAGTTGTATATAAACATTAAAAACTAGTTTCAATGTTTATATATACCTTTTGTATTATATTCTGTAGCTGTAAATCAAAGAAAGTTAATTAATTCGAAGTTCTATTTTCATTAAATTTATTAAAACTAAATTAAATTAATGCCAAATCTCAGCTAATCTCATATATATATATATGAAAATTCAATTATTTCGAATAGCGAACCTAAGATATCAAACCTTAAGTTTTTTTTAAGAAACAAAAATGTTATCAATGTTTTTTTAGAATAATATTTCACACGCCATGACACCTTTTCAAGTTGACGAAATTTGTATCTTTATTTCTAATAAATCTGCATTTTCATTAATTATATTATGAAATTTAAACTAAAATACTCCATTTTATTTACATTCATTTATTCCTGGTAATGGCATTTTGATAAATTTTTTTATTTTCTCTAAATCAACAAACAAAATTTTTTTTTTTTTAATCAAAACAAGAAACACGAGATTCCAATTAGAAATGTTTATGTATATTCTCGAAATACTACAACAAAATTGACATTTGTTTTTTTTTAATGTAAGAGTGTCCTCTTACATAATTATACCCAACTATAGGTGCGTTCGATTTGACTGAAACAACCGAAAAAACAACAACAATTGCATTTAATTTTTCAGTTGCTTCAGTTGTTTCAGTCAAATCGAACACGGCTTATATACCACGACTTGTTGATTAGATCGTTTCCTAATTTAACACTACAAAAATCAGATAAATTCTATAACCTTTTTTAAAAATGTTAATAATTTTCATCGACTAAAATCACTACGGTTTAATTTCATTTTAATTTTAAATGAAAAAAAGTAATAAAAATAATAAAAATAAACAACGACACAACAATGTTGTATCGAATTGAAAACCATAAATTACGAGAATTTCAAGAGAAAAAAAATTATTTTCCTGATTTTTTCAATCTTTAAATTAGAAAAATTAAATTATTTTTAAAATACCACCATTATTATATATTATTATATATCATATATTATATATTATTGAAGCACTTGGTTTGAAACACATTTTAGATAACTTTTATTAAGTAATAAGACACTTTAAATATGGTAAATTATTAAAGTAAAAAAATATATATATATATTTATCACGACGGAGAGTTTTATCCACGTCCATCTTCTTTAAATGCGCTCGGCAAACTCCTCAGGTGGCTTCAATTCGCAGAGGTTTAAAAAAAGCGTTCATCAACACTTTAGAGTATTTGTGGGACTAAGGTCTTAAGAGGTACTTATGTGTTGTTGTGACATATATTCTAAGCCCAATAACACTTTTTATTTAAAAAAAAAACTAGTCATGTGAGATATCATATGAAACAGCTCTTAATTTAAGAAACATTGCAAATTTTATTGAAATTATTGTCAAAAAAGTGTATCAAAAAGTTGGTCCCCTCTAGGGTTTCGTTCGAGCTTAATTGACAGAAAAATTACAACAAAAAAATTGCCTAAAATTACTACCATTATCCATGCCCGTAATTTTAAATTTTTATTACATTCTTCCAGTCTGACATATTATATATTTGAACAAAATTATTACTAAAAAAACCTGACATCAGTTCAAAGTATTTCAAAATACAAACAACTTAAACACGTTAAATGTCCACATTACAAGCAAAAACACTTACAATTTGTGTTATTTAATTTCAAATTCCATTGGATTTTTGAATTGGAAAATTCTCGTATAATAAATTAAATTTTCCACCATATTCAATTTATATCTTAAATAAAAGAACATTTTAATTCATTTTCGAGAGAAGACAAAAAACTGATATCAAAAGAAAAAAAATTAAATAAATATTTTAAGAATTTTTTTCTACAATCAAATTTAATACATTTTATGAGTCGAGAAACGACGTAAAAAAATGAATAAAAAACTCCAAAAACCTTTATCAATGTAGAATCAATTCAATTGAGTGTATAATAATATCTCAAAGGACAAATTTTTATCCGTTTTTTTTGCTGAAAGTTAGTTCGTGGATAAAATCATATCTTTTTATAATATTTTACTATTACAGAATTAAAAAGAGAAGAAACAGCGACAAGAAACCGTTTGGTAAGATATAAAATTTCACATTCTTTTTTTGTTCTTTAATAGTAGCAAAAACTCATCGTTTTATTTTAAATTTGATTAAATTTCAAAGTTGAATTATCTTACAATAATTTTCATGTTTTTCTTGAACGTTTTCTAAAATTATGAAACATTGTTTAATGCTTTATGTTCGATAGAACAACAGATTTATTAACTTTGTTTCTTAAAAAATGAAATGGAACGTAGGGGAAACATTTTTATCCACGACTGCTAAAGAATAAATACTTTCCATGTGTATGTCTTCCATTGTAATTTTATATATTCTCTAACTTGTGTATAGAATGTGACGCAATCGCTACATTCTACTATAGTTCTATATAGTTTATTTGTTGGTATAGTATTATCAAAAGGTTAAAACGAGAACAATACTTATATTAAAAAATCCCAGCGGCAGGTATATCCGCTAGAAATAGGTAGATTTCGGGGTCAGACAGTTTTGAGTCCAAATAAAATTAGATAAGTCAGATTAGTTTAAATAAAAAATTTAAGTAGAAACAGAATAATTCAAAAAAATTATCGAACCAAATTAAATACATTATCCGAACTAACTTCATCAATACAATTTCAGAACAGTTTTATTTAAGTTGGTTTAAACTACTTTTAATAACATATTAAATCCACCAAAGATCAAATGAACTACGTCATAACTACAATTATACCATCACACATAATTTGTTATCAAACATTATCAAACATTAAATAATTATTAAATTTGTTGATTTAATAAAAATTTTTTTATTTTTCTAACAACTTTTATAAAATATAAAAATCAGACCGGTTTCAGATATATATATCTATCATCAGTGAAATTTTTTATATTTATGACAATATTATTTGAAAATTTGTTTGTTTCAAAAAATATGCATACTAAATTAAACATAAAAAGTTTTTTAAAAATAAAAATTGAAAAGATTAAAATTGTAAAATATGATAAGAACAAAAACAATAAAGAAAAATATTAATTTGTAATTAAATTGTACAAAATATTGGAACAAAATGATAGTTGCTCATTCAAAATTAAAAATGGTGACTTCTTAGTAGCTTTATATATTTCAAACTCTTCCATTGAATCCATGAGAGGACCTTTGTTACAAAAATGTAAAACTTCAAAATTATTTTCAAAACTTGTATATGAATGATTTTCATCGACTAGGCGTTGAGCAAAAATAGATTTTATATTTTGAATGTTTTTTCGTTTAGGTAAAAGTTCTAAAAATCTGGTGATGAATTTTCTACCTGTTTGGCCAATATAAAATTTATCACAGGAATCACAATTTATTTGATAAATGCCAGTGCATTCTTCTAGTTTAGGTTTTTCTTTGAATTTGAAGTTTTTATATAGACTGTTTATTGTTTTGAAAGAAATTTTAAATTTATATTTTTTAAATTAATTAACAATTATGTTGGGTAGTAAATTAGTGTAATTTATAGAAATATATTTTACATCTGTATTAGTATTCAATCTGTTTATAGAACTATTGTTATTTATTCTTTTTGAATTTCGACCTAATATTTTATCAATAATATTTGGGTTGTATCCGTTATTAATAGCAATAAATTTGATTGTGTTTAGCAATAGCAATAAATTTGATAGATCCCACTAAATTATATGTAAAGAATATCAATGACATGATTAATTTGTGCAACAATTTATTTGATTACAAAACTAAATTAAGCCTAAAACAAATGAATGCAAAAGCACCTGAATTTAAAGGTTTGCCGAAACTTCATAAAGAAAATATTCCAATAAGACCGCTGATAAATTATACTACGGCACCCACATACAAAATTGCAAAATTTATTACCAAAATTATTAGTTCCAATATTATATTTAATAATAATTATTCAGTTAAAAATAATTTAGATTTTATTGAAAAAATTAACAACATTAAATTAATACCACAATACAAAATGATCTCTTTCGATATTTCTAATATGTATACTAATATACCCGTTTTTGATACCTTAAAAATTTTAGAAGATAACTTGAAGAATACAGGAACTTTAAGTGATTGCAAAATTCTTGAACTAATATCATTTATGAAAATTATTTTAAATCAAAATTATTTTACTTTCAACAAACAATTTTTTAGTCAAGAAGAAGGACTTGCAATGGGTTCACCATTAGGTGGATTATTAGCCAATATATACCTTAACTATTTTGAAAATAAATTTATTTTTTCTAACTTAAATAAATATCAAAATTTGATTATTTCATTTTTGAAGATACGTTGATGACATATTTTTATTATTTAATGGAACTTCACGGCAAATTGAAATTTTCAAAAATTATTTGAATAAAATTAACAAAAGGATACAATTTACTCTTGAAATTTAAAAAGACAACATGTTAAACTTTTTGGATTTAACCATATCAAAGAATAATAACAATTTTGAGTTTAAAATTTATAGAAAACCTACTACAACTGATATTACAATTAACTCTAGCTCACACCATCCATATTCTCAAAAAATGTCAGCTTATAATTCATTTATAAATAGATTACTTACTATTCCAATGAATCATTTAAATTTCCAGAATGAACTAAACACAATCAAATTTATTGCTATTAATAACGGATACAACCCAAATATTATTGATAAAATATTAAGTCGAAATTCAAAAAGAATAAATAACAATAGTTCTATAAACAGATTGAATACTAATACAGATGTAAAATATATTTCTATAAATTACACTAATTTACTACCCAACATAATTGTTAATCAATTTAAAAAATATAAATTTAAAATTTCTTTCTCAAACAATAAACAGTCTATATAAAAACTTCAAATTCAAAGAAAAACCTAAACTAGAAGAATGCACTGGCATTTATCAAATAAATTGTGATTCCTGTGATAAATTTTATATTGGCCAAACAGGTAGAAAATTCATTACCAGATTTTTAGAACATTAACCTAAACGAAAAAACATTCAAAATATAAAATCTATTTTTGCTCAACATCTAGTCGATGAAAATCATTCATATACAAGTTTTGAAAATAATTTTGAAGTTTTACATTTTTGTAACAAAGGTCCTCTCATGGATTCAATGGAAGAGTTTGAAATATATAAAGCTACTAAGAAGTCACCATTTTTAATTTTGAATGAACAACTATCATTTTGTTCCAATATTTTGTACAATTTAATTATAAATTAATATTTTTCTTTATTGTTTTTGTTCTTATCATATTTTACAATTTTAATCTTTTCAATTTTTATTTTTAAAAAACTTTTTATGTTTAATTTAGTATGCATATTTTTTGAAACAAACAAATTTTCAAATAATATTGTCATAAATATAAAAAATTTCACTGATGATAGATATATATATCTGAAACCGGTCTGATTTTTATATTTTATAAAAGTTGTTAGAAAAATAAAAAAATTTTTATTAAATCAACAAATTTAATAATTATTTAATTAATAACCAACTTGGAGACCAATTCCATAATATATTTTTTACATTTATGTAAATTATATATTTAGCCATGATTATCAAACAATTTTATTTCAAAATCATCTTTTGTTGTTGTGTTTTATTGTTCTTATTTAATCTTTTTTCAAACGGTAAAACTTAGTAAAAAAAATAAAAACAAAAGAGATTTTGATAATTTTATGGCTTGATATTTTTCTTGCAAAGGGTGCATTATAATGCTTATAAAAATGAAATCTTTTGGGTTAGAAATCTGAAATTTTTTGAGGCTATAGTTTAAAAGTATGCTTAAAAGTTAAGATGAATTTAAATAACATAAACTGAAACAGATGAAAGCATTGCCTTTTGCGTTTGTTTTCATTTCAACAGCCCTGGGGTCTCAACCTTTAAGTTTGAACTATTTTTTTCTAAAATTTTGGAAAGATTTATATTTTATATACCTGAGAAAAACTTTTCAAACATGAGCTTGGCCATTTTCAGCTAGATCAAGGACAGCAAAGTTTAGTAAATTTTTAAAACAGCTGATTTTTGAGGAACCTGAAATGCCAAGGCTGCCATCTGGATAAACATGATAAAAAAAGGTTCAAATATTCAATATTTTTAAATTTTATTAAAATATTATGATTCAAACGTAAGTTATGGTGCCCTAGATTATTCGACTTTTTAGGCTCTAGTCGCTTAACCGGTAGTCGGATATGGCCAGTTCTCGAATTTGTCCAAGACATTATTTGCCGAAACATACACAGAAAATGATTTTGGTTTAAGTCGAAAAATGCGACCGTGAGAGTGCCGCTAGATTCCGTTATACCTCATATCGTTATATATATATATATATATATATATATATATATATATATATATATATATATATATATATATATATATATATATATATATATATATATATATATATATATATATATATATATATATATATATATATATATATATATATATATATAATTTTTTTTTGTTTTTCCGTCTCCGCTTATCATATATAGTCGTTTGGCACCAAAATTTTTCCGAAATGCCGAGATGAAGCCCATTGCAATAGGTAGATTTTTATATGAAATCTACCTAATATAAAAAAGTTCCGTTTTTCTATGCTATCTATGATTTACATATTTCAATATTGTGATAAAAACATTAGCAGGCAAACTGGAAATTAATCGAAATATTTTGCAGTCGTGGATAAAATAGCATCTTGTATTCGCATAGGATGATGGTAATTCTTCACACGGATGATTCCCTCCACTTCATCCTCGTGAAGAATTGCCATAATTCTCAATTCATACAAGAATCTACAATTACCTTTGTGTATATGCATGAATATGTGTAGAAATATATTCAAGATTCTTAATTAAATATAATGTCATACAGTAAGAAACCAATTTCTTTTATATTTTATATTTGTCCCCCTGTTTTGGAACAATTGCTTTGTATTACAGCCATGCCATATCAATAGTCGATATTTATCAGCTTTACAAATTTTAGATACAATTTTGCCCGCTTTGATTGTTGCTACACCAATAGTTAAATTTTTAATTTTTGTTCACTTCGTCATTTTTGTAACGATATATTTATCAAAATAGAAAAACCAAAGAATTAAGAGAATAGAGGAAGTGAAATTGATGTTAAAAATTGAAGAAATTTTTGCACACCAATAAATTGTAACTAAAACACTTGCGTTTTAGTAGAGGCGCCGTAAATATTTCTATTATTGCATTGGATTCCAAATTTAGGCGTATTTTTGCCCCCAAAATTAATATAGAAAAGAAGAGACGCCATTACATAGAAAAACAACTTAAAAAAAATTGACAATACAACATAAAAAAATTTGACAACTTAAAAGCGAAGCATTCATTCTATTATTGTTTACATTGATTTTAGATTATATTTTTTCTTGAAAATATTTAAAAAACTTAAAACTTATTACTAGAAAAGTAAATTATAATATCAATATTAGTTATCTATGATAAGAAATCCCATCCTGTATATGTATTCGGTAAGTTTTATACGTCATTATCACACACTTAATATTTAATGTTTTATTCAAAATTTTCGGTTGTAATACCACGAGTCATTGAAATTTTTTCGAAAATTTTTTGATTTTACGAATTAAATTATTTAGCAACACTGCGAATCAAAGCGCACAATAAACCACGAGTCCCAAGGACGAGATAATTTTTTTTTATTATAATTTTGTTTAAAAGATAAGTATTAGTTTCTAAATAAAATTTTTCTACAAAATATTCAATAATACAAAATTATGTGAAAATGCAGTTTGCAATTAATAAAAATGTCCGTTTTCATTCATTAAGTGATTGCATGTTTATGTTTATTTGTCAAAAATAAATTACAAATTTATAGCATTTATGCGCCTACCAAGATGAACTTAAGTTTCATTTTGTTAGAAGAAAAAATGACAACAAAGAATTTTCATAACGACAAAGCAAAATTATCGACGACAAGAAGAATTGCCGACAGTTAAAAAAAAGCCTACTGTTTAAATATCATAGTTTGTATGAATGGAAAATAAAATTTCTGACAGCAAAAAAAAATTATCACTTAAATATATTAATTTGTCTTTAAATTTATTTTTAAATTATAATAAAATCACTAGCATTTTTGATATTTATTATAAATTCGTTAAAATGCCACCACGATAAATAATAAAAACAATTTTATTAAAACCAAATTATAACCAAACCAAACAATGTTTTTTTTGACAACTTAAAATGAACAAATACGAGAGGAGAAGAGAGAAAAACGACTTCAAATATTTTTGTGTATATATACAGTAGTTTCATTGCCTTAGTCTATTAATTCTTTGAGAAAAACCTTTAACATCATTCGTTACAAGCTTAGTTCCAACTCGCCCTGTTTTTGTGTAAAATGTTATCATAGAAATTTCGGCGCAAAAAACCAAACACATTTATTTCCGTTAAAAACTTTAAATTAAAATTGACCAAAAAGTAGATTATTTATTTGTTAAAAAACTTGGAATTAAAAAGTTTGTTTCTCGTCTTCTTATCTTAATTGAATGTACTCTGTGCTCTCGCAATGTTTAAGATGCTAATTTTATTTATTTTTTCTTTCTTTTGCTTTTAAGGATTATAAAGCGTAAATTTTATTAGAGTAATTTCTGATTCTAGATTCTTATTAACAAAATAGAATTATGAAAAATGGAAATGAAAATAATTTGAGTTTTCTTTGTAATGTCCTTGCGAAAGTATTATAATACATTTGTTCTAACGAAACGACCGTCTTTTTGTTTAAAATGTACCAAGGGTAAAGTTAAAATTCCTCATGTTTAAATAGTGTGATATATTTATAGTTCTGTTTATATCATGCCAACTGTTCACGTTCAAAACTAGTTATCACACAAACTACTGAGGAAACAGATTACCTAGTAATTGAATTTAAACGCTTGTTTCAAAACGTATCAAACGTATCAAAATATTATTTGTACACTTAACTGTGGTTGTTGCATCTATTTTTTGACAGTCCAATATTCCCGACAAACATTTTCATATCGAGAAAGCGTATCTGTAAAAGGATCACCATCGTCCTGAAATACTATACAACAACAAATTATATTTTAATTTTTACATTGATAAAAACGGATTGATACTGTCCATCGAGTCAAAACTTTCCATACTCAAACCCTGAAATTTGACGCCATACTCTAAAAACAATGAACCTTGCCATATGCAACAAGATGTAATAGTGGTTTGATTATTTTTTTTTGTTTATTTTTTATTAATTACCATGATTGCCAATAGGCAATAAGCCAGGATTGACTTTTTCAAATTGTGGTGCGTTTTTCGGTTTTATTTTTAACTTCACCACAGTTCAAAATTAATGCAATTGGTCGAAAAAATAGTTATTTATGGACCAAAAGCGTTCAGTTATAAATTTCAGCCCGAGTGAGAATTATCTGGTTTCGTTTCAAAATTGAACTAAATGGCGGCAGGTCTCACGAGCACATACTTATTTTAATCTTGAATAACTTTCAATCTTATTGACTCATAACTAAAATTTATCAAATTTATTAGTGCCAAAAAGAATTTGAATTTTGAACGATCTGAAAATTTCGTTTTCGTATCCAAGTAAAATTATATATTTGTTTTTATATAAATATGGACATGCCAACCCATGGCATAAATAATTAAGTTGACAGCTGCTACAATTATGAAAAGTGACAACCTCGGATGACGATGGTAGTTGCTCAACAATTTCGGATTGAGAATTATTTGCATCTACAGAAATATTTGCATCCACAATTGAAGTGACAGGCATTTTCGGTAGATCGAATGCTTCAGTTAAAACATCAAACAGTATTGGACTTGTTTGGCATGATTCTTGATTTCTTATATACCGTTCCTTTAATTGGTTTATGTGGAATCGGAAGAGACACCACCGATTCTTTCGATGACTTTCCCAGAGACCCAGTCCATTTTGTTTTGCGTTTGCAATTGCGCATATACTAAATCTCCATTGTTGAAAGCTCTTGCTTTCGCACCATGCTTGGTATTGAATTGACGTTCTTGAACATGAATTTGGCTGTTTACGATAACAGTTGAAGGTCTTCGTAACAAATCATTTGATGTCCTTAGAGTAAGTTCAAACATGATTTTCTATGGCGATTCATTTCCTGATACATTTCGATTTGGTGTTGTTCGATAATATAACAAAAATGAATTTAGAATCTCATCATCTAATATTTCCTTCCCTTCGTGTTTTTGAAGAGTTCGTTTTAACGTGTTAACGAATCGCTCCGTCTGACCATTGGATTGAGGATGGTAAGGTAGAGTGAAAGCTTGATCAATTCCGTTTTCCAAACAAGATTGTTTGAAACGAGCGCTGGTGAATTGGGTGCCGTTATCTGAAACCAATTTTTGTGGTATTCCGAAATTAGCGAAAACTCGCTTTAAATTTGCGATCGTTGCAGGTGATGTGATTTTTGATGTCTTGATCATTTCGGACCATTTTAAATACGCATCTACGATTACGATATAGAACTGACCATTGATTGGACCTGCGTAATCGATGTGAGCTCGCGCCCAAGGTTTGGTAGGTGCTGGCCAAGAATGAAGTAAAGATTTCACTGGAGATTTTGCTGTTGATTGAAGTCCAGCTGTTGTTTTTCGATTACACGTAGTAACGCAGCGTTTTGTTCAAGGATTTTTTTTATTGATTCTTCCATCGTTGGAGGATAAAAACTTAAATAAAACTAACTTTTAACTTCCACTATCCTCGTCACCAAATCTGTTACCTTTTTAACTGATAACCCAGTTTTATAATTAGCAAAAGTTTGTTTATTTAATTTTAATCAATACATATTATTTAGAAGACGCGTATAATAATTAAGTTGACAGCTGCTACATTTATGAAAGGTGACAACCTCAAGGAATAAAAATTTATTTTATACTGCTTGCTTTGATTGATATTATTTTGTTGCGTTGGTAACACTTAGACACAGCTAAACAGAACTATGATAAAGTTAATTCTACTCTACTTTTCATTTCAATATTTGAGCGAGATCAACTTTTAAAGCTAGCTTGTAAAGGTTTCTGCAAACCGTTCAAAAGCAAAGTGGAAACAAAATAGCTGAAATAAAACTGAAACTGGGATGAAATGAAATATTTAAGGTTGTCGCAATTAGTATATTGTATAACAATGCTATAATGATACTCATTTCACTTGAGTATGAAATTAACAGCAAAAGCGTAGTGAGGGCTGTAATAATACTTTTTCTTAGACATTCAATTAAAACATAAAAATACATGTTTTTATTTATTTAAATGCATCACCATTTTGCAAATATATAAAATTGCCTTAAATTATAATTTACTAGACTGAAAGTTGAATAGATTTTTGAATTGATTTTGATTGAATTTTCAATTAGCAAGCATGAGCTGTCCAAATAAAATTTTCAATTTCAGGAATGCCTGTTATCCTTTGGAAAAACTAGTTGCTCAAACGAGTTTTTGAGTAGATCATGAATGGAACGTTTGCGACGTCAACAGTTATTAAAAATTCGTTTTTTGTGTTTGATTTAAGACCGTATGCTTCCGAAAACCCAAAATAACAGAAAACGACAAAATCTTCGATTTCCATTTCGTAAGTAGTATGCAGTTGTAAATAAGAAACCATGCCCATGCGAATATTTAGTCGTTGGTTAGACATGGAGACAATTCTTATTTTCAAACTACAAGGCGAAATAAATGTAGTTCCATTTAAAACATGTATACATATTATTAAAAAGTAATATTCAGTGCGAAAATGTTTATGAACGTAATTTAAAATCTACAAAAAAGAAAAAAATTAAAAAACTTCACATATCTTGAGGGAGTTTTTATTATGAATACACACTTAAAACAACAATGCTATCAACAAATCCGGCAATGCCAAATTTTCAAACTATCAATTTATTTTCAATACGTACGAAATAAATGGAGCTACGCCAGATGGAGTACGCAGGCTTGTCACACCCGTCGGACAAACATATAAAAAAATTATCCCGTTCTTAGGGGTCTTATTTCCAGAATAAATCAATCAAATTAAATATCCTATCCTTAAATTACAGATATTTAATTGTAAATTTGATAAAGAACGTACAAATTATCTTATTTAATGACATCTCAAACACTGATTTAAAATTCGACTTTAATATTTCAAATAATGAACTTGATAACAGAAGGCTTTGAACACGATCGTTCTGATAAATAATATAATTCTAAATTATTTCCCTTGATGACAAAATGTTTAAATTGAGGAAGGCAGTTTGGAACATAATTTTCAATTTTGAATACATGCCTGCTTGCACATATCTGCGTGAAAAAGGATTTTCCACAATGGACAATAAAATAAATAAACCATAATCCGAAGAAACTCTTTTATGCAAATAGTATAAGAACAACAACAGAAAATTTAGTACAGTCAAACTTCCATAAATCGAACTTCTATTATTCGAATTTCTCTATAAATCGTATTAATATTTCGAATTAAAATTTTGAATTTCTTTATAAATCGTTTCTATATTTCGAAATTTCCCTAAATCGAACTAAAATTGATGGCTTTTGGTGGTTCGAATTATAGAAGTTTCACTGTAATAGATATTGACTAAAACATTAATTTCCTTACAATTATCTATCTATCTATAAATACGAAAGCAATATTTTTTACGGTACAATTTTAAAATATTTGCTCCATCAAAAGTGTGGCAATATGTATATCGTAGGAAAGGTCTTGAATATTAGTTTTACCGAAAAATGCTATTTTTTGAATTTTGACGATTTTCTCAGAAAAATGTGATAGTTGTGGTTTTTGAGTTTTTTGTTCGGTTATTTTGTTTTTTTTTTTTCTAAAAGTTATTTGTTTTATAATTCAAAATAAATTATATCAAAAAATCAAACTCTGAAATAATGTGTTGTAACTATTTTGTTGGAGGTTTTTTTACCGTTTCTATTAACAATGTCCGAGTTTCGGCCACTGGGTGATTCCTAGTTTAGAATAAATATGTTGATTTAGTTAAATACATAGTTGACTACATTGGTTTTTCATTATGAATTAAAGCAATATTGAATCTCACCACTTAACTCAATAGATTTGAATATCCTCAGAAACTATGTTGAGCGTGTTTCATTTATTCATACATTCATAATGATTATTTAACGACCAGTTCTGAAAAATGTAGGCTTCGCAGGTAACATTAGTTCACTGTTAATTTTAAAAGTAGATATTCCTTAAATGTTTTTCGTATAGGCTTATGGACAAGTTTGTTTCTTTATTGCCAATAAACGGCAATATTGTCTTCTTCCACTGAGGTCAAAGTAGTGGTGTTGGCGCGGTCGGGAATTTAGCAGTCGGAATAGTGGGTCAAGACACCTTTGAAAACCTCTATTGCATGAAGGTTCAATTTTGAAGGCTTTATGTTATATTTTTGAATATAGTAATATGAATTTGTGAATAATGTGAAGTAAGATTCTGCTTTAGATATATTTAAAAACTATCAATTAATTATTTTTATCATAATATGCCAATAAATTCATTATTTTAAAATGAATATTATAATGATTATTATATTATTTTATAGTGAGTATGATGACCGCGAGAATATTTTATTATAAGGGGTCCGCGATTGCCATAAACTTATTTAAAGCGGGCCGCGAAAAGGTTAAGAACCACTGCTGTATAGGATGTATTGTTTAGTTATTCATTCTTTTAGAAAAAGTAAAAAAAAAAGTTTGCGGCAGCTTTCGTCGGCTTTCTCCGGTCAAATTTGTATTTCATTTTGTAGAACAACAAAATTTATCTGTTTATTGGGATACTACATTTTTTTTATGAAATAATTTTGATGAAGCTTTAGCAAAAGATGTAGATTTATATGAGCAGTGATAAGCTTTAGACCGATTATGGGCAAACTGGCGGAGATAGTAATCGATGAAAATCTAGTAAGCTTGGTATTTCGATTTATTGAAAAGCTTTATATTTCAAGTCATACAAAATTATATATGTCCACACTTCGAAATCTATCACAATAGAATACAGCTTAGATCACCAAAAATACATAAATAAATTAAAAAATTTCCAATTTGTTCTGCAAAAACTAATATTTATATTTTCCATTTTGTAGAAAAAAATATAAAACCACCATATAGGCATCTATACCTTAATAAAATACAATTTAAACTATCCAAACCGGAGTCGTTCTCGAGAAATATGTGGATGGATGGATATACATATAAGACATACCCGTGCAACATAAACCTTTCTTAACCGTAAAGTAACAAAAATTGTTATTTGAAAACTTACGCCAACTGCCAACGGCAAACGGTGTTAATTATATAAACCTTTCTTCTCTTTTGATGTCGGTTTAAAATTAATAACAGATTTAATTATTACTTTTTATTTTGCTGCTTTCTGATACGAAGAAGTCAATGACAAAAGAATTAATTAATTATTAAATTTATTAATTTAATAAAAATGATATATTTTCTAGCAACTTATTTAAAAAATATAAAAGTCAGACCGGTTTCAGATATAAATATCAATTCTATCGTCAGTGAAAAATTTTATATTTGAGAACAAAAGAATTTGTTCAAGAAAGTTAAAAGAAGATATAATTAACATATAATATATTACATATACACGGTCTGTAACGGGGAATCAACATACTAAATTTTAATGAAAACAACATTTTTAAGTCGAAAATTTTCTTTTGTAACGTGTTACTTATACCCTCAGGATCATGTTATGCATCGGTCATAAAAAGTTGGTGGTCAACTTTTTTTTTGCTATTTTCCGAGAAAATACAAAACTTTTCTTAAATATAAATATCAAATTTGAGGTTAGTGACCAAAACAACACAACAAAATTACCTGCACCTACTGAAGCGCAGTAAACTCGCATTAAAAATTTATACATTCATCTATACAACATTTAAATTTTAAATAAAAAATTTAAATTTTTTAATCGGAAAATTTTTTTTGCCATTTTCCGGGAAAATAGAAAATTTTTCTTCATTATAAATATTAAATTTGAGATCAGAGACCAAAAAAAACACTAAAACGATATATTGCATGGTTTTGCAATCATAATTTTCCAAATTTTCCAAATAATTTTCACAGTTTTCCAATACTTTTTAAAAATTTTTACTTTTTGAGTGAAAATTCGTGGCCAGCGTACTTAAAAACATTGAAAATGATATGCAACTCGTAATATTACTCTAAAATTGGAAATTCGGTGAAATTTTCTCGATTTTCCGCTTTTCACGTTATTATTTTGAAAAACTGACGTCGGATTCGTAATCAGCGACCATAAAAACAAATAGGAACCTATTTGCAGGCTAAAAAATGTATTATTTCAAAAATTATAAATCGACATAAATATTTTATTTTGATAAAAGGCATATTAAGGGGTAGTAAAATAAGGGAGGTCGACCACCAACTTTTTATGACCGATGAATGATTCTGAGGGTATAAATAATACGTTACAAAAGAAAATTTTCGATTTAAAAATGTAGTTTTCATTATAATTTACTCTCCCCGTTACAGACCGTATACTAATACTAATACTATTTTTTATTTTAACTGTGCAAACAAACCCAAAGATTTTGCAAAGTTTTATTATCAAAGCAAATAAGCAAAAAATTATTTTATTTTTATTTATTTATTTTATAGCTTTTACTTTATTTTGTTTAACAGTTATTCACATTCAAAATCCTTAAGGAAATAGAGTTGCTGATATCAGGTTTATGACGATACTGTCCTACTACTGTCTGTTCTTAAATGTCATTAAATTTACTGGATAACATTCGCTCCAAAACAGCAGCTTGAGTTTGTGAATCGAAAAATGAACAATGATTAAGGGGACGACACATATATAAGGTGACCAAACATCCTGATTTTGTCGGGACAGCCCGATTTTTAACAATTCCAGCCACTCACTGTGTTTTGAAAAAGGCGTTTGTTTTGTAAAGAATTAATAACAAGCAGAGGAACGGCGGACGAACGGGAAGGAATATATGGTTTCAGGAAAAAATTACAATAGAGAACCAATTATTTGAAACACTTCATCATTTTGAAAAAAAAAAATCATGTTCCATACAATATTGAACCAAATGTTTTAGAAAACGCGCTATCCTTACCAGAATCTAATGCTGTAACTAGTGTTTCTTCTCGAAAAATATTTCTCGAGAATTTCTCGAGAAATATAACAAAAATCTAATCTCCATTTCTCGAGAAAATTTTTATTTTTCTCGAGAAAAATATGTTTCCTTTATTTAAAAAATTAAACGTCGAATTTTATAAAAACAATCAAAAATATAAATGTTTGCGCTTTTCGAAACAAAAGAGAACTAAAATTACGGTAGGTAGATTTATGCACCATTGCATTTTAAATAGTTGACATTTTGTATGAAAAACAAAACAATCAGAAACAAAAAAATTTCAAGAAACAACATATATATAGTAAGTAAAATTGTTTTAAAAAATTTAACCATTTTCATCAAATTTCAACCCAAATCAATACGATGATGTTTGGAAATATTTTATCAACAACAATAAGGATTCATTAAAACTGCAATATTTGTGGTAAAACAATATTATGTAAGGATCTGCAACTACTGGTCTTCATCGACATTTCAATGCCATACATTCTTTGAAAAGAAAACAGCCAGAGCCGGGCACAGGTGGAAGAAGTTTTCAGTGCTATGCAAATCAACAGTGTTGACGCCGGACAGAGCTGTTTAAATTATCATCCTTACCAACATTGAGATCTGTCCTCCGTCAAACTAATCTCAGCAAATATAGTTCAATCAATATTGTTGTGACGGAGTATTTTTATCTCTGAAAACAAAAAGAAACAGTAGTTAATAATTATCAATTAACAAATAATAAAACTTAACGTAGCTTTAAAAGTTCTAAGACCACGAATGACAAGTCAAAAGTAATTTAACTTACCCTAAGTAAAATGAAAATTCGGAAAAGCAATATTGCAATATTTGGTCAATAAATATAAGAAAGTTTCCGCATATATTCTTCTAAAAGATGAACTTGTCATTCCTATAGTCCTAGAAATAAATAAATAGAAAGATTAATGTATATATCAGTCGAATAATTAGTTTTAAGATCAACTTAACTTCGATGTTGATTGTTTACATTTTTTTATGTACGTCAACTTGACAATTAATATTTTCCCCACTCATGTTAAGAAAAGCAGTTTTTTGACTGCAGTCAGTCGTTTTATGGTTTTATTGCAGAAAAACAAATCATGGTTGTGGAATGTATTATTGTTTGGTTGTCAGAACTGTTAATTAAAATATATAAAAGTCGACATGTTTTGATCAAACACTGTCTTAATAATATATTTTTTGGCGTATTAGCGTCTTTTTATAAAATATATTATAACTAATAAGTTTGCTGCTAGTTTTGTGTGAAGCTAGTCATGCAGTAAAATTAATAATTTAACCTCATATATTAAGTTTTTGTTATGGATATTTGTACCAAATAAAGTGAAGTGAAAAATAAGGAAAATCTTTTTGTAATTGTGATTTTGTGAAAAGCTTAGAGTCATCACCAACAACTTGTTTCATGTATTTTAATTTCTTTCTCATTGTAGTGCCGCCATTGTGCGAACGATAGCATCCGGCGTTTCATCATCAGCCTTATGAAAGCCGTATGAAGGGTGTGAGACAATTACATTAACATCAATCATTTTGTAAGGCAGCTATTAATTATACCGTCATCATCAGCCTTATGACACGTGTGAGGCAATTTCATTAACATCAATCATTTTGTAAGCCAGCTATTAATTATATCGTCATCATCAGCCTCATGACACGTGTGAGACAATTTCACTAACATCCATCATTTTGTAAGGCAGATATTAATTATACCATCATCATCAGCCTTATGAAAGGTGTGAGACAATTACATTATCGTCAATCATTTTGTAAGGCAGCTATTAATTATACCGTCATCATCAGCCTTATGAAACGTGTGAGGCAATTTCATTAACATCAATCATTTTGTAAGGCAGCTATTAATTATATCGTCATCATCAGCCTCATGACACGTGTGAGGCAATTTCACTAACATCCATCATTTTGTAAGGCAGATATTAATTATACCGTCATCATCAGCCTTATGAAAGGTGTGAGACAATTAAATTAACATCATTCATTTTGTAAGGCAACTATTAAATTATATCATCATCAGCTTTATGAGAATTATGAGACAATTATTATTTTAATATCATCAGCCTTATGAGAATTGTGAGGCCACTATATTAGCATCAATAATCTTGTAATTCAACAATTAATTTTATCATCGTCATCAACCTTGTGAGAATTTATGAGGCAACTATACTAATAACACCAATATTTTTTCATTATGAGCCGAATAAGCTATTCACCATTGTACATACGATAAAGGGAATAAGATGAAGCATGTCATGTCCTTTAGCTTCTTCAATTCAATTCAAAAATTTATACAGTCCACTGCCAAGCTAGAGGCGTGAACAAACAGTGATATGCAAAATATCGATAAATTCATGTCAAGACAGTGTCCGTCGATGAGTGAAGCAATTGCTCAATTAGTGGCTGTTGATGGGTTTTCTTTCCACAGAGTTACAAAAAAACAGCTTTATTCGACAAACAATTTTCCGAAAAATCCTTCAAATGTAAAAGAACTAATCATTAAGTTTTTCAAAACTAAAAGCTTTAGTTGCTAAATAAAATTAAATTATTAAAAACAGTAACAAAAAGTTTAGCATATCCCTAGATGAATGGACTGACGTCAACAACAAAAGATTTATGGATCTTCAAATATATTGTAATATCACTGAATCGGATAATTTGGACTTAGTCCTGTAAATGGAAGTTGTTCGGAATTATTAAATTTATTATTTACTATTAAAAAAATTGTTTCATTTAATATGTATAGTTAAAAAATAAGTGTAAAGATACATTGGTTTTCAATTTGACGTTATAAACAAAGAATTCTAATAAAATATATATCTCGAGATCTCGAGATTTCTCGAGAAATATGTATTTCTAGTTTTCATTCTCGAGAAATTTAAAAGTCGAGAAATCAGGAACACTAGCTGTAACTGTACGCGTTTTTTCTACGGTAAATAAAGTGGTATAGACATCAGAAAAATAAATTACAATTAAGTGTTGAGACTTTGTAAATCATTAAAACTAAAAAAACTGTTCTGAAAAATACCATGATTTTATAAATAACGACAGCAATCTACTAAAAAGTTCACTCAAAAATATGCCAAAGAATTATATGTTCATTATACTGATGAAATTTGTGATCTAGGCGACCGACGTTGAAGGCGATCATTTTTTATCAACTTCATACTTGAAATATAAGCATTAAATGTGAAAAAATAACTGTGTTTTTAGAAAAACTATTAAGTGTTTAGTTTGAGAACAGGGTGGTCCAAAAATTTTCTAGAAATTCAAAGTTCGGGCGATTTTTAAATCAAATTGCAAGAGCACGCCAAAGTACTAACCCGATATCATTAGTTTTGAATATGTTAGAAAGGGTAATTAACTGGCGGAAAATACACAGTTAACAGTTTTTACTGCACAAATACACAGTTTTTTTTACTATGTTAAAAAGATTAAGTAATAAATTTTTAAACATGGCTCTGATGCTGCAGATCAAGCATTTTTTGAATTTATATTTACAATATAAATGTTTCATTCACAATATCAATGAATCAGTCAGTGAGCATTGACTGATTTCATAACAGATGCTTCTTATCAAATATTACAAACATTTATGAAGAATCTCAGGAAATCTGCATATTACTTGATATTTTCTAACCTTTCATTTCCCATTAGTCCAGTAAACTTAGCAAAAACCTCTATATTTACTGTAAACGCTTCTTTTCAATAATCATTTATAACTACTAACGAAAACGGCATTTAATCTAACGATACCTAATATTTTACAATCAAACTGTTCTAATTACCCCAGAAAACTTTTTCAACTTCTCCATTTAGCGTATATGCTGGTTTTAAATAATATAACAATTAATGTGATAAATAAAATGTCTCTTCCATGCCTGATTTGAATATATCCGGCCTTGATTTGGTGTTTCGTATTTGACGCCTACTTAGCTCCTGGTCTCATATGCAGATGTCGACAATCAATATTTCTCCATATATAAAGTTAGATTTAAGTATCATATATTTTCATTACAAAAATAACATCTACATAACTCCTGGAAAAAAGAGTTACCGGAAAAAATCCCATTTAAGTTGTTAAATAAGCGTTAAAAATGAATTTTCTGTCAGTCTTTTCTGTAATGATAAAAAACGAAGAGAAACGAAATTTGTTTAATGATAATAATAATAAACAAAAGATAAGAAAGAATAAGAATAGAAAAATAAAAAGTATTTTTATATTTCAACATGGCTGCTTTTATTTAACATTTTAGGAAATAATTTACATGCGTTTTAATTGAATAAAATAATTTTAATTTATTAATTGCATATAAAATTATGTGCGAAATAAATTTTTTAGTGAATATAATAAAAACAATCTCGTTAAACAAACAGGCCCTTTCAATAATTAATTTTAGTGATCTAAAAATATTATTATATATAAATTCAATTGTGTCGAGTGTCGGCACTTCGCGAAACATTTTAATATAAATTAAAAACTAATAACACTTGTTTTGTATTTCGCAAACATGTTTTTAATTTTATTTTCTAAAAATTTTTGCTCAATGCATTTCGGCTTACGCCATTATCAAGAGCGATTTAAAAAGTTTATGAAACTTTTTGAATCGCTCTTGATAATGGCGTAAGCCGAAATGCATTGAGCAAAAATTTTTAGAAAATAAAATAAAAAACATATTTGCGAAATACAAAAGAAGTGTTATTAGTTTTTAATTTTTATTATTATATATTTTTAATTTTTCATAATATTGAGAAAATTATCGAAAATTAGTATTATTTTCTACACAGAATTCAAGTATTTAAATTTTTTGATATCTGAGGTTCGGTCTTTTAAACTGCATCATTAGAAAAATGGCTAAAAAATGGACGCATCCTTAAGTATCAAAATTACACTAATACATTTCCAATTTAGAATTTAAATATATAAATGACATCTTCATAACAATTTATTTAATGTTTTACATGCAAATTTCCTTTATTGATTTTTCTGTTTAAAAAAACACTGTTTTATATATTCAAAATAACTTTTAAAATTTATTAGACAATTGTTTTTTCTAATTAACTTTCTCTTACATGTTTCGATTATATTATCCTCAGAGTGATACTTGCAACTATCTTCATGTATAAAAATGTTTGTCGGGTTTGATGCGAAATACATCAAAATCGTAAATAGTTTTTAGGTAGATTTCATATAAAAATCTACCTATTGTAATGTGCCTCATCTCGGAATTTCGGAAAAATTTTTGTGCCAAACGACTAAATATGATAAGCGGAGACGAAAAACAAAAACAAAAAAAAATGTATATATATATATATATATATATATATATATATATATATATATATATATATATATATATATATATATATATATATAGATATATATATATATATATATATATATATATATATATATATATATATATATATATATATATATATATATATATACAAAATGTATATATATATATATATATATATATATATATATATATATATATATATATATATACATATATATATATATATATATATATATATATATATATATATATATATATATATATATATATATATATATATATATATGTATATATATAAACGATATGAGATATAACGAAAACGACCGGCACTCTCACGGTCGTTTATGTTGAGGTAGATCAAAAAAATTTTCTGTACGTAAATGTAAATGTGTGTTCTATAAATATCTTAGACAAGTTCGTGAATCAGAAAAATCTGACACGTGGTTAAGAAACTAGAGCCTTTTTTATAAAAAAAATTGGTTTTTTAAAACTGTTATAACGGCCGTTGAAATACTAATATTTTAAAAAAATTAACAAATTTAAAATCTTTGAAATCTTTTTTATTAATTTACTTTCAAAATAGAATTCTACAGTAAGAGGTTCCTGAGTGAGCGGCTCCAACAAAAAAGTTTTTTTTTAAACAACCGGCACTCTCACGGTCGCATTTGTGTAACCAGATCAAAAATGTGTGTTTTATAAATATGGACGTGTTTTATAAATATGGACGAATATGGACGTCTTCGTAAATTAGTCCAATCCAGCACATGGTTAAGAAACTAGAGGCTTTATACTAGAAAAAAACTCTGTTTTTTAGATCCGTTATAACGGCCGTTTGAATACAAATATTTTTAAAAACTTCACAAATTTAGAATCTTTAAAATCTTTTTTATGAATTTCTTTCAAGAAATAGACCTCTGCAGTTGGAGGTTTCTGAGTGATCGGCTCCAACAAAAAAGCTTATGAAACACAAAATGCGTTTGAAAAAACCGGCACTCTCACGGTCGCATTTGTGGAGCCAGATCAAAAAACTTTGTTTAGAAATGTATGTAGAAATGAATATCTTGTACAAGTTCGTAAATCAGAAAAATCTGACACATGGTTAAATAACTAGAGGCTTTATATTAGAAAAAAAATTGGTCTTTTAAGTCCGTTATAATGGCCGTTTGGATACTAACATATTTAAAAACTTTATAAATTTAGAATCTGTGAAAACATTTTAATCCGTTTCTTATAAACGTAAATCTCTGCAGTTAGAGATTTTTGACTCGTCGGCTTCAACAAAAAAGTTTGCAACAAGCCCTAAGAAAAACAATTTGCAAAAACCTTTTAACAGTCAATGAAAAAAAAAAAAATAAAATGATTTGAATAGAAGAAAAAAAATTTTTTCTTAGAAATAAACTATTTTGATATTTTGCAGTAATTGGACGACATATGATATAGCGTAGGCTTATGTCATAAATTGTCACACACATATTCTGTGGTAGATTTGATATTTGTTTGTTGCAAAATTGGATAGATGTAGTTTTGCGTATATGTAGCAAATGTTCTTTTTAAAATTTGTTCGGTATCTGTTTGTAATTAGTTTGTTTTGTTTAAACTAATCTGATACATCAGATTCTACTTCTATACAAAGCTGTCTGATCTCGAAATCTACCTATTTCTAGCGGACATCCTGCCGCTCGGACTTTTTTGAAGATTCAAATAAGATGTTAATTTTATACGTTGATAGAATTAAGAGGACTTTTTAGGTTCTTAGGATATGATAAATACTTAGTAAGGTGTTGAAAAACAGGCTTATTTAGGTGTAAATTAGTATTTTAAGTATAAGTAGTCTGTAAATAGTTTTTTTAAGATTATAATTAGATGTTAAATAGTGTTTTTAGATTTTGTAGGAGTTAATAAGTTTATCGAGTCTTATTTACATGCAATAAAGGATGAAAAGAACTAAAATAGGTTTATTTGAGAATGTCTACTACTTAAATCGTAGTTAAAGACTCGGGAAGGTCTTTCGGAATGAAGGAAATAAATATAGAGTATATAAGTTAACTGTTTTCTGTTAAAAAAATATTAATCAATTGTGTATGCTTATTTTTTTGATTTTTTATTGATATATGGATAGGATTTTATTGGAGATTATAAAACTGAACAGTTGACTTACATATTTTAAGAATATAAATGCAAAGATATAAATGCATTTGGTAGGAAGTCGGATGGAAAGAAAGTGTCCTCAAAACAACAATAGTATATCCATCTAAAATTTGTTTTTGGTAAGTCACAGGCAGTAGTTCTCTAACCCAATTAATTTTTATGTTTCGAACGGATTCATTTTTACCGTCGTGTGCAACAAGAATTTTTACCTTCGTGTGCAACAAGGCAAGGATGTCTTGGCCATTTTCGTTCTTATGAGTTAAGATAAGGTTTTGAGATTTTTCAACAGAGGAAATTTAAATGAAGATAAATGCATAGATAAATGAATAGAATGAATGTACCACCTTGTGTATTTTACCGTAATATCTTCCACATCACATACAGTTTGAATAAGCCGAAGCAAAATCATTCTAAATCTTTAAGCTTTAAAGTACAAATAAAATAACTTTGACAGATAGATAAATGAATAGTAATGCCCCACCTTGTGTATTTTATCTGCAATATCTTGCACATCACATAGAATTTAAATAAGCTGAAGCACAATAATACTGAATCTACCAACATTAAAACAAAATGTTCTAGAATTAATAAACTCTGATAACTTCCGTACACATCACGATTTCGAAATCACCCAATCTTGAATTTTTCATACTCCACATGCATTAAATCCGAAAGAATAGGAGATATAAAAATAATCAAAATATATTACCAAAGTTGAGATTTGAACGAGTTATTTAAAGTTTTCCTTGTTTCATATTTTGTATTGTTCATAAAAGGCAAAAAATGTAAATTTTATGTGGAAGATTAGTAATATCTATCATCAAACAAATAAAGGACTAGTTGTATTGTTATTAAAAGTAGTAGATAAGAATATTCTTTAAATAATAAAAAAATGTGTTATAAATCTATTTTGCTTTAAAATTTAGGATATCAAAGTCTATTTGGTTAGATTTAGAATGACTCGCTTATATGTTGGGATTACGGGTAATTTCATTCCTTTTCATTCTTGGTTGAGTTGGGATAGGAGGACAACATTAAAAATGTTAAGATTGTGAGAAAACTTATTTACACAATTTTCGGAACATGGAACATCATATCAACTTAAATGATATTTATGTTTCCTTTTTAATACGGTTATTTATTTAAGGATGTTTTGTTTGTTAGTTATGTTGTTTTATTTATGATGAGAAAGGATAATTTTAGTTAGAAAATATTTGTGTTTTAAGGGGCTCAATTTGTTCGATTTAAAATAACTATGCTGTTTTTATAATCTTTTTTAAGTTACTATAATTGTTCTACATTGTTTATTAACAATTAGGTTGGCTGGTTCTGTACGTGTTATGTAACAGGGATAACAAAATTTAAGAATAGGATCTCATGCAAATATAACTTTATAGTGTTGGCAAATGGTGTTCTTTAATGATAAAGATTTAAGCTATCCGAAACTTTTGGAAAAGGGTAATAATTTCAATAAACGCATTTCTGATAAAAATGTCCTTACTAAGTGCTTGCTGTCACTATCACAAAAAGGGGTTTTGACAATTTAAATGCATTAGTTGGAAAGTAGGGGTAGCGAAAATCCGAAATTCTACGTCCACACCGTGCTACCTGGGTAACGCTAACAGAATTAGGTTGGTGTAGTTGAGAGGGGCAGAGTAAATACTGCTTATACTCAATGATTCTGCACCATGGCGAGTCATTGGCGCCATAAAACCAGTGCAACTCAAGCGTCTGTTCTCCATGTTAGGGGCGGCTTGGAGGGGGCGTCTGTCTTTGATCAAGCGGCTCGCTATATAAATGTGTAGAAAGCGTCTGTTCTCCATGTTAGGGGCGGCTTTCAGCGGGCGTCTGTCTTGGATCAAGCGGCTCGCTATATAAACGTGTAAAAAGGTAGTTTCTGGTGACCTTAAGATGCAGAACGAACCCATTCACGAAAATTTGGGTTGGGCGAAGGGCTAACACCCCATTTCCGTAAAAAAATTACTGTCATGAATTCTGTACACAGGCCTCGGAATATCTCGGATTCATTATTGGAACGACCTCGGAAACTGTACCCGGACTACGATTTAAAAATAGGAACCTGGAACGTGCTAAGCCTTAGAAGACCAGGAGATCTTCTAAAACTCACCCAACAAGTCGAGAGCTACACACTGGATATAGTGGCATTACAAGAACTAAGATGGCCAGGCAGTGGAATCCATGAAACAGCGAAAGAATTTGGAGTTGGCTTTCTTATACACCGTCGCGTGAATCAGCATGTTATCGACTTCTGCCCAATTAATATGCGGTTATGCACACTGAGAATCCGCACGCAAAAATTCAATGTAACGATCGTCAATGTTCATGCACCTACTGAAGATAAAGCAGATGATATTAAAGACCTGTTCTTCCTAGAACTCGAGGAAGTCATCAATAACATCCCGCGGCACGATATAAAAATCGTGGTAGGTGACTTTAATGCTCAAATCGGTAGGATTGCAGAACTTAAAACACATATCGGCCCTAACAGCTTGCATCATACCAGCAACAATAACGGTTTTCGCGCAGCCGAGCTGGCTATGATGTATGATCTAGTAATTTGCAGCACTTTCTTCCCTCACAAGAGAATTCACAAGGCAACGTGGAAATCAAATGACGGAAGAACGGAAAATCAAATCGATCACGTCATGCTCTCTAAGAGACACTCTACAAGTATAACTGACGTTTGATCATACAGAGGTGCTGATATGGACACCGATCATATGCTTGTCATCTTTAAGTACAAGTGCAAGTTGTCATCTACATTTAACAGACAAGCAAAAAGACCGTGCGCTGGAATGTCGAAGCATTTAAACATCCGGAAACGCTGAATAGATATCAGGAAATAATAACACAAAACATAGAAGAGCATGACATCTCTTCTGAGACGCCATTAAACATACAAGCAGAATGGCAAACGCTTCAATCAATCATTATAGCCGCAGCACAAACTACAATCGGAAAACGACCACCGAAATCACACAACGAATGGTTTGACAACGAGTGCCGCCAATCCATTGAAAATAAACAAAAACTGCGAGAAAAATGGTTAACAAGGAACACCCGAAGCTCCCAAGCTGATTATCTATGCGCCAGGAAAGCCTCAGCAAAACTTCTACGTAAGAAAAAACGCGAACACATGAAGAGCTGCATCGAAAACATCAACCAACATGAATAGGACGAACGAAGTTCATCCTATTCGAGCAATTGCTCCATCAACTGAGGAGATTTTTGTCCCTTACCCAGCAATAGAAGAAGTGGAAGCTGCCATTAAAAAGCTGAAAAATGGCAAATCACCAGGTTTCGATGAAATTCCCGCAGAACTTCTGCAAAATGGAGGAACAGCTCTGGTCTCACATATATACGATCTGATTCTTGCAATCTGGGACCAAGAAAAAGTACCTGCTGAATGGAAAACAGCACTCATTGTTCCGCTACATAAGAAAGGTGACCGCTTAAAGTGTGCAAATTATCGTGGAATCGCACTGTTGAACACTGCATATAAAATACTAGCTAATGTTATACTTGCTCGACTCATCCCGTTCGCCGAATCTATCATCGGTGACTATCAGTGTGGTTTTCGTCCCAACCGCTCAACCACAGATCAATGTTTTACATTAAGGATGATTCTGGAAAAATGTTGGGAGTACAACATCAGCATTCACCAGCTCTACGTTGATTTCAGGCAAGCATATGATAGTATCATCCGCGACAACCTCTGGTCCGCACTCATATGCCTTGGCATCCCAGAGAAACTTGTTTCTCTGTGCAAACTCACAACATCGAGATCAAATTGTAGTATAGAAATCGAAGGGTCTATTTCTGATCCTTTCGATATAACATCAGGTGTTCGACAAGGTGATGCACTCGCGCCCATACTATTTAATTTGGCGCTGGAGTACGCGATAAGAAAAAGCCGAATTGAGACACAAAACTGCATATATAACAAATCTAGTCAAGTTCTTGGCTATGCAGATGATATTGTGCTTCTCGGACGTAGAACAAGCGATGTCAAGGATAGTCTCTCTCAGCTTGAAAGAAATGCTAAACGACTTGCATTATGCATTAACACCGGCAAGACTAAACTATTAACAACATCCAGGAATATACCTCCCGGCAATCTGAATACTGGCGACTATGAAGTGGAACGTGTAGAAAACTTCAAATACCTCGGGTCTGTAATAACATCGTCAAATGACATGCAGGCAGATATTAAAGCCCGTGTCTCAGCCGCATACCGAGTTTTCTACGCATACTCAAACCTTTTGCGATCCAAACATCTTTTGCAGTCGTGCAAACTCACACTTTACAAAGCATTAATCCGACCTGTGCTCACATTTGGAAGTGAAAGCTGGACACTGACTTCCTCCGATTGTAGAATTCTATCAACATTCGAGAGGAAAGTCATACGAACAATTTATGGTCCATGTAAAGTTGCTGAAAATCAGTATAGAATCCGAATGAATCGTGAAATCAGACAGCTTCTTGGAGGCTGCGATGTAATCGGATTCATTAAATCCAACCGGATTAGATGGTTTGGTCATGTAGAAAGGGCTCCATTGGAAAGAATGATAAAAAAAGCGTCCCAACAACAACCAGCTGGTGTTCGTCGAAGAGGAAGACCTAGACAACGCTGGCGTGATGACATCATCCAAGACCTTCGTGATATAGGATGTCGAAACTGGGGTCAACTGGTCATGGAACGAGATGATTGGAAGCTGGTGGCACAGACGGCAAAATCCCTTCATGGGATGTCAGAGAGAGAGAGAGAGTTGGAAAGTAGATTGCGTATACAAATTAGTTTGAAACATGGTACCCAATTATATTTGAATACATATATTTTTATTGTTCATCATCAAATATTTTAAAAAGGTATTACAAAAAGATGTGACAATAAAAGTAACGCAGTTTTAAAAGTTTGTAGGCAACGTTTCTCATCTCTAAAAATAATCGATCAAAAGAGTTTCTGAATTCAGCTTAAGCTCTTTACATAGTCGGTTACAAGAAATAGCCTTACGAATTAGCATTTCAACAATCGTGTTTCTTAACCTTTTTGGCTCCCGGCACCCCCAAAATCTTCAAACAATGCTTTCGCACCCCTACCCTAAAATAATAAAATTATATACATGAAAAACAAACACTACTCATAAGATATTTTATTTAGATGCATATTAAATAAACAATTTATTTTTAATGCGAGTTTTGCTGTTGTTTTAGCTCAATTATATTGAAAAACCGAGGAATCTTTTTTGAAATAGCCACACACATATCATCACTAGCATTAAACCTTTTTCTGGCCTTTGTTTATATATGCACTAACAACGAAAATCCCAACTCACACAAATACGTTGTAGCAAATGGAACAAGATGTTTAGCTATTCTTGGATATGCTGTATGTTGTGTGTTATTAACACACCATAAGTTTTCTAACTCGCTCCCGACTATAAAAATCTGCCTTTGCTTTTTGTGGAACTAATTATGATTATTTGACTAAAACCCGATTAAAAATACTACTGTATTTATATTGTAAACTAAACTACTTGTTGCTATAACAGTAAACAATAAAATCTAAGTTTAATAATTCAGTAACATCTTCTATCGAAAATTTCTGCTATTCTTCTATTTTTGTATGAAATTTTATTTTCCCGTTATAAAATTTCATACAAAAATAAAGGAATAACAGAAACTTTCGATAGAAGATTTTACTGAATAGACACCAATATTTATGTTTTACTCGTTTCTTAATCATACATAAATTGGTTATGTAGATGTGTTTAATCGAAGAACTTGGTGACCATCCCAATCTTTTGCATATTTAAGAGTCAATTTTTTAGAGTTCAACAACTAGTGATGAATTTACCTTCAGTTTTTCTAAAACTTTCAGAATATGTTACTAGCACTGTGGTAAGAAAAATTAAAGTTTGCCGCTTCTTAAGTCTGACTTGTTAGACGTTGACTAGAGGTGCCAGTTTTAGGTTATGAATATATGGTATAAATTATATGATCATTTAATGTGTAAAGCCACGAGTGACCCATGATATTTTTAGGATTCCGTTTTTTATACGGAATTATTTCGATTATCTCGTGAACCATTAATCCGATGAACTTAAAATTTGAGGTGCTTATAAAACTAACCTATCAACACAAGATGGCGGGTTAAAAAATAAATAAAGTTGTGTTCGTTTGTTTTACAGAGGTACGATGTTAAACCTTTGAGAACATAGATTTTTTTATCGAGACGAGTAGGGTATCATATGAAAGGGCTTCATTTCAGTATTTCTTAAAAATGTATTTTTGAATTTTACACCACACCATTTTTTGTATAATTTTGAGAAATAACGTTTTCTCTATGTTTTATTGCCCCGATTAACTCCGACCCTACTTTATCGAAAATCTTGAAATATATTTGGAATGACAGAAAAATGAGTAGGTTTTTAATGAAAAATAAAGAAAAGTGGCAGATACTCATAACTACATTTATTATAGGGGTGGGAATGTTAAGGGGTAAAAACATAATTTAAAACCAAGTCAAGTGGGGTGTCATTTGAAAAAGCACTTGATTTTAGTAACATTGCCATTTTTTTGAATTTTGCAACGCATAATTTTTGAATTATTGTCAAAAAGTGACACAAACCGCTGGTCCCCGCCTTGGATTTCGAGCTCAATTGACAGAAAAATTTGAAAAAATTCACAGACAGGAAGTTTGATAAGCTCTGAACGAAAGTTATAGCGAAGTCTCAAATAATTATATTTTTGTTCTTTCAATGGATTGGGTGTAGAAGGGTGAAAAAAAAACTGTTTTGACCCAAGCGAGTGGGGTGTCATTTGAAAGAGCACATAGTTTAAAAAACACTGCAAAATTTTTTAGAATTTTGCGTTGCACAGTTTTTGAGTTATTCTAAGAAATGTGCAAATTTAAGACCGTCGAAAATTATAGCGAACTCTCAAATAATTATATTTCGGGGTGTTTAAGGGATGGGTGTAAGCAGGGTAAAAAAACGGATGTCATATGAAAGAGCACCTAATTTAAGAAATAACGCACTTTTTTTTAGAATTTTGAGCTGCCCAGTTTTATTTAATCTAAAAAAGGTGCAAATTTCAGAACGTTTCCCCCCTACGTTTCGACACTGATTGACAGAAAAAATTGAAAAATTCTCAGAGAAAGGAAGTTTGCTAAATTTTGAACGAAAATCATAGCGAACTCTCAAATAATTATATTTCTGTGTGTTTAGGAGATGGGTGTAGAGAGGGTAAAAAAAAACTTTTTTGACCCAAGCGAGTGAGGTGTCATTTGAAAGAGCACCTAATTTAAGAAATATTGCACTTTATTTTTAGAATTTTGCTGTGTACAGTTTTCGAGTTATTGTCAAAAAAGTAAAATTTTCAGACCGTCCCCTCCTACGTTTCGACACTGATCGACAGACAAATTTGGAAAAATGCACATAGACAGAGAGTTTGGTAAAATTTTAATGATAATGATAGCGAAGTCTCAAATAATTATATTTCTGTGTGTTTAGGGGATAGGAATGGGGAGGAAGAAAAAAATTCTTTTTTTGGACCCAAATTAGTTGGGTGTTATTTGAAAGGGCACCTAATGTAAGAAACATTACAATTTTTTTAGAATTTGGCGATGCACAGTTTTTTAGTAATTGGTAAAAAAGTGCTATTTTAAGTTTATGTATACCACCACCACCCTATATTTCGACGCTGATTTATAGAAAAAATATTCCCAATTTAAACCATTTAAAAGCTGGTTACATCTTTCTTTAGTTGGATAGGATAAGATTTAACCTATGGATAAGATTTAACCTAAAGTAACATTTGTTGTGTCATTTTTGATCAATGTAGATGTGATTGAGATTTACTATTGACGTCTACGATTAAATATTTATTCTGTTATGCGTCCAAAATCTGGCGATATAAAGACTTTACAACATAACTTTATGTCATTTATTTTTGATATTGTGTTCTTTTACATTCACGGAACCCTTGGCGAGCAAATTTTATTCGCACTTGTCTGACTTTTTTTAAATATGGATACTACTGGATATTAGGTCCATTATACTAGCACATATAATAAGCAACACTGATAGCTTTTAGGGCCAAAGTGATTCAAAAATGCAATTTCGGTTGTTTTTAGGGTTCCGTTGTTTATACGGAACACTATTGGTTAGAGTAAAACGAGTTTTTCACATTATATCGATTACCTCGTAAACTATGAAATAGAAATGTAACATTCATAGAAATTTGAAGTTCGTATAAAACTAATCCGTCAACATAAGATGACAGACACAAATAAAACTAAAGTTGTTTTCGTTTGGTTTAAAGGGTTACCATGTGAGGCCTTTGAGAATTTACATTTTTTTATAGATTCAAGTAGGGTATCATATGAAAGGGCTTCTTTTCAGTATTCCTTAATAATTTATTTAGGAATTTTACATTTTACCATTTTTTGTATAATTTTGAATAATGACGTTTTCTTCGTGTTTTCTTACCTCGATTAGCTCTGAACCTATCTGATCGAAAATCTTCAAATGTAGTGGAAATGATAGAAAAATTAGTAAGTTTTTTTATGGAAAATAAAGGAAAGTATCACATACTCAGAATTATATTTATTAAGGGGGTGGAAATGAGGAGTGGTAAAAACACTATTTAAAACATGGTCAAGTGGGGTGTCATTTGAAAGAGCCCCTAATATAAAAATCGTTGCAATTTTTTTAGAATTTTGCGGTGCACAGTTTCTGAGTTATTTTCAAAAAAGTGCAAAATTCAGACCGTCCTCCCTACGTTTCGACACTGATTGACAGAAAAATTTGTAAAAATTCACAAAGTTAGGAAATATAAAATAAATTTGGTAAATTTGATTTGGTAAATTTGGTATGAAAATTATAGCAAAGTCTCAAGTAATTATATTTCTGGGTGTTGAGGGGAGGGTAAAAAAACCTTTTTGACCCAAGCGAGTAATTTTGAAATCACTGCAATTTTTTTTAGAATTTTGCGGTGCACAATTTTTGAGTTGTTGTCAAAAAAATTCAAAATTCAGACCGTTCCCCTCCCTGCGTTTCGACACTGATTGACAGAAAAATTTGTAAAAATTCACAAGTAAATTTAGTAAATTTCGTATGAAGATTATAGTGAAGTCTCAAGTAATTATATTTCTGTGTGTTACGGGGATGGGTGTAGGGAGGGTAAAAAAAGCGGGTGGGGGCTTGAGTCAAAAAAGGTTTTTGTCATTTGAAAGGACACCTTATTTAAAAATCATTGCAATTTTTTTTAGAATTTTGCAGTGCACAGTGTTTGAGTTATTGTTAAAAAAGTGCAAAATTTAGACCGTTAACCCCCACCCCTATGTTTCGACAATGATTGACAGAACAAATTGTAAAAATTCACAGAGTTAGGAAATTCGGTAAATTTTGTATGAAAATTATAGCGACGTCTCAAGTAATAATATTTCTGTGTGTTTTGGGGATGGGTGTAGGGAGGGTAAAAAAAACCTTTTTCGACCCAAGCGAGTGGGGTGTCATTTGAAAGAGAACCCAATTTAGAAACCATTGCATTTTTTTTTAGAATTTTGCGGTGCACAGTTTTTAGTTATGGTCAAAAAAGTGCAAAATTGAAACGGTTCCGACACTGATTGACAGAAAAAATTGAAAAAATTTAGATTTAGGAAATTTGGTAAATTGTGAATGAAAGTTATAGCGAAGTCTCAAATAATTATATTTCTGTGTATTTAGGGGACGGGGTAAAAAAAAACCTGTTTTGAAACAAGCGAAATCCCAGCAATAACATTTTTGTTTGTTTAGGGGATGGGTGTAGAGAGGGTAAAAAAACCCTTTTTTGACCCAAGGGAGTGGGGTGTTATCTGGAAGAGCACCTAATTTAGAAATCACTGCAATTTTTTTTAGAATTTTGCGGTGCACAGTTTTTGAATTATGGTCAAAAAAGTGCAACTTTCAGACAGTTCCGCTACCTACGTTTCGACGATAATTGACAGAAAAATTTCAAATAATTTACAAAGACAGGAAGATTAGTAAATTTTGAATCAAAATCATAGCAAAGTCTCAAAAAATTATATTTCTGTGTGTTTAGGGGATGGGTGTGGCGAGAGTAAAAAAAAAACATTTTTGATCCAGATGAATGGGGTGTCATTTTAAGGAGCACTTAATTTAAGAAACATTACAATTTTTTTTAGAATTTTGCAATGCACAGTTTTTTGTTATTGTAAAAAAATATTTTTAGTATGTAGTCTCTCCACCCCCTAAATTTCGACACTTGATTGATCGAAAATATATTTCCAATTTAAACCATTTACCAGCTAGTGTAATTGAATCTTTTTGGAGTTACCATAAACAACTATGAATAAGATTTAACCTAAAGCAACATTCTTGGTGTGATTTTTGATCAATGTATATATGTTATTGTAATTTACTATTGACATTTACGAATAAACATTTATTTTGTTATGCGTCACGGTCTGGCAATATAAAGACATTTCAACACAACTTTTTGTCAATTATTTTTGATATTGTGTTCTATTACATTCACGGAACCCTTGGCGAGCGAATTTTATTCGCACTTGTCTGACTTTTTGTTTTGTTATTTGTCTAATTATCTGCTAAGGCCATAAGTGACCCACGGCAGATTAGATTATTTACACAACCAATAATAGTGCTTAGAAAAATTTAAAACTGTAGCATCGGTTACTCTTGGTTTTAGTATATAAAAATGGTCTCATAGTTGATAATTTTCCAAGTAAGGTCAAAGCTCAACTACTCCATAAGCCATGAGTCAATTACTTTAAAACACTGCTGTAATTATACTCTTTCTGGTGTAGTTTAGGAACAAAATTTTTCTGAATTGAAAACAAAAACAAATACAAAAAGAAATAACATATTTATCTAATCGGTCAATCTAAACGCTCGTTTTACTACTAAACAAAAAGGAAACCAATAAAAATTTAAAACGTGTTAATTCGTTTAGCATTAACCGTTTCAGTGTTTCCAATTTAACTTAAAAACTCTGCAAAAAAACACTTGAATTAACTTAACTACAATAAAGTGAAGAAAGGCAAAATAATTATCTTGAATTTATTTTAAAAGAAAATTAACAGAAAATAAGAGTAACAACAATAAAAATAAAAGAGTTTTTAATAAAGAATTTTCTATGATTGTTTTCAAAATATAGAAAATTGGAATTAGATTCAGATTTGTTTTGTTTTATTCCTTGCTATGCTTTTCGTGCTTCTATTTTCGTTTTATGTTTATAAATAATGAGAAAAGGGTTGTTGAAGTAGAAGTTTCAATTTCCCATTTTTCGTATTCTGAAATTTGAGCTTTTCGGGAGAGTAAAAATCTATTATGTATCTGGAGTTAATAAATTTGATTGAAATGAAATTTATTGGTAGAGTTGAGTCTTTGTTTTTTTGGTGAAGATTGGAATTTCATGTATACTATGAATAAAACTAGCATAAATTGTAAATTTAATTTGAAATTTTCAATGAAATTGGTAATAATAGAGATTAAGAATAAAACTCTCTAAGTCTAAATAATTATGAAACGTTTTTTGTGTTTAAAAAGAATAAGAAATATATAAAGCGATCAACTTATCCCTAAAAAAAGTGATCATCAAATTACCTGATGATAACATTTGGTAGCTGTAAGATGTTGTTACTTACTATATACTCAACGGTTAAATTCGGAAAGCGATTAAAGAATAAAGCTTTTCGAACTAAAAGTTAAACCAGTTCGAAAGGAAATTCGTGACAGTATGAACAAACAAATTAATTGAGGTTGGTTTAACTTTAATTTAATTGATTCTTAAGATCCAGGGCGATGAATATCGAAAATTTGCTTAACAAAGGTGTATTTTAATGACATAAACTATTAGAATCTACAATCTAAACTATGAGGACTTGGGAGTTGAAAAATAAGTGTTGGTGTGTTTCAGATGTACAGGAAAACATATTGATAGAAATAAGTTCTCCAGAATTGCAATTAGAGTTTGTTTTTCACTTGAGGGATAGTTATAGGAAAAACTATTCGATCTTTTAATCAACTTTTTAAAAATAGAACATGTTTTCGTTATTTTGCAGCAAGTAAGAGACGTGTTAAATTTTTAGCACAATTTAAAAGAAGTGAAGAACGGCACCATTACCAGTAGTAAGATAATTCTAACGATAATTTGTATTCAAAGTTTAAATCAGTTTAATCTAATATAATCTTTAGTAAAACGCTAATATTTCGACAATATAAAAATAACTAATTGATCATGAACATTGATTATTTTGCGACGATATTAGGTTCAAATCAATCAATTTTCTGTACTTCCTTTACCCTCGCTGTCATTCGTATAAATAGTGAGTCCCTATATAAGAATAGACAAGTTTAACAAAAACGGATGTTCGAGAAGTGGTTGTGATTTATAACTCGACGTATAAGTAATAATTGTTTTTTGTGCGACCCTAAATCGAAGGTGTTATATTTTAGAAGTTCAGTTTTCTAAACTATAATTTATTAATTAAACAATTAAACTTTATATTTATTTTGACTTTGTTATTTATAATAATTATAATGACTTTTTTTATTGGATAATCACAAACGACTGATCTACTTTATATTTCAATAATAGGATTTATATTTCCATAATCTACATATGTTTAGTTACATTATTTATATTACAAAACCTAGAAAATTAAACCTTATAATTATTATTATTTATAATCGAAATTATACATATATAACAACTCTCCCCCGTTTAAATATTTTTTTTATAATTGACTACAAACAAAACTATAAGAATAAATTAACTTTAAAGACTTTTACTAAATTAATTAGTTTTGAAAGTAAATTGACATGACTTAAAAATTTTTTTAATGTTTTACTTTTATGCATGAAATAGTGTTGAATTAACAATTTTTTTTTTTTTTTTTTTTTATTTTCCAAAAATAAATTTACAAAAATTTTAAATTTTGTGTAGGAAAACATCGATTTGATTACAAACATAGTATAGTAGGTATTTGTTCTTAATAATAAAATTATAATGCATTATTTTATATTAGTGTAATGACATTTTTATATTTTTTTAAGTTAGTTAGCTTTATGTAGTTAGTTATGAAATTAAAAAATAAGAATGCTAAATTAAAACATTAGCATTTGATATATAAATATATTTTTTTTTTTTTTATTATTTTATTTCTTTTGGCAAGTTATAGTTAACATACATTGACATAATTTTAAATTACATAAATTGTCTCCTTTATTATTTTGGAGGGTACTAGAAAGTAGATTTTAGGATTTTAGACCTATATTCATTCTGGGCCCTACATGTCGTTGCTGGAGAGAGATCGAGAGTTCGATCTTCCTCTTCAGTCCTTCTTCTGAAATATCTTTTTGGTATAGTTTTTGTTTACGGTTCCGACCTGAAAAGTAGTCTCTTATGTTTAAAAATAAATATGAATCAAATGAATAAAAAATTCTTTCTTGTTATTGGATAAATGCATTTATTTTTTTTTTATTAATGTATAATTTTTCTTTAAGATAAACGCATTTTTTTATTTAGACAATTTAACAATAAATAACTTATTTTTTTAGATAAGTAAATAAATATTTCAGATAAATCATTTAACCTAGGAATCGCCAAGTGCCCGAAATTCGGCCATTGTAAATAGAAATTGTAAAAAGACCTCCCAACAAAATAGCTACAAAACATTATTGCATAGTTTGATTAATTGATATAATTGATTTTGAATTGTATACTTATCTATTACTCAAGACCTTTCCAACGATATACATATTACCACACCTTTGGTGGGACAATTATTTTAAAATTGTACCGTAAAAATATTGCTTACGTATTTATATATAGATATAGATTGATTTTGAATTGTGAAACAAATAACTTGAAAAAAAAACAAAATAACCGAACAAAAACTCAAAAAAACCCACCTATCACATTTTTGCTATTTTTTCTGAAAAATCGTCAAAATTCAAAAATAAGTATTTTTCGCCACCTCTACTCCTCATGACCTTGCCAACGATATACATATTGCCACACTTTTAATGGGACAAATATTTTAAAATTGTACCGCAAAAATATTGCTTACGTATTTATATATACATATAGATTGATTTTGAATTGTGAAACAAATAACTTGAAAAAAAAAAACAAAATAACAGAACAAAAAACTCGAAAAAAAACACCTATCACATTTTTGCCATTTTTTCTAAAAAAACGTCGTCAAAATTAAAAAAAAATATTTTTCGGCACATCCACTCCTCATGACCTTGCCAACGATATACATTTTGCCATCACTTTTGATGGGACAAATATTTTAAAATTGTACCGCAAAAATATTGCTTGCGTATTTATATATAGAAGATATAGATTGATTTCGAATTGTGAAACAAATAACTTGAAAAAAAAAAACAAATATAACCAAACAGAAAACTCAAAAAACACACCTATCACATTTTTGCCATTTTTTCTGTAAAAATCGTCGAAATTCAAAAATAAGTATTTTTCGCCACATCTACTACTCATGACCTTTTCCACGATATACATATTGTCACACTTTTGATGGGACAAATATTTTAAAACTGTACCGCAAAAATGTTGCTTTGCAGTAGGAGGATTGTCTGGTAGACCGTGAAGGTCTACCAGTTGGTCGTGCACGCCAATAACCTCGCCGCTAGCTCAATAGAGCGAAGGTTCTAGCGACCTACCTCACAACACAAGAAATTTTAAAATATAAAATAAACAATGCGTGCCTTAAACCACCACCAAGGATCTCCAGAAGGGAGATCTGCCATTTCATAACTCTCCCCAATTTTAAATTTACGTTAACATTTCATTTTGACAAAATTATAAATTATCATAATAGAAAACCCAACTCACCTAACTGTTATTCTAAAACGCTTCAACTGCTATTGTTAGGGATTCACTCGTAATCCAGTATCATATCGCCATCTTACCGCATTCCGATAAGATCAAATATGGTATCAAGGTACACAGTTCGACACCATCTACTGCCACTAAACGTTGTAATAAAACAATATTACTCGGTATTTAAAGTTTTGTTCTTAAACTATATTTTTCTTTTACTTGTTATTTTGTTATTTATACCTACACTCACAATATTTAAAATAATTGAGTGCACTAATAATTTGACAAACAAAAAAAAAGTGTTTCATTACACCTTATTACATTCACAATATTTAACATAAAATATTTTATATTTAACAATTAACATAAATTGTGCACTATAACAGAAATAATAAACCGGCACAAGTAATCAACTCAAATTAAAACACAACTCAACATCGATTATGCGATTGTACTGTCCCAAAATAATTACCAGCTCAACTGCCGTTCTTAGAACCACACAACTGTTTCAGCTACCAAACCCCAACTGATTAATTCAAGACAAACAATTAACAGAAATTTTTTTCCTGCTAGCAAAACAAAATTTCGTCAGCATAAATTTTAGTTAAATTTATTAATTATTACAATTTTTTTCATATTTAGGTAAAAAATATACAGAAACTTAATATAAAACAATTTAATACCGAAAATGTTGGATGTACATTGGAATGTTTGACCAGTTGTGTTGTTACACAAACGGATTGAAAAGTGAGTGGAAAATTAATATCTATAGTATATTACTATAGGATAGAAAAAATAATTACACACAACATTTAAAATCTTGCCCATTACAGCCTACGTATTTATATATAGAAATTTTAAAATTGTACCGCAAAAATATTGCTTACGTATTTATATATAGATACAAATACTTTTAAAATTAAATAGCAAATAAATAAATTTTTTTTAAAATATAAATAAAATAAATAAATAAAATTTAGTTAATAGATAACTAAAATAGAAAAATTTTAATTAATAAAAAAATGAATAATTAAATTTTATTTATGTAAATTGGTATATTTTTTTTGGTGCAGTGGGGTTTTTCAGTTTTTTTTGTTTCTTTTGACAGAATTTTGTGTTTTTTTTTTGCTTCATTTCCTTTCAAACAGTTCTTTTTGTGATTGAAAAAGCAACCGAATTTATAATTTATCATACAGTTATAAGTGTTAAAAATAATCAGAGCAATTTTTGGTAAGCCGCGATTTTCGATCCAGGTTCGTTCTTCTTGCAGAATTGATCAAGCCTTAAGAGCATCATGATAACTGTAGAGCTGCGCATGGCGGGGCAAAGAAGACTTTGAAGGGTCTTCGTTCCTGTGAGGGCAACAAACCAGACAATGCAATCTCGGTTTGTCGCTGATCGACCATGGCATTGTTCATATTTATATTAATTTTTTGTGGGCGTATCCCAGATCAAAACTCGGGAATTCGGTAAACTTGATTGTCCTTGATGATTGGTTAGGGTTTGTGTTACTCAAATTTAAAAGAAATGCAACCTCACCTTCTGTGAATCCATTCTTGAGGAATTTGGTCTTCTTAACATATTGGCAATTCTCATAGTCTGTTATTTTAGAATAAACAGAAGATAGTGATGGTAGTTCTAGTTCTTCGTTTCTCCTAGTTCTGTAACAATTGACTATTTCGAATATTTCTCTAAAAGTAGGAATATTCATATATAAACATTTTCGCTAATAATTTGCCAATTTGTTTCAACTCGGGCTTTTTTTTCTGGAAGGAAACAGGCATAAAAGTTTTTATATATGCTTTTATGTATCGCTGTATTTTTATTGGGGCATCAAGAGATGATTGGATAGAAATGATTATGATATATATAATTGTCATGATGGTTTATCTTTTGGTTTTGTTCATCTTTGGAGTGATTAGTATTGCATTCTACAAAGCGTCTAGGGATGACCTCCAGATTTTTATATGAATGATTTTTGGAATGAATTTGTGAGAGCCTTCAATGAACATTTGTTCCACAGGACTGGTTTGGGAAGAAAACAACTATTTATATAATTTTTGTTGATTTATTTTTGAACCCAGGATCAGGGTTTCTGAATTGTTTTTATAAAAGTCCAATTCTCTATACTACAAACATTGTACATAACCTCAAGTTAGACATAATTATTAATAATTTTTCTTTTGTAATGGCAGCATTTGTTGAATTCACATGTACTACATCAGGCATCTACATATTTTGAATAAGAGTCCACAAATATTAAGTTAATTTATCCAGAAAAATAAAAAACCAAGATAAACTCTTTCCATTGGGTATTTACTAGGAGACCACTTAGTTGTTACCACTTCTTTTGGAATATTTTGCATACCTTGACATTCCACACAAGACTTGGCATAATTATTTATATCAGAATCAATAGTAGTCCACCAAACATACGAACGAGCCACAATTTTCATTTTTATCATCCCTAAATGATTTGCATGAAGCAATTTTAAAATTTTTTATGTAACATTTCCGGTCTGATTATTCTACCATTATAAAAAAGATATCAACCTTCTAAATTCAAGTTACAAGGCTTTAAATAATAAGTTTTAAATGTTCTGGTATGATCTTATGCCAACCATTTTAAACATAATTGTATACTTGCTATAAATTAAGATCTTGTTTACAAAATTATTTTTTCTACAATTGTTGTGAGTCAAATTTTCTACGATGAATTTGATAAAAAGTAGGCATTGAAAATTAATCTTCCCAAATGACGTGTAGAAAGTACTTTCTGCACGGATTTGCCGTGTAGAAAGTACTTTCTGCACAGTTGTGTTTACATTGGAAAAATAACTAGAAAATAAATCTACAAAAAACACATTCAATGCAATATTTAAAGTGAATCGAATTTTATTATAAATCAAATTATTCATAATTATGTTAAACATTAACAATAAATTATAGTTTTAATTGAAATTTATTTATTAATATTTATTGTGATGTTGCATGAAGTACATGCACTAATATTTATCCCCTCAGTCGTATTTTTAGCAGCCTTAACAATTGTTCTATTGAATCCCATAACTGATTCCGCTGCACCTCCAACAATGGAGCTACTACCGCGACCTATATTTTCATTATCCATTGCGATATTGTCACTTGCAGGGGCTCCAGTTATTTTCTCACACACAGATATTTTATTTTGAATGGAGTTGTCGACATAGCTTTCCGCAACAGCCGAGGATTTCCATCCGCCATGCCTCTTGAGTGTTAAAATGTCTCCACCCGCATCTGCGAGTAACGTAGCAGATGTTCGTCTGAAACAGTGCCCTGTATATTCATGCAAATTTGGAAGATTTAAGTAGCTCGCAATTTTTAGTGGTATTTTTCCAAATGTATTTATTCCAATAGCTTGCGAAGTACATTTACCATTCTGATAGTTAACAAAAAACCTGTTATGAGTGGTGTTTGCAGTGCGAAGATTTCTGTATTTACGATAAACTGAGATCCAATCACCAACCCCATTAGAAACAGTAAACGTTCGAGTGATGTGAGTTTTGGTGTCTGGCACCTGTACAATTAATATATTTTCCTTATCCTCAATATGATCCAACATCATTTTCAGTAGCTACTCCTTTCGACAGGCTCCAGCGATACCCATTATAAGAGCAATCTTTAATTTGAATTTTTTGAATATTATTATTAATTTTATACATTTAAATATTAAATAATTACCTTCATCATCAGAAAATCTTTGTCTGGTGCTTCATTCACAAACTTATTTATATCTTCTCTAGAAAAGGTTCTAGATTTTTTAGCAACATAGCCCACTGATTTTCTTTTCAACAATGCAATCAACTTATGATATTTAGAGATATCGACGTTGTCTTCTAAAATAAGTGTACTCTTTAACATAGAGTACATTGACCATAAAGTGGATGACTTGAAAATGTTTGATTTTTCTGAAAAATAAGCCAAAAGAACATTCTCCGTAATTTTCGTGGCTTTCTTCTCTCCACACCATGTCAAGAAAGCTTCTCGTTCTTTTCTATATCTAGTTTTAGATTTTTCAGGTAGAAGTTCAAAACAAACATTTTTAGCTGCCTCAGCAATGTCTGGAGGAGTTCCAATGATAACCTCTTCATCACTTTCACCGAAATCACTATTCATTTTCACCGATTTATTTTTAGAACGTTATTCAAACAAAATCAAAAACGATATGGGAAAATTTTTGACAACAATAAATCATGACATACTTGATATAGTATAAAAAATGAAAATTTTAAAATCTACATTAGTTTATGGTATTAAATATTTGTATAGTATATGACTATCGAATCTTGCAATTGTAGAAAAAATAGCGTGTATGACTCGTGTAGAAAGCACTATTGCAGTACTCATGTGAATGCAGCCCTCGACTAGCGTCTCGTGCTGCAAATTTCACACTCCTACTGCAATAGTGTTCTTTCTACACTCATTATACAATATACTATTGTTGATTGCTTGGTTAAAATAAGATATTCTAATATTTTCTACATTAGTAGTATCTTCAACCGGAAGACGTGAAAAAGCATCAGCATTAGTTACTTTTCTAGCTGGCTTGTATTTTATTTTATAATTAAACATGGAAAGGTAGACCGCTCAACGTTGTAACCTAGAAATTTCAACTGCTGTTGTACCTTTTTTGGGGTCAAATATTTGTTCTAAGCTCTAGTGATCTGTACAAATAGTGAATTCTTTGCCAATTAAATATTTTTCGAAACGTTTGACCCCAAATATAATTGCCAAAGGCTCTCTATATAGTTGAGGGTAGTTCTGTTCCGTTGCTGATAAGGTATTTGATGCAAACATGACTGGTTTCTCTATACCATTAACAATATGACATCACACAACCGACACCATAACTGCATCTGCAGTTAGAACTAATGGTTTTTCTGGTTCAAATAGTTTCAATACTTTATTGCTTAGTATCGATTGTTTGCTCCTTTGATATACTTTATCACAGGCTTCAGACCAGATAAATGGAACATCATCACGAAGTTGATAATAAAGTTCATGAAGTTCAGAGGACAGGTTTGGAATAAATCTGCCATAATAATTTAATAACCCTAAATAAGACTGAAGGTGTTTAAGATTTTTAAGACCGGTACGAATATATTTTCTTCTCTACTAATCGATTTATTGCTAAATCAACTTTTTCTTTTAAGCGATAAGGAACTGAGTATGGCGTATGACAAATAGGTAGTGCTTCTTCTGATAATACTGTGTCAGCGACATACCCCTCAATTGGACTTGTTAAACTGTTATTAAGTACTTTAAGAAATTTTTGTTTTATATATGCTACAAAATATGAGGCAGAACATATAGGTTCTTTACTAACAAATTCAAATTACAATGACTTACGATTGTTTCTAGTCTATAAAATAAATTTTCCCTCCAATTTGGCTTTAAATTGTCCAGCCAATCACGTCCTAATAATACATTAAATGGTTTTTTGGCATTTATTATATATATCTCCATCCTTTTAATCTATCATAACAACTCATTTTTACTTTGACTTTTAATTAACCAACAATTTCGATGCATTCTCCTGAAACACTATATAACAAATTTCAAAATTAGGAATAATTTTCATATCATTAAATTTTTCTAAATACCCAGCTTTTGACATTGCTGTCACATATACTCCAGAATCCACTTCAAAGATTACTTCTTGATCTTCCACGATAAATTGATTAGTTAGAGCTGAATTTTCATGAAATATTTTATAGATGGCTTTGAAACTATTGGTGGTTGATATGTTGTGGCATACTCTAGAAGGATGTCCTTTCTGGTTATACAAAAAACATATCCATTATAATGTCGGACAATTTTCTTCTAAATGTCTTCCTTTCATACCACATCGACGAAAATAATTTTATTGATTTGAACTAAATCTTGATCTGAAGTTTGACCGACCATTATGACGTGCGTGTTGATAGCGAACGGGTTTATAAATTGTATAATTATTAATATTTGACTTTGCTATGCTAATATGTACTTGACTACCGCAAGCTCTATGTGCTATTGCAGCAATCGATTGACTTGGTGGAGTTTCTGTATAGCTCATTTCTAAGTTTAACTCAATTTCACAAACTGACACAAAACTTTGATCGTCAGTTTTTGTACTTAAAAGAACTTGAAAAATCCTTGCATCTCTAACGCCCACGATAAACCTGTCCAAAAGTGCTTCGTCTATTAGTAAATTTTTTATAAAGGTATGAGATTCATATATGTCGTTTTTTAAAAATCCAGCTTTATTACATGACGAAATAATTGATTGCAAACGAATAATAAATAGCAGGGACTGGAGTACGTGGGGTTGTTACACCTTTAGATCAAAAATAAAAAAAAATGTACTAATATAAAAATTGATCCTTCTATGTGGTATAGTTTCTAATAAAATGGTTTAATTTTGTAAATTTTTGTCGTGTTACATATGTATTTATAGGTATTAGACATCTGGAGTGTTGAAAAAGAGTAGTAAATTAATTTAATTTGAATTCTAAGGATGTAAGGTCAACTACTATCTAGGTGAAAGTGTTATGATATGCCATTTCGTTTGTCTTTAATAAGTTAAAATCGAAGAGTTATTCTAAAACAAAGATAACTGTTTGTGTAAGAGTCCAAGCTTAAAACCCATAAATTACCACCAATGTATTGTATAACTTAATTTTGGGGGTAGTAGGAAAACACGGAGATTAAAGGAGATTGCGACGAAAGTTCGATTAGCCAGCGTTTATTTACAGATATGTGTTATTATTTGAGTCAATCATTGATGCCGCTCTTTAAACATTCATACGCTAAATTTTGTATAATCTGTTTGCAGACAAATTTCTATTGCGCCATTTTCCAGCACCTTGAAATTCTTTTACATTACATCTTCATTACATTACATTTCTTTTACATTACATCTTCATGAAACACACTATAGATGACACCATCATCAACTTACGTGATCATCTATACAGTTTTTTGATAAGATATTGTATGTAGTTGGTAGTATATTAAGCTATATAAGAGATTTTGCTTCACTTTACCGTAAATCGAGGTGGAATTTAAAAAAAACTTTTATATATCGTTTTTATTAATACACATCATTGAGAGTTCTATACTTTCATTTCGCATATAGATAAAAACTTTTGAGACATTCCCATTCATACTAGTACAGCACATTTACTCGTTTGAGAACGAGAAGCTACTATAAATTGTATTACGAATAAAAGTAGTGAATTAGGCATCTAAAATATGTAAAAGGTCTTCTTCTCATCTATATTTCAATTGCCCATCGATACTGTCTGTGGTCCCTTCTCTATTGTCATTACCTGCAGAAAGAAGTTACTTGATTGTGTACCTTATTGAAGATTACAATCTATACACATTTCCTCTGTGTTTTTGATAACATCATCTAATGTTTTTATGTTTTAATCTAAATTTTAAATATGTACGAAAAAGCAATTTAATTTTGAATCGATAAATACAATATCGATTCACTTTAAAAAATTATATACAACAGTTATGTGCGCTTTAAAATAACAACTAGGTTGATGAAATAAAAAATCCTTTTGCCTTTCTCATAAATAGCTCCTCAAAAAAAAATGTATTTACAAAAGTTTATTTAATTTATCCACTTTTAGTGTAGTCACGGAAGTAAATTAATAATCGTGAATGAAAAGTTTTTTAAAAATAAGACGTCATTGAATAATTAAATAGTAATAAACTTCAGGATCAACCATCCAAATATATTAAGCCGTTTTCGAGAAATCAATTAAAATACATAAACAAATATTTTCCTGTCCTTGCAGGTTTTGTTGGAAGTAACTAACAAAAAAAACAAGAACAGTAACAACATTTTTTTTGATGTAGATGCAGTGTACATACAGTACAACGTATATACATGGAAACTCCCAAAACAAAATTCAGGTATGTCAATTTCTAAAAACTGAATTTTTCCTGTCAAAGAAAAAAGGGACCACTTCGAAACCTACCTACAAACATACAAAATTTAAACAACTTAGTCTGAATATATCAGTTTCATCATCATCACTAACGCCGCGATGCTTTTTGGGAGACCTGCATTATAATTATTCTACATGATGAATGCTGAACATCATCCAACAAAATCAATTTCATCATCCAACAAATTCAAAATTTTGATAATTAAAATTAATTATATGAAATAAAATATATCATCCCTAGTTTATTTTTAACATATCATCCATTGCTTATGTAGAAAATTTATTTGTTATTAACCCCATCATTTTACATAAAAGAACACCGCTAAAATTAGATAATAATTTCTTATTTTCTAATGGAAAATGGATCACTAAAAATAAATTCGTCGATATCTGAAACACCCTTGTTTTATCTTAGTCATTTTCTTAAACTAATGGGTTTTCATGCAACTAAAATAAATTATTAAAATTATTTGAACAGATATATCAATCTTCGAAACAATTCAAATCTTCAACTCTTCTTCGGTTTTTAAGAAATTTCTTTTAATCATATATAAAAACTTTCTTAAAAGATCAATTGAAAAACGAAAAAAAAATTACTCAAGAAATTTATTTTTATTTTGATGTGATACAAATCGATATACGCATACAATATAAATGAAAAGAAGTCCCCAAGGAAATGTTTGTATAAATTTGTGTTATTTTTTCTTTTCTTTTATAAGCATCCTCTTCAACGTTTAAATTTTCCAGTATTACAGTGGCAAATAAATAAGCAGCATTTTTTGCGATAAAAAAGGGAAAAACAAACATATCAGTCGTGCGTCACATAGAATATTAATCGCGATTTAAGACGAAAAAAATACTTAAAGCTTTTTGTATAAATTTTAAAAAGGAAAGATAGAAAACGATTTTTTTCTTAGATTTAACGACCAATTTTTTAGCTAGCTAAATGTGTTTGGTATCGGCAAATTATTGACGTGCTGATAAGCATTAAATTTGTCTACAGATAGGTACAACAAACACTCTTTTTTTTTAAGACACTACTTTGTTGAATTCTTTTAATTTTCAGAATAAAATTATAGAGTATAAAATGAAGCTTAAGGCTCTGAGGTTCAGCAACAAGGTCTATGATAATGGTTTAATATATACTTCAAGATTTTATTGAAATTTTTATCTTTACGATAAAAATGTTTCTAACCATTATGTAGTTTAGAGTGTAAAGCATTTGTGCCCAAAAACTCTCATCTCAACTTTAGAGCTTGGGGATCGAATCGGTGTTCTACTGACCAGAATCACTACGTGTAAAACGTAAAATGTGTCTTTAGAGGTAAAATAGAAAAAAAAGTAAAATTCTGATATTAAGTTGATCATCTATTGACAAATGTTTTTCTCGTCGTTGGTTACTATTTTTAACGAAATTTCTTTCTGATTTGAAGGTGTTAACCTCAAGCCCAACCCAAATTTTCGGGAATGGGTCCGTTCTGATCTTAAGGTTCTCAGAAAAACCTTTTAACACGTTTATATTGCGAGCCACTTGCACCAAGACTGACGCCTGCTAGAAACCGCCCGTTACATGAAGAACAGACGCTTGAGCTGCATTGGTTTTATGACACCGTGTTTGTTCTGCCTCATTCTGATAACGTTACCCAGTTATCACGACGCAGACGTCGAATTTCAGATTTTGCTATCGGATTTCACTAAACAAGAAATTTGGCGTACTGAAACCATAGCAAAGGACTGGTATTTAGCTATGCTGATACTAATCCATAAAAAAAGTAATCGTATACTATGTACAAACTACAGGATGATCATTTTCCTCTGCACAGAATATAAGATCCTCTCATGGTTTTGGTTGTCACAACCATACTGCCGTGCTAAGCACAGAAGTGGTAGCTTGTATTTTTGACATTTAGAGATATTAACCATTTTTAATTTTCAATTTTCACAGTCAAACTAATCAAAACTATATTTATAGTCAAAAAAATTTCAAATTTGGCTTGAATCAGAGAGTAAGAAGGTTATATTATTTGTTAATGTTAATAAAATATTAATTATTGGGAAATTTAATAGTTAACTTGATACTTTTAAAGAAGATACGGCATATTTAATAGAGTAATTTTTGAATGAAAAAATTAATTAAATGGTTTAATTATATGATAAAAATGTCCATCGACTGTTATTTCGGAGTCCATTCTTATTTCGGAGTCAGACGAAGAAGGTGGTCTCCTAAATTATAAAGGAAAAAGAACAAAAATAATCGAAAATAGAAAAATAAGTACTATGTTGATAAGTGCTAATAAGTAGCTAATAAGTGTATAGTGTTTGTGTTAGTGTTTATAAAAATAAAAGTATTGAAGAGCGGACGCGTACAATTATATAATTGGTGAGATTGTTCTTTATTAAAAAATTATTTGGTATTTTGTGTTTACTGTTGCCAACCTCGGACTTATTTTAGGAGTTGGAAAATATCAGTTAGTTGATTATGAAAAGTTTTTTTTTTGACAAAAGTTAGGAATTTAGAATTAACCCTTTATTTGTACTCTTCAATTTTGTTATTGTCTTTTGTGTCCCCTTTTTTTTGCTTTTCTTTTATCGTGCTACTGTTGCATGAAATCTGCTATCGTGTTTTTGTGACATAGATACCCAGTTTCTTTTGTACTGTTTAGTGTTGAAATTTAGGCCTGGCCGAATTTCAGTAGCTTTGCTTGCAATGTCAAAGGGTAAGTCTTTGTCTCAACAAAATGGCCGCAGAGTGAACCAACAGCTTAGCATTGACTTCACCAACATAAGAGGTCTCAATTCGAATCTAAACGAGGTTCATCACTACATCGAAAAAAATAAACCTGACATATTGTTTCTTACCAAAACAATTGTTAGTGTCAAAGCATCGAAGTTGGATCCCGATAAATACCGGATACCTAGTTACAAATTGGAACATTCCTTTTATAACAAGCATGGTGTCTGTGTATTTGTTCGAGATTCACTTTCATGTATGATAATTAAAGCCTACGAGTTGAGCTCTAGGCACCATAATTCTATAGCACTAAAGATCTCAGGTGTTGATGAAGCTACGTTTATAATAGGGTTATATAGATCCCCAAATTCTCCCCCAGGATGTCCTTTTTTCGATCAAATATCGGCTAATCTAGATAAGATTACCACGGACTACCCCAAAGCAAGACTGGCCATTCTTGGAGACTTTAATATTCATAATAAAGAATGGCTTAAGTATTCATCGCGCTCTGACGACGTAGGAAGACAAGCTGAACTGATACTCGCAGATTATCACGGTTTGACGCAAATGATAGAGTGCCCCACTAGAATCTCAGACAATTCACATCAAAACAATAATTTGCTGGCTCTGTTTTTGACAAACGAACCAGATACTACGAAGACAAAAGTTGAACAACCCCTCGGAACATCGCACCATTTACTAATATCAACAATAGTGCAATTTACATCACCGACACAAATTAAAGCAAATCTTCGTTACGTTTGGAACTATAAACGCGCCAACTGGGAGGGACTGAGAAACTTTTATGATGAAACACCTTGGAAAACTATTTGTTGTGTTGATCAAGATCCTAGCACATCGGCAATAAGAATGTCCGAAATCATAAAAGACGGAATGCGGCGGTTTATGCCAAATCGATTAATCACTCCTAAAACTGAGCCTTGGTTCACGCGGGATGTTGACGAGGCAGTGAGGAATAAACGCAAAATATTTAAGAGACATAACGCTAATAAAACACCTGAAACCCATAGCGCCTATAAGAAAGCCAGAAATATTAGTAAATACCAAACAGACTTGGACAAAGAAGCGTTTATCCAGAAGAAAGCAAAGAAATTCGCCGAGCACCCATCTGGCTCACGTAGTTTCTTTCAGGCAGTTAAATCAGTCCAGAGCAATTTTACTCGATCCTCTATTCCAACCTTAGTTCTGAATGACATTCCCGTGAGCGACTCGAAAGAGAAGGCGGATCTTTTGGGTCGTATATTTGCAGAAAAGTCAAACATAGTTGAACCTCCCCATTATCCTACACTCATTCCCCAGTTGTAACGAAAATGAAACCAATTATTTTTCGTTGAAATATTGTACGGAAAATGCTTCTTTCTATCAATATCAACAAATCTGCTGGCCCGGACGGTATTCCACCCCTCATTCTTAAAAATTTTGCTAGGCAACTAGCTCCAACTTTAAATAAAATTTTCTATTTATCTTATAAAACCGGAATATTTCCCGACTCTTGGAAGCTGGCCAGCGTTCAACCCAAACCAAAGAAAGGCAGTAAGACAGATCCTAACAATTATAGACCAATTGCAATTCTGTCGGTTTTAGCTAAAATATTTGAAAAATATGTTAACTATAATTTAATAGATTATTTGGAAGTGTCGCGAATTATTGATGATAAACAGTATGGTTTTCGTAGAAGTCATGCAACAAGTGATCTGTTAGCCTACGTATCCCATCTCTGGAACAAATCGCTGGAAAACCATGGTGAAACATTCAGTATTTCACTTGACATTTCTAAAGCATTTGATAAAGTGTGGCATAAAAATCTCATAGCTAAATTAAAATCTTATTGCATAGACCATCTTACTGTCTCATGGATTCATAGTTTTCTTTCAGGTCGCCAATTTCATGTTAATTTAGATGGTATCACATCCAAGATTTTCACAACCAATGCTGGGGTTCCCCAAGGTTCTGCACTCTCACCAACCTTGTTTATTCTATACATTAATGACTTACTTATTTCCACAGTGCACCCAATCCACAGTTTTGCTGATGACAGCACATTGCATACATCACATGCATCTCCCAAATTTCGATCTCATACTGCAGTTACCACTGATAGAGAGCTGCTAATTGATTCTATCAACAAAGATCTGGAGCGTATAATGGAATGGGGAGATCGTTATCTTGTTTCATTTAATCCAACCAAAACCAAATTATGCCGTCTTTCACGAATAGAGCGACATAAATATTTCCCTATTAAAATAAACCACGAGGAATTGCGTGAGGTTGAATTAGTTATAAACTTCTTGGAGTGGATATTCAAAATAACCTGAAATGGAATAAACATGTGTTCAACCTCGCTAAATCTGCAATGCAAAAATTAGGATTCTTGAGTCGATGTAAAAAGTATTTCAATCCCGAGCAAATTTTGCTAATCTTTAAGTCCTTTATTCGTCCATGTATGGAGTACTGCTGTCATGTTTGGGAGGTGCTTGTCAGTCAACAATAAAATGTCTAGACTCTGTACAGAGAAAAGCAATACGGTTGATTGGTAATACCGAACTAACGGACCAGTGTGATTCGCTCCAGCACCGAAGGAATGTGGCTGAATTGTCAATCTACTATAAATATAACTTTAGCGAATCCTCCTCTAAGGAAATTCAAAATATCCTTCCGTCGTGTGCGCAGTATAATCGACAAACAAGAGCTGCCGAGTCGTCCCATCCATTTGTTGTACAAATACCTCGTTGTAGAACTGTGTCCTTTCAGAACGTTTTTTTTAATAGAGTGGCCAAATTATGGAACTCAATGCCTCCCTCTGTATTTCCCGATGAATTTTCCCCTCAGGCATTTAAAGAAAATGTCCATAATCATTTAAAACAATTATTATAGTTATCCCTATATCCCCAGTCCTTCCATTTTCCTCATCTCCTTCCTTTATAGTTGACATGGTATCTTCGGATATTCAAAGAGTCTAAATAATGAATATTTCATATTTAGTGTGCTAAACATGTCCAACTAATTAATAAAAAAAATCATCTCAGATTCATAACTCATTTTTGACAAAAAAGCAAATTACCACCTTTATGCTTAGCACGGCAGCGTAGATCAAAATGTAACTCGAATGTGACCGCTAATTAAAAAAACCTTTACAAATTCATCTATAAACAAAAAATTAGTTTACAGTTTAAAGCCTAGCTTACCATTCTGTATTCTTTATTTAAGTGAACAAATCTTTTTATGTCATGAAATTTATTTCACGGAAAAATTTGATAAAAAAATATGAAAAAAATAGGAAAATGTTCAGAGCGAAAGAATAACTTGAAAATTTGAAACGTAACGTTGAAGCAAACTAAATGAATTTACGTACAAAGATAAATATAGCAACAAAACCTGACAAGCTGATGGAAAGTAACACTTTTATGAGAATTCAAAATCACGTATGATAGTTTAAACTTTATGACGATGTTGATGATGATAAGCGTAACAATTTTTGTTATTTATTTACGATCTTTGAGTTTTGGTTAGTGTTATGAAAGTCCAAATGAAGTTTTTAAACTTTTTTGTTTGTTAAAGGCTTGTATTCATTTTAATTTAAATATTTTTCATACACTACAGTGTTTAAACAAAATATAAAACCAAACATAGAACAAGCAACATCTTAAATCAGAAAGCTTCTTTATTGTTTTATGTATTGTAATTGTATTTGTACTTTATTGTTTTATGTATTGTAAATTGCACATTATATATTTATTATTATATATTTATTATTATATATTTATTATTATATATTTATTATTATATATTTATTATTTATTTATTATATATTTGAAAAAATACCGAACAACTAATATGTTCGAACTGCATTTAAATAGACTGATTTAAAATCTCTGGGAGTGTTGGAAACTTTAAACTACAACTACTAAACAAATGCAATGATGGCGTACAAATGTTCATAAAAAAGCGTTGATATATATTGTGGATTTTATAGACAATTCAACTCACTAAATAAAGTTTCGATAAGGTACAATAAAAACGCTTCATTTGCTATTTTTTAACAAATCAAAACGAATTGTATCGATTATTTTTCTCTGGTGGGAAGGAACAGCGAATATTTTCGGCCTACTTAATATATTAATTTAAAACAAAAATTCACATACAAAATTATGTGAAAATTGTAATGAATAGCCTGGGACAACGCCTGAACGTGTATTATAATCTCTGATTCATTAGTTGTCATTTTGATTAACATATGTAGCTCGTAATAGTTTCTCATCCATCCACCATCGATAGTCATATTTGCTTATATTCTCCGTAACCCATAGTTTTTTATATATAAACATTAATATTTAATTTTACAACCCCCTAGTATTGATTCATACTACGTTTCCTTCCGCTTTGTTTCACCGTGCTACCTGAATTTGGATTCTCTAAACACTAACCGTATTTAAGCAACGAAGTTTTCAAACCTCAAAACAGCTGTGCGTATTTGTCCAATCGTCACAATAAAGGAATTGATGTCCCACCATTCGTTAAGCATTCGATTTCCTGTATGGGTATTCTTATCAAATTGTCTTTCCGTTATGGATCTGAATTTCACTGTAATACTGTTGTAGATTGTTGTTTCGCGATACATAAACATTCTAAAAATCGATTAAACTTACGTTTAATTCACATTAAATCATTGATAATTCTTATTAATGTGCCAGAAATAATTGGTTTCGCAAAATTATTTTTGTAATGTTAAGTATTACAACATAACAAACAGTTTGGTTTCAACAAAGAAAAAGGTCCTAACATTTATTTACGTGATGTAAATTAATTTCCTTGCATCAGAAATTCTTTGTTTGAATTTTTCGATTTCAAAATTTTGGCTACATAAGGAACGACTATACAATTCTTCCCCTCTTAGTTGAATTTACGGTTCACACAGTACTCGGCAGTCTATTACATTTGTTTTTTTGGTGTTTGGATGTCTGTCAGTCTTTCATCATACAATTGGATATTTGGATTTTTCTTTTTGAGAAGTTTTTTTGGACGCCCGCAGTTATCAACAATGGAAGTAAAATCACCATGTAAATGACGATTGTGAGTTTTTGTGATACGTATTTTTTTTTCTGTTTGATGGACGGCTGATCCTGCATTTCGCGAAACTGTGCAAATTGGTTAAAAATATCTCGTCGAATTTTTGGGCACGGTCAACATTTTGGAAAAGCACGAAAAGATTAGTAAAGGTACCAATAAAAAAAATTATAAAACCATAATAAATTATTAGAAACTTGCACAATTAGTTTAAAGAACTAGATTTCTGTTCTTGTTCTAAATAATTATTACCGTGTTTAGGTAAATGGTGTCGTCATTTTTATTCAATTATTGAGCTTTAGTCTAGTGAATATTTTAAAATATATTAAACATAAATATCAGAAAATATATTATCTGTAACTGTAAATCGTAAGAATGTGCGGGACTGACATGATCAGTTTAAATAATTATTACACGGTAATAGATTAAATAATTAAATAATTGTTACCGTGTTTAGTTAAATTGTGTCGTCAGTGTTATTAAATTATGAAACTGTAATTTAAAGAATAGCTCCAATATATCTTAAATAAAAATACACAGTTAAAAAAAAATTGAATATGTAAAGCAAATTGCTACACATGTAGGTCCTACGGAAGTTTCCATTACAAAACAATACAAAGCTTGCTATATAAAGTTAAACTAATGCTTTTTGCATCAATATTTAACAGAGTACTTGGAGTAAAATAAAAAAGCTTGTTGTTTGTTAATGTTTGCAAATGTTTGTTATTTGCATTAAATAAATTACTCGCAACATTTTTGTTAGTATGACATTTTAATGCAAATTGCATCATAATTTCGAGATACTCTGATTATTACGCACCTGCCTAAATTAATCAAATTAAAATAAAAAAATTACAACGGAAAAAATTAAAACATACATACCACCTTAATCACTACTATTATAGACTTTCAGCTGAGAAGCGATAACTAAAATATACATGAAACGATTTTAACTATATATTTCTAAAATGGATAATACTCTAGTGAATTTTAAAATTTCATTAATGTATTAAATTGTAGCAAGGTGCATTAAAACTTCTAGCTGTTCTATAGAAATAAATTATGATGCAAGAGTTGTTTTAAATTTTATAGAAATGCATTGAAATTAGGTTTAATGCAACATTTACTTTACAATTCAATAATAACCTGCAACGCATAGCTCCTATTGCAATACTTGCTTTAAATATTGCAGATGCTTTTTCAACTGTGTAGTTGAATGTAATTAGTATCAAAACTAAGAACTTGTGTTGTTTTGGGTTGTGTATAAACTCGGGATGAATGCCCTAATTTTATTCGATGGTTAATACAATTGGTACCTGTCGTCTCATTAAATTAATTTATGTAGACTTGATATGAGTTACCGTTCCATTAAACCACAGGAAAGAAAAATATCTTCTGTGGAGTGTAATTGATGATTAGTATAAAACGAAAATTTCCTTCTGGTGAGGTCCTGATGTGCGAGCTGAATTAATCACCGCTAAACAAGTTGCCAATGCAATTACCAACAACTTTGACAGAAAATTTATCAAATGAAGCTGCGAGTTCTATTAAGGAATCATAAACTTGCAATCACTCTAAATTAACGTAAAAAGAAACAACGAGCTCCAGTGTTGCATTTTTAAATTATAAACAAACTGTATGTAAACATACGTGAATAATGCTAACAGCTTTAATAAAGTTTAATAATAGCTTGTTTTTCTGCTGCAAAGGTAAATAGAGCTTATAGGTCTATAACAAGTGGTACTGTACTACTTTGATTTTAATGCTCTAAATACGAGTATTATGCTAATGTTAAGATTATTATAATACAGTTACTTACTGCTCTATATTTTATTAGAGCTAAAAGTTCGTGAAAACTCCTTTATAAAGCAACAATAATTGTTTTTAAAGCTTCAAGTATCACTCTACAAAGTAAAAGAACCCCTAACGACAATGTACTTTTTTAGAGCTTTAGTAAAGTCACGACACTTATAGCTCTAAGAATTGTTACTTGGACAATAATCCAACAAGTGGCATATTTCTCATGCGACGCACTTCCTTCTTCAATGATTAAAGCCCATGCATAGAGTCATAGGAAGGCTCGACTCTTCGAGTAAGCAATAACGTAAAATCATCTAGGAATACTTAATAGCTAAGACTGAGGATACTATCGTTGACTGGATAGCGTTCATCCGGCAGCACCCCTAAGACAACAATTTGGCTAGTGATATCTCATTAATATTGCCAGTGGTATGTGATATCTCACTTTAGCTCGTATGTCAATAGCAAGGACTGGCGTATAATTTAAATCAAATCATATATTTCGATCTTGGATGGGTAAGATTATCTCAAAATTTGTTTTATACAAATTTTTTTCATATATGTTAGTTTTGAACTTAATAAAAAAATTGGGCAACTATATGGGAATAATATGCGAAAGACATATATTTTCAAAATTAGAGGAAAAACTGTACTGTAACTTTTCAAAGTTCTATAAATGTTTATAAAGAACTTTGAGCTAGCTTCGATTCACATGATACACTAAAGTAAGGTTTCCAAATTCTGTAATAAAACTGTGAATTCACATAAAAAACATGAACATGATTTCTTTTACGTACCCAGTCAAAACCTAAAACTTAATTTTATTGTTATATAAAATCCGGATTGTGATTATATATTATAGACTATATTTTATTAGACAAAATTCTATTTACACATCTCAAGATAATCCATTACTTATAAGTTTTCCTTTTTTGAATTTCGTTAAGGAAACACTCGTAAGTCGAAATAAAAATATATTTTCAAAATGAAAAATGATGACAAATCGTGAAGTTGAGAGGCAAAAGTTTTTGAAAAAGTAAATCGGTTTGATATTTTCTCCCAAACTGTAAAAAAAAATAAATAGATTTTCGTTTCGTTTGTTGGTGTATTATAAGTCAACACTTCATACAGGAAATTAAATGTCAGAGTATTTTTATGATAATCGATTAATAAAAATATTCTATTTAGGAAAACTTAATCGAATTTTTTTTTGAAAAATTGATATTTATTTGAAATGTAATTCATTTTGACGGTTTTATAAAATAAGGTCAAAGAACGGATTTTATTTAGTTTATAAGCAATATTACTGTAAAAGATTAAAAAAGTTGCTGATTTGAAATGTATTATATTCCAGAAATTACACTTTCTTAAAAATAATTCAAAAACTGCAGAATGCAAATTGCAATGTTTCTAAATTATGTGCTCTTTCTTGCTTAATGGCTCATTTGGCATTAAAAACCTTTTTTTCACCATTTCCCTTTTTTTAAATACAGAGCTATAACAGCAAAGTGTCATCGCTGTAGTTTGCTTTAAGAGTTTATCAAACCTTTGAATTTTTTTTTTGGAATTTCTTTGAATTTTTCAAATGTTACACGTCTTCCTTTACTGCTGTACTAAGTTTCACCACCAGTTTTTGTCAGTAAAGAAAATGATAATTAATGTATTTGCCCAAATGTTTTAACTTAAATTAAAATTTTCTAGCCTAAATGTCCTTTTTCTGTCCCGTTTTCTTTTTATTGTGTTCTTTAGTTATAGGATATTGCTGAGAAATTGATGACAAAATTTAAGTCAACACAACCGTCAAAACACAAGCTAGATAAAAGTGTGTAATAAGAAAAACACGACACAGGAATAAATGTTTTCTCCGATACAATAACGTTTATCTGTTTTATAGATCCCTCCCGTATAAAAAACACATACTAATAACATTTAAAAAACTAATTATATCATAATCTTTATAGGATACCTATACTCTTAATTAATTCAATTTCTTCTCTAACAACTATAGTTTAACCTACGATCTAAGGAAAATAACGATCATATCATCGCTGTAAAACTCGTCCTTAATATTATTATAATTACGCTTTTCGAACTTTCGATTTTATTCATTATTCTCATGTATTTTCCCCTCGGACCTTGAAAATCTATGGAAGGGCTACGCAAATTCCCAACAGACCGTACCGGCATCCGCAGCTGGTCTCCAAGATGAAGAGTCTCTAGTCGATAGAATAATGTAGGTAAAAGAAGTCGGCAAATTAGATCCGTAGCACGTTCAACATTTGAAAAAAGTGGCATGACAGTCTCAACCCGTTCTCCATTGTGCGGATTTGCATACGAAAATTGTAATAGGCGCAACGAAAGTTAAAACATTGTTAAATGCATACCCAAAGATTCATTGTACACTGAAATAAATAAATGAATATCGTAACCATATTTTTAAAGAAACATAATATGGTTGGTTTATATGTTTGCCAATACCATATTATAGTTGATTCCTGAATCTAATATGAATAATATAGAACCATACTATGGTTGCAGAAGAACCATACTTTAGTTGAGGTGACCATAATATTGTTGAAGAAGAACTTAGTTAAATTGTAACCAAAATATATTTGCAAATTGCAATAACAAAATTATGGTTATTTCCTCAATATTTTATGGATGTGATCGAACCATATTATGGTTGCAGAAGAACCATACTTTGGTTTGGGTGACCATAATGTAGTTGAAGAAGAATCAAAATATGATTAATTTATAACCAGAATATAGTCGTAGTGAAACAATAATATAGTTAATTTATTGTGACAGAAAAGCAGAAAATTACCAAACAACAAATTTTGAAAATAAACTTTAGATCCATTTTGAATTAGTAATTTTATTCACAATTTACTTCGGTCTGAAAGACCTAAGTATTACATTCATGAGCTCAAAGTGAAATTCTTACCCCCACTTTTTTGGCATTTCTCGACGTTTTAGGACCTACCGATTCTAAGCAAGCAAAAAAAAAATGTATGTCTGTCTGTCGGCCGTCCGGCCATCCGTCCGTCCGTCCGTCCGTCCGTCACAACCTACGAAATCTAGAAAACCGCCTGACGGATTTCAAAAATTTTTTTTTCTAAAAATAGGTTAACTCAATGGGAAGGAGTTGAAAGGACGATGTATACGATAACTGTACCGGAAGTGTGTCAAAAAAATCGTAAAGTGTGTCAAAACCAGGAAATTTGCATATTTTTTATTAGATTTCGAGTAGGAACATTGAATTATGGTATGTGGGACGAAATTGAGGTATGTGGGTATGTGGGACCAAAATCTAGATTATTGCATTATAAGTTTGTCCAAAAAATGTTGTCAAGTGTGTCGATAAAATTATTTCATTTATTTTTTTATGATAAGTTTTTGGAAAAAAAATTTAGCTGTTTGTTTAAGTAAATATAATTGAACATGGAAATTTTTGAATTTGTTATAGTTTTTGAAATATTTTTGGAATTTTGGAAAACTTTCAATTTTTGATTTTGTTATAATATTTGCAATATTTTTAGAATTTTGAAAAATTTTAAATTTTTGATTTTATTATAATTTTTACAATTTTGGAAAAAGTGAAAAATTTTGATTTTGTTATAATTTATGCAATATTTTTAGAGTTTTTGAAAACAGTTTTAATCTTTCATTTTGTAATAATTTTTGAAATATTTTTAGAATTTTGTTTGAAAAAAGTTTGAATTTTTGATTTTATTTAATTTTTACAATATTTTTGGAATTTCGAAAGAAATATGAATTTGTGATTTTGAAATATTTTCTCGAAACGCTAAACGGAGACGTATTGAGTAGTTTGCTGATTGTATCATCTTTTCACTAAATTATGTTAATTTATGATCTGAACACTTTGATACAATAATCTGAGCTGTCTGGCTGTCTAGCCGGAATCATTTAGCTTCACCATTAGCCAAAGCCGCAGAGAGAGCACGCCCCCTTGCGGGCAGCTTCTAGATGCAGTAACAGTCATTGAATAATCACCTAGTGTAGCCGTTATCTTCGAACTCTGTGGCATCTTGATAATCCACGCAATGATAAGCGGGTCTATATTTTTCTTTTTGGCCATTTCAATGATAACATTGAAGTGGACATTGTCAAAAGCTTCTTGTATGTCCATAAATGTGCATACAAGTGCCTCCTTATAGTTTCGGGTGCTCTCAATTTCTTTCGCCATTTTGTGTAACGCCATTCCAGTAGATTTCCCAGTCTGATAGGCGTGCTGGCTAGAGTTGAGAGGGTTTTGTTTGAGACATACATGACGGATGTGATAGTCCAACATCTTTTCCATTGTTTTTAATAGAACAGATGTTAGACTTATGGGTCTGTATAATTTGGCTTCATTTGGTTTTTTTCCTGGCTTAGGTATAAAAACAACTTTAGTTTCTCGTCATATCTGTGGAATGTAAGCAAGGCGAAAGCTTGCTTTGAACAAACGCATGAGATATGGAAGAATGATTGTTAGACCCTTTTGCAGAAATACCGGAAAAATTCCATCACCTCCTGGAGATTTATATGGACCGAAGGATTCTATAGCCCATCTCGGTTTATTGGGGGTGAAAATTGTGTTGGTTAAATGATCTGCAGTACTTTTAGTTGCAGGATCTAGAAGATGTACGTCTTCGTTGGCATTATCTTCCGTGCTCCATTCTATTAGGCCCGGAAAGTGGGATTGAAGTAAAGTATCTAGTGTCTCAATGCAGCTGGTGGTATACGTACCATTTGGTTTACAGATTGAGCCTAGAGGGTTTGTGTGTTCAGACGACATCAATTTTTGGAGTCGAGCAGCAGCAGGCAGATTATCTTTCGTATTGCAGAGCTCTTTCCAGCTATTTCTTTTTGATTGTCTGAGTTCTTTATTGTAATTGGTTAGAACTACTCGGTACTCTATCCAATTATTTGTTGTTTTTGCTCTGTATTGCGTACTTTACTCCTTTTTCTCTCCAAGTTACCATTCCACCAAGGTACATCTCTGCATCTTTTGGATTGAGTTATTGGAGTATTAAGGTTGTATGCCTCAGTGATAATTTCTTGCAAATTGTTTGTTTGCTGCAGAGTCAAGCTCAAATGTAGAGTTGACACTGCCGCAACTATTTAACTATCATGAAGATATGTTGTGTAAAGTTCCCAGTTTGTTTTTCTTGGGTTTCTAAAGTACTGGATGCTCTTTGGGTAGTGTTCAATGTTGAAACATATATAAGCATTATCAGACATAGAAGCTTCCTTTGAAACATGCCAGTTCTTAATATGGTTAGTTTATGTTAGTTAAAGTAAAGTCAAGGACCTCACCTCTGATTGCGTTTCTAAAGGTAGGGTCACTACCTTTGTTTGCAATAAACATATTGTTTGTATACAAAAAGTGAAGCAGACGCTCGCCTTTAGTGTTAATGTTGCTACTTCCCCACACGGTGTGAAGAGCGTTAGCATCACACGCTATTATGAGGTTATAGTGGTTATTGTTGAAATACTTGATGAGTTTCTCTACCACTTCTGGTGGTGTCTCGTCCTCACTCCGTGGGAAGTATGCAGAAGCTAAAATGAATTTACGAAATCCACCTTGAGGGACCTATCTGGACCGTTGTAAGATCTCTATAGATAAATTCATTCAATGGAAATATTTTCAGATGTTTGTTGAAAAGAATCGCGGTTTGCCGTCTTTTCACATCTGAGAAATAGATCAGTTTTGTATTTTTGTTTGACGATAGACCTTTTATTCTTTTACTGCCAGCCCACGGCTCCTGTATGAGAGCAAGATCGTGAGCATCCTGTTCAATTAACTGAGGCCATTTCTGATCTGTGCAGATTAATCTGAACGCAACTATAATATAGGTACTAGAGATTTTTGTCTATATCGTACAGGTGTTCTGTCTGACTTAGAGTAAGCTGGTGAATCATACATTACCCTAGAGTCAGACATGATGTGTGTACTATCCGAATTAGGATAAGCTAATGAATCAGGCATGATCCTAGAGTCAGACATGGCATGAGTGCTGTCTGGTTTAGGATAAGCTGATAAATCAGGCATGATCCTAGAGTAGGACATGGTGCACAGTTTTGTTGTTAGTTTATGTGATGCATTTGGAGAAGCATCGCTCTCATATAAAACTTTATTGTTTTCCATACAATATTTATGGAGAAAATAGGGAGGTACATTGGTCAACCACAACAGAGCCCTGTGCTGTGGTAAGGCTATTGAATCTGGAGGACACCCTGTATACAGATTCCGTACTAGTAATCAAGCACCCCTTGACTATGTTAAGCTTTCAGCGTACGTGTCTACCTTAGCTTTGGGTTTTAAACTTGAGCTTTGCTTCGATTCTCACCGAGGACCTAACGGCATGGGTGACCCTGCCGTTATAGCTCCTAATATCACTGAGTTTACTGAGCCCCATCACTGCGTCATAGTGCCAAGTCCATTAGATCGTACTTGCCCACATATAATTTACTATACATCTGGAGCTATGGTTTATCCAAATATAAAACAATATTCCATGGATGTATGTTTCCAAATTTACAGGCTGATTGATGAAGTGCGATGAAGTAAAAAACAAGTAGACCTTATCTGACCTAAAAAACAGAACAACCTAAATTATTTGCGTATCGGTAGCCTAAAGGACCCCTATGCTAAATAATAAAAAGCATTTTGTTAATTAGTTTTATCACAAACACACAGTTTAAAATTGAATTTCTTTTTATCAATATTATTTTATTTTTAAATTCAAAGAAATTAATAACGATTAATTCAAACAACTCAACAATTTCATTCAATTAGTCAATATATGCCAAACACAAAAAGTTTTAATTTTTTCAAGCACAATTTAAATCTTTTCAGTTAATTGAATTTCAATCGATTTAAAAATTTAAATGACGAAAACCTCTTAAGTAAAACCACAATAATGAAATATTATTAATTAAGTTTCACTTAAAATTAATCAAATATAAAGAAAATGGAATGAAAATTTTCTTTATGATATTTTCATATTTTATCATCTTATGAAATTTTCTTAAAACTTATAATTTTCTTAACATTTTTTGTGTTTAATATTCGGTATCGAAATATAAGAATTTTAGGTTCTATGAATTATTTTTCTCGTTGTGAAAAATAGTAATACGAATTGAAATTAATATAATGTTTTTATAAAGACAAACAGACTTACATAGAACAGAGAAACGTAAATGGTATTTTTAATTTCAGTAATTGCCTTTTGCCGTAACGCGTAAGTAAATTTTAATGAAAGACTTGAAAAGTTTTTCTTCTATTTTTTTTTCTTATTGATTTGATGATTTAGAATGTAATTGTTTAAGATTTCCTTATGAATAATCTTTTAAGTATGATATTGAATTGGTAGAATTGTAAAAATGCTGATAATATATATTTAATTTGTAGTAGTTTTTGTAAAATTTTAAACAATCAAACGATTTAAAGTTTTAAAGTGTAGCTGAAATTGCGTTTTTGGATTATTTGTGGAGTTATCCGATAACAAAAAGGGTGAAGCTAAACTTAAATTCGAAATTTTATGCGTGACATAGGAGATGAAATCTGCTACATTCAAAAATCTACACATGTAGATAGGGAAAAAGTCTAGTGCGATAGATAATCAGAACCATATCACACTCAAATTGTTTTGTTAAAGTTCAAGCGAATATCTTCTTTTTCTTTCAAGGGACAAAAAGATAACAAAATGACAATATGACAATAATAGTACTTTAATGGCCACAGTTATATTTATTGTGTGATATTTGACTTATAAACTATCACCCAACTCGTTGATCTGAAAGCTGATCTATTGATAAAGTTAAGTGACTTAGGATATGTCACGCCGCATAAGAATTGGTATTGTTGATATCGACAAAGACGGTCACGACTGAAATTAAAAATTCTGAAACGAAAAAAACAAAAGCTAAAACAACTTACGCTGTCCGTCCGACCATTTCACAAAATAATTATACAATGAACAAATCACAAATATCTATCCATTTTTAATGTTTATAATGACGCTTAAAAAACTATTGTCACATGAAAGTTTGAGACTACTACAATGCATTTTAAGTAACACACATTTATGCAGTGGAACACCGGTATACGACAAGCACGGTTCACGAAAAACTTAATATACATCCATTTTTGGATGATAAAATATTGCTTAGTATACGACACCAAATTCGGTACACTACTTTTTTTTATTATTTAACACTAAATTCGGTTATTTTATTTATCATAAAAACATAATGCGTACATGTCAGAATTTTTTGGAAATTTTCCCCGTAAGGTTTAAACCAGCCGCAATGGCATAATTAGAGCAGACCAGACAATCTCTTATTTTTGGAACATCCTTAAAAGCAAACAAAAACAAAGTTGTTTGGAAAGTTTTTTCAAAGTCAAATCTTCCTAGAAATAAAAAAACTATAGTAAAAATGCTATAGGAAACGATATGTGCCATTTGTGTTGTTTTAAAGAATTTTGTGTTTCACTTGGTTTATTTTGCTTTGAATCATTAATTGTTTTATTTTTGGGTAAAATAAAAAAACAAACTATGACTTCGGTCTGAAAGACCTAAGCATTACATTCCCGAGCCAAGTGAAATTCTTACCCCCACTTTTTTGGCATTTCTCGACGTTTTAGAAGCTACTGATTATAAAAAAGCAAAAAACAATGTATGTCTGTCTGGAACATTTTGTAATGGAACTATATGGAACGTTCCACAAAGAAAAGGTTAGAATAAGCTAGATTTCTCTAGAGTACGGAATTTAGTATTTAAGCAGGAATTTTTAGGCAGAATAAATTAATTGTAAACAAAATGTTTTATACGGTGCATATAAAAACGTGTAAATAGAATAAATTATTTTTAAATTAGTTTTTTAAATAACAAAGTTTTAAGTGTTATTTAATGGAAGTATTTTGTGTATTATTTTGGAAACTGTGAACTGGAAATTTTGCAATCAACCGTTGGAGTTTTGAAGCTGTTAAAAAAATATTCTAGTTAGGAATATTATTTGCTGTATTATTTTTCTGTTGTTGTGGAACAATAAAGGTGTTGAAAACTTAATAGAACCTGGGCGATTGTGCTTACTAATCAGTGATCGAATCCAGAAGGAGATTTGGGAATTGCGTTATAATTTTAACCTCTAAACTCTCTTCAACATAAATAATTTAGGCCGTAGAACGTTTTTTGTCATGTGTCTAAAAAATGTCTGGATAAGTGTTTTAGTTGACTTGAAATGTCCCATATGATGATTATTATTTGTTTACTATTTCTTCAACGAATAGTAAAAGTTAATATTTGTTATTCTCAAGTTTTGCATTTGTTTTTTTTTTTTTTTTTCATTTTACTTAACTAATGGTTGAGGCTGGTGAGGCAGTTATTACCCTTAAACTACCCAACACCAATACTTAACATCTAAATCGGCTCTGTAATTCTAATCCAGAAAATCTATGTTGGATTTTACTGGGATTCGAAGTCCAGTGATGCCAGATTTTCAAAAATGAATTTCCGGTTGGCGTATCGAAAATTCCCAATTTTTCCCGTTTTGCCTAAGGAAAAAATCCCTCAAAAATTCCCGTCAAGATTTCAATACAAATATACATATAAATTCAAATAATAAACGCCTAACAAAATAATAAACGCCTTATTCTTGTTAAATTGAGTTTTATATCACTAAATACGTGTTACTGAAGCTATGGTTTCATCGAGTAGAGTATCTTAAAAACAGTTTTTTAGATATTACTGTCGATGAAAGTATAGCTTTCGAAATACGTGCTTTTTTAAATAAAACTCAATTTAACAAGAATAAGGCGTTTATTATTTTATTATTATTTAAATATCTTGTTACAGTTTAGAACTTTTAAACTAAAATATATAAATTCAATTGTTTATTGAAAAAACTTCAAAAACCACAATTATAACCATATCTGTTTCGACTCTTTATAAAACTAGTTGAATAAGATAGTACTGCTCTTAAATGGGGCATTAAATTTATTAAAATTACAGAGAACGTTTTTTAAAAGAAGTAAATGCCTTAATTTCGTGGTTTTCAAAAAAAATTTAAATTTGTAATAGCTCTTTTTCGATACGTAAGCAACTGCTCAGACTTTACGACTTTATTTTATTTATTCGAGCACTCATTTCGCTCCTCAAAATTACATATTCACAAATTAAAATGTACCTAATTTAAAAACACTACTTTACAAATTTTGAACTTTTTTTGTCTCCCTGAATAAAACCAAACTTCTCTTATGAATTTATACCTCCTGAACACGAATATCATATTCATTTTTTTTGGTTAGCTCTTATTTTTGAGATATTCACGAAAAACCAATTTTTTCGGTGATCAAAAATGTTGTTTCGGTTTTTGGGGTCTTATATTTTACAAAACAAACAAATTAAACATATTAATGAAACATGTGCATAGTAAATATGCCGTCAAACATTTTGAGCTATATTTTGTAAAAATCCATTAAGGATTCTGGAAGTTACAGTCGAAAAAATTTGAAAAAATACGAAAAAATTCACGTTTTTTTAAAAATTTTCCATTTTCAACACCATAAATTTTGAACAAATAACGACACTAATTTTTTTCAATTTCTTGAAGCCTATAGTAGCTTTAATTCTCTTTCTTTTAAGCGAAAATACTTGAATATTGGTGCAGTTTGCACCAAGTTATTCATGTTTTCCAAAGAAAGTCAAAACTCAAAATTTGGAGAAAAAAAATTTAACTATAAGAATAATTCAAATTCTGCAACATAATTGATTTATATATAAGTCGTTTTCGTAGTAGATCTAGCTCCTCCCACCTCGGACTTATTTTAGGACTTGGAAAATATAGTTAGTTGATTATGAAATGTCTTTTTTGACAAAAGTTGTATTTTATATGTATATGATTTTTCTGGAAATTGAGATTTTTTTGTGAAGTTTTTGGACATGATCTAGCTTCTCCCACTTCGGACTTATTCTAGGAGTTAGAAAATATCAGTTAGTTGATTATGAAATGTCTTTTTTGACAAAAGTTGTATTTTATTTGTATATGATTTTTCTCAAAATTGAGAATTTTTTTGTGAAGTTTTTTGACATGATCTAGCTCCTCTCGCCTCGGATTTATTTTAGAAGTTGGAAAATATCACTTAGTAATGAAGATAGGCAGTTCTTATAAATGGGGTGATTCTTTTAGCGGTATGTATTATGTAACTTCCACAAATAAAACAAAATGAATTTGGGCTATTTTTACACTTGAAACTTCTTGACGACGCCATTTAAATAAACTTGACTTTACACTTTACTAACAATTTACTTTGCTTTAAAATGCAGCTATCACTATTGATTTATTGATTTTTAAAAACAATACACTATTTAAAATTTATACTTGTAATATTTTTTCTTTTCTAATTAATATTTTCACTTGAATGTTTGGAATTAAATTTATCCTCAGAGAGATTATATTTGCAACTAATCATACACCAATTATCTACTTAGAAAGAAACCTCATTAAACTAATTAAACTAATTAAACAAAAGTTGGGAAAACCGAAAAACTATTAAAAAGGAGAAGTAATTGTTTTCTTAAACTAAACTTAAAATGATCATAAACGTAAGGAGTAACACAAGGTGGGCGGTGATAGAAAAAAATTTACATTATCAAAAAACAAAAACAAGAGAAAAAAGAAAAGAAACAAACCTTACAGGTATTGATAGACATTTTGAGTTTTGACTTTCTTTGGAAAAACTTGAATAACTTGGTGCAAACTGCACCAATATTCGTGTATTTTAGCTTAAAAGAAAGAAAATTGAAGCTACTATAGGCTTCAAGAAATTAAAAAAAATTAGTTTCTTTATTTGTTCAAAATTTATGGCGTTGAAAATGGAAAAATTTAAAAATAACGTGAATTTTTCGTATTTTTTTCAAATTTTTTCGACTGTAACTTCCAGAATCCTTAATGGATTTTTACAAAATATAGCTCAAAATGTTGGTGAGTATATTTTACTATGCAAAAGTTTCATTAATATTTTTAATTTGTTGGTTTTGTAAAATATGAGACCCAAAAACCGAAACAACATTTTTGATCACCAAAAAAATTGGTTTTTCGTGAATATTTCAAAAACAAGAGCTAACCAAAAAAAATGAATATGATATTCGTGTTCAGGAGGTCCAAATCTATAAGAAAAGTTGGGTTTTATTTCGGGAGATTTTTCTTGTAAACTAGTGAAATCGTTCTTCCTCGAAAAGCTAAGTTTTTAGTTTTTCGATTTCCTTAGTTTTTATTTTATTTATTTTTTATTTTTTTTCTTTCTATCCATTTGCAAAAGAAGAAAATTAGAGCCCTTTCGTCATTCTTTTTATATATTTTTATAACAATACTTGCTAAATTGAACAGAACATTTACAAAAATTATTTAATTTTTACTTTGGAAAACATCAATTTTGAAGTAAAAATTAAATGTTTGAGTATTTGAAAGAAAATGTTCATTTCAATATAAACGTAAAAACGATATTTTATTACTTTTTTTTGGTTTGTTAAAAACTAAACAAGATAATATAATTTTTAAAAAAATGAATGAAAAAGCACCTTATTCTTGTTTAATGAGTTTTATTATTTGTATTAATATTTTGTATTATTATTTTTGTATTAATAACCATTACATGAAAGTGGCATACGATATTTTTTCTACACCCGGTAAATAACGAAGAACGAAATTTCAATTTTCAAATTTCAAAGTTCAATATTTTTTCCCATACGAAAATTTCAACAAACGTCAAATGCATAACATGTTTGATTGAAAAACTATGGGTTTCTTTCTATTGATTAAAAATCTGTATCGTAATAACAGCTGTATCGATATGAATATCATTATAAAACGGATTTTGGTCATATAAGTGTATTTTTATAGTACGGCTGTAGAAAAAACTAGTTATTGCGACCATTTGATAAAAAGTTTTAGTTTAAAACGCTTCTCCTGTAAATGTGGAAAAATCCCGCATTTTTCAAGTTTTTACCCGCTCTCCCGTATTATATAAAATATTCCACAAACGGGAAAAAATCCCGCGAACACTGATTCGAACTGTCGACCCTAACGACCTATAGACTAGTGCTTTAACACACTCGGCTATTTATCGCCTTTTGTATTTGTTAATCTTATATCAGATATCGCTGCCATGACAATTGACAGTATATGACCGTTCGTTATTTAATTTCGCGCACTAGTTTGAAATAAATAAATGTATATATGAATCGCTTAATCGCTATTTAGGTGATGTTATCATTATAAATAATTAAAAATAATGAAGCTTCCAACGTCCCACGTCAAACATTCTGTAGATAAATTTTAGTAAGCATAATCTCTCTCTCTCTCTCTCTCTCTCTGGCGTTTACATCCCATGGAGGGATTTTGCCGTCTGTGCAATCAGCTTCCAATCGTCTCGTTCCATGACCAGTTGACCCCAGTTTCGACATCCTATATCACGAAGGTCTTGGATGATGTCATCACGCCAGCGTTGTCTAGGTCTTCCTCTTCGACGAACACCAGCTGGTTGTTGTTGGGACGCTCTTTTAATCATTCTATCTAATGGTGCCCTTTCTACATGACCAAACCATCTAATCCGGTTAGATTTAATGAATCCGATTACATCGCAGCCTCCAAGAAGCTGTCTGATTTCATGATTCATTCGGATTCTATACTGATTTTCAGCAACTTTACATGGACCATAAATTGTTCGTATGACTTTCCTCTCGAATGTTGATAAAATTCTACAATCGGAGGAAGTCAGTGTCCAGCTTTCGCTTCCAAAGGTAAGCACAGGTCGAATTAATGCTTTGTAAAGTGTGAGTTTGCACGACTGCGAAAGATGTTTAGATCGCAAAAGTTTTGAGTATGCGTAGAAAACTCTGTATGCGGCTGAGACACGAGCTTTAATATCTGCCTGCATGTCATTTGACGATGTTATTACAGACCCGAGGTATTTGAAGTTTTCTACACGTTCCACTTCATAGTCGCCAGTATTCAGATTGCCGGGAGGTATATTCCTGGATGTTGTTAATAGTTTAGTCTTGCCGGTGTTAATGCATAATCCAAGTCGTTTAGCATTTCTTTCAAGCCGAGAGAGACTATCCTTGATATCGCTTGTTCTACGTCCGAGAAGCACAATATCATCTGCATAGCCAAGAATTTGACTAGATTTGTTAAATATACAGTTTTGTGTCTCAATGCGGCTTTTTCTTATCGCGTACTCAAGCGCCAAATTAAATAGTACGGGTGCGAGTGCATCACCTTGTCGAACACCTGATTTTATATCAAAAGAGTCAGAAACTGACCCTTCGATTACTATTCTACAGTTTGATCCCGATGTTGTGAGTTTGCACAGAGAAACAAGTTTCTCTGGAATACCAAGGCATATGAGTGCAGACCAGAGGTTGTCGCGGATGATGCTATCATATGCTTGCTTGAAATCAACGTAGAGCTGGTGAATGCTGATGTTGTACTCCCAACATTTTTCCAGAATCATCCTTAAGGTAAAACATTGATCTGTGGTTGAACGGTTGGGACGAAAACCACACTGATAGTCGCCGATGATAGATTCGGCAAACGGGATGAGCCGAGCGAGTACGACATTAGCTAGTATTTTATATGCAGTGTTCAACAGTGCGATTCCACGATAATTTGCACACTTTAGGCGGTCACCTTTTTTATGTAGCGGAACAATGAGAGCTGTTTTCCATTCAGCAGGTAGTTCTTCTTGGTCCCAGATTGCAAGAATCAGATCATATACACGTGAGACCAGAGCTGCTCCTCCATTTTTAAGTAGTTCTGCAGGGATTCCATCGATACCTGGTGATTTGCCATTTTTTAATTTTTTGATGGCAGCTTCCACTTCTTCTATTGTTGGGTAAGGGACAAAAATCTCCTCACTTGACGGAGCAATTGCTCGAATAGGATGAACTTCGTTCGTCCTATTCAGTAGGTCTTGAAAGTGGGATCGCCATACTTCCAGCACATCACTTTCACTTGTTGTAAGCTCGTTGTTTCCATTTTTGATGGCTGTAGATCTTGGGTGGAAATCTTTGGTCAGATTCCGCGCATTGGCAAAACACTCTTTCGAATTTCCATTAGCCGCATGTTGGTTGATGTTTTCGATACAGCTCTTCGTGTGTTCGCGTTTCTTTTTCCGTAGGAGTTTTGCTGAGGCTTTTCTGGCGCATAGATAATCAGTTTGGGAGCTTCGGGTGTTTCTTGTTAACCATTTTTCTCGCAGTTTTTGTTTGTGCTCAATGCTTTCGCGGCACTCGTCATCAAACCATTCGTTACGTGATTTCGGTGGTCGTTTTCCGATTGTAGTTTGTGCTGCGGATATGATGGTTGATTGAAGCGTTTGCCATTCTTCTTGTATGTTTAATGGCATCTCAGATGGGATGTCATGCTCTTCTATGTTTTGCGTTACAATTTCCTGATATCTATTCAGTGTTTCCAGGTGTTTAAATGCTTCGACATTCCAGCGCACGGTCTTTTTTGCTTGCCTATTAAATGTAGATGATAATTTGCACTTATACTTAAAGATGACAAGCATATGATCGGTGTCCATATCAGCACCTCTGTATGATCGAACGTCAGTTACACTTGTAGAGTGTCTCTTAGAAATCATGACGTGATCGATTTGATTTTCAGTTCTTCCATCATTTGATTTCCACGTTGCTTTGTGGATTCTCTTATGAGGAAAGAAAGTGCTAGATATTACTAGATCATACATCATAGCCAGTTCAGCTGTGCGAAAGCCGTTATTGTTACTAGCATGATGCAAGCTGTTAGGGCCGACATGTGTTTTAAGTTCTGCACTTCTACCAATTTGCGCATTGAAGTCACCTACCACGATTTTTATATCGTGCCGCGGGATGTTATTGATGACTTCTTCGAGTTCTAGGAAGAACAGGTCTTTAATGTCATCTGCTTTGTCTTCAGTAGGTGCATGAACATTGATGATCGTTACATTAAATTTTTGCGTGCGGATTCTCATTGTGCATATCCGCATATTAATTGGGCGAAAGTCGATAACATGTTGATTCACGCGACGATGTGTGAGAAAGCCAACTCCAAATTCTCCTCCGTTTTCATGACCGCAATAGTAGAGAGTGTATCCTTTGGCTGTTTCGTGGATTCCACTCCCTGGCCATCTTAGTTCTTGTAACGCCACTATATCCAGTGTATAGCTATTGATTTGGTTTGTAAGTTTCAGTAGATCTCCTGGTCTTCTAAGGCTTAGCACGTTCCAGGTTCCCATTTTTAAATCGTAGTCCGGGTACAGTTTCCGAGGTCGTTCTAATAGTGAATCCGAGATAATCCGAGGCCTGTGTACAGAATTCATGACAAGTAGTTTTTTACGGAAATGGGGTGTTAGCCCTTCGCCCAACCCAAATTTTCGTGAATGGGTTCGTTCTGCATCTTTAGGTCACCAGAAACAGCCTTTTTACATGTTTATATAGCGAGCCGCTTGATCCAAGACAGACGCCCGCTACAAACCGCCCCTAACATGGAGAACAGACGCTTGCTACACGTTTATATAGCGAGCCGCTTGATCCAAGACAGACGCCCGCTCCAAGCCGCCCCTAACATGGAGAACAGACGCTTGAGTTGCATTGGTTTTGTGGCGCCAATGACTCGCCATGGTGCAGAATCATTGAGTATAAGCAGTATTTACTCTGCCCCTCTCAACTACACCAACCTAATTCTGTTAGCATTACCCAGGTAGCACGGCGTGGACGTAGAATTTCGGATTTCACTACCCAGTAAGCATAATCGCAGATATATATTTAAACATAAATAAATAACGTTCAGTCTTTAAAAGCCATAAAAAGGTTTAAATTTTGTAAAGTCAATCGATACGTACTATTATTTTTATCGTTTTATTGCTTAGTACATAAATTATAAACATTAATTACACATCAACAGAAATAACATTAGCATTCTATGTCAAAATAAAACGTTACGGTAAATCACCAACAAAAACAATCGACGAACGTGTATAGCTTGACCAACAAAATATTTTGGATACAAAAGGAAAGTGAATTTTAGCAAAAAATAATACGAATGATTTCAATGATTTAGGTTGAAAACTAAGCTATTACGGTAACGTATACGTTTGTTTTTATGGTTCTGTTTATTGTTCATAACTGTAACACTATTTACGGCACTTTTACAACAAGTGTGATGGGAATACAAAAAAAGCTAAATAAAAGTGAAATTATGGATAGAAAAACTGCAAAAAAATATGTTTGTACATAAACTTCTTAATTTCTTATTTTTTATCTTGGGCTCCGGGGCATAATTAATTTAATTTGGAATATATATTTGGTTTTTGTTTTCATTTGAATGGGATTGGCATTCTGCAGGTTAAAGCAAAAGATTACTTCTGCCATAAAATTTAGTTGTGAGAAATCGATGTATTGTACTTTGTTACAATTAAATCATTTTCGTATTAAATATGCTTTACTAAAAATTGTTACACACAGTCAACAGTACAATGAAAAAACTCGTTAAAATAATACTGTGATTGTTCTCATTCAAATGTTGTACATATTCAGGTAACGAATGTAATTTGTGTTAATCAATGTTAAACTAAAACAAAATCTTTTGATTGTTAAATTACTTCTTTCTGAAAGACCAAAGTACATATTGAATTCTCGAGCCAAAAGTGAAATTCTGACCCCCACTTTTTTGGCGTTTCTCAACGTTTTAGGACCTACTGATTCTAAAAAAGCAACAAAAAATGTATGTCTTTTTGCCTATTACCTACGAAATCTAGAAAACCGCTACAAGGAGTTCAAATTTTTTTTTCTAAAAATAGGTATATTCAATGGGCAGGTCCGAAAGGACAATATGTGTGATAACTGTACCGGAAGTGTGTCAAAAAAATCGTCAAGTGTGTCAAAAAAAATATATAAAGATTTTTTGCTTAGACGTTCATTTCAAGTGATAATGAGTATCAAAGGAACAAAAAAACAAAGGAACAAAGTATGTGGAGAAATCTTGATGGTCGGGATCGGTATGTGAGGGCAAAAACTAGATTGTTCCATTAGAAATTTGTCAAAAAATGTTGTCAAGTGTGTCAAAAGAAAAATTTTTATTTATTATTTTACCAAATTTTTCGGAAAAAAAATAAGATTAATTATTTGTATGACATGAAATTTTTTAATATTAATGAGAATTTTGGCATTATGAGTTTGTCAAGAAATTGTTGTCAAGTGTGTCAAAAGAAAAATTTTTATATACTGTTTTACCCAATTTTTTGGAAAAAATAAAATTATTTATTTGTATGACATGACATTTAATTATTATTATATAGAATTTTGGCATTATAAGTTTGTCAAAAAATAATGTCAAGTGTGTCAAAAGAATGATTTTGATTTATTTTTTTTAGAAAAAAATAAAATTATTTATTTGGTATGAAATGAAATGTAATGAACATGAAATTATTATTATTGAAAATGTTATTGCATTATAAGTTTGTCAAAAACCAAGAGTCAAGTGTGTCAAAAAATGGTTTCATTTATTTTTTTAGCCAATTTTTTGGAAAAAAAAATTTAGCTGTTTGTATGACGTATATGTAATTGAACATGAAATTGGACATGGAAATGTTTGAATTTGATATAGTTTTTGAAAAATTGAAAAAAGTTTGTATATTTGATTTTGTAATAATTTTTGCAATATATTTAGAATTTTGAAAAGAAAATAGAATTTTTGAATATATGTATATAAATATTTTTAGAATTTTGGAAAAAGTTTCAATTTTTGATTTTACAATAGTTTTTGGAACATTTTTAGAATTTTGGAAAAGGTTTTCTTTTATTTTTTTTAATATTTGCAATATTTTAAGAATTTTTGAAAAAGTTTCAATTTTTAATTTTGTTATAATTTTTGCAATATTGTTAGAATTTTGAAAAAAGTTTCAATCTTTGTTTTTGTTATAATTTTTGTAATATGTTTAGAATTTTGAAAAAAAGTTTAAATTTTTGATCTTATTATAATTTTTAGAACATTTTTGGAATTTTGAAATATGAATTTTTGATTTTGAATTATTTTCTCGAAAATCTAAATGGAGAGGTTTCAGAGTAGTTTGGTGATTGTATCACCTTTTCATCTTATCATCATGTTTATTTATGATATGTTATAATTTTCCGGCAAGGTTTTGATGTTCCGTGTTAGTTTTGTAATAAATTTCTTAAAAGAGATAAAATACTTGTACTTCAACAAAGAGTTTTATGTTTGATATACATCGCTTCCCAAAACTTAAAACAATGTGCCCATAAAAGTTTTTTGCCGAAACTATATCAAAATCCTTAACTCAGACCGAAGTCTTGATATCTCTGAGCTGTGAGATTTCAGCCCCTTCATATTTATCGGTTGTAATACCACGAGTCATTGAAATTTTTTCGAAAATATTTTGATTTTTAATTAAACTATTTTGAAACACTAAGGCTCGGTTGCTTGAACATTTGTTAAATGAGACTTAGCTAAATCGTAAATAAGAAATAACTCTCCAACAGTTATCATGCCGTTTTTTAACAAATATAAACACAGATTTAAGTAAATAACAATATAAGAAAACTTATTTGAATCTATATTCTTGATTTAAAGGTCCAATCGCGATCAAAAAACACAAAACTCGTAAAATGGAGAATTAAAAAAATTTATCGGAGATTTAAATGTTCAAACAACCGGGCATAAGAATCAAACCGCACAATAATACCGCTTCATTAAGTGTCGGTTTGATTGAGCCGTGTGGCTAAAAATAATTTAATGAGTAAAATAGAAACATTTTAGACAAAAATTGAAATGAAGAGTGGTATTTAATGCAATAATTTATCTTGCATTATAATTTTGTTTAAAAGATAATTATTATTTCTACATACCATTTTTTTTTTACAAATTATTCAGTTAATAAAAAAAAAGACACACACTCTTGTGTACACACTCTTGTGTACCAGAGTACACAGGTAAGAAGTGAATCTTCTTTATGACATATCATTTTTCTACTATTTAGAACTACACAGAAATTGGGTAGATAAGGCTTAGGAAAAAAACACCGATTATTGATAACCAATTGTTTGGTGAGTATTGTATCTTGTATATATCTCTGATACACTCCAATTCTACATGACCACCGTGACTACATTACCACCATGACCACCATGACCACCATGACCACCATGACCACCGTGAACACCATGACAACCATGACCACCGTGACCACCGTGACCACCATGACTACCGTGACCGCCATGACCAACATGACCATCATGACCACCGTGAACACCATGACCATCATGACCAACGTGACCACCATGACCACCGTGACTACCATAACCACCATGACCACTATGACCAACATGACCACCATGACCACCATGACCACCATGACCACCGTGACCACCATAACCACCATGACCGCTATGACCACCATTACCACCATGACCAACATGACCACCGTGAACACCATGACCACCATGACCACCGTGACCACCGTGACCACCATAACCACCATGACCACCGTGAACACCATGACCACCATAACCACCTTGACCACCATTACCACCATGACCACCATAACCACCATGACCACCGTGACCACCGTGACCACCATAACCACCATGACCGCTATGACCACCATTACCACCATGACCAACATGACCACCGTGAACACCATGACCACCATGACCACCGTGACCACTGTGACCACCATAACCACCATGACCACCGTGAACACCATGACCACCATAACCACCGTGACCACCATTACCACCATGACCACCATAACCACCATGACCACCATGACCACCGTGACCACCATAACCACCATGATCGCTATGACCACCATTACCACCATGACCAACATGACCACCGTGAACACCATGACCACCATGACCACCGTGACCACCGTGACTACCATAACCACCATGACCACCGTGAACACCATGACCACCATAACCACCGTGACCACCATAACCACCATGACCGCCATCACCACCATGACCACCATAACCACTATGAGCACCATGACCACCTTGACCACCTTGATCACCATGATCGCCATGACTAACATGACCATCATGACCACCGTGAACACCATGACCACCATGACCAGCGTGACCACCATGACCACCGTGACCACCATAACCACCATGACCACTATGACCACCATGACCACCATGACCATCATGACCACCATGACCACCATGACCACCATGACCACCATGAACACCATGACCATCATGACCTCCGTGAACACCATGACCACCATGACCACCATGACCACCATGACCACCGTGACCACCGTGACCACCGTGACCACCATAACCACCATGACCACCATGACCACCATGACCACCGTGAACACCATGACTACCACGACCACCATGACCACCGTGACCACCATAACCACCATGACCACTATGACCACCATGACCACCATTAACCATGACCACCATGACCAGCGTGACCACAATGACCACCATGACCACCATAATTACTATGACCACCATGACCACCATGACCACCATGACCACCATGACCGCCATGACAAACATGACCACCATGACCACCGTGAACACCATGACCACCATAACCACCGTCACCACCATGACGACCGTGACCACCATAACCACCGTGACCACTATGACCACCATGACCACCATGACAACCATGACCATCATGACCACCATGACCACAATGAACACCATGACCACCATGACCACCGTGACCACCATGACCACTATGACCACCATGACCATCATGACCACCGTGACCACCGTGTACACCATTACCACTATGACCACCATGACCACCATGACCACTATTACCCTCCATTACTACCATGACCACCATGGCCACCATGGCCACCATGACCCACCATCTACAATCGACACATCCAACTCATATAACATTTAGTAGAATACTAAATAAATTAATAAAAACAAAATTATCAAAACAAAATTAAAATTTATAAAAAACAACGTAACCGAAAATCGTGACGATTTTTTTAAATTTTATACTGCTTTAAAATTTCTCTCATACGCCGATAAAGAAGTTTCACTTCAAAAAATTATGTAAAAATGAAATGCAAATAATGAAAATGTCCGTTTTCATTCATAAATGATTGCATGTTTATGTTTTTTTGTCAAAAATAAATTACCAATTTATAGTATTTATGCGCCTACTAATGTGGTTTTCGATTGGTAAAGTCATATTTGATCGAATAAGGTCTTTGATCGAATAAGATCTGATTTTAGTGACCTAGAGATCTAGATTTTGGTACATGAAATCAGCTGTTTTTAATATTTTTGTTGTATGGGTAAAAAAATGACATTTGCGACATGTACTTTGGCAAAAGCAAACTACTTTTTACACACTTTTATTTAGTTTAGAATTATTTACTTATTTTAAGTTAATTTACAATTAAAAAGCTCATCTAAAATTTGGAATCTCATATTAAAGAATACAATTGACATATGTCAAATTTCACTTTAATTGGTATTAATATTAATATTAACTTGATCTGAGGGGAAATCTGCTTAAACCTCAGATTTGATCTCACGTACCAAAAAATACGACGTGGGTATTTCCTGAAAATTTTAATCCCCAAAATTTTAAAATAATCGTCAATAAATTTCTTAAAAAAACCCTCAAACCCTATATGTAGCATGGTATTTCCGGATATTCAGAGACGTTAATTGTAATCCGTTATAATTAACACTAAACATGCCTAACTTTGAATAAAAGAATACTCGTTATTCGATTAAGTAATTATTACAGCTTAATACTTGTTATTATTGTCACCTGTAGTATTTTTGGCTTATTTTTCTTAGACCGGTTATATGATTTTTGGCGAGTCATTGGCGCCATAAAACCAATGCAACTCAAGCGTCTGTCTTGGATCGGGCAAAGCAGGCGTCTGTCTTGGATCAAGCGGCTCGCTATATAAATTTGTAGAAAGCGCCTTTTCTCCATGTTAGGGGCGGCTTGCA
>OY856186.1:130518462-130570962 GCA_963693315.1 Diogma glabrata
GCAGAGGTTTATATTTATAAGAAACGGATTAAAATGTTTCCACAGATTCTAAATTTATGAGATTTTTAAAATATTAGTATCCAAACGGCCGTTATAACGGATTAAAAACCCACTTTTTTTTTCTAGTATAAAGCCCCTAGCTATTTAACCATGTGTCAGATTTTCTGATTTACGAACTTGTCCAAGATAATAATAAAACACACATTTTTAAGAAAGGTTTTTGATCTGGCTCTACAAATGCAACCGTGAGAGCGCGGTTGATTCAAACGCATTTTGTGTTTTACAAGCTTTTTTGTTCGAGCCCCTCACTCAGGAACCTCTAGCTGCAGAGGTCTATTTTTAAGTAAATTGATAAAAGATTTGAAAAATTCTAAATTGGTTAAATTTTTTGAAATATTAGTATCCAAACGGCCGTTATAACGGTTTAAAAAATCAATTTTTTCAGAAAAAAGCCTCTAGTTTCTTAACCACGTGTCGGATTTTGCTGATTCACGAACTTGTCCAAGATATTATTATAACACACAAATACAGAAAATTTTTTGATCTACCTCAACAAATTCGACCGTGAGAGTGCCGGTCGTTTCGTTATATCTCATATCGTTTATAGTATATATATATATATAGTATAATATAATATATATTATATATATATATATATATATATATATATATATATATATATATATATATACAGTGAAATTCACTTATAACGCCCTCGGTTATAACGACTTTTCGCCTATAGCGTCATAAAATCAAAGTAATGGTTGAACTTACCTTTGTTCCTATATAAAAATATTCGCTTAAAAACGACTTCGGTTATTACGACGTTTCTGATATAGCGACCAATTTTGCAATAAAATTTGTACAGATAGATGCACAGATTGTTCGTTTATTGCGACCGATAAGATCAAAAATAAAACGTTTTTTAGATATGAAAAAAATAGTTGTGATTAATTAATCACAATTTGTGGTTTTTATCCTCTATATCTTTCCATTTTGGTGGTTTGGTTACATTGTCGACAGTTTTAGCTCAGTTGATAAGGCGCTAGGTAGCCTTGTAACTAAAGGAAGCCGGTTTCGATTCTCGACGGAGATCACTTTCCCTTTACATTATTCAGAATGTGTGTTTTCAGGTCTGCTCGTTAATTAATCGTGAATATACCGTATTAATCTCTGAATGTATAGTAAAAGATAACGTATAACATGTTATCTGGGATATTCAAAGCTATTGATTTATAAATGGTGGGATGCAATGATTAATATGTATGTTGATTTGATTCATAAAAAACTAAAAGCACCATATTGAAAAACAAACATTTCATTTAAAAGGCGTTTGAATTACAAGGAATAAAACAGAAAAATTGGGAAGATTGCGAAGTGCTGTTGACAGAGTTTAAGCAACAGCGATTCAAAAATTGTTGCAAATATCTATTCAATATTGCAAAAGAAAACAGAATTAATTGGATCGCCGCTAAATTCTGCATTCAAATGTATGGAAAGTTGAACTTTTTGGACCGTAAGAGATATATATTGCGCTTGGGTGCACGGCGCGGTGGGATTTTTGATAAATGAGCAAGTGTTGATGGAAGTGCATGTGACAAATTCCTAACAATCAGCGCAGTCGAAAATACTCGACGGCTACAAATAAAATTTACAAACGTCGACAAAACGGGTCTGTTTTAGAAAATTACTCCAGAAAAAAAAATTAAATTTTAACCCAGGTTATTTAGAAGCATTTAGTCTCTACCGTTGGATAATACAGAAAATGCAAAGACCTAGATGTCTTCTAATATTAGTGAATGTTTTAAGAAAATGAAACACAGAGTTAAAGAAAAATTAGCTGTTGGATAATTGCCCTGCACATCTTCACTTGAAAAATCTAAAATTTACTAAATTAGTGATTATGCCACTAAACACGTCATATGGCTCGCAAATGGCTACACAATATGGCTCCAGAACAGGAGCTAAGCCTCTGAATAAAAAAAAAAAAAAACATGTCATCTGCTCTTCAGTCGAAGTATAAGGGTGTAATAAAAACTTTTAAAAATCACTATCGACAGAAGTTTTAATAAAAATTGTTAGAAATGACAATGGCCAAAGCACAACTCTTTCTAATTGGTAGATGCTATCCAACTAGAAATCCTTTTAGTAAGTAAACGTCGTATTTTAATTGACTTAGACATGCCGAATTCTTGCAAGTTGATGATGATGCTGTGAGTTACGATGCTGATGATGATATTCCACTAATGGGATAGGCCAAGTTTTGCTCCTCGATAACAACTTCTTTCAGGGGTGATGAAAATTTGGAAGTTTTTATCATTTCTGATAAATTTTTATTCACAGATGAAGAGCCCGCATTAAAAGATACTGTCGACGATATTATAAATTTACCTAATATTAACGTATACGTTGACGTATAGAAGATATTTAAAATAAACCTGTGTATACCATAAATGTTTCTCCTCCAACAATTACAGAAACATACGACGCCTTATAAACCCGCCATTAAATTGATTCTGATAAAAAATACTTCGCATATTACGACATTCGGATGTAACTACGGATTTTGATGTCATTTTCAATGTCGTTATAAGCGAATTACACTGTATATATATATATATATATATATATATATATATATATATATATATATATATACATGTATATATATACATTTTTTTTTTTGTTTTTTCGTCTCCGCTTATCATATATAGTCGTTTGGCACAAAAATTTTTCCGAAATTCCGAGATGAAGCCCATTGCAATAGGTAGATTTTTATATGAAATCTACCTAAAAGCAATAACATGACAGTAATAAAATTCATCGGGAAATCCAGAGGAGGGCATTGAGTTCCACAACTTAGCCACTCTATTAAAATAGTCGTTCTGGAAGGACACAATTCTACAACGAGGTATTTGTACGACATATGGATGAGATAACTCGGCAGCTCTTTTTTGTCGATTATACTGCGCACATGGTGGAAGGATATTTTGAATTTTCTTAGAAGAGAATTCGCTAAAGTTATATTTATAGTAGATTGACAATTCAGCCACATTCCTTCGGTGCTGGAGCGAATCACACTGGTCCGTTAGTTTGGTATTGCCAATCAACCGTATTGCTTTTCTCTGTACAGAGTCTAGATATTTTATTGTTGACTGACAGGCACCTCCCCAAACATGACAGCAGTATTCCATACATGGACGAATAAAGGACTTGAAGAATAGCAAAATTTGATCGGGATTGAAATACTTTTTACATCGACTCAAGAATCCTAATTTTTGCATTGCAGATTTAGCGAGGTTGAACACATGTTTATTCCATTTCAGGTTATTTCGAATATCCACTCCAAGAAGTCTAACTGATTCAACCTCACGCTGTTCCTCGTTGTTTATCTTAATAGGGAAAGTTTTATGTCGCTCTATTCGTGAAAGACGGCAAACTTTGGTTTTGGTTGGATTAAATGAAACAAGATTACGATCAATCCATTCCATTATACGATCCAGGTCTTTGTTGATAGAATCAATTAGCAGCTCTCTATCAATGGTAATTGCAGTATGAGATCGAAATTTGGGAGATGCATGTGATACATGCAATGTGCTGTCATCAGCAAAACTATGGATTGGCTGCACTGTGGAAATAAGTAAATCATTAATGTATAGAAGAAACAAGGTTGGTGAAAGCGCAGAACCTTGGGAACACCAGAATTGGATATGATATGATATTTTTATGCCATACTTTATCAAATGCTTTAGAAATGTCAAGTGAAATACTGAATGTCTCACCATGGTCTTCCAGCGATTGGTTCCAGAGATGGGATACGTAGGCTAACAGATCACCTGTTGCATGACTTCTACGAAAACCATACTGCTTATCATCAATAATCGCGACATTTCCAAATAATCTAATAGATTGTAGTTAACATATTTTTCAAATATTTTAGCCAAAACCGATAGAATTGCAATTGGTCTATAATTGTAAGGGTCTATCTCACTGCCTTTCTTTGATATGGGTTGAACGCTGGCCAGCTTTCAAGAATCGGGAAATATTCCGGTTTCATAAGATAAATAGAAAATTTTTGTTAAAATTGAAACTAGTTGTCTAGCAAAGTTTTCAAGAATGAGAGATTCATTTTCGTTACAACTGGGGAAATGAGTGTGGGAGAATGGGGAGGTTCATCTATGTTTGAGTTTTCTGCAAAAATACGACCCAAAAATACGACCCAACATCCGCCTTCTCTTTTGAGTCGCTCACGGGAGTGTCATTCAGAACTAAGGTTGGAATAGAGGATCGAGTAAAATTGCTCTGAACTGATTTAACTGCCTGAAAGAAACTACGTGAGCCAGATGGGTACTCGGCGAATTTCTTTGCTTTCTTCTGGATAAACGTGTCTTTGTCCAAGTCCATTTTGTATTTACTAATATTTCTGACTTTCTTATATGCCCTATGGGCTTCAGGTGTTTTATTTGAATTATATGTCTTAAATGCTTTGCGTTTATTCCTCACTGCCTCATCAACATCCCAGGTGAACCAAGGCTCAGTTTTAGGAGTGATTAATCGATTTGGGATAAACCGCCGCATTCCGTCTTTTATGATTTCAGAAATTCTTATTTCCGATGTGCAAGGATCTTGATCAACACAACAGATAGTTTTTCAAGGTGTTTCATTAGAAAAGTTTGTCAGTCCCCCCCCAGTTGGCGCGTTTATAATTCCAAACGCGACGAGGATTTGCTTTAATTTATGTCAGTGATGTAAATTGCACTATTGCTGATATTGGTAAATGGTCCGATGTTCCTAGGGACTGTTCAACATTTGTCTTCGTAGTATCTGGTTCGTTTTATAAAAGCAGATCCAGCAAATTATTGTTATGATGTGAATTATCTGGGATTCTAGTGGGACACTCTTTCATTTGCGTCAAACCGTGATAATCTGCGAGTATCAGTTCGGCTTGTCTTCCTACGTCGTCAGTGCGCGATAAATACTTAAGCCATTCTTTATTATGAATGTTAAATTCTCCAAGAATGGCCAGTCTTACTTTGCGATAGTCCGTGGTAATCTTGTCTAGGTTAGCCGATATTTGATCGAAAAATGGACATCCTGGGGGGACGGGGGATTTGGGGATCTGTATAATTCTATTATAAACATAGTTTCATCAACACCTGAGATCTTCAGTGTTAGAGAATTATGGTGCTTAGAGTTCAACTCATAAGCCTTAATTCTCGTACATGAAAGTGAATTCATGAATTCATTGAATTCATTCTTAAGTAAAAGGAATGTTCCAATTTGTAGCTTGGTATCCGGTATTTATCGATATTCAATTTCGATGCTTTGCCACTGACAATTGTTTCAGTAAGAAACAATATGTCAGGTTTATTTTTTCGATGTAGTGATGAACCTCGTTTAGATTCGAATTGAGACCTCTTATGTTGGTGAAGTCGATACTAAGCTGTTGGTTCACTCTGCGGCCATTTTGTTGAGACAAAAACTTACCCTTTGCCATGGCAGGTATAGATACCAAAATTCGATCAGGTCTAAATTTCAGAACTAAAAAATACAAAAAACTGGGTATCTAAGACTCAAAAACACGATAGCAGGTTTAATGCAACAGTTGCACGACAAGGGAAAAGCAAAAAATGGGAACATAAAACACATTAACAAAATTGAAAAGCGTACAGATAAAGTAATAAATTCGAAATTCCTACTAATAACTAAAAGGAAATTCTATATTTCTTGTTACCAGGCAATACAAAACAAATATATGCTTTAAAAGCATAACAAAGCAAAAAAAAAAGCAATAACATCAAAGTAATAAAAGGTATTATTTTTACCTGTCTAACACCTGGTAACAGTAAATACAGAATAGCAAATAATTTTTTAATAAAGAAGATTGTTCTACCAATTATATAATTGTACTCGTTCTATCCTCACTTCACTTTTATTTTGATAAACACTAACACACACTTATTGTAATTACTTATTTCTTTTTTTTAATTTTGATTATTTTTTTCTTTATTACGTTTTTTATGATTTTTATCTTTAAAAATTAGAAACAACCTTCTTCTTCTGTCTTTGGTTGATGAATGACTAGACTGTCGATTAGAATGACTAGATTTTCGACTAGGAAGATATGAAACATAAAAGTAATTATTTGGATGATATGAAATGTAATTGAACATTAAATTTAACATGAAGTGAAATAAATAAAAATGAAAAACAAACATATTAAAATGACACATTTTTAAAGGTGATTTCATGAAAAAATTGAAGTGATGATAAATTGAAATTAATTTCTTAAAATAATGTTGTAATATGATGATTCTATATATACATTGTGTCGTCTGGTTTATTTAAATTTCTACACTTTTTATTTTGGATTTTTTAATTTTTTAATGAATAAGAAATTTATTCGAAACGTTTGGTTAATAAAAATAATAATATTTAATAAATCCAAATAAAATCATTACATAAAATTAATTATTTGTATGACATGAAATGTAATTGAACATAAAATTGGACATGGAATATGATTCTATCCAGTTTCAACTTCGGACAACTTATAGGAATAGTTTGAAAATATTAATTTATTGCAGATTCACTAAATGTCATATTTTTGGATTTTATTATAATTTTTGGAAAACAATTTTAAAAATTTTAGAATTTTGAAAAAAGTTTAAATTTTGATTTTGTTATAATTTTTACTATAATTTTATAATTTTGGAAATAGTTTGAATTTTTGTTATAATTTTTGCAATATTTCTGGAATTTTAAAAAAATGTTTCAATTTTTGATTTTTGATAATTTTTGAATATTTTTAGAAGTTTGAAAAGTTGTGCTTGTACTTTTACAAAGAGTTTTATGTTTAATATTCATCGCTGCCCACAACTAAAAACAATGTCCTCATAAAAGCCTTTGCTGAAAACTATAGAAAAACCCTTAACACCGACCGAAGTTTTCATATTTTAAAGCCTTGGGATTTCAACCCCTTCATTTTTTTTAAAATTTGGGTGCCGAAATGTTTTAGAACCTGTCAATTGCTTTCTTCTAACAAAATTTCAAAATTCTATGTGCCGTAGATATCTCTGGAGAGCGCACACAGACATACAAACAAATTGTTTTATTATTATAAGATGGAAGACAGATTTACAATTTAAGGGCATTTTCCCATAAAAAATGATAAAATATGTATAATATGTCCTCGATTATATTGATATAGCTAGTATGAGCCAAATGCCAATGCGGGAAATTAATAAAAAATAATAATATTTATTTAATATTTTTTGTTTGTCTTTTTTTGATGTTCAATATATAATATTTAAATTAATTTTTTATAATGTTAAATAATGTTTATCAAATTGTGGAAAATTAATATTATGTTTTATATGTAAGCCATATATTTAAATTTTTTTATTTCTGATTTTTTTCATTTAAATTGTATTGTTCAAAAAATGGCGAAAAATGGACGCCTCATCTAGAAATGCATTCAGATACATAGATTTTCATTTTACTATTTCAAAATACGACCGAAATCTACATTTGCCGCAATGACTTTACTAAAACTATTTGTCTAGGAAAGATTCATAACGTATTACAAGATCCTAGTCATAAAAGTCATACATCAAATATGTTGTCAAATATGTTACGCCTGAAAATTCTATGCACATTTTGTATACATATTTACATGATTTAGAAATGTTAAATTAAAACAAAAGGGTATGACGAAAGCACACAAATACTTTTAAACTTCAACTAAATTTAAAATATAAACAAGCGTTTTTAAAAAAACTTAAACATTTGTAAAATTAAAAACCGCACGAAATGTGCATGGACTCGTGCATCATGCACAGAACGTTTGCCGGGAAAGTATTGAAAATTTTTGCATGCAGGCTTATTTAGGTGTAAAGTAGTATTTTATGTATCAATAGCCTTAAAACAGTTTTTTGAAGTTTTACTTAGATGTTATTTTAAAGAATTTGTAGCAGCTAGTAAGTAAATCGAGAGCAAAAAGTTCTTATTTAGATGCAATTAAGATGAAGGATACTAAAATGGATTTATTTGAGAATGACGAGTAATTAAATCGTAGTTAAAGTGCGGCTCAGGCAGATACAACAATTCCCCGTAACGGGCAGTAAATAAAACCAACAGAAGGGATATTTTCATAAATTTTACTAAGCACTACAAATTCTGTAATAATAGTAACATACAAATTTTTCAGTGTAGCTCCTTACATTTAGTTTGTTTGGTACTAATTTACTTAAGTTTATAAACACATTGGTTTTGTCTTGTGCTTGAATTATAGTTATTTTAAGTATGTAAAAACTTTCGAAAAAACTGTAGAAGAAACATTATATATTATTAATCCATTACCCAACAACAAAGAATAAAATTGATAAAACAACAACACAATGCCATTTCTTTAAACCGTTTCTGTTAATATATTTTTGTAATATTATCTATAAACTAAAACAACAAATAACTTTGAAAATAACAAAGAAAAAAGATATATGTTGGAGAAAATATCATACTACCTCAAATTGGATCAACTTCGTGCGTGAGTTTCATACAGATCACTGAAATAGATTATCCTTGAGCAAAATCGTAAAATACTTGTAGATAAAAATAAATAATCTAGGAAATTTTTTGATATAATTTTTCGAAGATTTAATTTTATATCAGTTTCCTTTTATGTATTTTTATTTCAAGATTTTCCTTCCTCAAATCATTTTTCATGAAATATATTCTCAAATATTTACTTTATATGGGAACATTCTGCATATTTTATATTTTTGAGGTTAACTATTTGCTGGTCATCAATTTAAATTTCATACAAAATGTGGGAATAATAATATACTGATGAACGTTAAGAAAAGATAATAAACATTTTTGGTTTATTTAGTTATTTATGAAATTAGGTTTCAATAACGAAAGTGAAAGTGAAAGTGTTTGCCCAATTACTAATAAAAATTTGTTTACATAAAAAAGTTTGCGTAGTAATTAATGTTTTAAACTAAATAGAAGGCAATACATGATTGTCATTAAGACCAAAATCATATAGGGGAGAGTTGCCATATGCGTACCACTTAATTTTGAAGGCAGTTTAAATATTCTTTAGTAGGCATTTTAGCAAATATTATGATTTTTATCCATTTGTTAACTATCACAGGTGCAATTTAACATAATTTTTTAACTATTCATTGTTAGATCACTGTGATATGATCAATCATATAAGTAATTCTATTTCAATAACTTAAAGTTTAACACAGAAAAAGTTTAACAATTCAACATAAAAATAAAATTTAATATAACACTATGTATAATTAAGTAACTTAAGTTACTTAATTAGCAATTAGGGCAGTAATAAATTATATCTTGTTTCAATGCTCCTCCACAAGCTTAATGTACCCACTTCCGGCACTTTACGCACTGGATCATGTTTTCTATATAAGGTCTATATAAGGTCTATATTCGGTTTATAGATAGCCTTTGATAAATGAAAAATACGGCTTCAAGTATAATTTTTTTAAATATTGACCAAAATAGACCAAATTAAAAAGGGTCGAGTCAAAATGTCGCAAAATTTTGCTGAACTTGACTGAAATTGCTTTTTAAAAAGTTCATTTAATAATAAAATATTTGATATTTAACATAAAAAAAAATCTAAATCTAAAAGTCGCCATTTTTATAATTTTTCTTTAGAACAAAAACAACTGATTCCCGACAGTCATATGCACAACGAGTTTTATCTCTAAAACAAAAAATGATGCTAGTCCTAAACTTTCACAAGTTGTTAGATATAAAATAAGCTTCAATTTAGTTAAAAAAAAAAAAAAAAAAAAGTTAGTGCCATCTTTTTTTCAATTACACCATTTTTTTCTTATGTTACACCGTTAAAAATTATTTCAAAAAATTAAAAATGTATATTTTTAAAAACTTTGTTCTAATACCTATTCAACGACATATCATTTATGATAATCGATTGAGTAGTTTTTCTACAATCGCTCGTCAAAATGCACTCACATCACAAAATAACAAAAATTGAGGGGCACCCTGTGAAGACCCCTGGTCGAAAAAAAAAACTCTAAGAGAACTTGTATTTTTTATTTATCAAAGACTATCTATAAACAAAAAATAATCAAAATTAAAAGGGGTCAAGTCAAAACGATGTTGAATCTTCGTGAAATTGCTCATAAGCATTATTGCAGAGAAAACAACCACTCTTTTTCATTTACCACTTCTATTATAACTGGAGCAGCGGAGCTTGTCGATGGCATGCAATCAATATTTTTATTTTTGGGTTGCTTTGCCTTCTTTGACACTAACTCCTTTTTGTAGCGATTGCTGCTAAGCACTGTTGCCGGTTGTGCAACCCTACGTTTTTACCAATCGTTTAAGATGTCTTCTCAACGTCGGTTTTGGAATTCTAAAACGACGGCAACATTCGTTGAATCCGTACGTTCTGTAAGCCTCTTGTGCTAATTCCATTTGTTCTTCTGTCCATTCACAATATTTCCGCTTTTCCATGCTAAAAAATTCAAAAATATTTTTTTTTGTTTTTAACAGTTTATTCACCCGGCAAATTTGACAGCAGTATCTTAAATCGTACCAGTATGATTTCGAAAACTACAGTGTGGTACGATTTAGGAATAAGTCGTCCCGTCAAATATTTGAACCTAACCTTACAATATTAATATCATGTTTCTTAAACTCCATCAAATAAATAATAAAACATAATCAGTTCTCAAAAGTATTTAACACTACCTCAGAAACTGTACAGTTATATGAAATACAGTCGATTGAAATCGTTTAAAATTAATATCAAACCTACCTGAATTTTTTTACTTCTGTTATTCACAAGAACATACTTATACTGATTGACATTTTGTTTCTACTTTATCGGCTTAGATAAAAGTTGATATGTTTACCACCAGATTGCATGAAACTGTAATAATTATTGAATAATGGCACTGGTACGATTTAGGTGACCAGTACGCATATGGGAACTCTCCCCTATATAGCATATAAAGAAATATGCATTCAAATAAAATATGACATCCCAAGTAACACAAACTAGTCCGTACGACCACAAAACAAAGTCTTTTGCGATTTATTCTAACGAAAGAAAAAATACAAATTTCGAATTTAAACGAATAATAAGAAGCGATAAAATGATAATAATTAACAAGAGAATTAAAGAGCATATACTCTGTACATTTTATTTTATAGAAAGTGTGATTAAACTAAATATTATATGATAAATAATATATGATTTTGGTGACTTTAAAATTATGACTTTTAAATGATTTTTCATCTAGAACTACACGCGAAAGGAGTTGTTTATTAGTGAAAATATCGAAAAAAGACACAAATAAACAAACGGGCATTTTAAATAATTAATTCTGGTGATTTAAAAAAATTATCTTATTATTTTAATTTGTTATATTTAGTTTTTGACCAAAGGGCACAATTAATTATATTCAAAATTGATTATGGTATTAAAATCCAACCATTTAAATGGTACCAAATTTATTAAATTTCGACCTTAAGGTTTCGATCACTAAGTGATCATTCTCAAGAAAGTTTTTTAGTGTTAAAAAACTTTCTTGAGAATGATCACTTAGTGATCGAAACCTTAAGGTTGAAATTTAATAAATTTGTACAATTTAAATGGTTAAATTTTAATACCATAATCAATTTTGAATATTATTTTCATATTTTTGGTTTGTCTTATTCAATGACTGGTATACCGTCATTACATACGGGTATACCGTCATTACATACATACATACAAGGTTGTACAGCTGGTCCAGTAATTGTCCATTACCGGCAACCAGTAATGCAGCAATGGGCGAGTACTGGCAACCACGACTGGGCCATTCACTTCGGACTTTGGACAATAATGGTTGCCATTCATGGGCCAGAGAAAAAACAACAGCAATACAAGGTTGTACAGTTGGCCGATTAACGGACCAATAATGATGACCAGTTGTTTAGAGCTTAGACCACAGTCTAAACTAGCAATAAATAAATCTTATAAATGTTTCTTTAATAATTAAAATCAAATGTAAATTATTCTAGTACTTTTAATTAATTCATAGTACTTTTTTTTCTTTAAAACCATGTATTCATTATAAAATTAAAACAAAATTATTATTTGTTTAACCGTGACCCAGTTGACATTGAAAATTCTTTCGTTGATTAAAATTAAATACGAAAAAATTAAATTAAAATAAAGTTGGTGTTATTTTTCTATATTAAATAAATTGAGCTTCAATTATTATCCTTTTGTGAAACCGGAGTGAATAAAGTGAACAACCATCAACATTACAGTCCACAGCAAACATTGGTCATTCGATCCAGATATATACCAACGCGGGAGCAACATCTTCAACAATCATCATACCTCGTGGAAACCAAACAGAATCTAAGTATAAATTTTTATTATAAACTAAATCATAATCAATTTTATCATAATTATTTACTGCATTTTACTTTTATAATTAAGAAAAGTAATTTCTTGTTGAACAATTCAATTTCAAATTAAATAAGTGATTTTTAATCAACAACAAAAATATTAGATTGATTTATAAAATAAAGATATTAACAGTGAGATTTTTTTTATATGAGCAATTTCACGCAAGTTCAGCAAATTTTTGGGAAATTTTGACTTGACCCCTTTTAATTTTGATTATTTTTTGTTTATAGATAGTCTTTCATAAATAAAAAATACATGTTCTCTTAGAAGTTTTTTTTTCGACCAGGGGTCTTCACAGGGTGCCCCTCAATTTTTTGTTATTTTGTGATGTGAGTGCATTTTGACGAGCGATTGTAGAAAAACTACTAATTAGAACAAAGTTTTTAAAAATGTACACTGTTAATTTTTTGAAATAATTTTTAACGGTGTAACATAAGAAAAAAACGGTATAATTGAAAAAAAGATGGCATAGCCTTTTTTTAAACTAAATTGAAGCTTATTTTTTATCTAACCACTTGTGAAAGTTTTGAACACGCGTTATTTTTTGTTTTAAAGATAAAATTCGTTGTGCATATGACTGTCGGGAATCAGTTTTTTTTGTTCTGAAGGAAAATTATAAAAATGGCGATTTTTAGATTCACATTTTTTTTTATGTTAAATATCAAATATTTTATTCTTAAATGAACTTTTTAAAAAGCAATTTCAGCCAAGTTCAGCAAAATTTCGCGACATTTTGACTCGACCCTTTTTAATTTGGTTTATTTTTAGTTTATAGATAGCCTTTGATAAATGAAAAATACGACTTCTCGTAGAATTTATAATAATATAAATTATTATATTTTGAAATATAATAATATAATTATAATAACAATATAATTATAACAACAAGCAACAGTAAAACTCTACATGAAAATAATTTTCAGCATTCATCTGCGACGGATAAAAGAGGTGTATCCACAACAGATATAAATGTTGTGGAGCAGTTCTATAAAAGTGATGAAATCAGTAGATTATTGCCAGGTGAACGAGATGCAATATCTCTAAAAAGGAGATGAGTGCATAAAAACACAAAAGCGCTTATTGCTATGTACATTAAATGAAGCTTATGTGGAGTTTAAAAATAAGTTTCCTGATGTGAAAATAGGATTTACTAAATTCACGTCCCTTCGACCACAAGAATGTATAAAATTATCCCAAGAGTTCATAATGTGTGCGTGTGTACCATACATCAAAATATGAAACTAATGATTCAACACTCTAAGATGTCTTGAATTACTGATGCTGCTTTCCAGAATTATAAAACATTAATTGACTTTGTTTCATGTGGTGAATTAACAGAAGATTGTCATACTTTGAAGTGCAATGAATGTTCAAAAAAGCTTCAACAACTGGAAGAAAAATTACTAAATGATTTCCAAAGGAATCCTTCAAGTCAAATATCAACAATGGAATATCACTGATCGATGCAATTTGAATACTTTAATAGAAACTGTAGAAGAATTTATGAAAAAATTTATTTACCGTTTACAAATTTTGATACCACACAACTTTATATCAAAACAGCAATCTACATTCATTGAGGAAAAAAAAATTAGAAGCAGGAAGTGCTTCGTTCAAGGGGATTTTTCTGAAAACTACGGCTTCATAATTCAGGATTCGGTTCAAGGTTATCATTATAATAATTCACAAGCTACTATTCATCCATTTGTCATTTATTTTAAAAGTGATGCAAGTGAATATATGCAGCACCGAAGTTTTATACTCATTTCGGATATAAACGATCACAACAGTACTACAGTCCATCTTTTCATTACAAAACTTATTGAATTCTTCAAAACGCATATAAATTCTAATATTACGAAAATAATTTATAACACTGACGGTGCACCTTCTCAATACAAAAATAAACATAACCTAATTAACTTATGCCACCACAAAAAAGACTTTAAGGTTGATGCAGAATTGCATTTTCATGCTACCAGCCATGGAAAGGCAGCTTGTGATGGAATTGATGGTACACTGAAGCGTGCTGCACACCGTTATAGTATAGGAAGCAAAGATATTATAGATACACCAAAAAAACTTTTCGAATGGGCTTTAAAATGGGAATCTACCATGAACTTTGGATACGCCGATAAAAATGAATATCAATTAACAAAAAAAATTACAAAATCGATATAAAAATGTGATTACTATAAGTGGAACTCAAAAATTTCATTCTTTTGTACCATTAGATACTAAGACAATAAATGCAAAAATGTTTTCCAACTCAGAAGAAACTTTTGAATGTAAAATAAGTAAATAATTTTTAATAACTATATTTATTTTCTTTAACCTACATATATAATTTGTATGATACTTTAAAAAGTTTATTCAATAATAAAATATTTGTAATTTAATGTTAAAATACAATCTTTTACTTTATGGCCATAATAACATAATAGGAACATAATACTTCTCCAGTCAAAAGTTCCTAAATAGATTTTGTTATTTATACGGCTCTTTTGTTTGCAGTCGAGACTGTCAAATTATTTTTTTTAAGAGTGATAAGTGATTACTAAAAGTTACAAATAAACATTTCATTTTTTTATGCCATCTAATACAAAGAAAATAATTGCAGAACTGTTTTCCTATTCAAAAGAAACTTCTGTTTGTAAAATAAGTAAATCATTTTTAACAATTGTATTTATTTAATTTATTGTACTACATATATAATTTTTATGATATTTTAAAAAGTTCATTTAAGAATAAAATATTTGATATTTAACATAAAACAAAATTTGAATCTAAAAATCGTCATTTTTATAATTTTCCTTCAGAACAAAAAAAACTGATTCCCGACAGTCATATGCACAACGAACTTTATCTCTAAAACAAATAATAACACGTGTCCAAAACTTTCACAAGTGGTTAGATAAAAAATAAGCTTCAATTTAGTTTAAAAAAAAGGCTATGCCATCTTTTTTTCAATTATACCGTTTTTTTCTTATGTTACACCGTTAAAAATTATTTCAAAAAATTAAAAATGTATATTTTTAAAAACTTTGTTCTAATACCTATTCAACGACATATCATTTATGAAAATCGATTGAGTAGTTTTTCTACAATCGCTCGTCCAAATGCACTCACATCACAAAATAACAAAAAAATTGAATACCATTTTATTTTTTTTGTTGAATTTTTATTATTTACAATCTTTATATATATATATATATATATAAATATATATATATATATATATATATATATATATATATATATATATATATATATATATATATATATATATATATATATATATATATATATATATATATATATATATATATATATATATATATATATATATATATATATATATATATATATATATATATATATATATATATATATATATATATATATTTTATTATATAGATTTTATACGTCTTAAACCCGACAAGGTAGGAATTTTTATTGAAAGAGATAATTAATTTCCTTAACCTCACTATTTGTGATTTTCGAAAGTTAGTAGGTATATTCCATACTATCCTGAATCACGTGTGCAGTTATTATTGAATGTTGCCAATCAATATGAAATCAATTTTACGACATAAATGTCAAGTAAATTAGTGAATCGTATGAATTTTTCAATTCGAAATCAGTTTTTGGGTTTATCTGAATAAACCTTATAGTTATTTGTTAATAAAAACAACTTTTATCTCTGAACGTGTTTCGGTTGGGATTCGAACTTAGAACCTCATCAGTACCAACTAAGTTTGAATCTTTTGGTAGACACGCTGTCAACTGCCCCTCGGAGTCGACATTAGAAACATTTTTAATTACGATGTTGTAATTTCTTTTTTTTTTTCTTAGTGAAAAACTTTTTGTCATACTTCACTGGCTACAGAGTTAGTATTTTTTATTATATAGATTTTATACGTCTTAAACCCGACAAGGTAGGAATTTTTGTTGAAAGAGATAATTAATTTCCTTAACCTCACTATTTGTGATTTTCGAAAGTTAGTAGGTATATTCCATACTATCCTAAGTCACGTGTGCAGTTATTATTGAATGTTTCCAATCAATATGAAATCAATTTTACGACATAAATGTCAAGTAAATTAGTGAATCGTATGAATTTTTCAATTCGAAATCAGTTTTTGGGTTTATCTGAATAAACCTTATAGTTATTTGTTAATAAAAAGTTTTTCACTAAGAAAAAAAAAAGAAATTACAACATCGTAATTAAAAATGTTTCTAATGTCGACGCCGAGGGGCAGTTGACAGCGTGTCTACCAAAAGATTCAAACTTAGTTGGTACTGATGAGGTTCTAAGTTCGAATCCCAACCGAAACACGTTCAGAGATAAAAGTTGTTTTTATTAACAAATAACTATAAGGTTTATTCAGATAAACCCAAAAACTGATTTCGAATTGAAAAATTCATACGATTCACTAATTTACTTGACATTTATGTCGTAAAATTGATTTCATATTGATTGGAAACATTCAATAATAACTGCACACGTGACTTAGGATAGTATGGAATATACCTACTAACTTTCGAAAATCACAATAGTGAGGTTAAGGAAATTAATTATCTCTTTCAATATATATATATATATATATATATATATATATATATATATATATATATATATATATATATATATATATATATATATATATATATATATATATATATACTATATATATATATATATATATATATATATATATATATATATATATATATATATATATATATATATATATATATATATTTATATATATATATATATATATATATATATATATATATATATATATATATATATATATATATATATATATATTATATATATAAATATATATATATATATATATATATATATATGTATATATATATATATATATATATATATATATATATATATATATATATATATATATATATATATATATATATATATATATATATATATATATATATATATATATATATATATATATATATATATATATATATATATATATATATAATATATATATATATATATATATATATATAAATATATATATATATATATTAGACATGACCTTACTTATGAAGTTGTTATTTTCATCCCTCCCACCGACTAATTATGTTCCTTTTGACTCGAAAATGAAGTGTATGCAGTTTTACTGAAATCGGATAATAATTACCCACCACGCAGTGGCGTCGAAGATAAGAAAATTAGCAGATCACTTTTACAATTTTAAAGATCACTTTTATAATTTTAACTTCACAATCGCAGGTTTAAAATAAACTAATTAAAAACTACAAGAAATAATTTTCTTATATACCTTTTGCAATACTTCTAGATAATTCGACATCACTTTCCAGAAACCTTGAGAAAATATTAGAATATTCGATTATTTTACGTTATGTTGATTTGATTCATAAAATCGTTTATGTTGACCCTATTTCTAAGAAGAGACAACAACAACAATATTCATTTCATTAATCTGTGTTGTATTTTGTTGATTTGATTTTCCTAGAAGTGACCGTAATCGTCTAGATTTTTCTGTAATCGTAACAATATATTTGATGTCAAAATCAACAAAAGCAGCGTTTTTATTCTGCAAATATAGTCGAGAAAGGTTGTGGGTGTTGTCGTTGCCTGAATAGAATTCATTTGTTAGCACTCCTAACATATATATTACCTTTACTAGTGATATCTCACTGCTATTGTCAATCATATATTAAATCATGCGTCAACTCATATGCCATTAACTTCAGCATTAACTAGAGTTTCAATACTCATAGACCAAGAATAATATTTGATACTCATAGACCTCCATGCGAACCTAATATTACTTTTTAACAGGATTCTACAATGAACGACAAAAACACTCCTGGCCAGCGTTTCGATTAATAATGTTTAAGTGTGGGGTATGTGTGTAATCCGGTATCTTGAATCCCTTAATCCCTGGATCCCAACATATTTTAATGATCCCGAAATTGTTGTTTCTTCAAATTTGGTTTTTGAAAAAAAAAAAAAAAATAACCGAATTTGAGGTTATTGTGACAGAAAATATTCGGTTGGCATAAAAGAGGTTGTAGTGACCGAATTTTTTCTTTCAGTGCATGTTTTTTTTTCTTACTAGAGCAATTGCTCCGTCAAGTGAGGAGATTTTTGTCCCTTACCCAACAATAGAAGAAGTGGAAACTGCCATCAAAAAATTAAAAAATGGCAAATCACCAGGTATCGATGGAATCCCTGCAGAACTATTGAAGAATGAAGGAGCAGCTCTGGTCTCACGTATATATGATCTGATTCTTGCAACCTAGGACCAAGAAGAACAACCTGCTGAATGGAAAACAGTTCTCATTGTTCCGCTACATAAGAAAGATGACCGCCTAAAGTGTGCGAATTATCGTGGAATCGCACTGTTGAACACTGCAAATAAAATACTAGCTAATGTCGTACTCGTTCGGCTCATCCCGTTCGCCGAATCTATCATCGGCGACTATCAGTGTGGTTTTTGTCACAACCGTTCAACCACAGCTCAATGTTTTACCTTAAGGATGATACTAGAAAAATGTTGGGAGTACAACATCAGCATTCACCAGCTCTACGTCGATTTCAAGCAAGCATATGATGGCATCATCCGCGAAAACCTCTGATCTGTACTCATATGCCTTGGTATTCCAGAGAAACTTGTTTCTCTGTGCAAACTCACAACATCGGGATCAAACTGTAGAATAGTTATCGAAGGGGTCAGTTTCTGACTCTTTTGATATAACATCAAGTGTTCGACAAGGTGATGCACTCGCGCCCGTACTATTTAATTTGGTGCTTGAGTACGCGATAGAAAAAGCCGAATTGAGACGCAAAACTGCATATTTAACAAATCTAGTCAAATTCTTGGCTATGCAGATGATATTGCGCTTCTAGGACGTAAGCCAAGCGCTATTAAGGATAGTCTCTCTCAGCTTGAAAGAAATGCTAAACGACTTGGATTATGCATTAACACCGCAAGACTAAACTTTTAACAACATCAAGGAATATACCTCCCGGCAATCTGAATACTGGCGACCATGAAGTGTAAGGTGTAGAAAACTTGAAATACCTCGGGTCTGTAATAACATCGTCAAATAGCATGCAGGCAGATATTGAAACCCGTGTCTCAGCCGCATACAGATTTTTCTACGCATACTCAAAACTTTTGCGATCAAAACATCTTTCGCAGTCGTGCAAACTCACACTTTACAAAGCATTAATCCGACCTGTGCTACCTTTGGAAGTGAAAGCTGGATAATGACCTCGTGCGATTGTAGAATTTTTTCAACATCCGAGAGGAAAGTCATACGAACAATTTATGGTCCATGTAAAGTTGCTGAAAATCAGTATAGAATCCGAATGAATCATGAAATCAGACAGCTTCTTGGAGGCTGCGATACAATCGAATTCATTAAATCCAACCGGATTAGATGGTTTGGTCATGTAGAAAGGGCACCATTAGATAGAATGATTAAAAAAGCGTCCCAACAACAACCAGCTGGTGTTCGTCGAAGAGGAGGTCCCAGACAACGCTGGCGTGATGACATTATCCAAGACCTTCGTGATATAGGATGTCGAAACTGGTAGCAACTGGTCATGGAACGAGATGAATGGAAGCTTGTGGCACAGACGGCAAAATTCCTTCATGGGATGTGAACGCCAGAGAGAGAGAGAGAGAGAGAGAGAGAGAGAGAGTGGTATTGATAAAAGCCCTCGGCCTACGGCCTCGTGCTTTTATCACTATACTTACTTACTATACTATACTCACTATAAAAATTATTTCGAATTATCACCGCCCTTGGGAAATTACAACTGATAAATTAAAATAAAATCGCCAATTTCTTGTTAACTAATAGTTTTTATTTACTATATACGTTTATCGATTATATTTTAAATTGTTGGCAACACTGAGCTGAGAATAAAAAAAATCGTGAACTTGTAGCGCGATTTTGAAATTAAAACTCAATATAAAAAAAATTCAAAAAATATTTAACATCTCTTGAAAAATAAAACTTCATATAAAAAAAATTCAAAAAAAATTTAATCAGAAACACTAGAGTGTAACAAAACAGTGATCACCAGAGAAATTAATTGACTAAACCTGAATTTATTAAATGTATGTTTATGTAAATTTTTTGTTTTTACACTTCGCTAGAGTTGTAACCTAATTTTTGGTTTATATTCATTAGCGTTGACATTTTTTGGTAGAGTTTATCTAGTCGGCTAGCCCTGATGAGAATGATAAACTATTTTAAAGTTTAAAATTTTCTCATTGGTTCCAAACTAGATCGCTCTAAAATTGTATGGATTGCAAAAAGTTTCATAATTTGCACCATAATTTTTTAGATTCAGTTCTTATATTATTCTTGATGGGAGATTTTCCATCGGGGTGATGTTATATCACAAATAATTTACTGAATTAATAAAAATTTATTTTTTCTGAATTTTCGCAGAATTTTTTTTTTTTGATTTAAGAAGAAGAAATTCGATAAAAAACGCTTTCCTAAGATCAATTTCTACATACTTAGGCTCGTTAGAATCGTAAAGTAATTACCTTTTAATAAAAAATATGAGATATATTATATTTTAAGATGATTATATCTGATAAAAATAAAAAATCCTATTATTCTGCTAATTTTCTTATCTTCGACGCCACTGCGTGGTGGGTAATTATTATCCGATTTCAGTAAAACTGCATACACTTCATTTTCGAGTCAAAAGGAACATAATTAGTCGGTGGGAGGGATGAAAATAACAACTTCATAAGTAAGGTCATGTCTAATATATATATATATATATATATATATATATATATATATATATATATATATATATATATATATATATATATATATATATATATATATATATATATATATATATATATATATATATATATATATATATATATATATATATATATATATATATATATATATATATATATATATATATATATATATATATATATATATATATATATATATATATATATATATATATATATATATATATATATATATATATATATATTAGACATGACCTTACTTATGAAGTTGTTATTTTCATCCCTCCCACCGACTAATTATGTTCCTTTTGACTCGAAAATGAAGTGTATGCAGTTTTACTGAAATCGGATAATAATTACCCACCACGCAGTGGCGTCGAAGATAAGAAAATTAGCAGAATAATAGGATTTTTTATGTTGCTCTAGTAGGAAAAAAAAAACATGCACTGAAAGAAAAAATTCGGTCACTACAACCTCTTTTATGCCAACCGAATATTTTCTGTCACAATAACCTCAAATTCGGTTATTTTTTTTTTTTTTTTTCAAAAACCAAATTTGAAGAAACAACAATTTCGGGATCATTAAAATATGTTGGGATCCAGGGATTAAGGGATTCAAGATACCGGATTACACACATACCCCACACTTAAACATTATTAATCGAAAACGCTGGCCAGGAGTGTTTTTGTCGTTCATTGTAGAATCCTGTTAAAAAGTAATATTAGGTTCGCATGGAGGTCTATGAGTATCAAATATTATTCTTGGTCTATGAGTATTGAAACTCTAGTTAATGCTGAAGTTAATGGCATATGAGTTGACGCATGATTTAATATATGATTGACAATAGCAGTGAGATATCACTAGTAAAGGTAATATATATGTTAGGAGTGCTAACAAATGAATTCTATTCAGGCAACGACAACACCCACAACCTTTCTCGACTATATTTGCAGAATAAAAACGCTGCTTTTGTTGATTTTGACATCAAATATATTGTTACGATTACAGAAAAATCTAGACGATTACGGTCACTTCTAGGAAAATCAAATCAACAAAATACTACACAGATTAATGAAATGAATATTGTTGTTGTTGTCTCTTCTTAGAAATAGGGTCAACATAAACGATTTTATGAATCAAATCAACATAACGTAAAATAATCGAATATTCTAATATTTTCTCAAGGTTTCTGGAAAGTGATGTCGAATTATCTAGAAGTATTGCAAAAGGTATATAAGAAAATTATTTCTTGTAGTTTTTAATTAGTTTATTTTAAACCTGCGATTGTGAAGTTAAAATTATAAAAGTGATCTTTAAATTAGATTTTGTGTAAAGTTATAAGTGTAATAAAGTTATAAGTGTTATTGAATAGAAATATTTTGTGTATTATTTTCACGCTGTTATTACTGGAAATTTCTACAATAAACCGTTGGAGTTTCTGAAGCTGTTGAAAGAATATTCTAGTTAGGAATATTGTTTGCTGTATTGTTTTCCTATTGTTGTGGAACAATTAAGTTGTTGAATACTTAATAAAACCTGGTGTTTGTGCTTACTAATCAGTGATCGAACTCAGGAAGAGATTGGGAATTACGTTTATCGAATTGATAGTAAGGCCAATTCGAAGTAAGGTTGGAAAAACGTAACATTGGTGACATCGGCGGATTAGTTAGCTGTTAATAATGGTTTTATTAAGTGATTTGAAGGTTCTTGATTTAAAGAAAGAACTAGAACAAAGTGGATTGGCAACAACCGGCAATAAAACTGAATTGACGATACGGCTTCGAGAAGCTATGGAAGCTAATGGAGTAGTTGTGGAAAGTTACCAGTTTGGAGTGATTAGTCCGAATAATGATCTAGTGGCAGCTGATGAGGAGAAAAGTTTTGTCGCGGAAACAACAACTTCATTGCCATTTGGAAATTTCGATTTTACGCAGTTAGTGGAATGGAAAAACGTAACAATATTAACCGTTGTAAGTCGAAGCTGAATAACAGTTTTTATTAAAGATTATGTAGTGTGACATGGTGCAACGGACATGGGAAGAGAAACGGGTGATCAAACTTCTCACATTGCTGCATCAGAGCATGCTGGAGCACTGCTGCAGCTCTACGATTGTGCAACTAGGGATGTGGTTCCACTGAATTTAATATAGAAAATCATTTTGGAAGATGCAGGATTAATTCACGCTAAATACTTCTAAAACACCTTTTTGGACAGAATACAACAACAAACAATAATAAACTGGTTACCGCAATTGGGAGGAAAATGGAAATATTTAAGCAAACGACCCCATATAATGATTTATTGACCATTACACCAAAAGTTTAGAATCAAAACGGCCTTTTTCAGCCTCCGGAAATATTATTTACAAATTGAGTAACAGGCTTGACGGTAAATCAGTTAATGAATTGGGTTTTATAAAATCGTGTTTCTTAAATTATTCTAAAATAAGGATCTGGTTTTTCTTTATGTAATACATATTATAATAGTACATTATATAACAAGGTTGAGAAGTAGGCTATTATTGACCGAGAACTTTTAGATCCTGAGGCGCATAGCGCCGAGGGATATAATATTCGAGGTCTATAGTAGTCTTCTCAACCGAGGTATATATAGAATTTTTTTAACTACTAACACTAATTATCATATTTGCTTTCATTAGATATTTATATTAGTAATTTTCCATTTCATTTTTTAAATATCTTAAAATATCAAGTAGCCTGGGAGTTTAGTTTCATACAAATAAAACGAAACAAAGCAATGCAATTATTATTCGTTTGGGTTTTTTTGTTCATTTCAATCAAAAATAAAAGAAAATTTGTCATTATTAACCTAGGTAATTGTTTGTTATTATTATTGACCTAGCTTGAGAAAAATTACTTCTCATTGGGGCATTCGAGTAAATAATGACGATTTCTCAAGTTAGTAGTTAAAAAAAAGTTTTATTTTGGTTCTTGAATTTTTATTTTTTTAAAAAGTTGAATTAGCAAGTTAGTTTTTTTAGTATGTTTATACTTTTCGACACTAAAAATGAATAATGTGTTTTTCATACGGAAATTGTGTATTTTCTTTCAAATCCTGGGATCCAGGGATCCTGGGATTTAAAATTCACAAAACGCTACGAGATTGCAATCACTAGTGAAGTTTAAATTTTGTTTAAACTAATTGCATCAAAATTTCATTCTGAAAGCCGTTCGTTACTAGTTTCATATTAAATTATTACAAAAAAAAACCTAAACATCCGTAACCCAAATTTAATTATTTTTTTCCTTTTGTTCTTATTTATGAATTAATAATAAAAACCTTCCGTTGTTCATTTATTTATAGCTTTAACTCATGAATAGAATTGCTAAATTATAATTAATTTCAACTTTTCTTTCATTAACATAATCAATCACAGTATAATCATGAGATCCAATTATTTCTTAAGACAAAAACAAAAACGAGGTAGATAAAAATAAAACGAATAACAAAATATTATGTATGCTATGGATAGCCTTATCATACGATATACATCAAATCTGCTTTCGTTTATATAACTAATATACATAAGCAAAAAACATTTCAGGGAGAAAAGAAAAATCAAAAAAAAACTGAAATTTGAAAAAGGAATTAGTATATTTACGCATGTCAAAACTTTGTTTGGCTAGGATTTTTATACACTCGAAAGGATGTTGTTAAATTAGTCGATTGGTTTTCTGGCAACTATCTTTACTTTATTATATGAAATTTAAAAAAAGTAATAATATAAAGAAACAACCGACGATAGATTTTATAATATCTACCTATCCAGTCCTATATTTTATAACAGTCCGGTTCTGAAATTCTCCTATATAGATTATGGTTGATCTGATGAACAACCATATGGTTGATATGATTGATCTGATCTTTCAGGTACGAATGCTGGGATAGAATGAAAAATTATGCGATAACATTAACAACTACCAACACACTTGTTTGCTTTTCTATCAATTATCCCTCAATACGGCCTTATATGTTGTAAATGAACTCTATGACATTATATAATTACAAAAATATTTGATTGAATCAAGTCTTCAAGTAGAACTCGACCAACACATTGATTGAACTTTAAAACAGATTACTGTCAGTCCTACAAACTAAAGGAGGATTATATAACAGTGGTGGGCATTTGAAGGAACTCATAGTGAATATGTTATAAACCTACACTTGCTCATGGCAAAAACTTTATTTTGTTGTTATAGGTTAATAGACAACAACAACAAATTTTCTATAGTAGGGTATGATTTGAAAGAGCACCTAATAAACATAGCAAATTTTTATATAATTGTGGAGTGCACAGTTTTTGAATTATGGTAATTTATTATTGACCTATTATTTGAATTGATAATATATTTTCCAATTTGAACCATTTACAAGCTAGTGTATTTTAAATCTTTCTTTAGTAACTATAAACAGCTATGGAAAAGGTTTAACCCGATGTAACATTTTTGTATCAGCTCTAACAATTTTCGATTGACATTGCTATTAGCATTTACGAGGAAGAAATCATTATTTACGTGCCTATTATCTGGCAATATAAATACTTTACAACAAAAGTATATTGTGTTCTTTTACATTCACGAAACTCTCGGAGAGCGAATTTCATTCGCTCTTCCAGCTTTGTATCCTTTAATAACCCATTGACTAGTTCCCGCAAAAAACCCGTGAGAGTCTTAGTCCCTGTTTTTAGGACATAATTAATAGCTTAGAAGTAAAAAACAATTAAATAATCCATCGCTTCCAACCAAAAATTAGACAACTACATATTTGCAACGCCTTTTTCATCCATTAAATCACAACAAAATTTATTGTTTAGTCTCATATATCAGAAAAACATCCTCAGTAAACTACTAATCCTGCAAATTATCAAATTAACTAAAAATCTGTTTAAAGACATTCCAAAAAATATCATATCAAATTAATTTAATTATAAGTATGATCCAAAAAGAACCAAACTAACATTTATCATGTCAGCTTCTTCATACCATTCAAAAAAATTCTACTCTAGCCACACAATAACATCATAAATTTTCTTAAATGGTTATAATAATTGTTTTCTATTGAATTAGATCTGAACTTTTTCTGACATGTAACATAACAATAATAAAAACAAGTATAAACGTTTTTGTTGTCTATTTTTATATCTGGTTAAAACTTTATTTATGTATCTTAGCTATCATTTTCATGTTTCTGATTTAGTGAAATATCAAACGGAAAAGCATTTTTCTTTTATGGAGTCGTGTACTCGTACGTATAATGTTTAGTTCTAGTGTTACTAGTAACAAAATTGTCAGTTTTACATTTACTGTATAATAATTTCTGTGATTACATGTATGAAGCTTTGTAACACGCATTTGGTTATATAAAAACATACTACTTTTTGCTATTATCTTACACATTTTAATCTAATCAAATAAGTCTTAACGTCAATTTTTTTGTGTTTGAAGAACTAAAAATAATCTCACATAATTAGTTTTATGTCAAACTTATTATATTTTATCCTCGTCAAACCAAAACTTTGGCATCAAACTACTGATTTCACATCTTCCAGCAGATAAATCACTTAGTATAAAACATTTCAAAATGATTTTAGATACAAAAAGATATATATTTATACTTTATAGGGTTCTCTAAAAGTTTTGCGAAGGTGGTGTTAAATTTTTAAAAAGCTGCTTGAAAATAAGCGAAAAAAATTGAATGTCTATATATAAGTTAAAGTGTTATAATACGAATTTATACAGTTTAAATAAAATAGTAGTGCGCTCAACTTCGGTTCTGAAATTCCTTTTAAATACAGTAAAATTAAAATGTTTTCTTAAAGTAATAAAATGCTAATTCAATATAATTTTAAAATGTTTTTTAACAAAAGTCGTAACACTTCAGAAACCTTCGTATTTACATTTTATTCAAAAAATCTAAACGCGTATCGCTTGCAGTTACAGGATAGTCAATTTTTCACGAATTATATATTGAAATAAATATCTTAATTTATTATTTTCATTCAAAAACGAAATATGTAAGTCCTTGCGCTGAAAGTCCAAATTATAAAAGAACTACAATGAAATATAGACCAAAAATAACCAACCAGAAGCAACTTCTTTCAGAAAAAAGTCTAACCCTGTAATGAACCAGCAGTATTCTCTTTCAAATTTCTACATTTTTTCATCAAATAAATTAAATCGTAAAAAAAGAAAATATATATTTGCCAAAAATACTTCTTCGTTTTATTTGTTTGTCGTTTATAAGTGAAAAACCTATAAATCAATCTGAATAGAAAACAATATATTCTGTTATCAAATTTATAGAAAGAAAAATAGATATTACACTTTGTAACAAATTAATATTGATTAAATTTGAAAATTATTTTCCCCAAAACGAAGAGTTGAGATGTCAATTTGACAAAGTAGGTTTCCACATAGAATTCTCTTAAAACGGAAATTAAAGTTTAGAAAAGTTGGAACAATATTAATTTGGATTAGTTTTCTATTTGACGATAAATCAAAGTCTACATCTTTCAAGTTCTTCAACGAAATTTTCGGTTTATTAATTAATTTCAAAGAATAATTGTAGCAAACGAATATTATTATCATATTCTAATAACTCAAACTTTATTTTATTTAGATTTCAATATTTTGCTTGAACCCTTTTCTGTTTGACCAGATGGTCATTTGCGTTTTAATTAAACGTTTTTTATAAACAATTTATATTATTTTTTAACTATTGTTAATTTTTTTAAATACAATGGATGAAAATGAAAATTACAATCCCAACAAAACACAAATACCTAAGGCCTAAGTCTTAATGTACTTTTTCATGTTCTTTTAAACTAGGGGGTATCCCGCGAGCACCGCCAACCCCACCCTCCCACGCTTACCAATACACTCTTTCTCTTTTCATCCAGCTTTGATACAACTAAGTACTATCCATCATAATCCAACCTCTTCTAATCTATTCTGTGTGCTTCTTCTGCTTAACTATAATGCTACAAAAACCATCGTGTTGTGTACATACTATAAATTTTTATACGATCAATCACAAATGGTTGAAAATAATAATAAGAAAATACTGAAATAGCAGCTTTTGTTTTTTTTTATTTTATTTACAGAAAATGAGGCTATGCAAAAACAATGATGGGAAAAAAATATTCTATGATTTTTAGTACTATCTGTCATATAAATAATTATTTTTCTTATTACTATCGAAATGATATAAATTTGAACGAAACGGTTAAAAAACAATTATAGCAATAATTTTTAAACACTAAGGAATAATTTTTATGTTCTATAAAAAAATAAACAAAAACAATAAAAAATAAATATAGGGTCCGCGTTGAACTCCGAACCTTTCTCACAACCTTCTACATCGGCAATGACAACGAAATTTTGTACTGAGTTTCTTAAAGTTCATTTTATTAAATCGGTTTAAATTATTAAATATTTGAGAATGTATATTATAGTACAAACTGGTTTTTGTCCCAAAAATATCAAATTTTTTCAACCTACATTGTTTTTTAAAATTGTTAAAAATCTATAGTTTTCTATGCTGTTATGTTCGCTGTTCTATAGAACAATTTTCTGGTTCTGGTCGTGCCATAATAGCGCTAGAAAGGGGAGATAAGAAAAAAAATTCAAAAATTTATATTGGCTTACATACAAAACATAATTATAATCATTTAAAAATTCTCTGTGAAATTTCTCATGTTTTTGCTTTAAACGATTTAAGTTTGGTTATGAAGCATATTAATTACTATGAATCAAGCATAATATATTGCATGTTTTTACCTATATAGGTCCAAAAGCAAAATTAAAACTGTCAAAAATTTCCATGTAAAGTTATATGAAAATTTTCGACCATTTTCGTGTTTTTATGTGCTAGCTAAAATACATTTTAGATATTATGCTTAAATGCTTAATATATTCAATAAGCAAATTAAAAATTTTTAATTGTAGTACAATGAAAAATTTCATTGACAATTTTTAAAATTATTGGAAGTTGTGTTGTATTATCCAATCCTTTGAAAATGTTGTGATTTTTTTCTCATATAGCGCTTTTGCGGTGAAGACCGGAACAGAAACATTGCTCAATATACTCATTGTTTATTATCTTACTGATCTACAGTTATATTGTATAGTTTAATTGAAGAAAGCATTTTACGAAATGTGGTGTCAAAAAGTGAGGAAATAAATAGACCTTAATTTATCTACTTTTATCAACTTGTTTCCTCTTTTCTTTTTTAATAAACTTATTATAAAAACCGTTTACCAGCTTTACTATTTAATGTATAAATTATTCCTTTAAAAAATGTTCTATGATACTTTCGAAATTCTTACTATTTTTCATAATACATATTACATATCTTGTGACTAATTGAAAATAAAAAAAGATTTAATTAAAACACCAACAAAAATTATAAATATATGTAACTTAAAAAAAATCCCCTGAATGCATTCTAATTTTTATTAAAACTATAAATAACTAAACAAAAATCTTCGTAATGACGTCACACGATCTTTTATGATGAAGCTGTTATATCTCATATTTCATATTATACTCAAATAGCAGTTTTTGTTTTTCCTTATTTTATTTCACAGGAATGAAATTATGGAAAATAATTATCGGATACCACTATTATATGATTTTTAGCACTGACCACTGTTTGTCACAAAAATAAATAATTTTCTTGTTAATATCGAAATGATAATAATTTGAACGAAACGGGCAATGACAGTGCAAAAAAATTCTATAAAAACTGCATTATCGATCAAATTGCATTATCGTAAAACAAAATGTTTATGATTTTTATGTATGTATGAATCAAAAAAATAATAATTTTAATTTTGGGTTTTTGAGATCAATTAAACTCAAGTAAGTAAAGAAGTAATTGGAATTTTTTCAATTCAAAGGTATGGTTAGAAGTCTCCCAGAAAAAAAATCCACTTCACATTTTTCGTGTTTCGGTTGGGATTCGAACCTACCTCTTCAGTGCCCGGCTCGAATCCTTGGCCAGACACGCTATCGATTACGCCGTTGAGGCGATGACAATTTCGAAGTTGAAACTTCTTCATCACTTATTTAATTTTACTTAAGTTGAATTTCTCCACTGTCATTAGACTCCATATTATGGAAATGTTTATAACATTATATGGGATTTTTTGCATTAAATTTCTAGACAATACTTTTGTGTGAATTCATAGAATGGGGAACATTTCTATTCTAATTAACACCCTAAATCACGATTGTATAGTCATTATTAATTGTTTCCAATCAATGTGAAATCAATGGCTGACACTTGGTCAATTTTTAGTCCTATATGTATTAACATTAGACTACATTAAGGGAATTTAAATTAATTTTGGATTTTTGAGATCAATTAAACTCAAGTAAGTAAAGAAGTAATTGGAATTTTTTCAATTCAAAGGTATGGTTAGAAGTTTCTCAGAAAAAAACTCCACTTCACATTTTTCGTGTTTCGGTTGGGATTCGAACCTACCTCGTCAAGGCCCGGCCCCTGTAATAAACATTTCCATAATATGGAGTCTAATGACAGTGGAGAAATTCAACTTAAGTAAAATTAAGTAAGTGATGAAGAAGTTTCAACTTTGAAATTGTCATCGCCTCCATGGCGTCATCGATAGCGTGTCTGGCCAAGGATTCGAGCCGGGCACTGACGAGGTAGGTTTGAATCCCAACCGAAACACAAAAAATGTGAAGTGGAGTTTTTTTCTGAGAAACTTCTAACCATACGTTTGAATTGAAAAAATTCCAATTACTTCTTTACTTACTTGAGTTTAATTGATCTCAAAAATCCAAAATTAATTTAAATTCTCTTAATGTAGTCTAATGTTAATACATATACGACTACAAATTGACCAAGTGTCAGCCATTGATTTCACATTGATTGGAAACAATCAATAATGACTATACAATCGTGATTTAGGGTGTTAATTAGAATAGAAATGTTCCCCATTCTATGAATTGACACAAAAGTATTATCTAGAAATTTAATGCAAAAAATCCCATATAATGTAATAATTTTAATGTTATTTTAAAAAAAAAATAAAAAAAAAAAAAACAATAAAAATGTACTACGCCAGGATTTGAACTCACGACCTATAGATCATTTGTCGAGCGCGCTACCCATATTGCAACATAAGCATTACGACCGTTTAGAGAGATAGACTCACGGCTTTTGTATTATAGATAATAATTGATAAACGTGGTATTTAAAGAAATATCTATTTTGTATTTAAAAGAGTTGGACAGAGAAGAATTTTATTTTTATAACAAATGCTTTATTTATATCACACTTACCAACGATTATATTATTTATTTTGTCATTCTGAAAACACATAAATAGTAATTTTATTCAATAAGCTCATAGACTTACCATCCTTTTTAAATAAGCATAATTAATATATCTTTCTGGCTGGTCGGATGTTTGAACAGTGAAAACTAGTACGCTGGTAGTGTCAACAGTGTCACTAAAAGACATATTTGCTTATAAGTCGTTTAGTTTAAGGACCAATGATTTGAACATAAAACATTAAACTCAAACTTTCACGTTAAGTAAATGGCATTATTATTCAACTTTGTGTTTAACAAATTTGGTGTCATTACGAAGCTATGCATTTACTACAAATCAGATCATTGGATTGTAGAAGTATAAAAAACAGCACTAGTCTGAATGCAGTTGAGGTCACGGTTATGGTTTTATATTATTACAATAAATGCTAAATATCTACAGAAAAAAAAATAAACAAGTCATCAAAACAATGATGGATTCCTTTTACTAGGATTAGTTGCTTTATCTTAAATGCAGAAATTTTATTTTCAATTTAAGGTGAATCTTAGATATATTTTCTAGAGTATTAGAAAATATATTTATCTGAATATTTATCTGAAATTGAGAAGAAATTTCTATATATTTTAGATAAATTTCTTTCCTTAGTAGAAGGATAATCCTTAATCCATCATTGTTTTAGATGACTTCTCTAATCTTTTTTTTTCTGTGATATTTCACAACATGCCAAAAAATTTTATTGTTATATTGGGATATATTATATTCTTTATGCTCTAGAATATACATTCTAAGTAAGTTTTGGTATTATATTAGATGGCAAATCGAATAGAGACGACAATAAAATAAAAAAAATCCCAGCGGCAGGTATATCCGCTAGAAATAGGTAGATTTCGGGGTCAGACGGTTTTGTGTCCAAATAAAATTAGATAAGTCAGATTAGTTTAAATAAAAAATATAAGTAGAAACAGAATAAATCAAAAAAATTATCGAACCAAATTAAATACATTATCCGAACTAACTCCATCAATACAATTTCGGAACAGTTTTATTTAAGTTGGTTTAAACTACTTTTAATAACATATTAAATCCACCAAAGATCAAATGAACTACGTCACAACTACAATTATACCATCACACATAATTTATAACATTATCAAACAATTTTATTTCAAAATCATCTTTTGTTGTGTTTTTTTGTTCTTATTTAATCTTTTTTCAAACGGTTACTTAGTAAAAAAAATAAAAACAAAAGAGATTTTGATAATTTTTCTATGGTATTAAATGGGTTGATATTTTTCTTGTAAGGGTTGCATTATAATGCTTATAAAAATGGAACCTTTTGGGTTAGAAAGCTGAAATCTTTTGATGCTATAGTTGAAAAGTATGTTTAAAAGCTAAGATGAATTTAAATAACATAAACTGAAACATGATGAAAGCATTGCCTTTTGCGTTTGTTTTTATTTCAACAGCCGTAGGGTCTCAACCGTTAGACTTAAACTATTATTTTTGAAAATTTTGGAAAGATTTATATTTTAAGAACGTGAAAAAAAGTTTTCAAATATGAGCTTGGCCATTTCAGCTAGATCAAGGGCAGCAAAGTTTAGTAAATTTTTAAAACAGCTGATTTTTGAGGAACCTGAAACGCCAAAGTGGTCATCTGGATAAAAATGATAGAAAAAAGTTCAAATATTCAATATTTTTAAATTTTATTAAAATATTATAATTCAAACGGAAGTTATAGCGCCCTAGATTATTCGACTTTTTAGACTCTAGTCGCTTAACCGGTACCCGGATATGGCCAGTTCACGAACTTGTCCAAGACATTATTTGCCGAAACATACACAGAAAATTATTTTGGTGGAGGTCGAAAAATGCGACCGTGAGAGTGCCGCTAAATTCCGTTATACCTCATATCGTTATATATATATATATATATATATATATAGGGTCATTCCATATGGGATCGAACATGAGTTGCACGACATGTCTCAAAAATTGTTCGAACGATATTTAATCGATTTATAAGTAAAAAAAAAAATTTTTGTAGAGCGAACTTTTTTTTTCCTCTCTCTCACTCTCGAGTTAGACTCTCTCAAAGTTTTCGCATTTTCAAGGAGTTTTGGGTATATGTGTAACGTTTTTCATCATATTTTCGGAACGGTTTGACCGATTTTATCTTTCTCAACGGTTTCTTAAAGAAAAAAGAATATAGAAAATAATGAGACTATTAAATTTTAATAATTTATAATTTTCAAATTTTGGTGATTTTTTGAATCTGTACTTCTTCTTTCCTTGATAACAAAAAAAGTAATTTTTTCAAATTTTTTAAATTAACGTTAAATCACTTGTATAAAATCACACTTTAATCTGTGGAAAATTCAGAGTGGTACTAGAGCAAAAATTTTGAAATACAGCGTTTTGAAATCAACAATTCATATCCTTTCCCACTAAAATTGTCTTTAAACTTTTTGATTTCCATTTTTATCACCAGAAACAATAATTAAAGTATTCAAAAATAAAGAATACACGTTGGTAGTTTTGTGATATAATTACAATATTTTTATTTCAAACTATGTGTTTTAATATGGCTATCATGACATGTTGATTATGGTTTACATATAATGTTGTGGAGTTCTCTATCATTCGGAATTACATGATGTACTTTTTGCGTTCCATAAAAAACATTTATATTATTAAAATGTGAACGCAACCCTTTTCCTTCATTCTTATGTTCTCCAATGGATGCATATTCAAAATATATACCATGGATGTTGTCCTTTACCCAATTGAATAAATCGCAAGCATTGGCGAAACACGACTCTGTTTAACGTCCTCTTGGATTCCGCTCGCGCTAGTCTTTTAATAGTTCCACCAACTCCACCAGCTGGTCCTTTTCCATGAGCTGTAGCAAAAAAGACCCATTATGTTTTTTTATTGAAGTCCATGTTGTGATAGCATATGTTAACGAAATTTTTTTTATTTTTGAATTGTGCTGGTGATCCATCAGAAAAGTAAGTAAATTTTGTTGACGCAGGAATAAAACTCAGTATTAGCTGTTCAAATTTCATAGGTAAATCAATTGCAACTAAATAACTAACAGTGATTGCATCTATACAAAAATCGAAATTAACATGGGCGCTATTTTTATGATGAATGCTAGATAACGGAATAATTTTAATAACGGTACCACGTGTTGCTTTTGTAAAATGGTTGCTAAGTTAATGACGATAATTAAAAAAGGGAAAATGAACAGGTGTTTTATTGCGGTGTGCTGTGAATATATATGGCTTTATTCCTATAAAGCACACAGGTGAGTCATAATTCTCGAAATTAAATAACAATAAAATAAATAATCCGCTATTTATTTTTCATTAAACAGCAACGCCCATTTTAGAAGACTGAATTTCTTAATTTTATTACTATACTTTTATTGTTTTATTACGTTGTCGAATTCACCAAGTTTTAATTTTAGGTAAATAGGCGTAATCGAAGTAAACGGTAAAATATCAATAATATGTACTATTTTAACATATCGCAAAGGTTTTATATTTCAAAATTCCGAAAACAGATAAATTTCAGTATGGAAAGATATACAATTTTGAGATTAAAAGACTGTATCTCAAAATTTTTGTTCTAGTACCACTCTGAATTTTCCACAGATTAAAGTGTGATTTTATACAAGTGATTTGACGTTAATTTAAAAAATTTGAAAAAATTACTTTTTTTGTTATCAAGGAAAGAAGAAGTACAGATTCAAAAAATCACCAAAATTTGAAAATTATAAATTATTAAAATTTAATAGTCTCATTATTTTCTATATTCTTTTTTCTTTAAGAAACCGTTGAGAAAATTAAAATCGGTCAAACCGTTCCGAAAATATGATAAAAAACGTTACACATATACCCAAAACTTCTTGAAAATGCGAAAACTTTGAGAGAGTCTAACTCGAGAGTGAGAGAGAGGAAAAAAAAGTTCGCTCTACAAAAATTTTTTTTTTTACTTATAAATCGAATAAATATCGTTCGAAGAATTTTTGAGACATGGTCTACCAAAATCCCATTTTTATGTTCGATTTCATATGGAATGACCCTATATATATATAATTCTTTTTTTTTTTTGTTTTTCCATCTCCGCTTATCACATATAGTCGTTTGGCATCAAAATTTTTCCGAAATTCCGAGATGAAGCCGATTGCAATAGGTAGATTTTTATATGAAATCTACCTAAAATTTGAGCCTTGCTTTGTTCGATTTTCTTAAAACTTTGGTAATCGATACCTACTATAATAAACAAAATTAAAGCGTGTTTTTTATTTTGTTTATTTTTTCTTTAGTTTTGAGACAGGGTGGTTCGAAATTGGATAAGAAATTTAGAGGCAAGCAAAGATTAAAGTTGAATTGTTCTCAAACGGGTTAACCGATCTTGTTAATTTTTTTTGAAAGGGATAAATAAAAAAAATTATATTTTTATATGAGGTTTTTTAATATTAATTTTGCCAATAAAGCGATTTCAAAAAGTAAATTTTTTCATTTATTTCTTTATATTTTAAAGATTTATTCTTTAATAACAACATACTAAGGCATTAATACTTTTTCGGTTGGTATTATTAGATATGGTATCATATAATACCTTATTTATATAAGGTATACTGAGAAGTTTGCTTATTTTAAATAGACTTTTTAGGTTTAATTTTTTTAAAAGTGTTATTTTCATTAATCCAAAAGTGCATTTTCCATACCTGACATATTTTTTGTTGGTTAATATACACATGGTCAGTTCTCGTCAACAAAATAATACGTCTTTTTGTAATTTGAGTATGTTTTAGGTAAAAATATAAATCTTTAGAAAATCATAGAAAAGCAAAAGAGGTTTTTCTGAATTTCGCCATCTTTTAAAAATTTAAAACTCAAAAATTTCATCTAAATAATTTAAGATTTTTTCGCTATGATTTATTTTATTAAGCCATTTTTAATTCCTGTTAAGCAAAAAAAGTTCGCAAGAACCTGTACACTCGTTTTTAGTAAATGGCACAAAGTACAAAAATTTCAAACTAATAATTAATAATATATTCAAATAATAATTGTCTATAATTTAAGTGTGTTGTTTTTTAGATAAACAATAAATCATTAAAAAATAAAAGAAAAAAGGCTATTTTTTAAATCGCCATTTTTGACAGATAAAAATTTAAAAACTTTACAAAAATATAAATCATTTTATCAATCATGTAATATGTTTATAAAACCGTATTGTTATAAACATGTTTAAATAAGCTTTTATTTATTGTAGAAAGTTAAATATTTATTTACTGTCTTATGTATTAATTAATTAATTTATAAATTTATTGTTTATATATAAATTATTTTTTTATAATTATTAAATATTTATAGTCTTATATAAAATTTTTTATACCCTTGATGATGACCCACAAGGTCGAAATATTGGGAAAAATTTTGGAAAATTAAAATAGTCTAGACATAAGTCGAGAAAAGAAAAATTTTATTTTTTATTTGTTTATTTATTTATTTATTTATTTATTTATTTATTTGTTTATTGGTTTAATTATTTATTTATATATTTATTTATATATTTATTTATTTATTTATATATTTATTTATTGATTTATTGTTTTATTTATTTATATTTTTATTTATTTATTTATTTATTTATTCATTATTTATTTATTCATTTTTTTATTTATTTATTTATTTGTTTGTTTATTTATTCATTTATTTATTTATTTAATTATTTATTTATTTATTTATTTATTTATTTATTTATTTATTTATTTATTTGCTTATTTATTTATTTATTTATTTATTGATTTATTTATTTATTTATTTATTCAATTATTTATTTAATTATTTATTTATTTACTTATTTATTTTTTATTTATTTATTTATTTATTTACTTATTTTTTTATTTATTTATAAATATAGATAAATATAGATATTTATATTTTTATTTATTTATTTATTTATTTATTCATTATTTATTTATTTATTTTTTTATTTATTTATTTATTTGTTTGTTTATTTTTTCATTTATTTATTTATTTAATTATTTATTCATTTATTTATTTATTTATTTATTTATTTATTTATTTATTTATTTATTTATTTATTTACTTATTTATTTATTTATTTATTTATTTATTGATTTATTTATTTATTTATTTATTCAATTATTTATTTAATTATTTATTTATTTACTTATTTATTTTTTATTTATTTATTTAAATATTTACTTATTTTTTTATTTATTTATAAATATAGATAACTTTGCTAATACATTCATTTATTAGTATCAGAATATCATAAACTGAAAAACAAAAAAATGAAAAGGAAGAAAAAAAATTATTCAAATCAGTTAATCGGTTCGAGCACTATATGACTTTAAGCTTGCCTTGTTTTTAAATTTTTAACATATTTCGAACCACCCTGTGTCGAAATAAAATAAAAAACATAAATAAATAACATAAAATAAAAAACACGTATTGACTTTTTAACGGCTACCGAAGTTTTATAGAAATCGTATATGGTCGGATACCCATCATCAGCGTCTTGATTCAATTTTGCATCTTTATATAATCCAGAAGAGGTCTCCTTGAATTTATGCATTCGATTAGATTACTTTGGAGTGTTTTTAGTATTTATAAAAATAATGTATGCATATAATAATGTTTTTATTTAATATTTATAGTCTTTTATTAATTTTGATATTTCTCAGTGGTAGCTTATTTATAGACTATTTATTATTTTAAAAAAATATGTTTATTCCAATATTTCGACCTTGCGGGTCATCATCAGGGGTTACATATATTTTATAATATTTTATATTACCTACAAAACAATTAATTAGAAACAACACAAAAAATTAACATAATAATTACATAATCAAAAATTTTTTAAAAAATACTTGAAAAAATTAACAATAGTTTGTTAACGCGTTAACAGTTAATAAAAGTTAACGCGTGAAATATTGTGATTGAGAAAATAAATCGTTATAAAATGCTAGATCTGATAAATCTGGACAATTAATGCTTCAAGTCGCCAAACTGACGAATAACCCTAATTAAGAAAGTTAAAAATTTGTTAACCCTAATTCCAAGCTAGCAAGATACAGCCTATTATAAAAATAAGTGAAATATTTTTATTAGGAATGTGTTGTAAAAGTCATGGACTCTAAGTTAATGATAACAAAATGTAAAACACACGACTGAATTAAACAGGAGGTGATTTAAAGAAACTATTGAGTAGACCAGATTTTCTTCTTATCAATGAAAATTTAACATCTACTCCTTCTACTTCTAGCAATTTGGTTAAAAAAATATGGACCCGTAATTAGCTCCGACACATTTATAAAGTGATCTTGATTTTTAAAAATCCATTTTTATTTAATAGATGATTACTTTTGGTATAAAATACAAAATAAATTTGTTTCACAGTTTCCTAATTCCGTGTTAAGATTGGAATTACGGACATATCAAATAAATTATGAACCTAATTCCGTTCGTCGAAAACTCGCTTGTTTTAATACGTTGCATGTACAAAATCAGTATTCTATTAACGTTAGCCGTTTCATATAATCCTAATTAATCCACAAAAAAGAATATTTTACAGAAAATCAATTTTTATGGTCTTAAGAAAGTGTTAGCAATACCTTAACCTTTTCCATAAGAAAATTGTCTCAAACAGCAAGTTTTCGCCGACCAATCAATCAAGGTATGATATATGAACATAAAACTAAAAATGCCGGCAGGAAAATCAAAATAATTGATTCTCAGCAATTCAGGGCGTGTATCATGATTTAACTTTTTTCAAAAAAGCTTAAATTTATCTTATTGTAAGGCTTTTTATGAAATAGCGCGAAATAATGCACTAGCCCGTAATATTGCATACTTACCTTATTTGTAATTAAAATATGTGTCACAACAACACATAAGAACCTTTTAAGACCTAGGTTCCACAACATAATGCTTTTAGAGACGTTGATGGACGCAAACCTCTTTTTTTTTGTTTTTATATTCTTCTTAAAGAATGGAAAACTAAATAATAAATCCTTTCACATAATAATGTACGACATAGGGCAATATTTCATGATATGATGGAGGAAATACAAATAAAATAATTTTTTTTTTAAATTTGCAGGAACAAAGCTAAAATTGGGTAACTAAATATCCTAGTACTAGAAGCATATACCAAGTTCATGTAATGTTGTTTTCCTCAATTCAGCATATATAAAAGTTATATGGAAGCTCATTTCTTCGAGCAAGCAAAAAAGTTCATTCTTCTTAAAAGTATAAAAAAAAATTGCGTCCATCAACACCTTACTTAATTTTGAGCGTAACTTTGATATAATGGATATTATCAACTATCTTCACTTAGTTTAAGAAACATGTATTACATACAATCGCAAACCAGCAACATGTTTGGTGGAGATGAAAAAATTTGTAAGATCATGATGTGTTAAATTCCAATATATATAATTTTGATATATAAATGCAATTGCTTGTCAGATTATACTTTCATTTTTCAATTTAATAAAAATATGTTCAACGTAAAAACCATTGATCAAAGCAACCTAAGTGTATAAAACGATATTATAATAAAAACTCAATTAAAAAAATTATCAACATTTAGGCAAAACCCCTTAAGATATGTATAAGGGCCCTAGAGTTCCGTTTTTCAAGGAAAAATTGTCAGTTACCTTTTCGCTAGTGTACACAACAACTTCCTAAAGATTCATGATGATCGAATGAATGGTGTATTAATGCATAAAGGACAAACGCACATCCTTTCAATTTTATATATATAGATTTATACTCTAATACAGTGGTCCCCAACCTTTTAATAACAAAGAGCATATTCCAAATTACCGATGATGTAACGCGCACCATTTATTTTCCAAGGTAAATTTAAAGTGACTTTAATAATCAATAACATAATTATTTAATAATCAATAACAAAATTATTTATTTCATAAACATGTATAACATATATATTAATACACAAAAATAACAAAAATTAATACAACAAACTAATTTTAATTCCAAACAAGTTATACTAAAAGTTTGATTCAAGCTCAATGTAATCTTTGGCACTGAGTATCAGTGGATAAAACCTCATAATCAGGGCTGTAGGCCCTATTTTTTAACGTTATTTTTAAAGTTTTGTGGTATATAATTATCAAGGAAGACCCACGTCAGTAAGGCATTCCAGAGATGCTAGATTCTGTTAAAAAAATTTCTTTAAAAAGCTACATTTTCTCACGCGAACTATAAAAAGATGGGCTTTTGCCCGAAGACAATCATCAAGATGCTTGTCGGTAATTCTAGAGCTGTATTTTGATTTAATTATGTTCATAGTTGAAAACAATGGTTCGCATAAATTTGTGGAACCGAAGAACAATTTTATCTTGTATGCTGCAATTTTTAATAGTGGATGCTTTTCTTTATCAACCAAGTTCCAAAAGTTTTCATCTGTTACATATGAGTCCAGCACAATGTTATTTGTAAGATCGAAAATAAATTTAAATATAATAAATAATATAATAATATAATAAATAATAATATAATAAATAATATAATAAATAATAATAAATTAAAATATAAATGTAAATAAAACTAAAAATTAAAATAAAAATAAAAGTACAAACTTAGAAAAATAATCTTCTATATGAGCAATTTCACGAAGATTCAACATCGTTTTGACTTGACCCTTTTAGTTTTGATTATTTTTGTTTATAGATAGTCTTTCATAAATAAAAAACACAGGTTCTCTTAGAATTTTTTTTTGACCAGGGGTCTTCACAGGGTGCCCATCAATTTTTTGTTATTTGATGTGAGTGCATTTTGGCGAGTGATTGTAGAAAAACTACTGAATCAATTTTCATAGATGATGTGTCGTTGAATAGGTATTAGAACAAAGTTTTTAAAATAAACGGTGTTAATTTTTAACGGTGTATCATAAGAAAAAAACGGTGTAATTGAACAAAAGATGGCGCTACACCTTTTTTTTTTATTAAAACTAAATTGAAGCTTATTTTATATCTAACTACTTGTAAAAGTTTAGGACACGCGTTATTTTGTGTTTTAAAGATATTCGTTGTGCATATGACTGTCGGGAATCAGTTTTTTTTGTTCTGAAGGAAAATTATAAAAATGGCGTTATAAACTAAGACGTTTTTTTTATGTTAAATATCAAATATTTTATTATTAAATGAACTTTTTGAAATATTATAAAAATTATATATGTAGTACAATAAATAAAATAAATACAATTGTTAAAAATGATTTACTTATTTAACAAACAGAACTTTCTTTTGAATAGGAAAACACTTCTGCAATTATTTTCTTTGCATTAGATGGCTTAAAAAATGAAATGTTTATTTATCATTTTTAGTAATTACTTGTCACTCTTATAAAAAATAATTTGACAGTCTCGACTGCAAACAAAAAAGCCGTATAAATAACTAAATCTATTTAGGAACTTTTGACTGGAGAAGCATTATGTTCGTATTATGTTATTATGGAATCATATAGTAAAAGATTGCCTTTTAACATTAAATTACAAATATTTTATTATTGAATAAACTTTTTAAAGTATCATACAAATTATATATGCAGGTTAAAGAAAATAAATATAGTTATTAAAAACTATTTACTTATTTTACATTCAAAAGTTTCTTCTGAGTTGGAAAACATTTTTGCATTTATTGTCTTAGTATTTAATGGTACAAAAGAATGACATTTTTGAGTTCCACTTATAGTAATCGCATTTTTATATCGATTTTGTAATTTTTGTTTTTGTTAATTGATATTCATTTTTATCGGCGTATCCAAAGTTCATGGTAGATTCCCATTTCAAAGCCCATTTGAAAAGTTTTTTTGGTGTATCAATATTATCTCTGCTTCCCATACTATAACGGTGTGCAGCACGCTTCAGTGTACCACCAATTCCATCACAAGCTGCCTTTCCATGGCTGGTAGCATGAATAAGCCATTCTGCATCAACCTTAAAGTCTTTTTTATGGTGGCATAAGTTAATCAGGTCATGTTTATTTCGATATTGAGAAGGTGCCCCGTCGGTGTTATAAATTATTTTATCCACGACTGCTAAAGAATATATGCTTTCCATGCGTATGTCTTCCATTGTAATTGTATTCATTCTACAACTAGTGAATTTGATTAAAATTCTTTAACAGCTCTATAGTTTATTAAATATTCCCCCAACTAATTAAACAACAAACTTGTTTTGTTTTTCGCTATCTTTGATGTTTTTATTTCAATATGGCGATACAAATTTTTGCATGAAAACTGGAAATTAAACGAAATATTTTACAGCCGTGGATAAAATAGCATCTTGTATTCGCTTAGGATGATCGCAATTCTTCACTCGGATGATTCCCTCCACTCGCTACGCTCATTTTGGGAAACTTCATCCTCGTGAAGAATTGCCTTCATTCTAAGCTCATACAAGAATATACTATTCCTAATATTAGAATTTATATGCGTTCTGATGAATTCAATAAGTTTTGTAATGAAAAGATGGACTGTAGTACTGTTGTGATCGTATATATATTCACTTGCAGCACTTTTAAGATAAATGACAAATGGATGAATAGTAGCTTGTGAATTATTATAATGATAACCTTGAACCGAATCCTGAAATATGAAGGCGTAGTTTTCAGAAAAATCCCCTTGAACAAAGCACTCGCCTGGTTCTAATTTTTTTTCTTTCCTCAATGAATGTAAGTTGCTGTTTTGCTATAAAGTTGTGTGGTATCAAAATTTGTAAACGGTAAACAAATTTTTTCATAAATTTTTCTACAGTTTCTATTAAATTATCCAAATTGCATCGATCAGTGGTAATCCATTGTTGATATTTGCCTTGAAGGATTCCTTTAACGTCATATTCATTTAGTAATCTTTCTTCCAGTTGTTGAAGTTTTTTTGAACATTCATTGCACTTCAAAGTATGACAATCTTCTGTTAATTCACCACATGAAACAAAGTCAATTAATGTTATATAATTCTGGAAAGCAGCATCAGTAATCCAAGACATCTAAGAGTGTTGAATCATTAGTTTTATATTTTGATGCATGGTACACACGCACACATTATGAACTCCTTGGGATAATTTTATATATTCTTGTGGTCGAAGGGACGAGAATTTAGTAAATTTTATTTTCACATCAGGAAATTTATTTTTAAACTCCACATAAGCTTCATTTACTGTACATAGCGCTTTTGTGGATTTATGATGAAATTGCTCATATTTTCTTTATTGTACATATATAACTTTTATAATATTTGAAAAAAATCATTTAATAATAAAATATTGGATATTTAACATAAAAAAAATCTCTTAGTTTATAACGTCATTTTTATAATTTTCCTTCAGAACAAAAAAAACTAATTCCCGACAGTCATATGCACAACGAATTTTATCTTTAAAACATAAAATATCGCTAGTCCTAAACTTTTACAAGTAGTTAGATATAAAATAAGCTTTAATTTAGTTAAAAAAAAAAAGGTGTAGCGCCGTCTTTTCTTCAATTACACCGGTTATTTCTTATGTTACACTGTTAAAAATTATTTCAAAAAATTAACAGTACATTTTTAAAAACTTTGTTCTAATACCTATTCAACGACATATCATTTATGAAAATCGATTCAGTAGTTTTTCTACAATCGCTCGTCAAAATGCACTCACATCACAAAAAAACAAAAAATTGAGGGGCACCCTGTGAAAACAAAATTTTAAGAGAACTTGTATTTTTTATTTATGAAAGACTATCTATAAACAAAAAATAATCAAAATTAAAAGGGGTCAAGTCAAAATTTCCCAAAAATTTGCTGAACTTGCGTGAAATTGCTCATAAATGGATACATAAAATTGAGAAATTAAAATCAAAATCAAGGCTTTCAAAAATGAAATCGTTTTCAACTTTATGTTACATTTTCTTGGCTAGTAAATGAATTTACAAAAAAGATTGGTTCTATTATGGCAAACCATTGGTTCTATTATGGCAAACTGTTCAAATCTTTTTTCAAATTATTCTGTGGGTTTTTGAAGGTGAATAATAAAAGACGATAGTCCAAAATCTCTACCACTCACCATTTTATTCATATTTGGAAATGCACCAGGGACTTAATTTCCAGATGAGATATCCATAAATGAAGTTTTGATTTAAATGAGTTTACAGAGCCTATCATTGTAGCAATATGTTTATCTTTGCCCTGAAGTTCCAAATTTAAAGCATTCAATTTCGCCATGATATCCGTTAGAAATCCAAAATACATTAACCAGTAAGAATCGTTCAATTGATCAAAGTGTTGATTTTTAGATTCGATGAATTTTTGATCTCTTCAATCAAGCTTAAAAATCTTATAAGCACTTTACCTTTACTGAGCCATCGAATCTCTGCATGCAAGAGAAGATCGGAATAATCTTCAGAACCTTCTAGTTAAACCTTGAACAGTCGGAGCTGTAAAGGTGCTGCTCGAATAGAATTAACAATTTTCATTACTATTTTCATAACATGGGAAAATTAAAGTATTTAAGTGCACATAACTTCCTGGTGGACGATACAATGATACGCCATAAAGTTGGGAAATGATTCATCTTTCTTACACAAGGTAACAAATCTGTTAATACTGCCCACCATGTTACGAATATGTTGAATATATCCTGACCGGATGTTCGTCCTTTCATTGACAATATTTCCAACAGCTCTTCTTTTACAGTAAAGTCATTAAAAACCATTCTCACCTTGACTGATTGTGCGGTATCTGATATGTCAGTTGACTCATCAAATTGTAAAGAAAAGCATTCACATATTTCTAAGTCATTTTTTAGTTGAGTTCGTATATCGGTTGAAATTGCCTGTATTCTTCTTGTAACCGTATTGCCTGACCACTTGTATTGCTGTATTGCTGACATAATTTCACTCTTGCTAGAAAATCTCTCAAATAAGCACTTAGCGCCTGCAACAAAAGCTTGTTTTATCAGCTCCCCAACTTGGTATGGGTTTTTCTTCTTTGCAAGCATGTGAGAAGTTTTAAAATAAGCAATAGTGGCATTTTTAGATTTAACGACCTGTCGAGTGAAAATCGACTGCGGACCAGATAAAATTAATTTAAGGTCTTTTATTTTTTCTTTTCTTACTTCAGATTGAACTGGATAATTAGAATATAAAGTGCTATGGTTAGAATAGAAGTGACGTTCAACATTATGTTTTTTTTTGCCACTGCAACTGTACTCCCGCACAACAGACAAACACATTTATCTTTAACAATGACGAAACAATAGGATTTTTCCCAATTTGTGTTAAAATTATACGTACGAGGTCTTTTACTGGGCGCACTCATTTTTAGATTGACAATCAATTTATTTATTTATAGCAACAACGGACAATAGGTGCAGATTAAACACAAAACACTAATTATCGACATAAAAACTATACAAAATTGACATACAGCTCGTTTCGTTTAAAAATATAAGCAAAATGCAGGTAGTACATACAAAAATACACATAAACAACAAAAAAAATAATTTTTGCTATTTTATTTTGATGATTCCTATTGGTTTTGTACCAGTAATGATTTTTTCAGTACAAACAATTATACTTTTTTCAGTGCAATCAACTTCCAAAAAATACATTATTACAATTTAGCCAAACTCAGTAAATTTTACCTTTTACAAATCAAAAAAATTTAAGAAATTTATTAACAATTTAATCATCCTGTTATTTGCAAAATCTAATATAAAACATTTAAGAAATCGAAATACAACGATAGACCAACTCATCTATCAAGGGTATTTTTGATTCAGAGTACAAAGAATTCGATTTGTTTTGAATTTAAGTCCTTTCTAATATTTCTACTAATCTTGATGATGACCTTTAATGCGGAATTGTTAACTTTTTCTAGTAACTCGTTTATAACGAATATTTAACTATTTCTTCTTTTCAAACACTAGCAAAATGGCAATATTTTATTTAGTCAGATTACCCTTGTTTGAGTCGATAACAAGAAGCATTTGGTATGCATATTTCGTTTTTAATATGTTCAACACTGATCGCGTGATATTGCGAAGTTAAAAAAATGATAAACTTTGAAAGGCTCAATCTCGGAAACTATTGGGTCTACAGAGACAATTCTAGTATCATATTGTAGCAAATTTAGTCTCCTTTTTTTCAAAAACTAGTCCTTTAGAGCCATAATCGCCAAAATTTGAAAAAATAACGATTTTTTCGATTTTTGAGGCTTAATCTCGGAAACTATTGGGTCTACAGAGACAGTTCTAGTATCATATTGTAGCAAATTTAGTCTACTTTAAAACCGTCCTGATAAAGTATAAAGAAAAAACTAGTACTTTAGGGTTATAATCGCCAAAATTTGAAAAAATAACGATTTTTTCGATTTTTGACAAAGTTGCGTTCGGCGCTCGAGGTCACAAACTTACTACCCCATACTCTCAGGCGACAAAGTTACTGAACTATAATGGTAAGTATACAAGTTTTGTAATATGCTTCATTTTTGGAATGTTTCGATTCTTCGAAGTTGTATCTTCAAAACTTTAATTATTATTATTCTCTTGTTTCAGATTTTCTAAATTTTACAACATTTAAGATTCTTCCGTATCTACTACCACCAGTGTCCAGTAGCCAGACTCGAGGTATTAAAAAATAACAAAAAGAAAAAAACAGGAAAAATTACACTTAAAGAATCAGAAGAGTCTCTGGTGATTCATCTTAACAACAGAGTTGCAAAAAAAACTTGATTCAGCGCACAATATTGCGTGTAAAAACCAGAATAGCATTCAACCAATGATAATAGATGTTGGAGATATCAAAACGAAACGTTTGATCCACAAATTTATTTATGACGGCTAGCTACATGGCTACATCCGTGTGAAAACATTTATACCTTGTTAATCTTCTTGTTTTAAATCATTTCAGGTCTTAAACCTGAAATATCCTTTGGCAAGCAAAAAAAAAATTAGTTTAAAATTTCCTATTGATTATTTTACAAGTCCACCATTAGATATATGTAAACTTGTTAATGGAAAATAGTACTTGAGAAATAAAATTATAAGTTTAAATAAAATAAAATTGTATGCTTAATATGTTGGAATATGTATTTACTATACTTAAATAAAATAAACACATTTAATAAAAATATAATTGTGACTTTAAAATTAAAAAATTATCTGCCTTGAAATTTTGTTTCCAAATCAAATTATTCGTTTTAGTTTCTCAAATATTTTAATAACAAACATTTGTACTTTTAGAATAAAAACTGTAATTTTCAGAGTAAAAAATAAATTTTTAAATCCATAATATTAGTTTTTAATTTAAATACCGTTTTAATTTTAAACTAAAATATTTAAACATCTAATATAAACATTTTGGGTTTTGTTTTAATAAAATAGTACATTATATAACAAGGTTGAGAAGGAAGCTATTATTGACCGAGAACTTTTAGATCCTGAGGCGCGTAGCGCCGAGGGATATAATGTTCGAGGTCTATATTAGTCTTCTCAATAGAATTCTCATATAGAGTTTTTTTAACTACTAACACTAATTATCATATATGCTTTGATTAGATTTTGATATTAGTCATTTTTCATTGCATTTTTAAAAAATCTTAAAATATCAAGTAACCTGGAAGTTTAGTTTCATACAAATAAAACGAAATAAAGGAATGCAATTATTATTTGTTTGTGTTTTTTTCTTCATTTCAATTAAAAATAAAGGAAAATTTGTCATTATTAGCCTAAGTAATGTTCTGTTATTATTATTAACCTAGCTTGAGAAAAATTACTTCTCATTGGAGCATTCAAGTAAATAATGACGATTTCTCAAGTTAGTAGTTAAAAAAATTGTTTTTTCAAATCAAAATTCTCTGATTTTCAATTTAAAAATAATTTTTTGAGGATCAAAAGTGGATTTTTTAAAAATAAAAATTAGAATTTTAAATTAAAAATTTTGTTTTTCATTTATAATACAATATTTTAGGTAGATTTCATATAAAAATCTACCTATTGCAATGACCGTCCTCTCGGAATTTCGGAAAAATTTTGATGCCAAACGACTATATATGTAAAGCGGAGACGGAAAAACAAAAAAAAAAAATTATATATATATATATATATATATATATATATATATATATATATATATATATATATATATATATATATATATATATATATATATATATATATATATATATATATATATATGAGCGTGTTGCGGCAAACAATCTCTTAGATAAGTTCGACAACTGGCCATATCCGGGTACAGGTTAAGAGTCTAGAGCCTTAAAACTGTCAAAAACAAAGCGTTATAACAACCGTTTGGGGAAAATATGTAAACAAAATTTATAAATATTAATTATTTGAACATATTTCTATCATTTTTTAAAAAGCCAGACATCTGCAATAAAAGGTTCTTTAGCTATCTGCAATAAACTGTGTGAAGTACAACGGCATTTAGCGGCACTTTCACGGTCGCATTTTTTCACTTACGCTAAAAATATTTTCAGGGTATGTTGCGGCAAACAGTTTCCTAAATATGTTTGACAATTGGCCATATCGGGGTACAGGTTAAGTGCCTAGAGCCAAAAAACTGTATAAAATAATGTTTATTTCAAAGTTAGTTTAATACTTCTGTTTTTAATTAGTATTTTTTATAAAGTAATCTGATAAATCCGATTCTAATTGCACACATAACTGTCTGATCCCGAAATCTACCTATTTCTAGCGGATATACCTGCCGCTCGGACTTTTTAAATTCAAATCTTTTTTGAATGACTTTGGAATCAAAAATCAAAAATAAAAATAATTCCTTTTGGCGAAAAATCATGTCGCATTTTTTTTGATTCTACGGTTATTTTTTTTAAAGTTAATGCGATTTTTTCTTTCTGTGTATATACCTCGGTTGAGAAAGCTAATATAGACCTCGAACATTATTTCCCTCGGCGCTACGTGCCTCAGGATATAAAAGTTCTCGGTTAATAATAGCTTACTTCTCAACCTTGTTATATAATGTACTATTAATTGTATGAAAAAACCTGTTAATGAAATTTTAAATTTCGTAACATGTTGTAAAGATTATTTTAAATAAAATTATTAACCGTTTCGGTAGCTTTTTCAGTATATTGTACATTTTAAAGAAAACATTTACAGATTGATACATTTTAAAGAAAACATTTTTAGGTAAGGTTGTTAAATTTAATGAAAAAAACGTAAAAAAGTTCATTACATATACAAACATTTCACTAATACTGCCGTCCTAAGCAAAAACACCGTAATTTCATAAATTTTGGTACTGAGAAAAACAATAAAACTAAAATTAATCTATGCCAACCTTTTACAGTGGCCCTACAACTTTTTTTTTGCACTAATTAAGTTTATACTATTAAACTATGTTCTACATAAGAAAAAAACATACCAATATTTTATTAATTTTTTTGTTGGAAAAATCACGGATTTGTATGTAAAACTACGGTGTTTTTACTTATGACGCTTTAAAACTACGGCGTTTTTACTTAGGACGCTGTAAAACTACGGTGTTTTTACTTTGGACGCTTTAGATACAGTGTTTCTGCTTAGTAGAGGCAGATATTTTTCAATTTTACAGGGTTTCATAAATTTAATTTTCTTTCTTAGAGTTATTTTTACCACGATTTTACATTGTAGGGTCATAGAATAACGCTTCGAGACTGATAAGGTAGAATTAACTCATTTTTTATAATTTTTGAAATAACGGTGTTTTTGCTTAGGACGGCAGAATACATCATAGTTGTTTCTATTACTAACGACTGCTACATTACTATTATGACATAAATACTTGAAAACATCTGAGCTTTGAACGATTTATAGAATTAAAATAAAATTTAGAGAAATGCCATCCTAAACCTACCAATACAAGCACAACATTAAATATATTAATAAGAGAAAAATAATTGTTTATCCCTTCATCTTATAGTCATCGCAATTATTGTAAATCTTTTTCACTCAACAGCGTCTAAATTTGATACAATAATCTTTTTTAATTTTAATCCTAATTTTTTGCAATCAACCAAAGATATTTATTTAATTATTTTTTTATTATTCATAGAATCAAATGAAAATCTAAAAAAAAATATAATTCATCCCTATATAATTCAATTCTCTATTTTAAAATAAATAACGAGATATTAAGACAATTTTTTTGGAAGGGTTAAATATTAAAATTAGATGGTGGATTAATAAAATATTTTTATTTCCTTTTTGTAACGAAAATATAATAAATTTATTGAATTAATTAGACAAGTGAAGAAATTTATAAAACGAAAATAAATTAGATAAACTCGAAGCAATTAATAAAACACAACAATTTTGATTTAATTATTTTGGAAAACGTATTTATTAGAAACGGAATGAAAAGGAATGGAAAAAGAAATAGATTTATTTATAATAATGATGTGTCAACTCAACCACAAAAATAATATTTTTAAAGCTTTATTATAATTACTTCGGTTTTAAACAAACCGAAGTATTACATTCATGAGCCAAAAATTAAATTCTTACCCCCACTTTTTTGGCATTTTTCGACGTTTTAGGACCTACTGATTCTAAAAAAGCAAACAAAACTAGAGGGATTGGGGTGTGACCATAGGGGCCACGCCAACAGCTTTCCGTAAGATTAAAAACTAACCAGTTACTGGATGATGTATACTAAAATACCAGACATAAAAAATTATACAGTATAATTTAACTGTCCAAAAATATGTTTTATAGACATAAATAAAAATAAAAAACGAAACATGACAAAACAAATATTAAATCAAATTTGAAAAAAAAGTCAACGAAAATTAACTCAATTAGGGTTTTTAAAGCCTTAAATATGCAAAATTAAGATTTATTTATTATACGACACATCAATTGTAATAATTTAAATAGAATTTGAATGTATGCGTGTGTGTAATCATATTTTAATTTAATAACATATTAACACTCAAACTTGTAGTGAAGAGCGGCTTCATTGATGAACAATGAACTGGCATAGCAGGCCGCATACCTAGCGAGATTTTGTTAAAGGCTCCAAGCTAGCTGTAGTCTGTGGGGACGAGAAAGAAAACCTGCTGCTCCAGCACAAATAAACAATAGTACGCGAGTCTCGAAAACGGATCAAAAGGAAAACAAGTGAATGAAGCAGAGTCATGGCAACGTAGTACAAGAATTAATGAATTGACAAAAACATTATCCGTTGAGAAGCATTAACGGGATTTAATATCTGTATGATAACAATAGACTGAAGATATTCTTTTTCACCCGCATCATATTCTTTTACTAATCAATTCGTCACGGTTAATTCAAGAATTTTGGTGTTCCATTCTATCATCATATTTACGATGAATAAGTAAAAATAAGCCATCCATTTTTAATTATAATTAGGTTTAAGTTTCTATCAATAAATTTTTGTTTTACAATATTTATGCACAATTCTTCTTTACATGTTTCCAATTGGAATGTGCCAGACATACGCGCATGCAACAACTATACTCGAACATACATACTCACATCCAGCCATCCCAATATACACACTCATACACATACATACACATGCATCATCATTCCCACATACAAATAAAACAAAATTAAAAATATTACTCACCCCATGTTCATGTCCGATTCCCACTCCTGACTCCTTCGAATTTAGCCGCTCATCTTCCCTTAGGCTAACGCTGTTCGATCATACATTCCAAATACCGGCTGTTAAGTCCAGAGAACGATAATGAATGCGGAATGATTGATAGAAGTATATATGTCTGTTAAATCATGTATACATCCGTGCAATCCCGGTAACGAAATCGTCGGTTGACTGAATGTTGATAGAATTATCGAA
>OY856186.1:130572450-130649768 GCA_963693315.1 Diogma glabrata
AAGTTTTAAAATAAGCAATAGTGGCATTTTTAGATTTAACGACCTGTCGAGTGAAAATCGACTGCGGACCAGATAAAATTAATTTAAGGTCTTTTATTTTTTCTTTTCTTACTTCAGATTGAACTGGATAATTAGAATATAAAGTGCTATGGTTAGAATAGAAGTGACGTTCAACATTATGTTTTTTTTGCCACTGCAACTGTACTCCCGCACAACAGACAAACACATTTATCTTTAACAATGACGAAACAATAGGATTTTTCCCAATTTGTGTTAAAATTATACGTACGAGGTCTTTTACTGGGCGCACTCATTTTTAGATTGACAATCAATTTATTTATTTATAGCAACAACGGACAATAGGTGCAGATTAAACACAAAACACTAATTATCGACATAAAAACTATACAAAATTGACATACAGCTCGTTTCGTTTAAAAATATAAGCAAAATGCAGGTAGTACATACAAAAATACACATAAACAACAAAAAAAATAATTTTTGCTATTTTATTTTGATGATTCCTATTGGTTTTGTACCAGTAATGATTTTTTCAGTACAAACAATTATACTTTTTTCAGTGCAATCAACTTCCAAAAAATACATTATTACAATTTAGCCAAACTCAGTAAATTTTACCTTTTACAAATCAAAAAAATTTAAGAAATTTATTAACAATTTAATCATCCTGTTATTTGCAAAATCTAATATAAAACATTTAAGAAATCGAAATACAACGATAGACCAACTCATCTATCAAGGGTATTTTTGATTCAGAGTACAAAGAATTCGATTTGTTTTGAATTTAAGTCCTTTCTAATATTTCTACTAATCTTGATGATGACCTTTAATGCGGAATTGTTAACTTTTTCTAGTAACTCGTTTATAACGAATATTTAACTATTTCTTCTTTTCAAACACTAGCAAAATGGCAATATTTTATTTAGTCAGATTACCCTTGTTTGAGTCGATAACAAGAAGCATTTGGTATGCATATTTCGTTTTTAATATGTTCAACACTGATCGCGTGATATTGCGAAGTTAAAAAAATGATAAACTTTGAAAGGCTCAATCTCGGAAACTATTGGGTCTACAGAGACAATTCTAGTATCATATTGTAGCAAATTTAGTCTCCTTTTTTTCAAAAACTAGTCCTTTAGAGCCATAATCGCCAAAATTTGAAAAAATAACGATTTTTTCGATTTTTGAGGCTTAATCTCGGAAACTATTGGGTCTACAGAGACAGTTCTAGTATCATATTGTAGCAAATTTAGTCTACTTTAAAACCGTCCTGATAAAGTATAAAGAAAAAACTAGTACTTTAGGGTTATAATCGCCAAAATTTGAAAAAATAACGATTTTTCGATTTTTGACAAAGTTGCGTTCGGCGCTCGAGGTCACAAACTTGGATTATTGATTAGGCCAACATCATAAACAAGTCTGCAAAAAATCAGAACTACCGGATTTGACGCATACTACCCCATACTCTCAGGCGACAAAGTTACTGAACTATAATGGTAAGTATACAAGTTTTGTAATATGCTTCATTTTTGGAATGTTTCGATTCTTCGAAGTTGTATCTTCAAAACTTTAATTATTATTATTCTCTTGTTTCAGATTTTCTAAATTTTACAACATTTAAGATTCTTCCGTATCTACTACCACCAGTGTCCAGTAGCCAGACTCGAGGTATTAAAAAATAACAAAAAGAAAAAAACAGGAAAAATTACACTTAAAGAATCAGAAGAGTCTCTGGTGATTCATCTTAACAACAGAGTTGCAAAAAAAAACTTGATTCAGCGCACAATATTGCGTGTAAAAACCAGAATAGCATTCAACCAATGATAATATATGTTGGAGATATCAAAACGAAACGATTGATCCACAAATTTATTTATGACGGCTAGCTACATGGCTACATCCGTGTGAAAACATTTATACCTTGTTAATCTTTTTGTTTTAAATCATTTCAGGTCTTAAACCTGAAATATCCTTTGGCAAGCAAAAAAAAAAATTAGTTTAAAATTTCCTATTGATTATTTTACAAGTCCACCATTAGATATATGTAAACTTGTTAATGGAAAATAGTACTTGAGAAATAAAATTATAAGATTAAATAAAATAAAATTGTATGCTTAATATGTTGGAATATGTATTTACTATACTTAAATAAAATAAACACATTTAATAAAAATATAATTGTGACTTTAAAATTAAAAAATTATCTGCCTTGAAATTTTGTTTCCAAAATCAAATTATTCGTTTTAGTTTCTCAAATATTTTAATAACAAACATTTGTACTTTTAGAATAAAAACTGTAATTTTCAGAGTAAAAAATAAATTTTTAAATCCATAATATTAGTTTTTAATTTAAATACCGTTTTAATTTTAAACTAAAATATTTAAACATCTAATATAAACATTTTGGGTTTTGTTTTAATAAAATAGTATATTATATAACAAGGTTGAGAAGGAAGCTATTATTGACCGAGAACTTTTAGATCCTGAGGCGCGTAGCGCCGAGGGATATAATGTTCGAGGTCTATATTAGTCTTCTCAATAGAATTCTCATATAGAATTTTTTTAACTACTAACACTAATTATCATATATGCTTTGATTAGATTTTGATATTAGTCATTTTCCATTGCATTTTTAAAAAATCTTAAAATATCAAGTAACCTGGAAGTTTAGTTTCATACAAATAAAACGAAATAAAGGAATGCAATTATTATTTGTTTGTGTTTTTTTCTTCATTTCAATTAAAAATAAAGGAAAATTTGTCATTATTAGCCTAGGTAATGTTCTGTTATTATTATTAACCTAGCTTGAGAAAAATTACTTCTCATTGGAGCATTCAAGTAAATAATGACGATTTCTCAAGTTAGTAGTTAAAAAAATTGTTTTTTCAAATCAAAATTCTCTGATTTTCAATTTAAAAATAATTTTTTGAGGATCAAAAGTGGATTTTTTAAAATAAAAATTAGAATTTTAAATTAAAAATTTTGTTTTTCATTTATAATACAATATTTTAGGTAGATTTCATATAAAAATCTACCTATTGCAATGACCGTCATCTCGGAATTTCGGAAAATTTTGATGCCAAACGACTATATATGTAAAGCGGAGACGGAAAAACAAAAAAAAAAAAATTATATATATATATATATATATATATATATATATATATATATATATATATATATATATATATATATATATATATATATATATATATATATATATATATATATATATATATATATATATATATATATATATATATATATATATATATTTTTTTTTTCAATAAAATTTTATTGAAAAAATAATATTCAAGCTCAATAAACTAAAATAACATATATATATATATATATATATATATATATATATATATATATATATATATATATATATATATATATATATATATATATATATATATATATATATATATATATATATATATATATATATATATATATATATATATATATATATATATATATATGAGCGTGTTGCGGCAAACAATCTCTTAGATAAGTTCGACAACTGGCCATATCCGGGTACAGGTTAAGAGTCTAGAGCCTTAAAACTGTCAAAAACAAAGCGTTATAACAACCGTTTGGGGAAAATATGTAAACAAAATTTATAAATATTAATTATTTGAACATATTTCTATCATTTTTTAAAAAGCCAGACATCTGCAATAAAAGGTTCTTTAGCTATCTGCAATAAACTGTGTAAAGTACAACGGCATTTAGCGGCACTTTCACGGTCGCATTTTTTCACTTACGCTAAAAATATTTTCAGTGTATGTTGCGGCAAACAGTTTCCTGAATATGTTTGACAATTGGCCATATCGGGGTACAGGTTAAGTGCCTAGAGCCCAAAAACTGTATAAAATAATGTTTATTTTTAAAGTTAGTTTAATACTTCTGTTTTTAATTAGTATTTTTTATAAAGCAATCTGATAAATCCGATTCTAATTGCACACATAACTGTCTGATCCCGAAATCTACCTATTTCTAGCGGATATACCTGCCGCTCGGACTTTTTAAATTCAAATCTTTTTTGAATGACTTTGGAATCAAAAATCAAAAATCTTTAAAAATAAAAATAATTCCTTTTGGCGAAAAATCATGTCGCATTTTTTTTGATTCTACGGTTATTTTTTTTAAAGTTAATGCGATTTTTTCTTTCTGTGTATATACCTCGGTTGAGAAAGCTAATATAGACCTCGAACATTATTTCCCTCGGCGCTACGTGCCTCAGGATATAAAAGTTCTCGGTTAATAATAGCTTACTTCTCAACCTTGTTTTATAATGTACTATTAATTGTATGAAAAAACCTGTCAATGAAATTTTAAATTTCGTAACATGTTGTAAAGATTATTTTAAATAAAATTATTAACCGTTCGGTAGCTTTTTCAGTATATTGTACATTTTAAAGAAAACATTTACAGATTGATACATTTTAAAGAAAACATTTTTAGGTAAGGTTGTTAAATTTAATGAAAAAAACGTAAAAAAGTTCATTACATATACAAACATTTCATTAATACTGCCGTCCTAAGCAAAAACACCGTAATTTCATAAATTTTGGTACTGAGAAAAACAACAAAACTAAAATTAATCTATGCCAACCTTTTACAGTGGCCCTACAACTTTTTTTTTGCACTAATTAAGTTTATACTATTAAACTATGTTCTACATAAGAAAAAAACATACCAATATTTTATTAATTTTTTTGTTGGAAAAATCACGGATTTGTATGTAAAACTACGGTGTTTTTACTTATGACGCTTTAAAACTACGGCGTTTTTACTTAGGACGCTGTAAAACTACGGTGTTTTTACTTAGGACGCTTTAGATACAGTGTTTCTGCTTAGTAGAGGCAGATATTTTTCAATTTTACAGGGTTTTATAATTTAATTTTCTTTCTTAGAGTTATTTTTACCACGATTTTACATTGCAGGGTCATAGAATAACGCTTCGAGACTGATAAGGTAGAATTAACTCATTTTTTATAATTTTTGAAATAACGGTGTTTTTGCTTAGGACGGCAGAATACATCATAGTTGTTTCTATTACTAACGACTGCTACATTACTATTATGACATAAATACTTGAAAACATCTGAGCTTTGAACGATTTATAGAATTAAAATAAAATTTAGAGAAATGCCATCCTAAACCTACCAATACAAGCACAACATTAAATATATTAATAAGAGAAAAATAATTGTTTATCCCTTCATCTTATAGTCATCGCAATTATTGTAAATCTTTTTCACTCAACAGCGTCTAAATTTGATACAATAATCTTTTTTAATTTTAATCCTAATTTTTTGCAATCAACCAAAGATATTTATTTAATTATTTTTTTATTATTCATAGAATCAAATGAAAATCTAAAAAAAAATATAATTCATCCCTATATAATTCAATTCTCTATTTTAAAATAAATAACGAGATATTAAGACAATTTTTTTGGAAGGGTTAAATATTAAAATTAGATGGTGGATTAATAAAATATTTTTATTTCCTTTTTGTAACGAAAATATAATAAATTTATTGAATTAATTAGACAAGTGAAGAAATTTATAAAACGAAAATAAATTAGATAAACTCGAAGCAATTAATAAAACACAACAATTTTGATTTAATTATTTTGGAAAACGTATTTATTAGAAACGGAATGAAAAGGAATGGAAAAAGAAATAGATTTATTTATAATGATGATGTGTCAACTCAACCACAAAAATAATATTTTTAAAGCTTTATTATAATTACTTCGGTTTTAAACAAACCGAAGTATTACATTCATGAGCCAAAAATTAAATTCTTACCCCCACTTTTTTGGCATTTTTCGACGTTTTAGGACCTACTGATTCTAAAAAAGCAAACAAAACTAGAGGGATTGGGGTGTGACCATAGGGGCCACGCCAACAACTTTCCGTAAGATTAAAAACTAACCAGTTACTGGATGATGTATACTAAAATACCAGACATAAAAAATTATACAGTATAATTTAACTGTCCAAAAATATGTTTTATAGACATAAATAAAAATAAAAAACGAAACATGACAAAACAAATATTAAATCAAATTTGAAAAAAAAGTCAACGAAAAGTGAATATTAACTCAATTAGGGTTTTTAAAGCCTTAAATATGCAAAATTAAGATTTATTTATTATACGACACATCAATTGTAATAATTTAAATAGAATTTGAATGTATGCGTGTGTGTAATCATATTTTAATTTAATAACATATTAACACTCAAACTTGTAGTGAAGAGCGGCTTCATTGATGAACAATGAAGTGGCATAGCAGGCCGCATACCTAGCGAGATTTTGTTAATAGCTCCAAGCTAGCTGTAGTCCGTGGGGACGAGAAAGAAAACCTGCTGCTCCAGCACAAATAAACAATAGTACGCGAGTCTCGAAAACGGATCAAAAGGAAAACAAGTGAATGAAGCAGAGTCATGGCAACGTAGTACAAGAATTAATGAATTGACAAAAACATTATCCGTTGAGAAGCATTAACGGGATTTAATATCTGTATGATAACAATAGACTGAAGATATTCTTTTTCACCCGCATCATATTCTTTTACTAATCAATTCGTCACGGTTAATTCAAGAATTTTGGTTTTCCATTCTATCATCATATTTACGATGAATAATTAAAAATAAGCCATCCATTTTTAATTATAATTAGGTTTAAGTTTCTATCAATAAATTTTTGTTTTACAATATTTATGCACAATTCTTCTTTACATGTTTCCAATTGGAATGTGCCAGACATACGCGCATGCAACAACTATACTCGAACATACATACTCACATCCAGCCATCCCAATATACACACTCATACACATACATACACATGCATCATCATTCCCACATACAAATAAAACAAAATTAAAAATATGACTCACCCCATGTTCATGTCCGATTCCCACTCCTGACTCCTTCGAATTTAGCCGCTCATCTTCCCTTAGGCTAACGCTGTTCGATCATACATTCCAAATACCGGCTGTTAAGTCCAGAGAACGATAATGAATGCGGAATGATTGATAGAAGTATATATGTCTGTTAAATCATGTATACATCCGTGCAATCCCGGTAACGAAATCGTCGGTTGACTGAATGTTGATAGAATTATCGAATAACATGTACATAGCTGGTAGATCCAATGAATGAAATCGTAAATTGACTGAATGTTGATAGAATTATCGAATTATATATATATATATATATATATATATATATATATATTATATATATATATATATATATATATATATATATATATATATATATATATATATATATATATGTATATATATATATATATATATATATATATATATATATATATATATATATATATATATATTTATATATATATATATATATATATATATATATATATATATATATATATATATATATATATATATATATATATATATATATATATATATATATATATATATGTATATATATATATATATATATATATATATATATATATATATATATATATATATATACATATATATATATATATATATGTATATATATATATATATATATATATATATATATATATATATATATATATATATATATATATATATATATATATATATATATATATATATATATATATATATATATATATATATATATATATATTAGACTGGTCGTTAAAAACTAAATTTTCCGAGACGCCCCCTAGAAAAATTCTTTGTGGTCAAAAAACCACAACGGCATTATTTTTTTTTTTTTTAAATCAAAAGAACACGTGCCGCAAAATCGTCGAAGTTGATTTTTTGAAAAATTCGTAGATTTTTTCAAATATCTCATAAAATATGCAGATGTCAAAAAAATCACATAACCTTTTTTGTAGGAAATTTAATTCTCTACAAAAAAGGTCCATAATATTTTTTCCCAAAAACGTATAGTTCCATTGATATTTTGAAAATGAACTTGTAAGTTTTCGTTATTTTTAAAAAACATAAAAATAAAGATGACGAAAAAGTCCTAATTTTCTTCTTATGCTATAGAATGAAATGTATAAAAAAATAATCGTGACAAAAAAATTCAAAATTAGTACTTTTTCGTCGAAATTTTCATCATTTGGTTTTACGAGTTTCGAAGAATTTCAAGTTTTATTGCAAAATATCATCAGAAATATAGGTTTTAGGAAAAAAATGACATGGACCTTTTTTGTAGAAAATTAAATTTCCTACAAAAATGGTTATATAATTTTTTTTGACATCTGCATATTTGATGAGATATTAACAATTTTATCAAAAAATAAACTTCGATGATTTTGCGGCACGTGTTCTTTGACTTAAAAAAAAAAAAATAATGCCGTTGTGGTTTTTTGACCACAAAGAATTTTTCTAGGGGGCGTCTCGCAAAATTTAGTTTTTAACGACCAGTCTAATATATATATATATGTATATATATATATATATATATATATGTATATATATATATATATATATATATATATATATATATATATATATATATATATATATATATATATATATATATATATATATATATATATATATATATATATATATATATATATATATATATATATATATATAGGTAAATATATAGGTAAATCCAATGAAAGACATCGTAAATTGACTGATGAATGTTGATATTGAATTATTGAATGATAAATATATAGCTGCTAAATCTAATGAATGAAATCGTAAATTGACTTAATGTTGATAGAATTATCGAATCATAGATATATAGCTGGTATGCAAAAAAAACTTGATAGTATTGTTGAATACGAGGCCGGTCAATGAACGGCTAACCGCAGTTGTACGGACGTAAATTTGTATGTTTAAATATGACGTCACAAAATAGTAAACTGCAATGGTATACGGCTACAACGAAAATATCACCAATGATTCAGGCAACATTGAATATGCGTTGAATAATTTCCCCACACACAAAATAAAAATCCCCTGTACAATCCGATACACTATCGTCGCTTCTGGTTATTCCGAAACATAAAATGATTTTGCTGTTTTCTTTTCTGGATTTTCTCACAGGTTAATTGATATGAAAAAGTCAATTGAAGGTTAACATGAACATTGTTATTTATTATAATGATTACATAGATCCGAAAAATAAGTTAATTAAACTAGGACGTACACACACATATATTTTGTTTAATTTCTTTTGATCTTTTTTTTTATTGTTAAGCACTTAAACATATCATATCACAGATTTTAAAGTAATATACTGTATCACAGATTTTAATTAACAAACAAAAATTTCTATATGTTCTTCTTTTCATGAGTAAAGATATTCAATTAACTATATATAAAAAAAAGTTTTTATATGATCTCCTTTGTATAAATAAATAAATTAAATTAACCATATATAAGAAAAAATGTTTATATGTTCTTCTTTTTTTTATAATTAGCGAAACACAATTGACTACTCTTATAAATATTGTATACGGGATTATTCAATATTTGGTTATATTTGATTGATCTTCTACAAATTGATAATGATTTTACGTGGCAATTCCAAATCAAAATGTCTCCCAGGTAAATCTTCCGGTATTGGTTGTTTTTCTCTTGCCAAACGCATATATTGTTATCCTTTGCCCAAAACCATAAAAAAACTTACTTCTGATAGTTACACGAGTTAATCACCACACGAAACGTGAATCAACAAAAATTAGTTTAAATTATAACATTTTAAATAAAACTATCCAACACAAGAATTTTTGGTTTTTCTTTTTTTTTATCTGTTATACTCACGTATAAACGTCAAAACAAAAACCAACTTTCATCAGACAAAAAGTCGAACAAGAGAGTCTCTATATCTTCAACCACGTATTTATAGTTAAAGTCACGCCGTTGTTACACAATATCAAATCGATAAACACGATCAGTTAGTTTGTTTCTAGGGTAATTTTCTTCGTTAGATTTTTGCTCCCACTAAGGAGTTCTCACAACCATAAGGGTATTAAAAATGGAAAAAGAACTACCTAAAAAGTATTGAATCATAATGGTTGTAAGAAATTATGTTTAAAAAAGGCGAAAATATCTACAGAGGTTTTCGTTAATGAAAATTCAATGCGTGTGAGAAAGTAGTGCATCTCTAAATTAAGGGAATTACATAACTGCTTCGTTGATCCCCTGACTGCTTCGTTACAAACTGCAAACTAAAATAAGTTGTCAAGACCGATTCAGAAGGTATTGAAAGGTAAAGATATCATTAAAATGTCAAAAGCTATGTTTTATTTGCCCAACCGGGATTCGTATTGAACTGTCAAAAAACAGATTTCAAATAAAACGAGCCAAAGAATTGGATTTGTACACATATTATTTTCTAGAGGTTGGTAGAATTTATACAGAAAACATAAATTGTAAATGTCTACAAAATGATCAGTTTATTTTTAAAACGTGGGTATATTGCGTATTAGTGAAAAAGTTAGATAAAAAAAATTATTTGTAAAAGTGAAAAGGACAGCTTAAAACTTTAAATTAAGTATAGTATATTTTCCTATAAGAGATGAAAACCTTGTTTTTTTCGTGAGTAAACATTTGTTCACGAGACGCGCTAGCGTCGCGTGAGACATCATGTTTACGAACGAAAAACGTTGTTATCTCGCGTAGGAAATGCAATTTTTTCTATGATAGTAATATATAATCGATATTTACTATAAATTATAAAGTTAGAAATCGACAACAATACCTTCTCAATTTATATTCTATTTATTCATGGTTACGTTGTTAAAAATACTTTGTAAAATTATATGAAAAACCATAGCAACTATAATTTGTTATTCTTTTTTACTAGTGAATTGACTTTTCGCATAGAAAAAATATTATTTTTTTAATTTTCCTGAAATTCATTTTTATTTCTAAAACGCCACATTTAAAAATGGAAGAGTCTTTGATGACAATAAAACAACAAACTCTGTAAAACAGAAAATGTATGTGCATTTAAATAATTGAATAAAATAGGATATAGTTAATTATAACCCTTTGGGTAACGGTCGTTCTGTAAGGCCAGAATTTTTTAGTGATAAATCATTAAATACGAAGTACGGACACCACCACCTGGCAGGCATCAGCCCTGCACGTCATCATCCCCTATATTTTTTAAAAAGTGTAAAAAAAATTTAAAAAAAAACTTTTTTTCCTGTAAGCTTGAAATTTTTATTCGATTTAGCTCATTTATTGTAGAGTAGAAAAAAAATTGACAGTCGATTTTGATGAGCACAAGTATCTGACAGGCGAATTGAAAAGTGTGTAGTATGCAAGTTTCAACAAACTTTATTCTGTTCGCAAAACGAAATCTAGGAAACCGCTGAACGGATTTCAAAATTTTTTTATAAAAATAGGTTTACTCAATGAAAAGCGCCGAAAGGACGATGTGTTCGATAACTGCACCGGAAGTATGTCAAAAAAATCGTCAAGTTTGTCAAAACAAGGAAATTTGCATATTTTTTGCTTAAAAACGTAATTAACGTGACTACGAATAGAATGGTTGATGGTCGGGATTTGTTTGTGAGACCAAAAACTAGATTATTGCATCATAAGTTTGTCAAAAAAATGATGTCAAGTGTGTCAAAAGAAAGATTTTTATTTATTATTTTACCCAATTTTTTGGAAAATAATAAAATTAATTATTTGTATGGCATGAAATTTTATTATTATTATTGAGAATTATGACATTACAAGTATGGCAAAAAAATGTTGTCAAGTGTATCAAAAGAAAGATTTTACTTCGGTTTATTTATTTTTTTACCCAATTTTGGGAAAAAATAAAATTAATTATTTGTATGGCATGAAATATTATTATTATTAAAGAGAATTATGGCATCATAAGTTTGTCTAAAAACTGATGTCAAGTGTGTCAAAAGGATTTTCATTTATTTTTTTAGAAAATAATAAAATTAGTTATTTGTATAAAATGATATGTAATGAACATGATATTATTATTATTATTGAGAATTTTATTGCAGTATAGGTTTGTCAAAAAAATATTGTCAAGTATGAAATAAAAATAAGCTGTTTTTATAACGTAAATGTGACATGGAAATGTTTGAATTTGTTATAGTTTTTGAAATATTTTTAGAATTTTGAAAAAAGTTTTTATTTTTGATTTTGTAATAATGTTTGCAATATTTTTAGAATTTCGGAAAAAGTTTTAATTTTTGAATTTGTAATAATTTTTGCAATATTTTTAGAATTTTGGAAAACGTTTGAATTGTTAGGAATTTTCGGAATATTGTTGGAACTTAGTTTAAATATTTGAATTTATTCTAATTTTTGGAATACATTTTGAATTTTGAAAAAAGTTTGATTTAAAAGTTTATCGTTTGATTTAAAAGTATAACATAAAACTCTTTATAAAAGTACAAGTATTTTATCTCTGTTTAAAAATTTATTACAAAACTTACACGAAACATGAATTCGTCGCCGGAAAATTATAACAGAGCATATATTAACATAATTTAGTGAAAAGATGATAAACTCCACGAACTACTCAAAAACCCCTCCATTTAGTGTTACGTAAAAATATTACCAAATCATAAGTTCATATTTTTTTCAAAATTCAAAATTCAAAAATTGTAAAAGCTAAATAAAATCAAAATTTTTTCTAATATACTAAAAATATTGCAAACATTATTACAAAATTAAAAATACAAACTTCTTTCAAAATTCCAAAAATATTTCAAAAACTGTAACAAATTCAAAAATTTCCATGTCATATTTACGTCATACAAACAGCTAATTTTTTTAACATACTTGACAATGTTTTTTTGACAAACTTATAATGCAATAAAATTCTCAATAATAATAATATCATGTTCATTACATTTCATTTTATACAAATAACTAATTTTATTATTTTCTAAAAAAATAAATGAAAATCATTCTTTTGACACACTTGACATTATTTTTTTGACACACTTATAATGCCATAATTCTCTATAATAGTAATAAAACTTCATGCCATACAAATAATTAATTTTATTTTTTTATAAAAAATTGGGCAAGATAATAAATAAACATCTTTCTTTTGACACACTTGACAACACTTTTTTGGCAAACTTATAATGCAATAATCTAGTTTTTGGTCTCACATACCAAACCCGACCATCAAGATTACTCCAAATTCAATGTTTCTATTCGTAATCACTTAAAATGAACGTTTTTAAGCAAAAAATATGCACATTTCCTTGTTTTGACAAACTTGACGATTTTTTTTGACACACTTCCGGTACAGTTATCGAACACATCGTCCTTTCGGCTCTTTTCCTTGAGTAAACCTATTTATGTAAAAAAAAATTTTGAAATCCGTTCAACGGTTTCCTAGATTTCGTATTTCGAACAGAATAAAGTTTGTTGAAACTTACATACTACAACCTTTCAATTCGCCTGTCAGAACTTGTTCATCAAAATCGCCTGTCAATTTTTTTTCTACTCTACAATAAATGAGCTAAATCAGATAAAAATTTCAAGCTTACAGGAAAACTAAAGAATACAATCCCGGGTACCCGGTCTCCGGTTTCCCGGGAATCCCGGAATATTTCCGGCACCGAAAACCGGTTCTGACATCAGCCAAATATCCGGTTTTAAATTCTATATTTTTTAAACAAATTTTTTATTCATTCATTATAAAAACAACACAAGCAGATGTAACAAATAACCAAAACAACGTTTTTTCTTTTTCTTCTATCAAGAAGACTAGCTCTACACAGATGTTTATGCTTAAAAGGGTATATTCCATGCTTAAATTACGTTGATTTTCAACCGTGAATAAGCCAGGTGTATTATCTATCTATCTATCTTCTATCTATATATATATATATATATAAAATTGAAAGTATGTGTGTTTGTCCTTCATGCATTAATACACCATTCATCCGATCATCATGAAACTTTGGTAAGTTGTTGTGTACACTTGCGCATATATAAAATTTTTTAAAAAACGGAACCCCAGGGCCAAGTGATTTGCAAACGGTAACAATGCATTAATACCAATAAATTTAATATATGTTCGGGAACATATGTAAAATTTAAAATTTTGGATCTATGGGTGTGACAACCCGCGTACTTTAGTACCTGCTATTGGTAAATCAGTTAACGTGAGACATCGTTTCCTCCATCCTATCATGAAATATTGCCCTATGTCCTACATTATTATGTGAAAGGATTTGTTATTTAGTTTTCCATTCTTTAAGAAAAATATAAAAAACAAAAAAAAAGAAATTTGCGTTCATCAACGTCTTAAAAAGCGTGATGTTGTGGAACCTAGGTCTGAAAAGGTGTTTATGTGTTGTTGTGAGACATATTGTGATTCCAAATATTTTGAAATTGCACAAATTTTTTTGAAATTTTCGGTCGAAAAGATGATGAACAATGCCAGTAAAGCTAACAATTTTAAATTGAAAATTCGATGGGGAAGATGTAGTGTTGCCACGTATTCCAATGATCCCAACAGATGTGGTATTTGAATTCAAACGTTTAGTTTCCAGTGCAACTTGCATTTGCAATGACGATCAATAAAGTACAAAGACAGTTACTGCAAGTATGTGGACTAGATTTGGAGAATCCAAATGGTTCTCACATGGACAACTGTATGTGGCTGACGCGTTAGGAAAGCCTTCTGATTTATTCGTGTATGCACTAGACGTAAAAACAAAAAATATAGTGTACTCACAAATATTTGAATAAATAAATAGAATTTAAACGAGATTTTGAAATTTTTTCCATATTAAAATAAATAAGTTGCAATAAAAATGACACAATGTAAATTGAATATTTTCATAACGAGTTTTCCTGAATTCCCTTTCTTATATTGAAAGATTTTGTGAGTGATTAAGATCACCAACAGAAAACGATGACGTTCTTCAGAAATACATTAAAGAAGAATTTGGTAAAGAAATTCAATGAATGATTGATGTGAAGAGACGATGGAACAGCCTTTATCTTATGCTAGAACGTTTTTATAAAGTAAAAACAGCATTTTAAAATCCTTAATCGATCTCAATTCAACAATTTCGTTTGAAGAACATGAATAGGAGATGATTAATATTTTGGTGACAACGCTTGCACCTATAAAGTTAGCTGTGGAAGCACTATGTCTCAGTGATGCAACATTAATATCAGCTGATGCAACCATGAAGGCATGATCGATAATTTGGGCAGCTATGGGAAGTTAGAAGCCAAACTCGATTTCGAATGAATCTATTTCTCATTGGATTTATCAAAGTTTTTTTGTTGAATAAAAGGCTTTTAAAAAAAATTAAAAAGTTTTTCTAAATTATAATGTGATTTTTTGTTAAATGAAATGGATTTAAAAAAAATTGAAACGTTTTTCTAAATTATAATGATTTTTTAATAATTTTTAATTTAAACATTTTCAGAACCGGGTCCAGAACCGGGTACTCGAGTTTGAAAAAATCTGGCTCCAAAAAACCGGTTCTAAAAAATGCTTAGGTTCTGGATACTCTAAGGAAAACGTTTTTTAGGGATCCGTTTTTTATACGGAACATTATTGGTGAGAGTACAACGTGTTTTTCACATTATTTCGATTATCTCGTGAACCATTAATCCGATGACTTTAAAATTTGAGGTGCTTATAAAACTAACTTATCCACACAAGATGATGGGTTAAAAAATAAATAAAGTTGTATTCGTTTGTTTTAAAGAGGTACGATGTAAAGCCTTTGAAAACATATATTTTTTTATCGAGACGAGTAGGGTATCATTTGAAAGGGCTTCATTTCAGCATTATTTAAAAATATATTTTGGGATTTAACACCTCACCATTTTTTGTATAATTTTGAAAAATGCCGTTTTCTCGATGTTTTATTGCCCCGATTAACTTAACCCTACTTCATCGAAAATCTTGAAATATATTTGGAATGATAGGAAAATGAGGAGGCTTTTAATGAAAAATATAGAAAAGTGGCAGATATTCATAACTATATTTATTAAAGGAATGGGAATGTTAAGGGGTAAAAACATTATTTAAAATTAGGTCATGTGGGGGTGTCATTTGAAAAAGCACTTGATTTTAGAAATATTGCCATTTTTTTAGAATTTTGCAATGCATAGTTTTTGAATTATTATCAATAAAGTGACACAAAAAGTTGGTCCTCCCCTTGCATTTCGAACCTGATTAACAGAAAAATTTGAAAAAATTTACAGAGACAGGAAGTTTAATAAACTCTGAACGAAAAATATAGCGAAGTTTCAAATAATTATATTTTTGTGCTTTTAAGGGATTGGGGTGGGGAAGGGTGAAAAAAAGTTTTTTTGACCCAAGCGGGGTGTCATTTGAAAGAGCACTAAATTTCAAAAACTTTGCAATTTTTTTTAGAATTTTGCGGTGCACAGTTTTTGAGTTATTCTAAAAAATAGGCAAATTCTAGATCGTTCCCCCCCTACGTTTCGACACTGATGAACAGAAAAAATTGAAAAAATTCATAGAGACAGGAAGTTTGCTATATTTTGAACGAAAATTATAGTGCTCTCAAATATTTATATTTCTGTGTGTTTAGGGGATAAAGACTTTAAGACATAATGTAAAGACACAATGTTAAGACATAATGTAAAGACTTTACAACATAACTTTATGTCATTTATTTTTGATTTTGTGTTCTTTTACATTCACGGAACCCTTGGCGAGCGAATTTTATTCGCACTTGTCCTACTTTTTTTAATTTTTTTTACACTTTCAAAAATATAGGGGATGATGACATGCAAGGCTGATGCCTGCCAGATGGGGGTTACCGTACTTCACATCGCATGACTTATCACTTAAAAAAATTCTGGCCTTATAGAACGACCGTTTCCCAAAGGGTTCACTAGCTCTCAGTCTAATAGTGACAACCCATAGATGTTAAAAAATGCAACGGTGCGAATGAACACGCAAACTAAACTACTATTCCAGATTTTCAAAACGAACAGTTTGTGAGTTTTGACATTTTGGAAGTGGATACATGTAATTGTTAGTGTAATTTGGCGAATAAAACACGCCTAATATCAAAAATGATATCCAACACAACAACCTAACCTTGTAGTAAGATAAAAGGTCAGCATTTGTTTGATGACCGGCGACCACTATATAAAAGACACCTCAAAAGCAAAACTTTCAGGTAACAATTTGACCTAAGTAATCATTGAGTAAAGCTTTAAAAAAGGAATTTAAAATGGAAGGGGAAATTTAAAATTCTTGAACTATCCATGAGTAAAGTTTTATAAAAGCTCTACTCAAGGAGAAAAGGCGTATGAAAAAATATTCTTTATTCAAGAAAACATATAATGCTTTATACATGTTCTATATAAGTGTTTGAATAAAGTTGTACATAAGTTGTTATTCAAGCCTTATTCAAATATTGTCAAAATGTTTCTTGAATAAAGTGCTTGAGCAAATCTTTACTCAAGACAACTTTTTGGAGTTCTTAAGGGTTTGTTAACTTTTTAAACACATCGATAAGTGATTTAACTAATAGGATTTAAGTGTGACTATAGGGGCCACGCCAAGAGCTTCCCGTAAGATTAAAAACTAACCAGTTACTGGATAAGGTATACTAAAGCACCAAATATAAAAAAAATTGTACAATATAATTTAACTGCATTAAATACAAATAAAAAACGAAAAATTACAAAATAAATATTAAAACATATTTGAAAACTAGTCAACAAAAAGTAAATATTAGCTCAATGAGGGCTTTTAAAGCCTTAAATACGCAAAATTAAGATTTATTTATTTTACGACACATCAATCTTATATATTAATACGCTAACGAAAAATTTTGAGGAGCCTAAGGCTTTTTTATTCGCAGATGGATTCGTTTCAAATTTTCACTGCTAACTGATATTAGTGTAACTTAGATTGTAAAGTTTATCACCAATTTATTTGATAAATGCCAGAACATTCTTCTAGTTTAGGTTTTTTTTTAAATTTGAAATTTTTATACACATTATTAATTCTTTTGAAAGAAATTTTAAATTTATATTTTGTAAATTGATTTACTATTATGTTGGGTATTAAATTAGTGGAATTCAAAGATATGTATTTTATCTGTATTAGGGTTCAATCTATTTATAGGACTATGAATATTTATTCTTTTTGAATTTCGAGTTAATATTTTATCAATAATATGATTATGTATGACTAAATAAATGATTTATATTTCAAATATTGAAAATAATTGTTTTTGTTTTAAATCAAAATTTGTCGTGTTAAAGTTGTTTTTACTGTAATATAAGTATTACTATTATTGTAATTAATTTGAATACAGAAAAACTCGTTGCCGATCCTCCATTTATTTTTTTTTTCATTTATTTCATAAAAAATTTATCATCTATTTACTATTTTTATTCGCCGTACTTTACTTCATCGAAAATCTTGAAATATATTTGGAATGATAGCAAAATGAGGAGGCTTTTAATGAAAAATAAAGAAAAGTGGCAGATACTCATAACTATATTTATTAAAGGGGTGGGAATGTAATGGGGTAAAAACATTATTTAAAACCAGGTCATGTGGGGTGTCATTTGAAAAAGCACTTGATTTTAGAAATATTGCCATTTTTTTAGAATTTTGCAATGCATAGTTTTTGAATTATTATCAATAAAGTGACACAAAAAGTTGGTCCTCCCCTTGCATTTCGAGCCTGATTAACAGAAAAATTTGAAAAAATTCACAGAGACAGGAAGTTTAATAAACTCTGAACGAAAAATATAGTGAAGTTTCAAATAATTATATTTTTCTTTTAAGGGATTGGGGTAGGGAAGGGTGAAAAAAAGTTTTTTTGACCCAAGCGGGTGGGGTGTCATTTGAAAGAGCACTAAATTTCAAAAACTTTGCAATTTTTTTTAGAATTTTGCGGTGCACAGTTTTTGAGTTATTCTAAAAAATATGCAAATTCTAGATCGTCCCCCCCCCCCTACGTTTCGACACTGATGAACAGAAAAAATTGAAAAAATTCATAGAGACAGGAAGCTTGCTATATTTTGAACGAAAATTAAAGCGCTCTCAAATATTTATATTTCTGTGTGTTTAGGGATGGTTGTAAGGAGGGTAAAAGAAAACTTTTTTTGACCCAAGCGAGTAGGGTGTCATTTGAAAGAGCACCAAATTTTAGAAACATTCCAATTTTTTTTAGAATTTTGCGGTACACAGTTTTTGAGTTATTCTAAAAAATGTGCAAATTCCAAACCGTACACCCCCCCCCCCCTACGTTTCGACACTGATAGACAGAAAAAATTGATAAAATTCATAGAGACAAGAAGTTTGCTATATTTTGAACGAAAATTATAGCGAACTCACAAATAATTATATATCTGTGTGTTTAGGGGATGGGTGTAAGGGGGGCAAAAAAAAACCTTTTTTAACCCAAGTGAGTAGGGTGTCATTTAAAAGAGCACTAAATTTCAGAAATACCGCAATTTTTTTTTTGGATTTTGCGGTACACAGTTTTTGAGTTATTGAAAAAAAAGTGCAAATTCCAAACCGTCCCCCCACCAAACATTTTTTCTGTTATGCGTCCTTAGTCTGGCGATGTTAAGACTTTACAACATAACTTTATGTCATTTATTTTTGATTTTGTGTTCTTTTACATACACGGAACCCTTGGCGAGCGAATTTTATTCGCACTTGTCCTACTTTTTTTAATTTTTTTTACACTTTCAAAAATATAGGGGATGATGACGTGCAGGGCTGATGCCTTCCAGATGGGGGTTACCGTACTTCACATTGCATGACTTATCACTTAAAAAAATTCTGGCCTTATAGAACGACCTTTTCCCAAAGGGTTCACTAGTTCTCAGTCTAATACTGACAACCCATAGATGTTAAAAAATGAAACGGTGCGAATGAACACGCAAACTAAACCACTATTCCAGATTTTCAAAACGAACAGTTTGTGAGTTTTGACATTTTGGAAGTGGATACATGTAATTGTTAGTGTAATTTGGCGAATAAAACACGCCTAATATCAAAAATGATATCCAACACAACAACCTAACCTTATAGTAAGATAAAAGGTCAGCATTTGTTTGATGACCGGCGACCACTATATACAAGACACCTCAAAAGCAAAATTTTCAGGTAACAATTTGACCTAAGTAATCATTGAGTAAAGCTTTAAAAAAGGAATTTAAAATGGAAGGGGAAATTTAAAATTCTTGAACTATCCATGAGAAACGTTTTATAAAAGCTCTACTCAAGGAGAAAAGGCGTATGAAAAAATATTCTTTATTCAAGAAAACATATAATGCTTTATATATAAGTGTTTGAATAAAGAATAGAAGAATTACAACATAAGTTGTAATTCAAGCCTTATTCAAATATTGTCAAAATGTTTCTTGAATAAAGTGCTTGAGCAAATCTTTACTCAAGACAAGTTTTTTGGAGTTCTTAAGGGCTTGTTAACTTTTTAAACACATTGATAAGTGATTTAACTAATAGGATTGAGGTGTGACCATAGGGGCCACGCCAAGAGCTTCCCGTAAGATTAAAAACTAACCAGTTACTGGATAAGGTATACTAAAGCACCAAATATAAAAAAAATTGTACAATATAATTTAACTGCATTAAATACAAATAAAAAACGAAAAATTACAAAATAAATATTAAAACATATTTGAAAACTAGTCAACAAAAAGTGAATATTAGCTCAATGAGGGTTTTTAAAGCTTTAAATACGCAAAATTAAGATTTATTTATTTTACGACACATCAATCTTATATATTAATACGCTAACGAAAAATTTTGAGGAGCCTAAGGCTTTTTTATTCGCAGATGGATTCGTTTCAAATTTTCACTGCTAACTGATATTAGTGTAACTTAGATTTTAAAGTTTATCACCAATTTATTTGATAAATGCCAGAACATTCTTCTAGTTTAGGTTTTTTTTTAAATTTGAAATTTTTATACACATTATTAATTCTTTTGAAAGAAATTTTAAATTTATATTTTGTAAATTGATTTACTATTATGTTGGGTATTAAATTAGTGGAATTCTAAGATATGTATTTTATCTGTATTAGGGTTCAATCTATTTATAGAACTATGAATATTTATTGTTTTTGAATTTCGAGTTAATATTTTATCAATAATATGATTATGTATGACTAAATAAATGATTTATATTTCAAATATTGAAAACAATTGTTTTTGTTTTAAATCAAAATTTGTCGTGTTAAAGTTGTTTTTACTGTAATATAAGTATTACTATTATTGTAATTAATTTGAATACAGAAAAACTCGTTGCCGATCCTCCATTTATTTTTTTTTCCATTTATTTCATAAAAAATTTATCCTCCATTTACTATTTTTATTCGCCGTAAGCAAAATATTTAAAAAAATTGTTTAATCTTACTCAAAATTTAAATTTTTATTAATTATGAAATAAAAATATGTTGACCATATATTTTCAACTTTGACCATATTGTAACAACTCTTCGTTGGTTCTTTTCGATTATTGAGCAAAAACGACAGTAAAAATACGGATCTTTGGTTAACAAAATCTCAAACTTTATTTGTCTACAAATTACAGCAGCTTCTGATTTTAGTTACAATAAAATCTAGGGTCTCCAATTTATGCACGATAAACTTCACCGCTTTTCCACAATTTGAATCAATAATATTTGGAATCGTAAAATCTGTATTTACTTTTCCACTAGGTTCAAATTCTTTCACTATTAGTACCCAGGCTCAAGTACCACCCGATTATTCCTTATACTTGCGAATATTTGTAAAACACTTTTAATTGCAAAATTAAAACTGATTATCTGATATTTTGTTCGCTTATTTATATTCAAAAACAAATAAGTCGAAACTTCTATAATCCACTAGAAATCAATATTACGTAGTCCGTACATCTTGAATAGGCCACACCTATTTTCATTCATACTTGCATAAATGTAAACATTTGTATTAGCGAACTCAAATTTAATTTATGCAAAATGTATTAGGTAACTCCTTTTTTTTTAATTCATGAATGTGGAAAACATTATGCAGAATGTATTGGTTATTTATGAGTAAATTAACCCATTCTGGACGAAGTTTATTACATTGCCCTCCATTTAGTTTTGTTCGTCCCGAACAATATCAGCTATCGCATTGGTACTGTTACCTTGGTACGGTGCTAACCTTTGCAGATGTATCACTTTCATCTTGGTACGGGGTCCCCTTTGTATGCGGTAGATAACATCATTAATTCGTTTGATTATTTTATATGGGCCTTCCCAATCTGGCTGCAGCTTGGGTGATCTTCCCTTAGTTCTTCTGGGGTTGTATAGCCATACCAATTTTCCTTCTTGAAAACCGCCACTATTTGCATTTATGTCGTACCTGGTTTTCATTTTGTCACTGGCAATCTTAATGTGGTTTCGAACCTGTTGATGGATTTTATTCATCTTCTCCCTTAGTTGTCCCACATAATCTGTTTTCGTAGATACCAGACCTCCAGGGATGCCGAACTCGATGTCACTAGGAAGATGTAATTCTCTTCCGAACATGATATTCGCTGGCATTTCACATGTCGTATCGTGCACTGCGCTACGATAGGCCATCAAGAATAACGAAGATCTTTATCCCAATTTCTTTGGTTGGCTTCCACTACCTTCGACAAATGTTCTTCCATGGTTCGGTTGAATCGTTCTACCATGCCATCCGATTGTGGGTTCATATGTGTAGTTCGTGTTTTTCTAATGCCGAGTGTTCTGCACAGCTCTTCCATCAGTTGAGATTCGAAATTCCTTCCCTGGTCGGTATGCAACTCGAGTGGTGTTCCATATCTGCAAATCCATTCATTGATTAATGTTTCCGCGACCGTAACTGCTTCCTGGTTCAGTATTGCATAAGCTTCCGGCCATTTTGTAAAGTAATCAATGACCACCATGATGTATTTGTTACCTTTTGTCGTTTCCGGAAATGGCCCCGCGATGTTTATAGCAATTCTCTTCATTGGGGCGCCCACATTGTACTGTTGCATCTCTCCTCAAGTTCTAGTTTTTGGTCCTTTGCTCGCCGCACAAGTATCGCATCGCCGACACCATTGCTCCACGTCTGTTCAATACCTTACCCAATAAAACCTCTCCCTTTGGCTAGGGTTTTATTGACTCCCAGGTATCCTCCAGAAATACTTCCATGCAGCTTTCCCAGTACCTCTTCTACTCGACTTGATGGCAACACCAGTTGTTCCAACACTTTCATTCCATCAGCGGACTCCCATTTTCTTTTTAGTATCCCGTTGTCCATCAATAGTGAGTCCCATTGCGCCCAGTAGCATTTCACCTCCGTACTCAAAGGTGCTACCTCTTTCCACTCCGGTCGCCTTCCCTCGGTTTTCCATTTCAATATTGGAGCCATAGCTGGATCTTCTAGCTGTTCTCTTTTAATTGCCTCGGTACACCAATCCTCAGGAGTTTGGAACTTGATTTGGCTCACTTTCATTGCTTCATTTCCCTCAGTTCTGCTACATGATTTGCACTCCTCTATGCAGGGTCTTCTGGACAAGGCATCGGCGTTACCATGGATCCTTCCCTTGCGGTGTTCAACTTTGAAGTCGTAGTTCTGCAGGATTTCTATCCATCTTGCTGCTTGTCCTTCAGGAAATTTTGAATTGTAATAACCATTTTAGAGCAGCATGGTCCGTGCGAATCAGGAATGGTTGTCCACACAAATACTTGTGGAAATGTTTCACAGCCTTGATGATAGCTAGCAACTCCTTCCTCGTGACACAGTAATTCCGCTCCAGCTTTGACAGAACTTTACTGAAGTACGCCACCACTTTCTCATCGTCTCCAATTTTCTGTGACAAAACAGCTCCGGTTCCTACATTGCTTGCGTCTGTGTCCAGAATGAACATCTTTCCGGATTCTGGATAGGCTAGTATAGGGGTGTTGCATAGTTTTTCTTTTAAACGGCAGAATGCCTCATTACATTCGGTTGTCCACAGAAACTTGGTATTTGCCTCTGTCAATTTATGTAGACTCTTGGCGATATTCGCAAAATTTTCCACGAATCTACGAAAGTAAGTGCATAGGCCAAGAAAACTGCGTAGCTCATGAACATTCTTCGGTACTGGCCAATTTTTCACAGCATCAATCTTCTCGGGATCGGTTCTGACTCCATGTTCTGTAATGATGTGTCCAAGGTTCTTCACCTCTTTGTGGAACAGATTGCACTTTTTCGGATTCAACTTCATGTTGGCATTACTTATTCTTTGGAGTACTTCTTCGAGGTTCATTAGATGCTCTTCAAAGCTGCGACCCATTATAATGATGTCATCAAGATAAACGAGGCAGGTCTTCCAGGTTAAGCCATGCAACACGCATTCTATTAGACGTTTAAATGTTGCTGGGGCATTGCATAAACCAAACGGCATCACATTGAACTCCCACAACCCATTGCCAGTAGAAAATGCTGTCTTTCGTCGATCTTCTGGATGCATTTCAACTTGCCAGTAGCCACTCTTCAGATCTAATGTGCTGTACCATTTGGCCCCTGATAGTGTATCCAGTGTGTCATCAATTCGTGGCAGTGGATAGCTGTCCTTAATGGTTACCTCATTCTAACTCTTCCCGGAACATGTATCAAAATTACTTGGATGCAATGTCTATTGTACAACGTTTCGGTAAACCTTTTTTATTTATAACAATGACATGTAATCCTCAATGGCCAGAAATTGTTGATAATTTGAGTAATTATGAGTCTTCGAATTTTCGTCCTGATATTGTTGTGCGTGTGTTTAAAGTGAAACTTAAAGAGCTCATAGATTGTTTAATGAAAAAACAGATTTTCGGTTCTGTCAAAGCACTTATATATACCATTGAATTTCAAAAACGTGGTCTCCCGCATGCTTATATTCTGTTTAATTTGTTCGATGAAGATAAAATTGATTGAAATGAAATGATTAATAAATTTGTATGTACTGAAATCCCTGATCCCATTCTTTTTCCTAAATTACATAAATATGTGAAACGTCATATGATGCATGGAACATGTGGTGCTCTAAATCCCAATTCTGTTTGTATGAGAGATGGTAAATGTAGTAAGAATTTTCCAAAACCTTTTTATGAAAATACTAAAGAATCTGTGAATGGTTATCCTTTGTATCGTGGACGTGATAATGGTATGAGTGTTGATGTACGTGGTGCATCTCTTGATAATAGATACTAGGAGGGCCCGGCGTGCTTCGCTACGCTTATAAATAAAGTTTTTGCGTAGACATTTTGTTGACGTAGAAGCAATGATTTCAAAAAATGGTAATGAGAAATGCTAGCATATAATTTTTAATTTTTCTTTAATTTTTCTTTTATTTTTCTTGCTAGCATTAAATTTTTAATTTTTCTTATTAAATATATGAACGAAAAATAATCAGAACTCTAGCTGATCAGTTCGGATTTATGAAAAATTAGCGATCAAATAAGTTTTCAAGTAGGCTTGTTTGATCTCTAACTTATTTGATCGCTAATTTTTCATATATCCGAACTGATAAGCTAGAGTTCTGATTATTTTTCGTTCATATATTTAATAAGAAAAATTAAAAATTTAATGCTAGCATTTCTCACTACCACTTTTTGAAATCATTGTTTCTGCGTCAACAAAATGTCTACGCAAAAACTTTATTTGTAAGCGTAGCGAAGCACGGCCGGCCCTCCTAGTTGTAATAATTTTTTAAAAAGAATTTGAATGTGTACGTGCAGTGTGTAATCATATTTAAATTAAATAACATGCTAACGCTCAAACTGCAAAGTAAAATAAGTTGTCTAGACCGATTCAGAAGGTATTGCAATGTGAAGATATTGTTACGAGTACAGAAAAATCTAGACGATTACGGTCACTTCCAGGAAAATAAAATCAACAAAACACAACAGAAAGTGAATAAAATGAATAGTGTTGTTGTTGTTGTTATACATGTACTTAGAATTAAGGTCTACACAAAACAAATGATTTTATGAATCAAATCAACGTAACGTAAAATAATCGAATATTCTAATATTTTCTCAAAGTTTCTAAAAAGTGACCGCGAAATTTCTAGAGATTAGGCAGAATGTATATAAGGAAATTACCTCTTGTAGTTTTTAGTTAGTTTTATTTTAAACCTGCGATAGTGAAGTTAAAGTTAAAAAAGTGATTTTTAAATTAGTTTTTGTGAATAAAGTTTTAAGTGTTATTGAGAAGAAATATTTTGTGTATTATTTTGAACGTTGTGAATTGGAAATTTCTACAATAAACCGTTGGAGTTTCAAAGCTGTTGGAAGAATATTCTAGTTAGGAATATTGATTGCTGTATTGTTCTTCTATTGTTGTGGAACAATTAAGTTGTTGAATACCTAATAAAACCTGGTGTTTGTGCTTACTAATCAGTGATCGAACTCAGGAAGAGATTGGGGATTGCGTTTATCGAATGGAGAGTTAGGCCAATTCAAAGTAAGGTTAGAAAAACGTAACAATATCATTAGAATGATCAATATCAAAAATGATCTCCAACACAACCACCTAACTTTATGGTAAGATAAAAGGTCAGCATTTGTTTGATGAACGGCGACCACTACATACAATACACGTCAAAAGCAAACTTGTTCTATCTCATGTTAACTTAAAAGTTTTACCAAACATTCGGCAAAAACACTTAATAACTGTGGCTGTTGTTGTGATATATTTAAAAGAATAAGATAAAGTTATTAACCGAAATTGACAAGTTGCAAAATTACTATAAACATTACAAGAAACTTATGCTCTAAGTTTCAACAAAATTAAATGACAGGACTGAGAATTATTAAAGTCTAAAAAAATAGTTGTTCAACGAGCCACAGACATCCTCCCGACTCCTTTGCCAAATTTTGAAAATAGCTCATTCAAAATAGCATATTTTTCATACTCAAATAAACCCGGATGCGTTTGCAACACATTTTAATTCAAAAGTTTCATCAAGTTCTCATGCGTTTGTGTGATGAAAATAACGCCTATTTTTCAAATTTTCTTAAAAAAGCTGAAAAAGTAAGATAGTAATTGTCTATACAAAGGTCATTATAAATGGCTGACATGATGACAAACAAAATGGGAGGTAAATGATCTTAATAGCATTATTTATTCTCATAATATTTGCAAGAGATGATTTTCAGGGAAAAGGACTGGGCTGTAAGTTACGCCAAGATATATCGATTGTGACCATTGAAGTTGAAATTGGATCATCCGTTGTTGAGAAAGCGTTGGACGAATTCTCGTCCACTTACGATGACAATCACGCACATACCCACACACACATACACACATACATACAAATCGACCCATCCGTTGTTGAAAAAGCGTTGGGCAAAAATTCTCCACACAGCGATATAAACACACACATACAGACTGCCAGCTAAAAATAGTCTAAACAGCTTTAGGAGGTCATGAAACGTAAAGATATCAATTCCGATTTATAAAATCGACCCAAAAACAATAATTTCCCATATCAGGAAGTTAATAAAAAACACACAATCGCGGATTAAACAACGAGCTGTCAAAAAAATTGACAGACAGGTGTGTTATAAAACTTGTAATAGTAATGTTTTCAAAACAGCCATATATAAGAAATATTACTTGAGTAACAATTTTCTTGAATCCTACTAAAATTATTATACATAAATAAAGTCGTATACAAGGAACTATGCTTGGGTGAGAATCTTTTTGGATTCTTCCGAAAAGTTTTACTTTAATAATGGTTTATATAAGTGATAGAACGTGAGTAAAAACTTCTTGAATACTACCTTAAAAGTTATATTTGAATAAAGCCATATAAAAGATATACTTGAGTAACATTTGCTTGAATACTTCCTAAATATTTATTATTGAATTAAGCCTTACTTAAGGAATTATATAAGAAACTTAGCGAATTCAGTCTTTTACAACCTTTTTTTAGGTGAAGCTTGAGTAATTTGGTCTTATACAATACTTTCTCAAGTTAGGTTGGAATAATTTAAAAAATTTAGGCGAAATTGTTAACTCGGTTGTTCTATCAAGTATGTTAACTAAAAAGTTTTATCAAACATTCGTCAAAAACACTTAATGGCTGCGGCTGTTGTTGTGATATATTTAAAAGAATCAGATGAAGCTATTTAACCGAAAGTGACAAGCCTCAAAACTATTATAAACATTGCAAAAACCTTATGCTCTAAGTTTCAACAAAATGAAATGTCAGGACTGAGTGTTATTGAAATTTTAAAAAAAAACGGTTGTTCAGCAAACAACAGACATCCTCCCGACTTCTTTGCCAAATTTTGAAAATAGCTCATTCAAAATAGCATATTTTCCATATTCAAATAAACCCGGATGCGTTTGCAACACATTTTAATAATTCAAAAGTTTCATCAAGATCTCATGCGTTTGCGTAATGAGAATAACGCCTTTTTTTCCAATTTTCTTAAAAAAACTCTATAAGTAAGACAGAAATTGTTTATACCAATGTCATTATAAATGGCTGACACGATGACAAACAAATTGGGAGGTAAATGAACTTGATAGCATTATTTATTCTCGTAATAGTTGCAAGAGATGGTTTTCAGTTTTTTGGAAACCACAAAAAAATAAATGAACTGATTTCATTAGAAAAGGACTGGGCTGTAAGTTAGCCCAAGATATATCGATGGTGACCATTGAAGTTAAAATCGGATCATCCCTTTTTTGAGAGAGCGTTGGACAAATTTTTGTCCACTTACGACGATACACACGCACACACTCACACACACATACATACTGCCAGCTAAAAATAGCCTAAACAGCTTCAGGAAATCTTGAAACGTAATGATATTATAGAAATTTCGATTTTGAAAATCGACCCAAAAACACTAACTTCTCATATCGGGAAGGTAATAAACAGTAGACCAAGCAATCAACTCTCGAACCTCTGTTTTTTTTGTCAAATTTAGAAACTAACTCAGGTTTTATATATTCAAGAAAGCCCGGATGCGTTTGCAGCTCATTTTCCTTTTCGAAAATCTACCCAAAATAATATCTTCCCATGTCGTGAAGTTAAAAAAATGAATGTCTGTCTGCCGGCTGGCCGTCACAACCGACGAAATCTATAAAACCACTGGACGGATTTCAAAAATTGTTTTTCTTAAAATAGGTTTACTCAATGGGAAGAGCCGAAAGGACGATGTGACGATAACTGTACCTGAAGTGTCAAAAAAATCGTCAAGTGTGTAAAAACAAGGAAATTTTCATCTTTTTTGCGTAAAAAACGTTCATTTTAAGTGATTACGAATAGAAACATTGAATTTGAAGAAATCTTGCTAGTCGCGATTGGTATGTGAGACCAAAAACTAGATTATTGCATTATAAGTTTGTCAAAAAAATGTTGTCAAGTGTGTCAAAAGAAAGATTTTTAACTTCCCATAGTTATTGTTTTTGGGTCGATTTTCGAAATCGGAATTTTTATGATATCTCTACGTTTCATGACCTCCTGTCTAAAACTACGTGTTATTTTCGTTACGCAAACGCATGATATCTGGTTTAAAATATGGTATGTTAATGAGCTGCAAACGCATTCGAGTTTACTGGAATTTTGAAGATCTTTAGTTAGTTATTTTCTAAATTTGACAAAAAGGCCAGAGATTCGTGAGTGGATTGCTTGGTCAACTGTTTAATAACTTCTCGATATATGAAGTTATTGTTTTTGGGTCGGTTTTCGATATAGGAATTTTTGAGCGTTTCAAGACCTTCTGAAGCTGCTTAGGCTCACAGTATGTGTGTGTATGTGCGTGTGTATCGTCGTATGTGGACAAAAATTTGTCAACGCTTTCTCAACAACGGATCATCCGATTTCAATGATTATGGTCACAATCGATGTATCTTAGGGCGTAACTTACAGCGCAGGAAAATTTGAAAAATAGGTGTTATTTTCGTTACACAAACGCATGAGATCTTGATGATACTTTTGAATTAAAATATGCTATTTTGAATGAGCTATTTTCAAATGTCGGTTTGTCACTTTCGGCTATATAACTTTATCTTATTCTTTTAAATATATCACAACAATAGCCATTGACGAATCTTTGGTAAAATATTGCAAGTAACATAGAAGAAATATAGAACAAATTCCTTTGGAGGTGTCTTGTATATAGTGATCGGTGTTCATCAAAAAAATGCTGACCGTTTATCTTACCGATAGGTTAGGTTGTTGACTGTTGAATTGGGAATCGTTTTTGATGTTGACATTTTAATGATATCTTTACTTTTCAATACCTTCAGAATCGGTCTAGACAACTTATTTTACACTAGCTTCCTACCGCAGAAATCTAATATGTAGTATAGCAAAAATTTGATATCAGTTTGATTTCTCACCGTTCATATTATATTAAGATAATGTTTCGGTGGGAAACCAGACCTTACTTGAATAAAAGGATGTATCAAAATACGGTACTGTCAATTTTATATTTGAGATTAGCTTTAGAGTTTTTTAAACGAAAATTACAACCCAGAGAAATTCAAACTAGATTTAGACCAGTCCTGCGAATGCTTTTGAATAGCATAAAATACTTATAAGTTTTATTCTAAAATACGTTTTTTAAAGAAGCTCTCATGAGAACCAAACGTCTACGTTCACTACGTTTTTCTTGTCTTATTACTTTATAATGCTATACTAAACATATTCATATCATAATCAACGCAGTTAATACATACACTTTAATTTATTAAAGTTCAGAAATAAATCTTACAAGCTAAAAATCACAAGAAAACAAAATGTTTACAAATTCCATAAAATGACACTTCACCTATAAAATAATAATTACGTTTCACATCGTCGATATTATAGTTTATTTGATAAGTATTATAATATAGCTAGTACTAGGGGTATCCGCCACCCCCTCCCCCTCCTCACACACGCCAATACACTCTTTCTCTTTTCATCCGGCTTTGATACAACTTGTAAGTGCTATCCATCTTAATCCAATCTCTTCTAATCTATTCTGTGGCACCGTCAGCTTAACTATAATTCTATAAGAAACCATCGTGATAAATTTTCATACGATCAAATGGGTGGAAATAATAATAATAAGAAAATACTGAAAAAGCAGCTTTTGTTTTTCCTTATTTTATTTACAGAAAATTAAACTATGCAAAAAACAAATATTATATAAGTTTTAGCACTATCTGTCATATAAATAATTAATTTTCTTATTAATACCGAAATTATATAAATTTGAACGAATCGGATAAAAGGGCATTATAGCAATAATTTTAAAACACTACTTTATCGAAAAATTTAAATGCCGTATGTGGAATTTTTATGAATAAAAAGAAATATGTAATTTTAATGTTCTATAAAAAAAGACAAAAACAATAATAAATAAATATAGGGTCCGCGTTGAACCCGGAACCTTTCTCACAACCCACTACATCGACAATGACAACGAAACGTTTTTTATGTTCTAGCTAAAATACATTTTACATATTATGCTTAATATATTCTTTTCAGATAATTCAGTTGTTTCAGTCAAATCGAACAATCGAAATTACGAAATATTTCTCTATAGCAGGCTACAGATCTTCAATCAATCGAAAACGAAAATAAACGAAATAAAATTTAGGGGACTTTTACACTAAATTTTTTTCGTTTATTTTCGTTTTCGAATTGATTGACAAATTGATTGAAGGTCTGTAGCCGGTTTATCTAGTTTTGCAAAGAAAGAACAAATCACTTTTATGAATTGTTGTTTTAATTTCTAATCAAAAGAAAATATTTAAAAACAAAGAAGAAGAAAGGAAACTTAAAATAATTTTTTTGCATGAATTTTATGCATGAATTTTATTTTTAATATTCCGAAAAAAAGAAAGTGAAAAATTAATTTAAATACAGCTGAAATTTTAAAACAAATATTTTTTTAAGCCTGAAATGAATTAAATCCAAAATAATACGTCTATCCACTCCGCAAGCAAAGCATAAACTAAATTGAAAAATATGGAGGGGCTGAAATCTCACAGCTCTGAGATATCAAGACTTCGGTCTGGGTTAGGAATTTTTATAAAGTTTTCGGCAAAAAACTTTTATGAGGACATGGTTTTTAGTTTTGGGCAGCGATGTATATCAAACATAACCTTTTGTTAAAGTACATGTATTTTTTATCTCTACTTAGATATGTATTACGAAACTAACACGAAACATCAATACGTTGTTGGAAAATTATAACAGATCATAAATTAACATAATTCAGTGAAAAGATTATACAATCAGCAAGCTACTCAAAACCTCTCCATTTAGCGTTTGGAGAAAATATTTCAAAATCACAAATTCATATTTCTTTCAAAATTCCAAAAATATTGTAAAAATTAAATAAAAACAAAAATTCAAACTTTTTTCAAACTTTTGTTTTAAATTCTAAAAATATACCAAAAATTAGAATAAAATCAAAAATTTAAACTTTTTCTAAATTTTAATAATATTCCGAAAATTCTTAAAAATTCAAAAATTTAAACTTTTTCCAAAATTCTAAAAATATTGCAAAAATTATAACAATATCAAAAATTAAAACTTTTTCCAAAATTATGATAAAATCAAAATTTGAAAATTTTTCAAAATTCTAAAAATATTGCAAAAACTATAACAAAAACAAAAATTAACACTTTTTCCGAAATTCTAAAAATATTGCAAAAATGATTACAAAATCAAAAATACAATCATTTTTCAAAATTCCAAAAATATATCAAAAACTATAACAAATTCAAAAATGTCCATGTCCAAATTCATGCTCAATTACATTTACGTCATAAAAACAGCTACATTTTTTTTCCAAAACATTGGCTAAAAAAATAAATGAAATCATTTTTGACACACTTGACATTATTTTTTTGACAAACTTATAATGCCATAATTCTCTATAACAATAATAAAATTTCATGTCTTACAAACAATTAATTTTATTTTTTTTTTTTTCAAAAAATTGGGTAAAAAATAAATAAAAATCTTTCTTTTGACACACTTGACAACATTTTTTTGACAAACTTATAATGCAAAAATCTAGATTTTGGTCTCACATGCCAGTCCCGACTATCAAGATTTCTCCAAATAATTTAAATTTTTGTTTTTTTTAATCGTCTAATTTTTTTATATGTTCTTCTTTCCGCTTTTTTTTCCGTGTTTTCTCCGCACTGCACTTTCTCTAAGATATGGCTACGCTTTTTCGTTTCTTCTGTATTATATATATGATTATAATATACCAGCTAACAAATGAAAATAGCAAATTTAAAATAATTGTTATGATAGTTTGCTCTCACACCGTTGCTATTATACGTTATTAAACTATATTAGATAGTATATTGCTACGGCTGGAAACTAGTATTAATTTGCAGTCTGAGTCTTAGTATGTTATTAAATTTAAATATGATTACATACACACATTCAAATTCTATTTAAATTATTACAATTGAAGTGTCGTTTAATAAATAAATCTTAATTTGCATATTTAAGGCTTTAAAAACCCTAATTGAGCTAACATTTACTTTTTGTTTACTTTTTTTCATATTTAATTTAATATTTGTTTTGTAATTTTTCGGTTTTTATTTGTATTTATGTTCTATAAAACATATTTTTGGACAGTGCAGTTAAATGTTTCTTTATTTGCTTTATTTTATTTTTTTTTTTTTATTTTGTAATTTGGAAATTAGTATTCCTCTAGACGACTAGGATATACTTAGTTAATAGTTATTAATCTGAATTTATTATTATGTGAAATCATAGGTTTAGATTTCTTTCTATAAAATAAATAAATAAATAAATAAAAATAAAAAAATTATGTTGTATAAATTTCTTTTATGTTTGGTTTCTTAGTATACCTTATCCAGTAACTGTTTTTTTTATCTTACTGCCCCTTATGGTCACACCCCCATCCCACTAGTTATTTATTTTTTTACCCAATTTTTGGAAAATAATAAAATTAATTATTTGTATGACTTGAAGTTTCATTTTTACTATAGAGAATTACGGCATTATAAGTTTGTCAAAAAAATAATCTCAAGTGTGTCAAAAGAATGATTTTAGTTTCTTTTTTTAGAAAATAATAAAATTAGTTATTTGTATGATATGATAATGATATTATTATTATTGAATGATTAAATGATTTTATTTATTTTTTTAACCAATTTTTTGGAAAAAAAATTTAGCTGTTGTATGACGTAAATGTGACATAGAAATTTTTGAATTTGTTATAGTTTTTGAAATATTTTTGGAATTTTGAAAAAAGTTTGTATTTTTAATTTTGTAATAATTTTTGCAATATTTTGTCAAAAGTTTTATTTTTTGATATTGTTATAACTTTTGCAATATTTTTAAAATTTTGAAAAAAAAAGAATTTTTGAATTTTATATATATATATATGTTTAGAATTTTGAAAAATGTTTCAATATTTGATTTTGTAAGATATTTTGGAATATGTTCAGAATTTTAAATTTTTGATTTTATTATAATTTTTGGAATTTTGAAAAAAGTTTCGATTTTTGATATTGTTATAATTTTTGCACTAATTTTAGAGTTTTGGAAAAAGTTTGAATTTTTGAATTTTTATGAGTTTTTGGAATGTTATTAGGATTTAGAAAAAGTTTAAATATTTGATATTATTCTAATTTTTGCAATATTTTTGGAATTTTGAAAAAAGTTTCAATTTTTGAAATGTTTTCAGAATTTTTGAAAAAAGTTTCAATCTTTGATTTTGTAATAATTTTATTTAATGATTTTATTTAATTTTTACAATATTTTTGGAATTTTGAAAAAAATATGAATTTGTGATTTTGTAGTATTTTCACGAAACGCTAAATGGAGAGGTTTTTGAGAGGTTTGCTGATTGTGTCATCTTTTCACTAAATTATGTTAATTTATGATCTGTTATGATTTTCCGGCATCGTATTGATGTTTCGTGTTAGTATTGTAATAACTTTCTAAAGATAAAAAAATACATGTACTTTAACAAAGAGCAATGTTTGATATACATCGCTGCCCAAAACTAAAAACCATGTCCTCATAAAACTTTTATGCCGAAAACTATATCAAAATCCTTAACCAAAACCGAAGTCTTGATATCTCAGTGCTTGAGATTTCAGCTTCTTTATATTTTACATTTATAAGCGGAAGACTTAAAAAACTGAATGGAAGTTTTAAAGTTATGGACGTTATTTTGAAAGAAATAAAAATTTAATGGAAAATATGGTGAAAAATACTAATTCTTATCTGTATCATCATATTTATGAATTAATCAAATTATTTAAACTAATCTCAAATAATATTGAACTGCTATTTTTTTACTTTATATCGATAATATTTTTTCTACAACAAATAATAAGCAAATAAATTAACAATATACCACAATAAAATAAACCTAATCCAAAAATTTGTAAAGATTATACAAAACCTTACTATTTCAATTTAATCACCATAAGCATAACACCATTTATGTATCATACAAAAATACTATTGTAATAATACTAAAAATAATAGAACCAATAAAAATTACTATAAATATAATAAAACAGAATAGAATAAAATAAATAATAAACAAAATTCTCAGCCTTATGTTCTTTATTAGATTTTAGTTGACTCTAAATTTACATTTTCTTTTATTCCTCTGCTGTTTTGTACAAATAAATAGGCAGCTCCATTAAATTGTACTCACAAGGAAATCATCAAAATTATATTTTAGTTTATGCGATTTTGTTATTGCTGTGTTGTTGGTTATTTTAGTTTTCTTGTTTTCATTTCGTTTCTGTTTCTATTTGTATTCTTGTATTTGCTTACCATTTTATCACTGTGAAAACAGTAAAAACAATTTCTATCCGTTATGCAACATTAATGTAAAAATATTTTTATTATAATCAATTGTTATTATTTATGATTTCTTTATTGCACAAATTTTATTGTTTTAGTTTACTATATGTGTATTAACTGGAATGTTAAAGGGGATACACGATATTAAAGTTAATAAAGCAAATCTAGTTAAGCTCATCGTCAAAACAACATCGGTTGTAGACTAGATTTTGTGGTGTTTTTGATGTTGATATAACTTTTATTGCCACTGACACATTTTATGAATAAAAATATAAAGCTCGCAAGGGGTGTCTGGCTTGCCGGAATTGTCGGAATTTTAAGAAAAAATTTAAATCCTGAATCCTTAAAAATATATAATACATTCCCGGGAATAAATAATTTTCTTCATCGCAATCAAAATAAAAGCTGATTCTGTAATTTTTACTTACCACAATTGAAAATTGTGTGAAGTAATGCATTCTATAGAGAAAAAAAAATTTTACATACCTCAATTTTACTACAAAAAAAACAGGTTCCGGTTTTTTTTAAAACAAAATATATTAATTTATACAAAATGTTTACCAGAGTTTAAAAAACAACAATTTGAACTAAATCTATTCAAGTTTATTTCACGTTTGTTTCAAATGCAAATAATAAATAATTCAGTCAAAAATAAAATAATAAACAAAACAAAAATATTTTTATAAGAAATAATAGCTATTTATGTATTAAGGGCTTAAAGTATGTCTTTTCCGGCTAACGCCTCGAGCAACAATCACTCGAAAGCAAAAAAGTTAATTTATGCCCGAATTCCATACAAGATTTTTTGTACGACTAAGATTCTGTATTATTTGCATTAATAAAAATACAAATACATATTTACACAAAATAGTAAAATATTTTCTTAGAAAATTATTTTATCTACGTAATTTTTCGAAATAATAATAATTTTAGGCATTTTTATTTCAATTTTAGACATTGTTATTTCAATAGGAAAAAGACCTGCTTTACGCACATCTTTTGAATCGTAAAAGTGCATTTTACGGTTTACTCTTACAAAAAATAGTAAATATAATTATATATTTTTCTGTATTAAAAAGTGTTATCTCATTAAACACAACATGTCTATTGTGTTATCAACTAAACGTGATCGAATTTTTGTGCATATTACTCCTGATGCAGAAAATCCTCTTTCTGCTTCAACGCTTGTCGGTGGAATCGAAAATAGAAAATTGTACATCTGTACATCGAATTCTGATACCATTAGATTCAAACTGGGTCAACCAACTCACGACGAACCTTCGTGTTTAGACTAATATCATTTTCGTCTTTTTTCTGTGGTTGAACCGGTTTTGTTTTCATCTCATTTTTATGTGAATACATTATGTATAATTACTAAATAGGCAAATTGTTTGTTAATAATAAAACCGCTCTTTAAGAGTAACAAAACCTGGGCTTTCGGTGATGTAAAATAACACAAAAAACCGGGTTTTCGGATACTGGAAAAACCGGGTTGCAATCACTAATTGAATCCCCATTCTTATAGATGAAAATCTTCTTTCTGAGACAGACATTTTCACTATAACTCTAATCTCTAGTTTTTTCTGATCTGATCACAAGGATTACACATATCCTTGTCTTAATATAATCATCTAATAAATACGATTTATTATACCATTTATTTCTTAATCTTAATTTACAATATATTTTCCAATTCTTAAAAAAAATCTATTATTATCACAATGTTATATTACACAATATTTTTTTTTATAACCTATTATCAGATCACAGTAGACGCACCAATAAAAAAGGAATTCGAAGCGGCACTGTCAAAATTAAAACGCAACCTGGTATCGACGATACAACATCCGAAATGATTGTACATGATGGAGAAACTCTATCTTTAAGGTTGTTTGAACTTGTTCAAATGATCTGGAGGACTGAAACCATGCCACAGGACTTGGAACTCAGCTATGCTGATACCAATCCATAAAAAAGGTAATCGCTTACAATGTGCAAACTGAAGAGGAATCGCTCTTCTCTTCACAGCATATAAGATCTTGTCCTACATTTTGCTAGCCAAGATCAATCTTCTAGCTGAACAACTGTTTGGAGAATATCAGTGTGGCTTCCGGCGGGGCCGAAGTACCACCGATAGACTTTTCTCGATAAGGATGATTTTGGAAAAGTGCCGAGAGTTCAACAAACCTGTGCACCATCTTTTCATTGATTTCAGGAAGCCCTACGATTCTCTCGAACGAGAGACTTTATGGTCTGCTCTGGTGTCAATGGGAATCCCTGGTAAACTGGTAGCACTATGCAAAATGACTGTACAGAACTCTCAATGCTGTGTACGAGTAGATAGCGCAATATTAAAGTTTTTTAAAGTCGACTCTGGTTTAAGACAAGGTGATGCTATCTCTCCTATACTTTTTAATTAAGCCTTGGAATATGTATGCCGTCAAAAGAAACTACCGACAACAACAATATCTTGTCAATAAACTCAGTACAGATGATCGCGAAAGCTGATGATGTTGTCATCCTCAGCCGAAATGAAGCTGTTATGAGTAAGACTCTCAAGTCGCTTGAAAGTTGTGCTAGAAAAATTGGTCTGCAAATTAACAACGATAAAACCAAACATATGAATGTGCCAAGAGAGACTGATCAACTAACACCAAGCTCAAGTTATACAAGACATTGATTAGACAAGTTGTGATGAATGAGTTACAAACGTGAACTCAAAGTGACAAATCGCATTTATCGGTATTTGAGCGTAAGATCCTATGCTACATTTTTGTTCCACTTAAGATAGACGATGGAGAGTACAGAACCCGGTATAATTTTGAGATCAGAGACCTTCTTGAGGGACAAAATAAAATAGGTTGTATCCGTTCTAATAGGATTGCTTGGTTTGGGCATGTTCTACGAGCCGATTCACAGTCTGGAATAATTAGAAAAATTATAACGTTAGTACCCCAGGGAGTGGGCGACCGCGAGGTAGACCACGACTACAATGGGAGACGGACGTAATAAACGACCTTAAAAAAATCAGCTGCCATGGTAATTATGTCGCTATTGCGAATTACCGTGGTGAATATATTTAAAGCTGATTAGCCTGGCAACGCTCCTACATGGAGCATGAACGCCAAGAAAAAAAAATTATCAGTTCTCATTATCTTGATTCACTACCTCATTCTTTTTCAATCTATTTTATGTGTATATTTTTCTACGTTTCCTATCTTAATTTTACATTACCATCTTTTTTATGTATGACCTCATATAGTACAATAAATGGTATATCCAATTTTTTCCTTTCACCTACTCTCAACCAGACCTGATCACCTATGTTCACGTCTAACGGATTTATATTTTTATCATACGAGCTCTTTCAACTTATTTTCGCTGCAATTAGCAATTCTCTAGCCTTACTCTGGGCTTGTTGCAGAGGAAATCTTAACTCATCAGCGTATTGATCGAAATTATATACTGGTGTAGTGTCCTCCTGAGTGTCCTCCAGTGTATGGTGTATCATGGTATATCTTTATCCATTCTTCCATTTTGTCTTTATCTAAAATTCTTTGTGGAGCTTCGTATATTAATATCTTCAATTCAGTTTAATTATTTCCGTCTTTATTCATTTTATGCTGCAGCTTATTAAATATATCTTTAAAACCAGTGACATCTACGTGTTTGAATATGTCATCATTCATCTCTAGCGCTAGATAATTTATATTTTCACGTTTCGTAGCTAATATAAGTTTCTCCAATGCAGTCCCTATGGTGCTGCGCAAATTTTTACTATATACTGGTCTGGTCTGGACAACATTCCTCCTGTTATTCTAAAAACATTTTCAAAAGAACTTGCACCAACTCTCACCAAAATATTCTATAAATCTGGTATTTTTCTTCGCTGGAAGTTGGCCAATGTCCAGCCTGTCCCAAAAAAAGGAACGAAATGTGACAATTCAAATTACAGACCAATAGCCTTACTCCCAGTCGTGTCTAAAATATACGAGCACTATATATTGATTCGCACATATCCAAATTTTTGGAAGACAACCATCTGATATCTGACAGCCAATACGGGTTTGGAAACAAAATATCAACAACCGATCTATTGAACTATGTGGCTCATCTTTGGAATAGCATACTTGAGAAAGGTGGTGAAACGTACGTGATTGCATTAGACATCTCAAAAGCTTTTGATCGAATCTGGCATGCCAACTTGATCAACAACCTTATTGCGTACGGTTTTCATCCCACAGTCGTGAAGTTGATTCAAAATTTTCTCAGTATCTATACATGGCTTTTCTTTTGAGTCTAAATTAACAACCGCTGGTGTACCCCAATGCTCAGTTTTATCTCCCACTTTATTTGTAATATATATTAACGAACTATTGCAAATCACCAGTAACCCGATAAACAGTTTTGCAGATGATGCACTGCACAAGTCATTCGTCCTCTTATCTTCAAAGGGTAAAATGCACAAACGAATAAATCCCGCCCGGAGAGACGCTGCCATAAATGTAAACGAGGACCAAAAAAAAGTCGCCGATTGGGGTGACAAAAATTTGGTCAATTTTAATTCCATTAAAACACAGTTATTGATTGTTTCCAGATCAAAGACCGAGTTTCCTAATGATATTTTAATTAATATATGTGACGACGAATGTGAAAGCATTCGTTTATTGGGAGTCATAATATCCAATGACTTACTCTGGAACGATCATATAATGGCCTTGGCAAAGAGCGCGTCAAGAAAACTCGGCCTCCTCAATAGATTTAAAAAATATTTTACTTCGCATCAATTACTCCACATTTATAAGTCCTATATTCGTCCCTGTATGGAGTATTGTTGTCAAGTTTGGGGCGCTGCATCTGTTACTATCCTAGCTCTTTTGGACTCTGTTCAAAAGCGTGCTATACGAATTGTTGGTGATCGAGATTTAACATTAGATCTTGATTCCCTACAACATCGTCGCACTGTTGCTGATCTCGTTGTTTTTTATAAATATCGTCACCAGCAGTGCTCGGATGAAATCAGGTCCAGGTTTGACTCGTCAATCGGTTTGTGCAGGTGGTCGGACTGTCGAGATTACTCACTGTCATAGTAATAGAATGCAAAGGGATTTCTTTGTACGTACATCGTACAAATGGAATGCTTTGCCCGAATCAATAGTCTCGAGTGCCTTCAATCCACAAAGATTTAAAAAAAGCGTCCACCTATTCCTCAAGGGAATAGGTGGACGCTTAGGCCTGATGTTGTGGGACATGGGTCTTAAAAGGTATCTATGTGTTGTTGTGACACATTTTGTAATTCCTACTACACAACACTTCTTATTAAAAAAAAAAAAAAATTACAACTTTTGTGAAAAAAGACATTTAATCTGTAACAACATGATATTTTGCAACAGTTCTTATTATTTTGGAGCAGCTGAAAATGGATAGCATAGTAATATATGTCTAATTTCATTTTCAATTACATTGCATGTCCTTTAAATAATTAATTTAGTTTGTCAAATGTTTCTAACTCTAAAGGCTTCCCACTTTATGATTGTCAAAAAATAAGCAACAAAATTTATGAATATCATTCTTTTAACACACTTATAAAATAAAGCTCCTGGTCTTCAGATCCGTCACAACCTATGAAATCTAGAAACCCGCTGAAAATATTTCATAAATTTTTGTTTTCAAAAATAGGTTTACTCAATGGAAAGAGCCGAAAGGACTATGTGTTTGATAATTGTACCAATTTGTCAAGTCAAAACAAGGAAATTTGCATATTATTTGCTTAAAAACGTTCATTTTAAGTGATAATGAGTTGAATTTCCTTGAATTTAAATCTTGAATTTAAAGAAATCTTGATAGTCAGGATTGGTATGTGAAACCAAAAACTAGATTATTGCATTATAGGTTTGCAAAAAAATATTGTGAAGTCCCTCAAAAGAATGTTTCTTCATTTGATTTTTTACCCAATTTTTTGTAAAATTTTTATGTCATGAAATGTAATTGAACATGGATTTATATTTTTGATTTTGTTATAACTTTTGTAGATTTTTCATAATTTTTGGAATATATTTTGAATTTTTGAAGAAGTTTTAATTTTTGATTTTGTTATAATTTTTAGAATATTTTTAGAATTTGAAAAAAATTTGTAGTTTTGGTTTTGTTATAATTTGGTTTTGTTATAGTTTTTGCAATATTTTAAGAATTTTGGAAAAAGTTTCAATTTTTGATTTTCTTATAATTTTTGGAATATTTTTAGAATTCTGAAAAAAGATGCAATCTTCGATTTTTTTAACTTTTGGAATATGTTTGGAATTTTTATTTTGTACTACATCTCGAAACGCTAAATGGAGAGGTTTTTGAGGAGTTTGCTAAGTGTATCATCTTTTCACAAAAATATATTAATATATGATGATCTGCTCTATAGTTTTCCGGCAACGTATTGATGTTTTGTCATAGTATTGTAATAAATTTCTAAACAGAGATAAAATACTTGTATTTTAACAAAGAATTTTATTTTTTATATACATCGCTGCCCAAAACTAAAAACAATGTCCTCATAAAAGTTTGTAGCCGAAAACTATCTCAAAATCCTTAACCCAGACCGAAGTCTTGATATCTCAGGGCTTGAGATTTCAGCCCCTCCATATTTTATATAATATATTACTGGAAAGGAACTGTTGTTATTAAAGTTTCAAATAAACAGGTGCAACTCTCCATCTTTTGTAAAAATATTATCAAAATTTATTAATGAACAAAGTCTGTATGCTCCAAAAGTTGATCATTATCTTCTCACAATAATTAAAATGTTTTTCATAAGATTCATCATAATCACCTCATTATTGAAGGCTAGATTGTGCATAAAGACACTGAAAAATACAAAAACATTTTTACATGAAGTGAAAACGCGGAAGTTGAAACGCAGAACTGTTGTGAACAGTAATAAATGCTTATGTTTAAAGTTTCATCCAATTCGATTATCAAGAAAATATATTATTGAGCTCTAAAAAATAGGAGTGAGAACCCATTGCACTTTGTTCTATACCGCTTTAAAACAAATAATCAAATTAATACGCGAACGAATATTGTATGCTCCTAACAAACATAAAAAACATAGAGAAAACCACCTGCAGTGTATGTATTGTTTACCACCCACCTGTATTATATACCACCCAACCCTTTGTCCAATGTACCCAAAAAAATTTCCCCACAGATTTTTCTTATTTTGATGGAATTTTTTACTAACGTTTTATGAAAATCGATTTGTAACGGTTGGCTACAGTACGGATTACCGCTTTAAAAAAACATCAAATAATGACAAACCGGAAATCGGTATGCAGAAATATTGGCAACAGTATTAAAACTTTATTTACAAAAGCCTCAATTAAATTGAGAGTCAGGATTAGGAGTTATTGAAGAGTCAAACTTACAGGTCTTCGGGAGAACCACGCCATTTTGTTCAATTTGAAATTAATCCAGCTCTTCCATTTTTTTGTTAATCTGGGTCGTATAACTTAATCCCATGCGTTTTCCTCATCCCTCAACTCACACACCGATTCTCCAGCAAATATTTGCGTATGAAGCGTCTAAAAATAATTTGTTGTTGCAGATTTTAGAATAATGATTGCATTTAAAATAAAAACTGAATAACACCTCTCATTGGAAAATATAAATTTTAAATTTGTTATTGTCAGTTTTTAAAATAAACAATATGAACTCAAATGATCTGTTTACCTGCCACGTTATTTTTTATTTAAAATTGATATATTATGTTTACACCAGATGTTAGATTCACATGTTCAGTAATTGAAGGATAACAATAATAACTGTACATTTTTTCGAGAAAATTATGCACATTCAATGCTTGTAGAAAGTTTTACATATTCAAGAATTCATTGTATTACAAGAACTGACGTTGTTTGAGTACAAAATTTTAAAGCACGATTACACCGGATTTTAAATAAGATAGAGAAGAAAATTTAATTTTAATAATTTTAGTGTAGAAATGTTTAGAACATTCCACTAAATCGATGGTTTATACAATATTATGATCCTTGATTTGTTAAATGGCTACTCCAAAACCATTTCCTGAATCATTCCCAAAAACACTTAATATAATACCTCTTGAAATGTTTTATGATTTTTAATTATTCAGCAAAAGTGTAAAATATTTTTTAACAAATACTAAGCTAAATATATAAAATCACGATTATGGTAAATTAAATTAAGCTTTTACTTAATTTTTTATCACTATGAAATATTTTAACATAAAATCACTATGTAAACATCTCAAAGCTGAAACCGTAAAATGTCGTCCAAGAGTTTTAATAAAACACAACAAGTCATTCAGTTTTAAAACAAAATATTATCCTTCAATATATTTTTCCTCTTTGACGAACATAAAAGCTCATAACATAAGCTTATGATAAAATATGGATTCAATAGAAAGCACATAATAGAAACATCTGAATATGAATTTTAAATTTCGGTCATTTATGATTATGGTTTTTTGACAAACATTGTTTTCTTTATTATTCTTCTAAAGTGTTATGTTTTAGTTATCCTATGTTTTTACATTTCTACCATAAATTGAAAATGTATTTCCAAGATTTTTGAGCTGAGAGTAGAGGATGAATTTACAATGTTGTAGTAAATTATGGTAAAATATAAATGTTTATACTCGTTTACATTTTCTGTTATATTTGATGTAAATTGTAAATAAATTGTGGCTGAAAAAACAATTTCATAAATCTAAAAATTACTTTAGTTTTGTTCATTGTTATTTCTTGTTTGTGTCACACAGTTGTTGCTTTGCCGCTTTCAAAATGAATTTTAAATTTATATGTCATAGTTCTTAAAAATAAATTGAATGTTGAGTTTTATTTCTATCATAATATAAATGAACAACTTTTATATTGGTTAACATCAACCACAAAAGAACGATTATTGTCAGTGGGAGCATTAAAACATGTGTAACATTTTTATTTTGTTTAAATATTTCTCGCTTATTTACAAAACAGTGAATTCTGGTATTTGCTAAAATCCTTAGGATCCCTCAAGAACCCAACAAATCGTTGTTGATATAAGACGTTAAGAAACTTTAAACGAAAATTTCTACTCATGCAAGATTCTAATTTCTGCAAGCTTTTTGAATAAATTAAATTAAATGTTCTCAATACGACATTCGCTGTTGTGTAGCTTTAAAATTAAACCAAACCAACAAAACGATCAGTTATTTCGCGAAAAAATTTATATGGATTTCTTATAAAGCATAAAAACTACGCACTATTTTTATTTTGTTTCGAATTAAGACATTCTTTAATGATATAAATCTTGTGGTATTTAAGATTACAAAAAGAGAAATTACGATATCTTATAGTAACAAAATTATAGAAAAATTGTACCAAACCGAAAAAATCCTTTACAAAGATTAGCAATAAAAAATCATTCCCAAAGGCTATAAGAGGAAATAAAGAAATGTGACTGTATAAAAAAGAAGTAAAATAAAACGACAATGTCATATAAATTCAGCATTCCGGGTTACAAAACATAAAAAAAATATAAAAAAAACTTTCCAGAAGAAAAAAAATAGATAATATGCCCTATAGTTAGGGGAATAAACCACTTCCTTTTGTATCGAATAATAAAACAGTAGAATATGAAAATAGTCACCGTTATTAAATAAGTCCATATAATTTTTTTAATATATGACATTCTACATTTATTGTTGACCCTCAACATTTGAGTGTAATTTTTTTGTCATTTCTGTCTAAGAAAATCAAAAGACCAGCGTTTTACGTCTGATTTAATGGGTTATAATTTGAAAAATTTTTGATGAAAAGATGATATACTTTTCAAGATTTTATTTTATGTTACCTTTTGCTTAAAACGTGACCTAAAACATTGAAAATTCCGTTGAACGGGTTTTGTAAATCATATCACAAAAATGAACATTTTGAAGTAGATATCGAATAAGGATCAAAGTTATTAAGCCAAAGAAAATTAACAATTCACTAATTTCTGTTGATGTGTTTTCTTTCAAAAACAAAGACAACGAACAAATTCCAGTTCGTTATAACCAAAAGTTTTAAGTCAAAATAGGGAAACAAAAACATAAAAAATGGATTAAATTAAATATAATAAGCCTGATGAAAATTTTTTGATTAAAAGACTTCTTATACACTTTAATAATATTTTATTTTTCTAAATATATTTTCTGTCTCTAAGAGACCTTCTTCAGAGAATGAATTCTGATTTCTATTATGATTTCTATAAGAAGTCTTTTGATAAAAAAATTTTCATTAGATTAACACTTTAAGTAGTTCATCAACAATTAAAAATATAATAAGCCTGTTTCCGGTGGCACTTGACGTAATTTTTCAAATAACATAGTGGCAATCTCAGAATGCAATTGCCAGAACAATATAACCTTGTGCACGTTTTTAAACCAAAACTAATTATTTCAAAAAGGCTTTACCAGTTTCTATAGGCGCATAAAAATATAAGCAACCTTGTTCATCGTCAACAGCATGCATAACTGACTCGTAAATCGTTTTTTGTTAACCGAATTAACCGTTTAACCGAATTGGTGCCGGCATTCCTAAATTGGCAATTACTATAATAGCAATGATCAATTAGAACCAATAGAACCAATAACTTAACTAATAGAACCAATAACTCATTGCAAATCTCTGGGATAAAATTTGATCGGCATTTGCTATGTTCTACGCAGTCAATATATACACCGAAAAAAATTGTAGGTAAAAAACAACAAACAATGGTCTGTGAATTTATTTAAAGGACACGTTGTTTGATTTTTTTTTGTTTTAGCAAACATGTTTGTTAAATATTTTTTACTGCTTTTATAAGCAGCTTGTTGATTTTCGTTTGTTGAATAAAATAGCCAAAAACCAAAAATATAAAACATAAATATGAAAAAACTCGAGTAGCAAGAGCTTGAAATTTATAGTGAACTTAGTGGACGCACTTTAAAATTGAAATTTTGTGAAATAAAAAGCATAGTTTTAAGAAAAAGTGTGAAAGTATCTAATGAAATGTGTCAATTAAAATACTTAAAAAATTAGTGAAATTTTAGTGAATTTTAGTGAAATTAAATTATTTGAATGTTCTAAAAAATTTAATGCAAATCAACAGTTTTGTTTTAAAGATGTCTATAAAGGTAAATTTTGTTTCGGTAAATTTTAATTAAAATCCATTTTAGGAAAAATCTAAGTAATCTAATAGTGAATTTGAATATTTCCGATGAAAATCAATTTTTTTATTTAAACAACGAATAAACAATTAAAATTGTTAGTTAATATGATATTCGTGTATTATCATCGGATATACGTATGCCTGCAAGAATTCATTCATTTTCATTGAATATAAGGCAGTCAAATCAACGTTACAAGATATGATACAATAGTGTGAAGTAAATAAAAGCGTTTAAAAAAAAAGGTCACTCGTCTGAGAAGTAAAATAAATAAATTAAAATTTAAATTTAAAACGAACAACCGAGAGGTACGGGTGGACAAAAGCAACTAATTTGTGTTTCTTTTCTAATTTTTTTTTAAATAACATCAAAATTGTTTCTTTGGGATTTTTGGTATTAAATTTCTAGACTTTACTATGCATGAAAAATGATTTTGAATTGCAAAATTCAAGCGATTTCCAATATGTACTTAAGGTTAATTGTTCACAAAAAATTGCTCACAAAAATTAATTTGGAGGGTTAAAATTATTATTTTTTTCTTCATATTCTTATGAATTTTAAATTAATTGATAGTGTAGTTTTTTAAAGTTATTGCTACTGTCTACTTATTTTTTGAAAGGCAGTGCTAAAAATCATATAATAGTGGTTTTCCGATCATATTTTCCATAATTTTATTCCCGTGAAATAAAATAAGGAAAACAAAAGCTACTATTTGAGTATGTGTTTCTCTTTCAATATTAGTTGACACCTTTATCACAAAAGACTGATTTAAACACAGTTTAAGGCTGCGAACTATTTACGGTATTTAAATTTATCGATTATGTAGTTTTTTAACGTTATTGTTATCGTCTTTTAGCACAGTGTGACGTCAATGCGAAGTAAAATTTAGAATACGTTCAGGAGACTTTTACGACATCTACAATATTTTCTTTAGTTTTTTAGAAGAAATGTTTCGTGGCTATTCTGGTTTTTATACTTTTGTGTTGATTTTTTTTTCGTTTTTTCTATTTTCTTTTGTTGATTGTAGTACCATTTTTTTAAATTTATTTTTAAGAAGGAATGATCAATGAACATCTTTTTTCTCAATATTTTTGTTTGTTTTTGATTAAAATTAAATTTTTTTCAATACAATATTGAATGGTAGTTTTTGTTTTAATTTTCAATTAGTCACAAGACATGTAATATATATTATGAAAAGAGTTAGAATTTCGAAAGTTTCATAGAACATTCTATTTTTTAGGAATAATTTATACATTAAATAGTAAAGTTGGTAATGGTATATATAATAAGGTTATTAATTACAAGATTAAATTTTCATTTCAAAAGACAACTTTTAACCGTTTCGTTCAAATTTAAATAATTTCCATATTAATAAGAAAATTAATTATTTATTTGACAGGTAGTGCTACAAATCATATAATATTTGTTTTCCATCATCATTTTTGCATAGTTTCATTTTCTGTATATAAAATAATTAAAAACAAAAGCTGTTATTTCAGTATTTTCTTTTTATTATTATTTATATCCATTTGTGATTGAACTTACTTAACGAAACAATTCGAAATATATATCATATAAAATTTATAGTACATCTCACTATGTATTTTTGTAAATTTAATTAAGCAGAAGGTGCATACAAAATAGATTAGAAGAGCTTGGGTTATGATAAAAAGTAGTTGTATCAAAGCTAAATGAAAAAATGAAGAAGACGTTGGCGTGCGAGGGAAAGTGGTGGAGCCTGTGGGCTACCTCCTGATATATAAATACATGCGAATGAAGCGAAGCATAAATGAAAACTTTAATTTTTAACTTACTGCAACCCTGATGTGATCTAAATAAAAACGCAATGTTTCACTGAAGTTTTATATTTATGTATATGTACTACACAGTTAACACACTCTGTCAATTAAAAAACTTGTAACCGTAATCAAAGTTATATAAAACATAATGGGAACGAGAAAAGTTATCCAACATATTTCATAATTTTACAATGCTAGAATATCAATTTATTTTTCATAACTTTTTTCTGGTTATATTTGTGAAAACTTAATAAGCATATACTCTAAAGCCACAATGACACACAATAAATAAAAAACGGTCTCATTATTTTTAAAATAAAACAATAGTTTTATTTTTAATTAAACTTATTCATGGAAAAAAATCTAATACAATGTTACATTTTATACTACAAACTTTACTTTTAACTTTTAAACTGCATAAGTAATATTAATTTATTGTGATGTTTTGAATGTATCTACATTTTACAATAAAATAAAATACTATATCTAAATGTAGTGTTGTTTTATTATAATATACAAAAAATTCAATGTAGTTTGTGAATGATGAAGACAATTGCTTGTTTTAGGTAGATTTCATATAAAAATCTACCTATTGCAATGGGCTTCATCTCGGAATTTCGGAAAAATTTTTGTGCCAAACGACTATATATGATAAGCGGAGACAAAAAAACAAAAAAAAAAAAATTTATATATATATATATATATATATATATATATATATATATATATATATATATATAAACGATATGAGATATAACGAAAACGACCGGCACTCTAACGGTCACATTTGTTGAACTAGATCAAAAAAATTTTCTATACTTGTGTGTTTTAATAATATCTTGGACAAGTTTGTGACTCAACAAAATCCAACACGTGGTTAAGAAACTAGAGGCTTTTTTCTGAAAAAAATTGATTTTTTAAAACCGTTATAACGGCCGTTTGGATACTAATATTTCAAAAAATTTAACAAATTTAGAATCTTTGGAATCTTTTTTATCAATTTGTTTTAAAAATAGACCTCTGCAGTTAGAGGTTCCTGAGTTTGCAAAAACATTTGCAAAAAAATTTGCAAAAAAATTTTTTTTTTAAAACAACCGGCACTCTCACGGTCGCATTTATAATTCCAGATCAAAAAACCTTTTTTAAAAATGTGCGTTTTGTTAATATCTTGGACAAGTTCGTAAATCAGTCCAATCCAACACATGGTTAAGAAACTAGAAGCTTTATACTAGAAAAAAACTCTGTTTTTTAGATCCGTTATAACGGCCGTTTGGATTCTAATATTTTTAAAAACTTCATAAATTTAGAATTTTTGAAACCTTTTCAATCAGTTTCTTTCAAAAAAAAGACCTCTGCCGTTAGAGGTTTCTGAGTGAGCGCCTCCAACAACAAAGCTTGTAAAACACAAAATGCGTTTGAATCAACCGGCGCTCTCACGGTTGCAGTTGTGGAGCCAGATCAAAAAACCTTTCTTAAAAATGTGTGTTTTGTTAATATCTTGGATAAGTTCGTAAATCAGAAAAATCTGACACAGACATGACATTTATTTTTAAAAAGATATAAGTAAGATTAATTTTACTGGATTTTCAACAAACAAGATATGCTTTCTTCAAATATTCAGAATATTTGAAGAAAGCATATCAATTTCTCTGTTTTGGCGATATGGCTCCATTAAAATAGCTAAGCCAATAAATTTTTAAAAAACTTTTTCTTTCGGACCGTTAAAGAAAGCCATCGGGTTGTTGAGGGTTTACTAAGCAGAGAAAACAAATTAAGTATGTAACAAAATCTATATAAAAAAGTCCAAGCGGCACGTATATCGGCTAGAAATAGGTAGATTTCGAGATCAGACAGTTTTGTGTGCCAGTAGAATCTGATGTATCAGATTAGTTTAAACAAAACAAACTAATTTCAAACAGATATCGAACAAATTGTAAAAAGATAATTAGCTACCTACAAGCAAAATTATATCTATCCAATTTTGCAACAAACAAATATCAAATCACACAGAACATGTGTGTGACAATTTATGACACAAATCTACTCTATATCATGTGTCGTGCAATTACTGCAAAATATCAAAATAGTTTATTTCTAAGAAAAAAAATTAATTTCTTCTATTCAAATCTTTTATTTTTTTGACTGTTATAAGGTTGACATTGACTGTTATAAGGTTTTTGGAAATTGTAGTTGGGGATTGTTGCAAACTTTTTTGTTGAAGCCAACAAGTCAAAAACCTCGAACTGCAGAGGTTTATATTTATAAGAAACGGATTAAAATGTTTCCACAGATTTTAAATTTATGAAGATTTTAAAAATATTAGTATTCAAACAACCGTTATAACGGATTAAAAAAACTACTTTTTTTTTCTAGTATAAAGCCTATAGTTCCTTAACCATGTGTCAGATTTTTCTGATTTACGAACTTGTCCAAGATATTAACAAAACACACATTTTTAAGAAAGGTTTTTTGATCTGGCTCCACAACTGCAACCGTGAGAGCGCCGGTTGATTCAAACGCATTTTGTGTTTTACAAGCTTTGTTGTTGGAGGCGCTCACTCAGAAACCTCTAACGGCAGAGGTCTTTTTTTTGAAAGAAACTGGTTGAAAAGGTTTCAAAAATTCTAAATTTATGAAGTTTTTAAAAATATTAGAATCCAAACGGCCGTTATAACGGATCTAAAATACAGAGTTTTTTTCTAGTATAAAGCTTCTAGTTTCTTAACCATGTGTTGGATTGGGCTGATTTACGAACTTGTCCAAGATATTAACAAAACGCACATTTTTAAAAAAGGTTTTTTGATCTGGAATTATAAATGCGACCGTGAGAGTGCCGGTTGTTTTAAAAAAAAAAATTTTTTTGCAAATTTTTTTGTTGGAGCCGCTCACTCAGGAACCTCTAACTGCAGAGGTCTATTTTTAAAACAAATTGATAAAAAAGATTCCAAAGATTCTAAATTTGTTAAATTTTTTGAAATATTAGTATTCAAACGGCCGTTATAACGGTTTTAAAAAATCAAATTTTTTCAGAAAAAAGCCTCTAGTTTCTTAACCACGTGTTGGATTCTGCTGATTCACGAACTTGTCCAAGATATTATTAAAACACACAAGTATAGAAAATTTTTTTGATCTAGCTCAACAAATGCGACCGTGAGAGTGCCGGTCGTTTTCGTTATATCTCATATCGTTTATATATATATATTAGGGTGCTTTTTTTTTGGGCGACTATTCTTTTTTTCTGGTGCCCCACCGAAATTTTGTTGGAAATACCCAAGAAAACGTCCTCCTAAAATATGAGTCCTCAAAATTAATGTTTAGCACTCGGCCTTTGCGTTTGAATATTTTCCATACAAAATACATGTAAACTTTAGTGTTTTTAAAAAAAAAATTACAGCTCAGCGGCATTTCATACTATTTCAAAATGGAAAAAAGCAACTAACTCAGGATTAAATTATCTACAAAAATGCTTATGGAGATGTAACTGTAACTTACACCGGTGACACAGTACAGATCACTAAAGTCAGTTTTATATGAATTTCTTGTTCTTTTGTTTTTATTTCATAAATGGCTAAAGCTACAGGAAAAATGTCAATAACAAAGTTGTAGTTAATTAAGTTTCCTACAAAAAACTCATAATAACCGAATCTCTATGATTGATATTTCTTGAGATAATAAACATTTATTATTTTAGAACTTGCGGTTATTATTTTAGAACTTACGAAAATCTCTTAAAACATCCATTTTAATAAAAGCTTATTATCTCAGGAAATATCAATCATAGAGATTCGGTTATTATGAGTTTTTTGTAGGAAACTTAATTAACTACAACTTTGTTATTGACATTTTTCCTGTAGTTTTACCCATTTATGAAATAAAAACAAAAGAACAAGAAATTCATATAAAATTTACTTTTGTGATCTGTACTGTGTCACCGGTGTAAGTTACAGTTACATCTCCATAATTTTTGTAGATAATTTAATCCTGAGTTAGTTGCTTTTTTCCATTTTGAAATAGTGTAAAATGCCGCTGAGCTGTAATTTTTTTTTTAAAAATAACTAAAGCTTACATGTATTTTGTATGGAAAATATTCAAACGCAAAGGCCGAGTGCCAAACATTAATTTTGAGGGCTCATATTTTAGGAGGACGTTTTCTTGGGTGTTTCCAACAAAATTTCGGTGGGGCACCAGAAAAAAAGAATTGTCGCCCCAAAAAAAAGCACCCTAATATATATATATATATATATATATATATATATATATATATATATATATATATATATATATATATATATATATATATATATATATATATATATATATATATATATATATATATATATATATATATATATATATATATATATATATATATATATATATATATATATATATATATATATATATATATATATATATATATATATATATATATATATATATATATATATATATATATATATATATAAATTTTTTTTTTTTTTTTGTGGAGAAATCTTAAGGGTTGTTATTTGTATATGAGACCAGGAGCTTGATTATGGTGTTATAAGTGTGTCAAAAATACCGGTAATTGTGACAGAAGATTTTATTTTCATTTATTTTTTTACCCAATTTTTTTGAAAAAAATAAAATTAATTATTTGTATGACATGAAATGTAATTGAACATGAAATTGGAGATGGAATATGGTTCTATCCAGTTTCAACTCCTCCCAGCTTATAGGAACACTTTGAAAATACCAAGTTGTTGCATATCAAATATCGTTTTTTAACAAAAATTGTAACTTTGGGAGAGGTTTCTTTAATTTTTTTGTGTGATTCCAGATTCCACGACTTCTGAATAACAAGAACATTTGGAAAATAGCTTTGAAGTTTTGATTGTTATAATTTTTGCAATACTTTTGGAATTTTGAAATTTCAATTTTTGATTTTGGATTAATTTTCGGAATATTCTAGAATATTGAAAAAAGTTTGTATTTTTGATTTGGTCATAACTTTTGTAATATTTTGGAATTTTGAAAAAAATTTAAATATTTGATTTTGTAATATTTTGGATATTTTTGGAATTGTGAAATTTCACTTTTTGATATTTTTAATTTTATTATAAGTATTGGGATATTTTTAAAATTATAAAAAAGTTTGTATTTTTGATTTTGTTTTAAGCTTTGCAATATTTTAAGAATATATAGAAAAGTTTTTATCTTAGATTTTGTTATAATTTTTGCAACAGTTTTAGAATTTAGAAAAAAGCAGAGTGCATGAAAAAACACTCATGCAAAGAATAATTCTTTACATTTTTATGTAAAGAATCAGTAAAGAATAGTTTTTTACGTAAGGAATGTAAGGAATGTAAAAATGTAAGGAATAATTAATTAATGTAAAGAATTTTAGTTTCAAGTGATTTTTACAGCTCCTTTAAGAAGACAAAACTTGTGCCCAATTCCAACAATGGTAATTCAAACTTTGAATTGACAAGAATTACGAATTTCGGTCTCTATAAAATATTTTTCCGCTTTAATCATAGAAAAAGCAGGGATTGGAAATCATAAATTATGTATTATGTATTACAATTTAAAATTTATTACAATAAAATTAACAATTACAATAAAATTGTTTTTAGTATCGACTCAAACCAAAACCAAGTTTTGGTTTGAGTCGGTACTAAAAATAAATTTTAAATATTTTTTCTATGCGAAAAGTAAATTCACTAGTGAAAAAAATAACAAATTATAGTTCCTATGGTTTTTCATATAATTTTACAAAGTATTTTAAACAACGTAACCATGAAAAAATAGAAAATGAATTTTGAATGTTTTGTTGTCGATTTCTAACTTTATAATTTATAGTAAATATCAATTGCATATTACTATTATAGAAAAAATTGCATTTCCTACGCGAGATAAAAACGTTTTTCGTTCGTAAACATGTCTCACTCGACGCTACCGCGTCTCGTGAACAAATGTTTACTCACGAAAAAAACAATGTTTTCATCTCTTGTAGGAAAATATACTAATCTCAAACTTGTTAAAATATAAATAAACAATTTCACGATACCAGAAATATCGAATTTGTGAAATCAATCATTTGTTTGTACAACTAAAATTTTAAAAATAACATTTGTTTTTGAATACAAAGATAGCTTATATATGTGACATCTCAACAAACATTTTCTTTAATCTAAATTCTTAAGTTGAATGGTTGAAGACTTGGCTTCGGATATTCTTCATTTTATCAATTGACAGGTAAAGCCTGTCTTTGATAATTTGTATGTTGAAAATAATTGCTATTGTATATCAAGCTTGTTATATGTGTCGTATTCAACAAATTGATGTTATTGTAGTTAAATTGTTAATTTTATTGTAATAAATTTTAAATTTTAATACATAGTTTATGATTTCGAGAGTCAATCAGAGAGACCGAAATTCGAATTTTTTTTCAATTCAAAATTTGTATTATCATTGTTGGAATTGGGCACAAGTTTTGTCTTAGGTGCTATAAAAATCAGTATTCAAATGATAAATATAACTAAAAACTGACTCAAAAGCTATGATTATTTAGGAGTTTGAGCTTCATTTTAAATTATATATTAATCTAATGAAAAAAATTGGCACATCTATTTAGTCTTTTTTAGCATTATTTAAATTCTTTACATTCTATACCATCTTTACATTCTTTACATTTCTTACAATGATTTTTGGACATGTAAAGAATTACGTAAATTATTTTTTGTAAAGAATTGGAACAACACTGGGAAAAAGTTTCAATTTTTGATTATGTTATAATTTGGTTATATTTAAAATTTTGAAAAGTTAAAATTTTTCATATTTTTAATTTTATTATAATTTTTGGGATTTTAAAAAAAGTTTGTATTTTTGATTTTGTTATAATATTTGCAATATAGAAATTTGAAAAAAATCAATTTTTGATTTTGTAATGATTTTCGGAACATTTTTAGAATTTTGGAAGATTTTAAATTTTTGATTTTATTATAATTTTTTGAATATTTTTCTAATTTTTAAAAAAGTTTGTATATTTGATTTTGTTATAATTTTTTTAGAATTTTGAAATAAAAATTTAATTTTATGATTTTATTTTAATTTTTAACATATATTAGCATTTCAAACAAAATTTAAATTTTTAATTTTGTAATTTTCTCTATTTCTGGAATTTTGAAGAAAGTTAGAATTTTTGATTTTGTTGTAATTTTTGGTATCTGGGAAAAAGTTTTAATTTTTAATTTTGTTACAATTATTTTAAATCAGTTCAATCATGAATCATGCCGATTTTTTTGAAAAAATGAAATTAATTATTTGTATAAAATGAAATGTAATTGAAACTAAAATCTGTAGATAATAAGTTGTTTGTTTTTGAAAAGATGATATTGCGGAACGCTAAATGGAGAAGTTTTTGAATAGTTTGCAGCGTGTTATTATCTTTTCACTAAATTATGTTACTTTATGATCTGTTATAATTTTGCCGGTAACATATTAATGTTTTGTGTTAGTTTTGTAATAAACTTCTAAGGAGAGATAAAATACTTGTATTTTTCCAAAGAAGAGTATGTTTAATATGCTTCGCAACACAGACCGAAGTCTTTATATCTCAGAGCATTGAGGTTTTAGCCTCTTCATATTTTCATATTGACGATTTATAATTACTTTTTAAATAATAGCAAATTTGAAAACATTGCTTTAATAATAAATATAGCTCCAAATTAAAAGCAAATTAATTTCAGCGAAGCACTCGCATTTTTAAGGGTTCTAATGTTTATTAAGGGTTTTTAAGGTTTATAAGCAGATATAATTACAAAAATTGACCAAAAACCGTTCGTTCATAGCATTTTCTAGTCCATTAGATTTACACTGATAGTCAAAAGTAGGGTGACCATTTTTTTTCTAAGTAAGATCAGTACAAAATTTTAAGAGTTAAAATATGTAGCATTCTTAGTCTCCTTAGTCTCACCTATGACTATTCTAAGCCGAAAGGTAATGTGTAAACGAAGTAGATAAATTTGTTTTCATTTTTTTAAATAGTTTTAAGGAAATGTTGTTGAGACCAACACCAGTAGTTTGTGTAATACAACTTTCCGCCACGATTGATTGGGAAACACAGAGTTAGAATTTTGATCTTTTTTCCGTGTGTAACTCCACATTTTAAAAATAAAAGTATTTTTTCTATGATAACAAATGATATGTCTATTTTCAAGCAGGCTTAATCCCCGTGAAAATTATTGTTTTTCCTCTAGCGTAAGGCCATTTTCTTTTCATTTTATCGCTAAATAACAAATTGTAGTTGCTATGGTATTTTCATATAATTTTACCAAGTTTTTAAAACACAATGTCATTTTGTCGATTTCTAATTTAATAATTTCTAATAATAATTATATATTTACTATCTTACTATATTATACTATATCGTTTTTAGATACTACTGTCGATTAAAGCATAGCTTTCGATATACGTATTGTTGGGATTAGATCACGAACAGAATTCTTCCGCCGGATATGTGCACTAGAGGCAGCACAATCGCCTCGGCTAGTAGGTCATGGTGAGGTCGTGGATCATTTCTAGTGCATCCGTTGGAAGCATGATAGTGCTGCACGAAAGATTTTGTAAATATAAATTAAAATTGAATTTGAATTAGGGACAAAAACTCAATTTAACAAGAATAATAGTCCAGTCAATTTAGCATCAAAAAGCGGCCAACCTCGGAATGAGAGATAATAAGCTGAATTTTCGTATATACCTTAATTTTGAAGATCTAAAAGTTGCCTCAAAAGTCTCATAAAATCTCGTGTCCGCGACGTAAGTTATTCAAGGTCAAAGGTAACAAAAAACAGTTTCGCGATTATCTCGGTTTCTATTGCTCCAATGACGTTAACATACAATACACAAATTGTAGAGCATAAAATTGTCGACTAATTATATTGGAAACATTTTTTCATGCGCTCAGCCGTTTTTGCGATAGGAGGCGGGAAGCGCACAACGCTAAGCCTGTAATAAGTACTGTAATGAAAGGTCGACCGTGAATATCTGTGAATATTACCTTGAACTTTGAATAATTGTCGTTTATTCTCTTTTCCGATCTCGGCAACGACGGACGTAAAATTTTGAAAATTATGGCTTGTTTAGTGTTTTATTTGTGAGAAACTACTTGCAGAAGGTGATTTTGTTAATGTGATGCGTGGCTTGAAAACTGAAAAAAATGCAAGTATCGATTGAAATGATGGTTACATAGACTTCTTAAATATTTTAACTTCTGTGAATGTGCTTGTTGAGTGTCGAAAAGTGTACATCAGTAAAAATTCCATAGCGGCATCCAAACGACACTTAGAAGAAGATCAACCTTTGTCATCAACCAGGGAACCTCGTAAAAAAAGGAATGAAGGGTTTGATTTATAAAACATGTGTTTATTTTGTGGCCAAAGAGCTGATGCAGCATTAGAGTCAAGGAAAAAATAAAACCACTGCACCGCCCTCTATCGCAAAAAGAAAATGAGAAAATGTTTCTAGTAAAAAATGAAAATGCGCATGAGAAAATGTTTCTAGTAAAATTTGATGCAAATTTTATGCTCTACAATTTGTGTATTGTATCTTAACGTCATTGGAGCAATAGAAACCGAGATAATCGTTCGGTAATCTCTTTCAATTCAAACAGCTTACGTAGATTTATAGATTATTGAACTTTCTATTTGGGTGCCATTTTCGATTTACTTAATTTATTTTGTCAAAATAAAAAGCGAAAATACAAACATTACTTAGCACTAAAGCGTAATTAAACATAAATATATTAATTTTATTTACCCAGAATCAAATATGCAAATGAGAATATTTTATTTTTTAGCTGCATTATTTGTATTTGTTGTTTTATTCAAGTTTTTCTCAACCTTTTCCATTCCCATATAAAAGTATTGTATTTACTTATAATTATTTTGTTTATTTAAAAGTTTAACTGATAAAAAATAAAAATATGGATTTCGAGATAAAAAACACGACAAAACTAGATATCCAAGATTGATAAAATAATAAAAAAAGGTAAATAAACAAACAAAAAAACATGCAAACTTTTCATTTTACCCTAAAAGTAAACACTACTATGTATTTGATTGATGGGAACATAAACAGTAATTTTCCTGGTTTCGTTATTTTTTTATTCCTTTCTGTTTAATATTTACTGTTATTATTGGTGTAAGGATTTTTATTTCTTGCTTATTAGAACTGTTTTTATTGAATTTTTTCTCTTTTATTCAAGGTTGTTTGCAAATTATTATTATTTGAAAGGTGAGAGGTGTGGTGTTCTATAAATAAGACGTTAGATCTTAGTCTAACAGATTTACGGCTTACATAGAATAGAAAAATAAATTTATCATATTGAAGGGAGGATAAATTAAATTAAATATTAATTTGATATTGAATTTATTATTGGATTAGTAGCTTTAAGCATGTTAATAGCACATGGCAATAATCAAACCACCGCAAATAGACAATGAAGTCCTTTAAACAATTAAGAAGCCAATTTATTTCTTGTGTTGGGTTTTGTCTTTCTTTTAATCTAATATGACCTTCCAAGTTCTAATAAATTTTCTTAGAACTCAAACAGCTGGTTAGTTTCCCGCGTGCAGGAATCACTTTTTGTTGATTTGTAAATTTTTTTAATAATCTACGGGTATGAACCATAACCTGCTATTGATATATGAGTTAACATAAAATATCACATACCACTAGTCATCAAATACCACTGGTTATGAGATATCACTCGCCACGGTGATATCTTAGGACTGCTGACGGGTGGACTTTATTCAGCACCCTCAATTATGGATGTCAAATTTTCCGTGATAATGGCACGCTATTGCTTAGTCGAAGAACGATTCTTCCTATAATTCAATATCCGGGCTTTAATCATTGAAGAAGACAGTGTTTACATTATCAAAGAATATGCTACTATCTGGATTATTGCCAACCCCATTTTAGTTCCCAGCAAATTTTTAGAACAAATTTGCATTTTGCCTCTTACCTTATTTTTATTTTCTCTATCCTATCATGAAATAATGACCAATGTCATATATATATGATAAGATTTTTTTCTTTGTTGTATATTCTTTCTTAAATCTCATCAATTCTTTTTCATATAAATTTTCATATTTTACTGAAGTTTCATCAAACTTTGTTCATTAAAGAAAGCTGTAGTATTCCAAAAATCGGTGGATACTTATGAACGATTTTGTTGCGAAATTGATTTTACGAAATGATTTTAAAAAAAATCATCAATTAAAATTGACTTAATAATAAGCTCAGTTTATTTTAGTTGATAGGTGTTCAAATTTACCATAGCAAGAAACTTTTTGTTTAATAAAAAATTAGAAAATCATTGCTAGCGATCCGGTAAAAGAATTTAGATTAGCTCTTAAGAACTGAAACATAATTAAATTGTTGACAAACAAACGAGAAACATTGAACAGTTTAATAAATTAGATGTGTATCAATAGTAAATTTTCCTACAAGAGATGAAAACGCTGCTTTTCCGTGAGTGAAAATTTGTTCACGAGACGCGTTAGCTTCGAGTGGGGTAATTTCACGAACGTAAAATGTTTATATCTCGCGTAGGAAATGCAATTCCTACGCGAGATATATAAACGATATTTATTAGAAATTATTAAATTAAAAATCGACAACATAACATTCAAAATTCATATTTTCTTTCTAATGGTTCCTTTGTTTTAAAAACTTTGTAAAATTATCTGAAGATACCATAGAAACAATAATTTGTCATTCTTCTTACACTAGTGAAAATAAACCATTTTCTCAGGGGATTAAGCGTGATGAAAATGTTTCAAAATCACAAATTCATATTTCTTTCAAAATTCCAAAAGTATTGTAAAAATTATATAAAATTCAAACTTTTTTCAAACAAAATTCGAAAAATATTTCAAAAATTATTACAAGATCAAAGATTTAAATTTTTCAAAATTCTAAATATATTCCAAAAATTCTTACAAAATCAAAAATTGAAACTTTTTCAAAATTCCAAAAATATGTATAACATTCAAAAATTCAATTTTTCTTTTCAAAATTCTAAAAATATTCCAAAAATTAGAATAAAATCAAATATTTAAACTTTTTCTAAATTCTAATCAGGGCTGGAAACTGGTTTTTGAAAACCAAAACTAAGACCGCAAAACCAGAAAACCACACCAAATCAGAAAAACCAAAACCGAAACCATAACCACATTCTAAAATAGATCAAAACCGGAACCAAAACCAAAACCACGTTTTAAAAATTATCAAAACCATAACCGAAACCAAATTTTAAAAATCATCAAACCAAAACCGAACCAAAAACCAAATTTTAAAATAAACGAAACCAAAATCAAATCTAAAAATTTAGTCAAGATCAATAATATTGTTAAAAAATTAAGACAACAATAAAATGCAACAACAAAAACTGCCGTACTAAACACAGTGGTGGTAACTTACTGTTTTGTCAAAAATCAGTTACAAATCTAACATGATTTAAAAATACTAAAAATAGTCGATGGATATTTTTTTCATATAATTATAACATTTATTTTCTTTTCTTTTTTCATTAAATTACTCTATAAAAATGTCGTATCTTAATATTTGTCAATTACTATAAGAATTAGCTGTATCTATCAATTCCTAAGCTATTTCAGTCGTAACTTTACTGTCTTACAGTTATTATACTGTATTTCGGTAGCTTTCTAACCCAAAATATGACTTCCCGATCAGTTGGACATTAAAAATAATTTAGTGATTATGTTTTTTAGTGTGATTTTTGTTAAAATTTCATTAATTTGGCTTTGGAAATTGTTGTTGTTAGATATAACATTTCAAATATAAATTTACAGTTCATGTTTTAAATTTGTTTTAAATTCGTTTATTTGAATAGCAGTGAATAAAATAGTAAACAAACCACGGCAGCAAGTTCGCCTTGTCATATCTCGAAAAACTGGACATGTAATGTATCTTAAATTAGCTCAACATTTTTTACTGAGCATTGGCGTTGGCATTGTTGACAAATGTTGTAATTTTTATTCAATTCTCTGACGAATACTCAAACAAAAATTTTTTAGCTATAAACCAAAAACGAAACCAAAACCAAATTTTGACGTTTGGAAAAACCAAAACCGAAACCAAAACCAAAGCATGTTGTATAGTAAAACCAAAACCGAAACCAAAACCAAGATTTATTATCTAGAAAAACCAATACCGAAACCAAAACCATAATTGGTCATTGAGAAAAACCAAAAACCAAACCATTACAAATAATTTATGGTTTTCAGCCCTGATTCTAATCATATACCAAAAATTCTTAAAAATTCAAAAATTCAAACTTTTTCCAAAATTTTAAAAATATGGCAAAAATTATAACAATATCAAAAATTGAAACTTTTTCCAAAATTATAATAAATTCAAAAATTTAAAATTTTTCAAAATTCTAAAAATCTTCCAAAAACTCTTACAAAATCAAAAATTGAAACTTTTTTCAAAATTTAGAATAAAAAATTAGAAATTAGAATTAGAAATCAAAAATTAGAATAAAATAAAATATTTAAACTTTTTCTAAATTCTAATAATATTCCAAAAATTCTTAAAAATTCAAACTTTTTCCAGAACTCTAAAAATATTCCAAAAATTGTATCAATATTAAAAATTGAAACTTTTTCCAAAATTATAATAAAATCAAAAATTTAAAATTTTCAAAATTCTAAAAATATTCCAAAAATTCTTACAAAATCAAAAATTGAAACTTTTTCAAAATTCCAAAAATATTTCAAAAACTATAACAAATTCAAAAATTTCCATGTTCAATTATATTTACGTAAACAAACAGCCAAATTTTTTTTCCAAAAAATTATCTGAAAAAATAAAAGAAATCATTTTTTTGACATACTTGACAACATTTTTTTGACAAACTTATATTGCCATAACTCTCAACCATAATAATAAAATTTCATGTCAAACAAATAATTAATTTTATTTTTTTCCAAAAATTGGGGTAAAAAAATAAATAAAAATCTTTCTTGACACACTTGACAACATTTTTTTGACAAACATAGAATACCATAATCCTCTATAATAATAATAAAATTTCATGACATACAAATTATTTAATGTCATACAAAAAAGTAATTTTATTTTTTTCCAAAAAATGGTAAAAAAATAAATAAAAATCTTTCTTTTGAACATTTTTTTTGGCAAACTTGACAACATTTTTTTGTCAAACTTATAAAACCATAATTCTCAATAATAATAATAAATTCATTATTATTATTATTTAAGAGCTGAGCTCTTGTCGGTAGAGCAACTTCCAAGTTTCGCGGTTTTCCGCCAATGACTTCACCTCACTGTACAACATGACATCTGCTTTCTCTTTGATTTGATCTATAAATGCTCTTCTTGGTCTTCCCCTTCCTCTCTTTCCTTCTACCTTTCCTTCTATTACGGTTTTCATTAGATTGTCATGTCGTTCAAGGTGGCCAAACATTTTTCCTCTTCTACTTTTAATGGTGTTTAGGAAAAAAAAATAAAATAAAATAAATTCATATCATACAGTTAATTAATTTTATTTCTTTACTGAAAATTGGGTAAAAAAATAAATAAAAATCTTTCTTTTGACACACTTGACAAAATTTTTTGACAAACTTATAATGTAATAATCTAGATTTTGGTCTCACATACCAATCCCTTACCGATCAAGATTTCTCCAAATGTTCCTAATCGTAATCACTTAAAATGAAAGTTTAATAAATGCCAAAAAATGGCATAAATAAATGCCAAAAAATGGCGTTTTATAAATGCAAAAATATGCAAATGCAAATTTCCTTGTTTTGACACACTTGACGATTTTTTTGACACACTTGACAGTTTTTTTGACACACTTCTGGTACAGTTATCGAACACATCGTCCTTTCGTCCTTTTTGGCTCTTCCCATTGAGTACACTTAGTTTTAGAAAAAAAAATTTTGAAATCCGTGCAGCGGTTTTCTAGATTTCGTAGGTTGTGACGGCCAGTCGACAGACAAGCTTACATTTTTTTTGCTCTTTTAGAATCAGTAGGTCCTAAAACGTCGAGAAATGCCATAAAAGTGGGGGTAAGAATTTCGTTTTTAGCTCATGAATGTAATACTTAGGTCTTTCAGACCGAAGTAATAACTAAGGAGATTAAGCCTGGAAAATACTGAACGTCCTATAGAAATATAAAAATATAGAAAATATTAAAGCAATGAGATCGTATTTATTTATGTCGATTAATAAATATATATCGATTTTTTGGTTAACCATATTGATTTGGCATTTTCAAAAATAAAAAATATAGCGATTTAAAGATGATCCTTGGGAATGCTAACTTATACCACATTTACAGCGACATAGCAAATTAGTAGATAATATATTAAGTTTGCATCTTGTCGTATTTAATATGAGTTTACAGCGTAGATTGCAAATTAAATCCTTTATGGTATAAACACATTTTAATTTGTTTACTTTAAATTGGTATCTGTCAAACTTTTAAAAACGTATTGAGAAATATGATAACTAAACCATACCAGTAATTATTTCTCTGATTGTTGAAAAATATTTGACGGAGAAAAAAAATTTCATCATTTAAAATTTTTAGGAACAGCAGACGGAGTAATAATCAAAGATTTCTATTTGAAATGGTGTTTACAGCGTGCCTCTAATATCAATTTAAAAATAATTTGCTAACAGTGGCAAGCTCTTAAAATAAAAAGTATTTACAGCACAGATTTAAAGTACATCTACTAATCTGCTATGTTGCTATAAACGTAGTATTAGCAAAATATATATTGACAAAATAAAAAATAATGTTATCAACAATAGTATTTTCTTTAAATAATTCATTACTAATTAGTCCGTGCTCTAATGGTGTTAAATAAAATTTAAAACGGTAAACGACAGTAATTTTCTGTTTAAAATGTAAACTGGTTCTAGTTGTTTGAGGCATTAAATTTATATAGAAAATTTATTGTATTGTGTTTTAACAGTAAGAAGTCAGCAAACATATCCAACAATTTTTCTAACTTACTCCATAACTAAATTTATATAACATCACTTCTTTATTATATGTGAATTTAATAGTTATTTACATATCGAGGGCGGAAAGTGGAAGATTACGCCTGCAGTTCATAATGAAGCCCGATACGAAGCGAGGGCTTTTATTGAACCAAGGGCGTAATCTTCCTTTCAGCCTGAGTGTATGTACAACGTTTTACGCACAACTCCACAACTAAATTGTAGAATAAATCAATTTTTGAATTTTTTAAACTCGCTAGACATTTTGAAAATTATACTAAACATGCTATGATTTTTTCTATAAACTTCATACAATAATTTATTTCTTTGTTCTAATTTAATATTTATTTTCCGGGCGATTATTTTACAGGCGGCAAAGTAGAAAAATACACTAATGTTTTATATAGCAACGGGTGTTTATTTTACAGGCGTAATGTTCAATTTTCAGCCACGATAACTAGGATTTAAAATGTGTTTTACGATTCGTTTGTGCGTAATAGTTATTTAAGTATTAAGGGCAGTAAGAGTGTTTTACCGATTGAGGATATATGTTTTGATATCCGAAATCGGTAATACTCTTAATGCCCAAAATACTTATTACATTTTTTGCACGATCAATAAAAATGCAATTAAAATTATTCAAATAATGAAATTCATTCACAAAATTCAAGTTTTAAAGAAAATTTCTTAAAATGTCATTTTAAAATAGTAAGCTTTGCGTTTCAAATTGAAATTTCAGCTAGGGGTCAAATACGAAACACCTGATCAGGGCCAGATATATTCGAATAAGGTTAACCCTAAAAGGGTATTCTAAATCAGGCCCGGAACAGGCCCACATCAAATTGCCCTAAAAGGGATTATCCTTGTAGGACTGACTAGGCCCTGATCATGCCCTGACTGTATTAAGGTTTTCCCTAACTAATTTCTGCTCGGGTGCTTACCGACAAATGATTTGTAAATGAAACTAGCTATGTTTATTTTCGGATCAGTAAGCATGCAAAATCGCCTGATCGTGCAAAAAATTATTTAAAACAAATTTCAAAAACAAACTTCTTCGAAACAAACTTCCAAAAATTTCGCCTTTGTTAATTTAAGCTGTTAAGCACTTTTTTAATTTCGATCCGATTTGTTTTCACTATAATAGTTATTTATTGATCTAGAACGAAAAGTGAAACTTCTAAGTACGAGCTCCGAAATTACTAGTGAGTACCTTTAAAAACACTTTTCGTTTTAGGTAAATACAAAATTTTATTTCATACTGAAATTTATAAAAATAAAAAGAAATGAGTTTTAAATTTTGCTCAAAAAGTTGAACTTTAACGTCCTAGGACTTTATAATATTGTATAAAGTCCTAGGACGTTAAAGTTCAACTTCTATTATCATTATCATTATCATTACTATTTAGTTATTTACTCTCTATCATTTTGTGACTAGAAGCATCTCAAAGCATCATGTTTAGGATTTTACGTTGTGAATTGCATGCGGTTTTTATATAAGAATTTTGAATTATATTTTTTTGTGTATATTTTTCGAATACTTTCTTTCAACGATGTAGTGCAATGATATAATCATGTTATTTTTCATTCATTTAGGATCACCATTGATAGTAGTTGCAATTCCGTCAATGTTCCGCGTGTAGGATTAGCGTACCACGCTTTCCTTTAACGAATGTGTCAGATTTTTTCGATTTTGAATTTTTCTACAGAATTTGGAAAATCTATTCTATTTTTTCTAAATCTATTTTTTTTTTTGGAAAATCTATTCAAGTTTTGGAATTATTTTTATTTTTGATTTTTTTACAGAGGTTCTTAGAAAATTTATTTGAGTTTTGGAATTATTTTAATTTTTTGCTTTTTAGTAAGTTTTTTACACTATGCATAACAATGAAGTAGAGAAAAGGGTTTTTTAAAAAATTTTTTTTTCAAATATTTCAAGTTCTTTTGAATTTTTTTTTTTTTTATTTTATTTTATTTTTTAATTTTTAGTCATCAACGCCTTGAACAGTCGGAACTTGTATTTTGTCACGTTCTTATAAGAATTCAACACATTTTTCAGCACAGAATTTAACATAATGTTAATTTATCTTCATTACTTGGGCCACGATTTGATAGTCAAATCAAATCACGTTCATCAATGTGTGCATTTTCATCAATAACAATGTCTCGGTACAATGGGTTATTTGATTTAAGCCAAACTAAAGCTGCGATTAATTTAATTCTGGAAACAGTGTAGTCGCGAGTAGAGTTTGCATTTTCTAAGCGTTCCGTTACTACTATAATATCAGCATCCAAGGTTGATCGAGATAAAAACGTAGGAAGTTTTGAAATGACGTCAAAAATGTCCAAGGCAAAAACGATTGCTTGGCCTTTAAATCCGTACTGCCCGTACAATCCAGGAAACTTGACAATTTTAAGAAAAGGGTGAATCCGAGACAAAAGACGTTGTTTTGCTTGAGAAAGTGCCTGAATTTCTGGTGGAATGTCGCCTGGGTCTAAATGGTTCCAGCAAGCTTTAGCAGGTGGAGTTGTTTTGTTACTTCTTAGGTGTGACTTGCAGTGGTGACAAGCTGTGAGGCGAACTTTATTTTTTAATTCAGGCGGCATCCAATCTCTAGGTTGGATTGGAATCTGGTAGTTTGACACTTGCTTGGGATAGCACTGCTTCGTAAAAATATCACATATTTTGTCTGCAAAAGTGTTAACTTCAACGTCAAAATCGTCGTAACAACAATTTTTAACTGTGGTAGTAAGCTGATTTTTTCTTCATCTGGATTTTCTTCTTGACGTTCTGCTTCTTTACGTGCGCTTCGGCGTTGATATGCGTTTAAATTTGATAACATACAAATCCTGGCCGAAATTGGCGAAAATTTTTGAAATTGTTTATTTATCGAAAAAATACCTAATGCATAATTCTGTATAGTTTATCTATCGATCTTTATGTTGTGCAAATTTCAAGTCGGTATGTTAAGTAGATCGAGAGAATTTGAATATTTCCGATGAAAATCGATTTTTTTATTTAAACAACGAATAAACAATGAAAATTGTTAGTTAATATGATTTTCAAGTATTCTCATCGGATATACATATGCCTGCAAAGTTTCATTCGTTTTCATTGAATATAAGGCAGTCAAATTAACATTACAAGATTTGATACAATAGTGTGCAGTAAAGAAAAGCGTTTAATAATAACTAACTTGATCAATTAAAACGAAAAATCATGCTATCAATTACTTGATAAAAATAAATGTTTTAATAAATTTATTTTTAATAAAAGAAACACTTGTTTCTATTTCGCAAATTATGATTTGCGAAATACAAACAAGTGTGTTTGGCTAAACTACAATTTGTAGTTTAGCCAAACAAGTAGGCTAAACTACAAGTGTAGTTTAGCCTACTACAAGAGGCCCTCGGGTAGTAAACGTTTCCCTCGGTAATTAACATCCTTATAATTCCCTTGATACCTAAGTAACTATTATGTTTAACTGATTTATTATGAGTCGTTTAGACCTTAGTTAACGAAATAATAATGACATTCTTAATTCCCAAGGGAATTATTATACAATTTGAAGTAAAAAAAAGTCCAAGCGGCAGAATGTCCGCTAGAAATAGGTAGATTTCGAGATCTGTTTTGTGTACAAGTAGAATCTGATGTATCAGATTAGTTTACAAACAGATTACAAATAGAACTAATTACAAACAGATATCGAACAAATTTAAAAAAAAAATTAGCTACATATAAGCAAAACTCCATCTATCCAATTTTGCAACAAACTAATATCAGATCTACCACAGAACATATGTGTGACAATATATGACACTATATGAAAAACAAACGCCAACCTACTCTATATCATATGTCGTGCAACTACTGCAAAATATCAAAGAGTGTATTTCTAAGAAAAAAAAGTTTTTTTTTCTATTCAAATCTTTTTATTTTTTTTTTCATTGACTGTTATAAGGTTTTTGCAAATTGGTTTCTTAGGTTTTGTTGCAAACTTTTTTGTTGAAGCCGACGAGTCAAAAATCTCTAACTGCAGAGGTTTATGTTTATAAGAAACGGATTAAAATGTTTCTACAAATTCTAAATTTATGAAGTTTTTAAAAATATTAGTATCCAAACGGCCGTTATAACTTATTTAAAAAACCAATTTTTTTTCTAATATAAATCCTCTAGTTTCTTAACCATGTATTGGATTTAGCTGATTTACGAACTTATCAAAGATATTCATAAAACCCACATTTTTAAAATAAGATTTTTGATCTGGCCTTACAAATGCGACCGTGAGAGTGCCGGTTGTTTAAAAAAAATTTTTTTTTGCAAACTTTTTTGTTGGAACCGTTCACCGTTAGAGGTTCCTGTAACTGCAGAATTCTATTTTTAAAGTGAATTAATAAAAAAGATTCCAAATATTTTAAATTTGTTAATTTTTTTAAAATATTAGAATCCAAACGGCCGTTATACGGTTTTAGAAAATCAATTTTTTTAGAAAAAAGGCTCTAGAACTTGTCCAAGATATTAATAGAACACACATGTACAGAAAATTTTTTTGATTTACCTCAACAAATACGACCGTGAGACCGGCACGTTTTCGTTATATCTCATATCGTTTATATACATATTTATATAAATTTTTATTTTGTTTTTTGTCTCCGCTTATCATATTTAGTCGTTTGGCACAAAAATTGTTCCGAAATTCCGAGATGAGGCACATTACAATAGGTAGATTTTTATATGAAATCTACCTAATAACTAACTTGATCAATTAAAACGCAAAATCATGCTTGATAAAAATAAATGTTTTAGTTTAATAAATGTTTTAGGTAGTAAAAACTAAAATTATTTATGAATCACGTGAATTATTAGATGTCGATTACCTTGTGAAACTTACTAACCCTTGGGCCAGAGGCCCTCGGGTAGTAAACGTTTCCCTCGGTAATTAACGTCCTTATAACTCACTTGATACATAAATAACTATTAAAGTCTCAAATTCTGTTCTTAATGTTTAAATTTTTAAATTTTGCTTTTTTTGATAAATGTTTTCTGTCCTACAAAATTTTTTGAAATACCAAATAATTAAGAGTGATGACAAATTATAAATAGGTGTTTTAATATGGCTAAACGGACACGGAAACCATTATAAGGTCAACCATTTTTCTTGCTTTTCAATTGTCCGTTGTAGTCTCCAAAGTCATTTACATTTTATTTAAATGTTTTAAAATACAGAAGGATGACACTGGCAATTTTTCAATTAATTTGTAAATTTTTCAATCAAATACATTTAGTTGAAAAGTAGAAAAATGTTTTACAATTTTACAATTTATGTTATATCAAATATTCTGAATATTTATATGTCATACCTTTGGTTTAAGTTACAAAGTCTAACAAACACAATATGTATTATATTTCACTTCATCAAGTTGGTTTTATTTTATTTTTTTTTCCTAAATTTTCAATTTAATACATTAACTTTGTATTTTCATGTTTAACAAGCAAACAAACAGTTTTAATATTAAACCCTCAAACTTATACAAAAATATCACAAATAACAAACAGTTTCTATAACAGCAGAAAGCACTGATGTTGAAGGAAATAATAAGAAAATTTCATTGATCTGTGAAAAAAATGAAATCTTTTTTAATTTTATTAAAAACAAAAGATTTCTTTAGAGTTCGTTTTTTAAGATTAGGATCCTTGCTGTTGGTTCCTTTTTTCAACTAAGTAGTTAAATTTGTTTACTTGAAAAATTTTACTATTTTTGAATTAATTCTTCAAACTCGATAAAACAAATTGATTGAATTGTAAAATTAATCCTCTATGGAACCGGGATCCTAGGTGAATTCCAGCATGGCCTACCCTTAATGCGACCACATTGATCAATGCAACAAATACGACTATACAACTCAGTCTTCCCACACAGTTCAAAAAGTAACTGCAATTTTTAAAGCAGGCCTTGCAATAGGAGCTATATATTATAGCAGGTTATTATTGAATTGCAAAGTAAATGTCGCATTAAAGCTAATTTTAATGCATATCTACAAAATTTAAATCAACTCTTGCTTAATAATTACTTCGGTCTGAAAGACTTAAGTATTACATTCATGAGCCAAAAGTGAAATTCTTACCCCCACTTTTTTGGCATTTCTCGACGTTTAAGGACCTCCTGATTCTAAAGAAGCAAAAAAAAAAAATATATGTCTGTCTGTCGGCTAGCCGTCCGTCATTACCTACGCTGCAGGGAAAACCGATGGAGGGATTTCAAAATTTTTTTTTCTAAAAATAGGTATTCACAAGGGACAGGTCTGCAATACGCTGTGTTCGATAACTGTACCGGAAGTGTGTCAAAAAAACCATTATGTGTGTCAGAAATAGCAAATTTTCATATTTTTGGCTTAAAAAACGTTCATTTTAAGTGATTACGAGTAGGAACATTAAATTTGGAGAAATCTTGATATTCGGGATTGGTATGTGAGATCAAAAACTAGATTATTGCATTGTAAGTTTGTCAAAAAAATGTTGTCAAGTGTGTCAAAAGAAAGATTTTTATTTATTTTTTACCTAATTTTTTGGAAAAAAAATAAAATTAATTGTTTGTTTGAAATGAAGTTTTATTATTATTATTGAGAATTATGGCATTATAAGTTTGTCAAAAAAATGTTGTCAAGTGTGTCAAAAGAAAGATTTTTATTTATTTTTTTACCCAATTTTTGAAAAAAAAAAATAAAATTAATTGTTTATTTGAAATGAGATTTTGTTATTATTATTGAGAATTATGGCATTATAAGTTTGTCAAAAAAATGTTGTCAAGTGTGTCAAAAGATTTTTATTTAGTTTTTTACCCCAATTTTTTGGAAAAAAAATAAAATTGTTTCTTTGAAATGAAATTTTATTATTATTATTGAGAATTATGGCATTATAAGTTTGTCAAAAAATAATGTCAAGCGTGTCAAAAAATAATTACATTTATTTTTTAGCCAATTTTTTGGAAAAAAAAATGTAGCTGTTTTTATGACGTAAATGTAATTTAAAATGAAGTTGGACATGGAAATTTTTGAATTTGTTATAGTTTTTAAAATATTTTTGGAATTTTGAAAAAGTTTGTATTATTGATTTTGTAATAATTTTTGCAATATTTTTAGAATTTCGGCAAAAGTTTTAATTTTTGATTTTGTAAGAATTTTTGGAATATTTTTAGAATTTTGAAAAATTTTTTATTGTTGATATTATTATAATTTTTGGAATTTGGAAAAAATTTTCAATATTTGATTTTGTAATAATTTTTGCAATATTTTTAGAACTTTGGAGAAAGTTTGAATTTTTAAGAATTTTTGAAATATTATTGGAATTTAGAAAAAATTTAAATATTTGATTTTATTCTAATTTTTGGAATTTTGAAAAAGTTTGATTTTATTAATTTAACAATATTTTTGGAATTTTGATTATAATTTTCCGGCAACGTATTGATGTTTCGTGTTAGTTTTGTAATAAATTTTTAAACAGAGATACTTGTACGTTAACAAAGTGTTATGTTTGATATACATCGCTGCCCAAAACTAAAAATCCATGTCCTCATAAAAGTTTTTTGCCGAAAACTATATCAAAATCCTTTACCTTGACCGAAGTCTTGATATCTCAGAGCTGTGAGATTTCAGCCCCTCCATATTTTATTTTTATAGAACTGCTAGAAGTTTGAATGCATCGTGCTACAATAATAAATAAATAATCGTTTTTTTTCGTTAGGTGCAAAAATGTTAACCGAACTTAAGATTTTTTTCTTTGTTTATTTGTTTTGTACATAATTTTTATGTTTGAATTATTTTTTTGTGGTAAAGTGTCTATTTCATAAATAGAGTTTATGAAATTAATTGCCAAGGATGTAGTAAAAAGTATATAGGATCATCAAAAAGGAAGATACAAACGAGGTTCAAAGAACATACAAATGTCAAAATTCACTATGGCAAATCAGCCGTAGCAAACCATATTGTGGACAACAACCACAAAATTGACATTGCCAATTTAAAACTAAAACACCAAGTTCGAGATAATCGCAAATTAGAAATAATAGAATCTTACTACATACAGCAAGAAGAAGAAGAAAACTTAATTATCAATGACAGAGGTCCAGTTTCCAGCCCACTATTTAATATTAGAAAATAAAACCCATTTCTTTAAACATTTAATATCTATAGATAAATTTTTTCAGTAATTAGGCTTATAAGTTTTTGGAAAAACCGTATTTCAATTTTGATCACCTCCCACATTTTATTACTTTGATTTCATTTCGGTTATGTACTGTTTAAATAATTTATTTTTATTGCCATGTTTAAAATTTATGTATTGTCATTTAGTAGGTTATAAAACTATGTAAATTCTTTATTAAGTGTAGTTTAGAAACAATTATCCAGAGGAAGGACTCTTAGAGTTTGAAAATATTAGGATATTTAAATAAAAAATTTTGAAGTGTATAAGACGAATTGTTTTAATATATTATTAGTTTAAATAAAAAATTTAAGTAGAAACAGAATAATTCAAAAAAATTATCGAACCACATTAAATACATTATCCGAACTAACTCCATCAATACAATTTATGAACAGTTTTATTTAAGTTGGTTTAAACTACTTTTATTAACATATTAAATCCACCAAAGATCAAATGAACTACGTCACAACTACAATTATACCATCACATATAATTTATAAGCAAACATTATCAAAAAATTTTATTTCAAATTATCTTTTGTTGTTGTGTTTTTTTGTTCTTATTTAATCTTTTTTCAAACGGTTACTTAGTAAAAAAAATAAAAACAAAAAAGATTTTGATAATTTTTCTATGGTATTGAATGGGAAATGGCTTGATATTTTTCTTGCAAGAGGTGCATTATAATGCTTATACAAATGGAACCTTTTGGGTTAGAAAGCAGAAATTTTTGAAGCTATAGTTTAAAAGTATGTTTAAAAGTTAAAATGAATTTAAATAACATAAACTGAAACATGATGATAGCATTGCGTTTTGCGTTTGTTTCATTTCAACAGCCTTAGGGTCTCAACCTTTAGACTTGAACTATTTTTTTTGAAAATTTTGGAAAGATTTATATTTTATACACGTAATCGAAGTTTTGAAATATGAGCTTGGCCATTTTCGGCTAGATCAAGGACAGCAAAATTTAGTAAATTTTTAAAACAGCTGATTTTTGAGGAACCTGAAACGTCAAGGCTGTCATCTGGATAAAAATGATAAAAAAATGATCAAATATTCAATATTTTAAATTTATTAAAATATTATGATTCAAACAGAAGTTATAGCGCCCTAGATTATTCGACTTTTTAGGCTCTAGCCGCTTAACCAGTACCCGGATATGGCCAGTTCACGAATTTGTCCAAGACAATATTTGCCGAAACATACACAGAAAATTATTTTGGTGTAGGTCAAAAAATGCGACCGTGAGAGTGCCGCTAAATTCCGTTATACCTCATATCGTTATACCGGGCGATTTTTTTAACCTGAAACTTTCAAATATCTCGAAAAATAAGCACTCTACGGAAAAAATGTCTATATTTAAAATTTAATCATTCCACGGGGGAAACACAGTAGTGCAAAAAAAGTCCCCCATCTCCCCTTTTTGTAGGTGGGCGGGGGTAACTTTGAATCTAAAATAGGAACCTCAATTTTTTATTGCAGATACGAATTCTACGGCTAAAAGTACGTACGATTTGACTAAAAATATTTGTTCGATTCATGATAGATGGCGCTGTAATCGACGAAATTCAATTTTTTCGATTTCTTTTACTCAGAACATATGCCTACGATTTTGTAATACGTTTGAAATAAAAAATATCACGTTTTCATTGTAAAAAGTTTATTAATGTAAATGGCTGGTGAATAAACAAATTTTAGCTTAAAACAAGTGTTCAAAATGATTGCCTTCGACTTCAATACACTTATTAATCCGCTCTTCAAATGACCTGTACACAACTGAGAAATGTGTCTGCTTGAATTTCGGCACAAGCATTTTTGATTCGCCCAATCATATTCTCACGTGTTGTTGGTTCTTGTTTGTAAACTTTCTCTTTGAGATAGCCCCACAAAAAGAAATCTGGCGAAGTAAGATCTGGTGAACTGGTATCTGCAAAAAAAATTGAGGTTCCTATTTTAGATTCAAAGTTACCCCACCCACCTACAAAGAGGGGGGGTGGGAGACTATTTTTTGCACTAAGGTGTTTCTTACGCGGAATGACTAAATTTTGAATATGGACATTTTTTCCGTAGAGTGCTTATTTTTCGAGATATTTGAAAGTTTCAGGTTAAAAAAATCATCTGGTATATATATATATATATATATATATATATATATATATATATATATATATATATATATATATACATATATATATATATATATATATATATATATATATATATATATATATATATATATATATATATATATATATATATATATATATATATATATATATATATATATATATATATATGTATATATATATATATATATATATATATGTATATATATATATGTATATATATATATATATATATATATATATATATATATATATATATATATATATATATATATATATATGTATATATATATATATATATATATATATATATATATATATATATATATATATATATATATATATATATATATATATATATATATATATATATATATATATATTTATAATATATATATATATATATATATATATATATATATATATATATATATATATATATATATATATATATATATATATATATATATATATATATATATATATATATATATATATATATATATATATATATATATATATATATATATATATATATATATATATATATATATATATATATATATATATATATATATGTGTATATATATTTTATTGTTTTTCCGTCTCCGCTTATCACATATAGTCGTTTGGCACCAAAATTTTTTCCGAAACTCCGAGATGAAGCCCATTGCAATAGAAAGATTTTTATATGAAATCTACCTAAAAGTATGTCATACAAACTTTAGTCAACAGTCAATTTATTTTTCTTTTCAATACCTATAAATTTAAGTTATCTAGTTTTAATGTGGTTAGTTAAATCATTTTTATTCTTTGACATGCAAGTGTAACAGCTGTTTCTTGACGTCCGAGGAAGGTTTATCAATTATGACCCGCAGCATCGTGGAATATTCCCTTTCTCATCATATTACAGTGTATACACCTTAAGCGAGCTTTATTTAGATTTTGTTTTAGAACTTCTCATAATTTCAGTAAAAAAGTGTAAGACTTACCTTAAATCTTACTAGCTTATGTCAAATTGATCATCTCTGATGTCAATAAATAAAAAAGAATAACTTAAATTAAATTTTAAATAAACTTATTTATTTAATGTTTCAAATAATTTATCTTCTTCAGTTTTTCAAAATATATTATTATATTACGATGTTATATTACGATACCTTAAAACTACCTGTCCAAAAAAATCAATAAACTGTCTATTTGTCATACTTACTTTATCAATTTACTTTCTTTCAACATGAGCCAAATTTTAGAAAATCCTTTTTGTTACGAAAAACTTGATAAAAATCAACGTCAAAAACCAAGATAAACTTGCAAAACTTTCTAAATCAATTTCATTTTTTTACTTTCTCCCGAAAAAGTATAAGAAAATAACTAAGTTTTATGGGGAATTTATTTCGAAATAAAATTTTCCATTATTTAATTATATTTCAAAGAATACTAACTTATTCGATTGATTTTCATAGTTCAAATTGTATTTAATAGGAAAGTATATAAATGAGACACATACGATTATTAGATAATTAGTTTGTTTAACAAAATAAAAGGGTTTAAATAGTATATTCTTCAACGATGCCGAAAACAACATATTTTGAAGCGAGAGGACAGTATATCAGCCGAGGCGATAGCCGAGTTTGGTAATGGTCGCGAGATTCAAAATATGACTTTCGGCAAGTAGAGACTGTACTTTTTCTACTACTCTTTTAAAAATTATTATTAATTATTAAACATTTTCATTTATAATTACATACAATTCAAATTTTAAAACATACAAACATCCAAACAAAATCTTAAAATTTATAGTTATATTTCTGCTTTTAAAATGTAGATGACTCAATATGAATAAATGTAACGTTCGCAATATTCGCAAAACAATAATAAAACCAATTCATCTTCTTTTTCTAATTCAATAAAAATATATTTCAATAGTTTCAGTTCACTTTTACATTAATAATAATTTTAAAATTTGCTAATACTTAACGGCTAGTTAAATCTCGAATATACTATAAAAAACAAACGAACGTACTCAATTTTATTTCCAATTCTAACGAACAGATGTCGTTGCTAATTTTTGTTGAATCTGTGGTATTACACGATTGATTAGAAAACGTCAA
>OY856186.1:130649968-130748974 GCA_963693315.1 Diogma glabrata
TGAATATTTTTTATTTTTCAATTTTTTTAAAAAAATAAATAAATATTTTTAGGGGTGCTATCGTCAATAAATAATTTTAGGTATATAATTAATTCTGAAATTTCAGCATATCTGAAATTAAATAAATAAATTATATTTTTATATATAATATTTTAGGAATTTTTGTGAAAGGTAAAGCAAAGATTAGGTACGTCGGTGGTCGTTTTGTTCTTTTACGGAATTTGGTTTTTACAATTTTTTGCGTTTTCGAATTGAGCGTTCGTTGTTTTTTTTTTTCCGTTTTTGCATTTTTCATTATTTTTTACATTTACAGCGTACTAACTATTTTTTTTGTTGTTGGGAATTGGTTTACATTGTTGTCGTCTGCGAGTTAATAATTTTTCGGGTTTTACCATCAAAATTTCAAACCAACTAGACGTTGACCATCCGTTCTATGGTTTGGAACCCACCGAACTACAGATCGAATATCACACCCCGAACTACAGTTCGGGGTGTGAACTTCAGGGAGAGCAGTGGACTTCGCAATACCACAATTGGGTCCATCACTCCAATCTGAACACACACACATTAATCCAGCATTAGTACAACCGCAAGTACAATTAAATTATCCATCAGTACCACAGGTACAACTACCACCAATATATCCACCAGCTCCACTAACAGCACCACCACCATACAACCAACCTCCTCAGGTATGGCGTGACGCGGCTCCAGCGTTAGCACCAGTGGAGTACCGAGGGGTTCGTGGGAACAATTTGAGTCGTTATGACTCAAATTGGGTTCCAACCTTCACAGGAGATGGTCACTCTCCTGATGTTCATGAGTTTGTTCACAGAGTTGAGGCGGCTGCCAGGAGGGACCGTGTGAATTGGGACGACCTTAGGTCTATCGTTCCACGGTATCTCAAGGGGGCTGCCGACAGATACTATTTGAACTTAACTCATGAATATGAGGTGGTGACCCTATCCAGTGCTAAGGGAGGGACTCCTACAAACCTTCGGTACGCTCACTGATGATAAGGCGATCTTGCGCGTTCTTCTGAACCGCAAACAAAAGTCAAAGGAGAGCGTATACGAATATCTAGTGGAGATTGGTTCGTTGGAGCACGTCCATTTGCTGACCGTGAAATGCTAGAGATTGCTCGGGAGGGACTGAGTGTGGAGCTCAAAAATGCTACACTTGCAGCAACAATACATTCAATGGATGAACTTCGGACTTTATGTCAGAAGTTTGAACGTTTGTGGTCCACACCAGTTCCGACCAGAACATCAAACTTAAGAATTAGCGAGCTACAGCAAGTGGATGATTATGAAGTGGATGCTGAACCAGAACGACATGGATGTATTGAAGCGATGGAGTCAGCACCGAGACGGATATTGCAGCGACCTGGCATAACATCGGATAACATTCAACCTGGTCCATCAATATCCAGACAACCAATAGTGTGTTTCAGATGTGGAGTAAATGGTCATCGAGCTCCTGATTGCTCTAAGAATCGGATAAAATTGTATTGCTGGAAATGTAACAAACCGGATGTGGTTTATGCAAATTGTTCATATTGTCACCCGTCGGTAAACTACCGTCCGAGAGTACATGCTTCGGGGATGGTACCCTCGGTTCAACATCCAATGAGCCCGAAGAGATCGACGAGAGATGTAGGAACGCAGAACGATCCACCACCAAGGAAAACAGAATAAAATCACCTAGTACATTTAATTTCCCATCATTACATCACACATATTTTAGACGTCTTGAACGCAACATCAGATATTGGAGGATGAGGAAATTATTTCGTAAAGCATGTATTTCATCTATCCTTTCAGAAACAAAGGATCCTCGGCCGCGATTGACAATTAAGATTTTGGAAAAACATATTTCAGGACTATTGGATAGTGGAGCGTCAATCACAATACTTGGAAGAAATTCCTTGGAATTATTGGAATCAGCAGGTACAAGTTACCGTAAGTACACTTCGTGTATTCGTACGGCAGATGGTACTGCAACAAAAATTTTGGGTTACATCGAAATTCCAATAACTGTGAATGGCTCCACTAAACCAATGCGATTCCATATAGTCCCTGGTTTACGAGAAGAGCTCTACCTGGGCATAGATTTCTGGGAGAAATTTGGTATTGTTCCTTCTTTTGTTAGTGAACTGACTCGTACAGAGCCACAAAATTTAAATATACATAACCTCACCACTGACCAGCAACGAGAACTGGATATGATCAAGGATTCTTTCCCGTCATTTGAAGTGTCTGAACTCGGAAAGACTTCTTTAGTTGAACATGTCATCGATGTTGGTGATAGTGCACCTGTTAAACAGAGGCACTATCCCACATCGCCGGCTGTTCAACTAAAGGTTTATGCCGAACTCGACCGAATGCTTCAAATGGGCGTGATCGAAGAGTCTAACAGTTCTTGGTGCTCGCCAGTGGTTTTGGTACAAAAAGAATCTGGTAAAAACAGATTATGTATTGATAGCCGTCGTGTCAATTCACTAACGAAAAAGGACGCTTACCCACTTCCCTTGATTGATGGCTTACTAGGTCGTCTAAATAGCACAAAGTACATTTCCAGTATTGATCTCAAAGATGCTTTCTGGCAGATTCCTCTGGCAGAAGCATCTAGAGACAAGACAGCCTTCACAGTGCCTGGTCGTCCATTGTATCAATTCCGGGTTATGCCCTTTGGATTGTGCAATGCTCCCCAGACAATGTGTCGGCTAATGCACAAAGTGATACCAAATCAATATCACGAAAATGTCTTTGTTTATTTAGATGATCTATTGGTAGTCTCTTCCACGTTCCAGGAACATATGGAATTGCTGTCCAAAGTCTCTTCATTGTTAAGAGCGGCTGGGTTAACAATAAACCTCAAGAAAAGCAAATTTGTTCTGAGAGAGGTGAAATACTTAGGATTTTTGGTTGGTGAAGATGGTCTTCGAACAGACCCTGACAAGGTAAGAGCTGTAGCAGAGTATCCAGCTCCATCTACAGTAAAACAAATACGTAGACTATTGGGAATGGCTGGTTGGTACCAACGTTTCATACCAAATTATGCAAGCGTGGTATCAGCAATTACGGGCTTATTAAAGAAAAGTTCTGGGAAATTGAAATGGACATTGGAAGCGCAAGCTGCTTTCGAAAATTTAAAACGATTGCTAACTACAGCACCAGTATTGATAAACCCTGACTATAACAAAGAGTTCTTTATTAGATGCGATGCGAGTCTGACAGGGATAGGTAGTGTGTTGTATCAGGTTGATACTGACGGACAAGAGTGTCCGATAGCCTTCATGTCGAAGAAATTAAATAAAACTCAAAGAAATTACTCAGTTTCTGAGCTTGAATGTCTTGCGGCAATTCTGAGTGTGAAGAAATTTAGGGGCTATGTTGAGGGTCACCGATTTACAATTGTGACTGATCACTCAAGTCTGAAGTGGCTTATGTCACAGAAAGACTTGAGTGGTCGTCTGGCTAGGTGGAGCCTAAAACTCCAACATATGGATTTTACCATTGTCCACCAAAAAGGTACCCAAAATATAGTCCCTGATGCTCTATCTCGTCTTTATGACGATACACATGAGGAATTGACGGAAGCATTAACACATCACATTAACGACATTAAAATCGACAATGAAGGTTATCGGCACAACGAATATACGGATATGATAGCCAAAGTTCAGTCATCTCCTAAGGACTTTCCATCTGTTAAAGTCGTGGATGATAAGCTATACATACGTATTGAGCCAGGACCTGATGCAATACCCAACGATGTTCCTGTGTGGAAGCTCTGGGTACCAAAACCGATGACTTCCAACATGATTCAGAAACATCATGATGATAGTACTGCTGCTCATGGAGGTGTTAAAAAGACTTTAGAATTACTTCGACGTCTTTATTATTGGCCGGGCATGGCGTCGCAGGTACACAACTATGTTGTGTCCTGCGACACATGTAAACAAACAAAAGCCACGAATCAGATATTGCGTCCTCCGATGCAATATCAATTCGAAACAGCACGTCCATGGCAGAGAGTCTATATAGATTTTCTGGGACCGTACCCTCGTTCTACACTTGGGAATACGGTATTACTGATAGTTCTGGATCATGCTACGAAGTTTGTATTACTGAAACCACTTAGAAACGCAACTTCACCGAAGGTGAATGCTTTTCTAAGGAATGAAGTGTTTCTTACATATGGGGTACCAGAGTTTCTGCACAGTGACAATGGCAAACAGTTCACTAGTAGGAACTTTCAAAGTCTTTTGTCAGATTTCGGCATAAACACATTAGGACCGGTGTCTATAGTCCTCAAAGTAACGCGTCAGAGCGGGTCAATAGGTCAGTTCTAGCAGCAATTCGAGCGTTCATAAAAGGTCAACATACCAAGTGGGACTCACAAATTGGTGAAATCGCATATGCACTGCGGGCTGCAGTACATTCAGCTACCAAGTACTCACCGTACTATTTATTATTTGGTCAACATCCAATATCGGATGGAAATACTTACCAATTGTTGAGACCACTACACCAGCTTGGTGAAGATGCTGGTGAGGAATTAGAACGCTCTGATCATTTGACTTTGCTCAGGAACCGGGCTCAGGAAAATTTAAAAGCAGCTTTCAAGAAATCGCAACATCAGTATAACCTGCGATCTAAACTACGGACTTTTCAACCACAACAACGTGTGTTTGTACGGCAACATCATTTGAGTGACGCTACAAAAAAATTCTCGGCAAAATTGGCTCCAAAGTTCTTACCTGCAATGATTAAGACTAAGATTGGAAATGTACTCTACGAGTGCACAGATATGAGCGGTAAGAATCTTGGAGTCCATCACGCGAAAGACATCAGGGAATGATGTCTTTTCGTTAGGTAGGGTAGTTCCTCTGTCTGGTTGTTGTCTCTGGGGTTCACATCTCCCGTGTCATGCTTACTGGTTGTATCGGGGTGTCCATGGTGCTGACGTTCGGATGGATGGTCGGTCTCAATACTCAGTGGAGTTCCTAGGGACTTCATGAGTGTTGGAACCTGTCATCGGCCTTGACGCCAGTGACTGTGGGTATCTCGATCCCAGATACAGTTTAATAGGTGGAAGTAGTTCGGTGGTTTTCTGTCATGGAGGGGATGGCGACGTTTTTGTGATTTCAAGAGTCAAAATCTTGGGTTTTTACCTTGAATTCATGGTGTAACGTTCGCAATATTCGCAAAACAATAATAAAACCAATTCATCTTCTTTTTCTAATTCAATTAAAATATATTTCAATAGTTTCAGTTCACTTTTACATTAATAATAATTTTAAAATTTGCTAATACTTAACGGCTAGTTAAATTTCGAATATACTATAAAAAACAAACGAACGTACTCAATTTTATTTCCAATTCTAACGAACAGATGTCGTTGCTAATTTTTGTTGAATCTGTGGTATTACACGATTGATTAGAAAACGTCAAAAAAAATCACATTCTTGTCTAATTAGAAAAATTCGATTTTTTAAAAATTCAATTCATGTTTAACTTTGAACGGGAAAGATCACTATTTGAATTTTAAGTAAAATCAAATCAAATAAAAATAAAAATTTTATACTGTTTTAATGAAGATTGTATTAAAGTGAATCTTATGGTTTCTGAATCGAGGAATAAATATTATAAAACAAATTATTTTGTGTTGTGTGATTTCATAAAGCAATTTTCGTGTGAGAATTATACAAAATATAAAATATTGAAGGAAAAAAATAGTTACAGTAATTTTTGGTGGGATCCAGAAATATTTGCGTGATAACAAATCTAATACATGTGTATTTTTCAATATAAAACTTATAAATCAAATTTAACTAAAAAGAAAAATGAGAGGAATTACACATTCTATACAAAATAAAATAAATACAAATTGATATCCCGGTATACAGTGTTTTCTAATAGCTATACGTATAGATTTTTTCATTCTGTCAAAGTTGAATAAACAGTTTGTAAGGCGAGCTTGAATCAACCGAAAGAAAGATCAAAACCTGGGGTCCACCAATCAACAATTTAAGATAAGTTATTGTTTTTATTTTATACTAGTATTGAAATTTAGTTTTTTTGTGTGTTTTAACTTGGTTTTTTTGATGATAGAATAATTTTATAAAACTTAAGAGATTCCCAATTTTCAGGCTTCGTGTGGGGACAAACGCTATCCCGTAGTATCATTTTTGATTTGTGATAAAAGTTCAATCCGATTCACGAAGTGAATCACCTTGCAATATAAATTATCTATTTTTATGTCATAAACAAAACCGTCTTTAGTTACAAGCCTGATTGTCTGTTCGTACAAATAATCGTCAACTTTATACATATACATTATACGTATTTTTATTCTATTTACACTACCAAACTCTATATTTTTATTTTATTTGATCTATAAAGTCCCTTAAATCATTAAATAATACATCTTTAAAGGTTTATTGTTTTTGCATTTCGCGTCTAGTAGGCTTATAACTAAAGACGGTTTTGTAATAAACAAAATCAAATTAAAAATTTTTATTATTATTTTTAAAATAAAAACAACAGTTTTGATTTAGTTTTTGTATGGGGATGACGTTACGTAGATTCCTGATATATTTTAAAACAACGTAAATTATTTTATGTAAATAAATATTTCTATTTCGTTTTTCTTAAATAAAAATGCGAAATAATTTTTTTTTTAAATATCTTAACACCAACTGTTTGTTACCATTTTAGTTTAAAAGAATATATGAATATTATATAGTTAACTATTATTATTTTTACATTTTTAATGTAAATTGTTCGTAAATAATTCTAAAATTAATTAACGTCATCTTCCAATGAGACACAAATTAACACTAACAAAATTATTTCATTAAATAAATTAATTATATTAACGGGTGTTCTAGGATGTTTTATTCTAGTTAAGAAATTAGAAAATAGATGGCTTTTAAAAAATTACTTTCGTCACTAGGTACAAAAGTAATTTGTATAGGTTTTTTTATCACTGGTTACGAAAAAGAAATTTTCATGAATGAAATAGTTATTGTTTATAAATAAATGTTTTGTTTAAATCGTGTTTTAAATTAAAAATTAATAAAAATTACTAAATTAAATACTATTAATTAACAAAAAGATTAAATGAGAGTTCACAAATACAACTAGAAAAATATGGAGGGGCTGAAATCTCACAGCTCTGAGATATCAAGACTTCGGGCTGGGTAAAGGATTTTGATATAGTTTTCGGCAAAAAACTTTTATGAGGACATGGTTTTTAGTTTTGGGCAGCGATATATATCAAACATAACTCTTTGTTAACGTACAAGTATCTCTGTTTAAAAATTTATTACAAAACTAACACGAAACATCAATACGTTGCCGGAAAATTATAATCAAAATTCCAAAAATATTGTTAAATTAAATAAAATCAAACTTTGCAAAATTCCAAAAATAAGAATGAAATCAAATATTTAAACTTTTTCTAAATTCCAATAATATTTCAAAAATTCTTAAAAATTCAAACTTTTTCCAAAATTCTAAAAATGCTGCAAAAATTATTACAAAATCAAATATTGAAAATTTTTTTAAAATTCCAAAAATTATAATAATATCAAAAATAAAAAATTTTTCAAAATTCTAAAAATATTCCGAAAATTCTTACAAAATCATAAATTAAAACTTTTGCCGAAATTCTAAAAATATTGCAAAAATTATTACAAAATCAATAATACAAACTTTTTCAAAATTCCAAAAAAATATTTCAAAAACTATAACAAATTCAAAAATTTCCATGTCCAACTTCATTTTAAATTACATTTACGTCATAAAAACACCTTCATTTTTTTCCAAAAAATTGGCTAAAAAAATAAATGAAATCATTGTTTGACACGCTTGACATTATTTTTTGACAAACTTATATTGCCATAATTCTCAATAATAATAATAAAATTTCATTTCAAAGAAACAATTTTATATTTTTTCCAAAATATTGGGTAAAAAACTAAATAAAAATCTTTTGAACACTTGACAACATTTTTTTGACAAGCTTACAATGCCATAATTCTCAATAATAATAACAAAATCTCATTTCAAACAAACAATTAATTTTATTTTTTTCCAAAAAATTGGGTAAAAATATAAATAAAAATCTTTCTTTTGACACACTTGACAACATTTTTTTGACAAACTTATAATGCCATAATTCTCAATAATAATAATAAAACTTCATTTCAAACAAACAATTAATCTTATGTTTTTTCCAAAAAATTAGGTAAAAAAATAAATAAAAATCTTTCTTTTGACACACTTGACAACATTTTTTTGACAAACTTATAATGCAATAATCTAGTTTTTGATCTCACATACCAATCCCGACCATCAAGATTTCTCCAAATTTAATGTTCCTACTCGTAATCACTTAAAATGAACGTTTTTTAAGCCAAAAATATGAAAATTTGCTATTTTTGACACACATAATGATTTTTTTGACACCCTTCTGGTACAGTTATCGAACACAGCGTCCTTTCGGACCTGTCCCTTGTGAATACCTATTTTTAGAAAAAAAATTTTGAAATCCCTCCAGCGGTTTTCCCTGCAGCGTAGGTAATGACGGACGGCCGGACGGCCGGCTAGCCGACAGACAAACATACATTTTTTTTGTTGCTTTTTTAGAATCAGGAGGTCCTTAAACGTCGAGAAATGCCAAAAAAGTGGGGGTAAGAATTTCACTTTTGGCTCATGAATGTAATACTTAGGTCTTTCAGACCGAAGTAATTAGATCAAAAGTTTACTTCGGTCTGAAAGACCTAAGTATTGCATTCATGAGCTCAAAGTGAAATTCTTATCCCCACTTTTTTTGACATTTCTCGACGTTTTAGGACCTCCTGATTCTAAAGAAGCAAAAAAAAAATGTATGTTTGTCTGTAGGCCGGCCGGCCGCAGTCATTACCTACGCTGCAGGGAAAACCGCTGGAGGGATTTCAAAAATTTTTTTTTCTAAAAATAGGTATACTTAAGGGACAGGTCCAAAAGGACGCTGTGTTCGATAACTGTACCGGAAGTGTGTCCAAAAAATCATTATGTGTGTCAAAAATAGCAAATTTTCATATTTTTGGCTTAAAAAACGTTCATTTTAAGTGATTACGAGTAGTAACATTAAATTTGGAGAAATCTTGATGGTCGGGATTGGTATGTGAGATCAAAAACTAGATTATTGCATTATAAGTTTGTCAAAAAAATGTTGTCAAGTGTGTCAAAAGAAAGATTTTTATTTATTTTTTACCTAATTTTTTGGAAAAAAAATAAAATTAATTGTTTGTTTGAAATGAGATTTTATTATTATTATTGAGAATTATGGCATTATAAGTTTGTCAAAAAAATGTTGTCAAGTGTGTCAAAAGAAAGATTTTTATTTATTTTTTTACCCAATTTTTTGGAAAAAAATAAAATTGTTTGTTTGAAATGAAATTTTATTATTATTATTGAGAATTATGGCATTATTATTATTATTGAGAATTATGGCATTGTAAGTTTGTCAAAAAAATGTTGTCAAGTGTGTCAAAAGAAAGGTTTTTATTTATTTTTTACCCAATTTTTTAGAAAAAAATAAAATTAATAGTTTGTGTGACATGAAATTTTATTATTATTGTAGAGAATTATGGAATTATAAGTTTTTCAAAAAAATAATGTCAAGTGTGTCAAGAAATGATTTCATTTATTTTTTAAGTTAATTTTTTGGAAAAAAAAATTTTTTTGGTTTTATGACGTAAATGTAATTGAAATTGAAATTGGACATGGAAATTTTTGAATTTGTTATAGTTTTTGAAATATTTTTGGAATTTTGAAAAAGTTTGTATTATTGATTTTGTAATAATTTTTGCAATATTTTTAGAATTTCGGAAAAAGTTTTAAGTTTTGATTTTGTAAGAATTTTTGGAATATTTTTAAGAAATTTGAAAAATTTATAATTTTTGATTTTATTATAATTTTTGGAATTTTGAAAAAAATTTTAATATTTGATTTTGTTATAATTTTTGCAATATTTTTAGAATTTTGGAAAAAGTTTGAATTTCTAAGAATTTTTGGATAAATATTGGAATTTAGAAAAAGTTTAAATATTTGATTTCATTCTAATTTTTGGAATATTTTTGGAATTTTGAAAAAAGATTCAATTTTTGATTTTATTATAATTTTTGCAATTTTTTTAGAATTTCAAAAAAATAGAATTTTTTAATTATATATGAGCAATTTCACGTAAGTTCAGCAAATTTTTGGGAAATTTTGACTTGACCCCTTTTAATTTTGATTATTTTTTGTTTATGGATAGTCTTTCATAAATAAATAATGCCAGTTCTCTTAGAATTTTTTTTTTCGACCAGGGGTCTTCACAGGGTGCCCGTCAGTTTTTTGTTATTTTGTGATGTGAGTGCATTTTGACGAGCGATTGTAGAAAAACTACTGAATCGATTTTCATAAATGATATGTCGTTGAATAGGTATTAGAACAAAATTTTTAAAAACGTACACTGTTAATTTTTTTAAATAATTTTTAACGGTGTAACATAAGAAAAAAACGGTGTAATTGAAAAAAAGATGGCATAGCCATTTTTTTTTTTTTTTTAAAAACAAAATTGAAGCTTATTTTATATCTAACCACTTGTGAAAGTTTGGGACACTAGTTATTTTTCGTTTTAAAGATAAAATTCGTCGCATATGACTGTCGGGAATCAGTTTTTTTTGTTCTAAAGGAAAATTATAAATATGGCGATTTTTAGATTCAGACTTTTTTTTATGTTAAATATCAAATATTTTATTATTAAATGAACCTTTTAAAAAGCAATTTCAGTCAAGTTTAATTTGGTTTATTTTTAATTTATACTTTTATACTTTATACTTTATACTTTTTAATTTGGTTTATTTTTAGTTTATAGATAGCCTTTGATAAATGAAAAATACGACTTCAAGTAGAATTTTTTTTAAATATAATAATATAAATTATTATATTTTTAAATATAATAATATAATTATAATAACAATATAATTATAATAACAAACAACAGTAATGCTACGCGTCATTTGGTTGAAAAAAGTAAAACTCTACATAAAAATAATTTTCAGCATTCATCTGCGACGGATAAAAGAGGTGTATCCACAACAGATATAAATGTTGTGGAGCAGTTCTATAAAAGTGATGAAATCAGTAGATTATTGCCAGGCAAACGAGATGCAATATCTTTTAAAAAAGGAGATGAGCGCATAAAAACACAAAAGCGCTTATTGCTATGTACATTAAATGAAGCTTATGTGGAGTTTAAAAATAAGTTTCCTGATGTGAAAATAGGATTTACTAAATTCACGTCCTTGCGACCACAAGAATGTATAAAATTATCCCAAGGAGTTCATAATGTGTGCGTGTGTACCATACATCAAAATATGAAACTAATGATTCAACACTCTAAGACATCTTGGATTACTGACGCTGCTTTCCATAATTATAAAACATTAATTGACTTTGTTTCATGTGGTGAATTAACAGAAGATCGTCATACTTTGAAGTGCAATGAATGTTCAAAAAAACTTCAACAACTGGAAGAAAAATTACTAAATGATTTTGACGTTAAAGGAATCCTTCAAGTCAAATATCAACAATGGAATACCAGTGATCGATGCAATTTGGATACTTTAATAGAAACTGTAGAAGAATTTATGAAAAAATTTATTTACCGTTTACAAATTTTGATACCACACAACTTTATAGCAAAACAGCAATCTACATGCATTGAGGAAAAAAAAATTAGAAGCAGGAAGTGCATCGTTCAAGGGGATTTTTCTGAAAACTACGGCTCCATAATTCAGGATGCGGTTCAAGGCTATTATCATAATAATTCACAAGCTACTATTCATCCATTTGTCATTTATTTTAAAAGTGCCGCAAGTGAATATATACAGCACCGAAGTTTTATACTCATTTCGGATATAAGCGATCACAACAGTACTACAGTCCATCTTTTCATTACAAAACTTATTGAATTCATCAAAACGCATATAAATTCTAATATTACGAAAACAATTTATAACACTGACAGTGCACCTTCTCAATACAAAAATACACATAGCCTAAATAACTTATGCCACCACAAAAAAGACTTTAAGGTTGATGCAGAATGGCATTTTCATGCTACCAGTCATGGAAAGGGACCTTGTGATGGAATTGGTGGTACATGAAGCGTGCTGCACACCGTTATAGTATGGGGAGCAAAGATATTATTGATACATCAAAAAAACTTTTCGAATGGGCTTTAAAATGGGAATCTACCATGAGCTTTGGATACGCCGATAAAAATGAATATCAATTAACAAAAAAAAGAAATACAAAATCGATATAAAAATGTGATTACTATAAGTGGAACTCAAAAATGTCATTCTTTTGTACCATTAAATACTAAAACAATAAATGCAAAAATGTTTTCCAACTCAAAAGAAACTTTTAAATGTAAAATAAGTAACTAATTTTTAATAACTATATTTATTGTCTTTAACCTACATATTTAATTTGTATGATACTTTAAAAAGTTTATCCAATAATAAAATATTTGAAATTTAATGTTAAAATACAATCTTTTACTTTATGACCATAATAACATAATACGAACATAATACTTCTCTAGTCCAAAGTTCCTAAATAGATTTTGTTATTTATACGGTTTATTTGTTTGCAGTCGAGACTGTCAAATTATTTTTTATAAGAGTGACAAGTGATTACTAAAAGTGACAAATAAACATTTCATTTTTTATGCCATCTAATACAAAGAAAATAATTGCAGATATGTTTTCCTATTCAAAAGAAACTTCTGTTTGTAAAATAAGTAAATCATTTTTAACAATTGTATTTATTTTATTGTTAAAATGTTTAACAATTGTATTTATTTATTTTATTTATTGTACTACATGGGGTGTGTGAAATAGATAAGCTCCTCGTGCTGCACCCTGGATTACGCAAATAGTATATTTCAACTTGGTAGCCAAACATTTCATTTCGAACTCTTGGCTGTGATACAAAAAAAAACAAAAAAAAAAAAAATAAATATGAACCAAAATCAAAATCACAATAACAACGGTACTTTTCAGCACCATAAGACAAAAAATATTGGACCTTCAGTCCGTATTTTGCAATTGAACATTGAAGGCATAAGCAAGTCAAAAACTGAACATTTACAAAGATTATTAAAAGATTACGACATCGACGTTATAATTCTGCAAGAAACGCATGCAGCAGATGAAGCGCAACTTACCTCTAGAGGAAACATTGTTGGTTACAAATTAATTAGTGCTATTTACCATCAATCATATGGATCTGCCACGTATGTTAAGTCAGAAATCCTGAACTGCACGCACGTACTTACACAGACGGACAACGATATACATCTTATTGTTGTTGATATATCGGACACGAAATTTGTAAACGTATACAAGCCTCCAAATACAGGATGGCCAGCTGCTACTCTACCATTATTTTATCATCCAGCAATATATGCTGGTGACTTCAATAGCCATCACACTCAGTGGTCCTACTCAAATAATAATACCAATGGCGTGCAACTGACCGACTGGGCGGATGATAACAACATGTTCCTGGTATATGATGCGAAAGAAATGAAAACCTTTAGATCTGCAAGATGGCGACGTGATTACAATCCCGACCTCTGTTTTTCCACAAAAAACGAACAACGTAACCCTATTCCAATATCTAGGGCTGTCTTACAAGGTTTTCCACGCTCTCAACATCGTCCAGTAATTCTTGAGGTAGGAATCCAAATTCCACTCGTTAACTCTACTCCTCAACCTAGATGGAATTTTAACAAAGCTGATTGGGATAAATATTGGATGAAGTTGGATGCAGTGATTCGCTGGATCCAACCCATTCCTAAAAATTACGATAGATTTGTTGGAGCCATCATCTCAACTGCAAAGAAATGCATCCCAAGAGGCTTTCGTGAAGAATGTATTCCTGGCTGGAGTAAAGAGAGCGATATATTATATGAGGAGTACCTTAGTAGTGGTGAGGCAGACGTGGCTGATGACTTAATATACTCACTGGACGCCGCGAGAAAACAGAAATGGATTAAGGCTGTTGAAAACATTGATTTTTCCCATTCAAGCAGGGAAGCATGGAGTCTCCTTCGGAAACTGGGTGGCTCAAACTCAATTACTCGTGCTAACAAAGAAATAAATCCAGAGGACATCGCAAATCACATAGTAAATATGTCTCGTGCTTCTATTAATCGCCTTCATAAGAGAACAATTAAACGCAAATTAAGAGAAATGAAGCTCCATCGAAGTATGCGAACTCTTTTAGTAGCGAAGAACTAGAATCAGTTCTGTCCCAAACAAAAAACGGAAAAGCCGCTGGCTACGATGGCATTTTTCCAGAATTTCTTAAGAATGCTGGAAAAAATGTAAAACAGTGGCTAACTACATTTTTCTCGAATGTCCTAGAAACCGGCAACCAACCAAAACATTTTAAGACTACGAAAGTGATAGCGATACTTAAGCCAGGTAAACTATCCAATGAACCAGGAAGCTATCGCCCGATTGCCCTTTTGAGCACCTGCTATAAATTGCTAGAACGGCTCATATACAATCGTATCGCACCGATATTGAATGACCAAATCCCAGTCGAACAAGCTGGTTTTCGTCCCAATCGCAGTTGCACTGAACAACTGCTCGCTCTAACATCCTATATCGAAGCTGGGTATCAAAAACAACTAAAAACAGGCGCAGTATTCATCGATCTTACTGCAGCATATGACACGGTCTGGCGAATTGGGATTATATATAAGCTGTTCAATGCAATACCTTGTAGCACCATCTCGCGTTTAATTAACAACATGCTGAGTAATCGTGTATTCAAAGTTCATCTAAATAATTCCTGCAGTAGGACTAAAATGCTTAACAATGGTTTACCACAGGGTTCCGTCCTGGCGCCATTACTTTTTAATCTGTACATTCATGACATTCCTGACACAACATCAAAGAAATTTGGTTACGCTGATGATTGGACCCTGGCCACTCAAAACAAAGACATGGGTGTTTTGGAGGATTTGCTCTCAACTGACCTAGCGATAACGAATGACTATTTTCGAACGTGGAGTTTATTTCCCAATCTAAGTAAAACCGAGAGCTCCTGTTTCCACTTAAACAACAAACTGGCAAAACACGAACTATCAGTGTTATTTAACGGCACTGTCATTAAATACAATCAACAGCCAAAGTACCTGGGCATTACTCTCGATAGAACTCTTTCTTTTAAACTCCACCTAGAGAATACGTCACAAAAACTTAAAACGAGAAACAATATATTGCACAAACTGGCAGGCTCAACATGGGGTGCTACTCCAGCTACCCTCCGAACAACTGCTCTAAGTCTGGTTTACTCAGTGGCTGAGTATGGCGCACCAGTCTGGTTGAATAGCACACATACTCAAAAAGTTGACTGCCAGCTGCATGCTACGATGCGTACTATAAGTGGTACTATCAGATCCACCCCTTTACCTTGGCTCCCTGTGTTAAGCAATATCGCTCCACCTGCACTCAGACGCTCGCATGCTCTCATGCGTGAACATAAAAAGGTAACCAACAACACCACGTTACCCTTGCACGAATATTACGGTGACCACACTCGTTGTCGATTGAAGTCAAGAAAGCCTCCACATAAAACTGCCAGCAACCTGCTGGCAACTAATTTTAATATCTTGGATGCCTGGGACACCTCCTGGCAACATTACAACACAACTGGCTTTTCTATTACTAACCCGGCTTCTACCCAACCTGGTTTCGATTTGCCACGTCATACCTGGACTACATTAAACCGAATAAGAACGAATCATGGACGTTGTGCTGATTCTTTCTACAAGTGGGGCATTTCAGAGTCCCCTGAGTGTGACTGCGGCGCTCCACAACAAACTATAAAACACATTGCAACTGTGTGTCCAATTCGACGTTACAATGGCAACATCTCAGACATCCATTTGGCAATTCCCGATGTAGTAGCATGGATAGACTCGTTCGATGTAAACATCTAATGTTCAAATGTACTGCCCAATGTTCAAATATTTTACTTTTTAATTTACTTAAAAGACACGCAATCAAATCGATTGTAAGTTCATTTAATGTGTATCCATGTATTGTTTTAGGTAGATTTCATAGAAGAGTCTACCTATTTTTAAGTTTAATTTTTTAATGTGTCACAAAAAAAACCATAAGCTAAATAATTGTACTACATATATAATTTTTATAATGTTTTAAAAAGTTCATCTAATAATAAAATATTTGATATTTAACATTAAAAAAAAATCTCTTAGTTTATAATGCCATTTTTATAATTTTCCTTCAGAACAAAAAAAACTGATTCCCGACAGTCATATGCACAACGAATTTTATCTCTAAAACAAATAATAACGCGTGTCCTTAACTTTCACAAGTGGTTAGATATAAAATAAGCTTCAATTTAGTTAAAAAAAAAAAAAAAAAAAATTGGCTATGCCATCTTTTTTTCAATTACACCGTTTTTTTCTTATGTTACACCGTTAAAAATTATTTCAAAAATTTAACAGTGTACATTTTTAAAAACTTTGTTCTAATACCTATTCAACGACATATCATTTATGAAAATCGATTCAGTAGTTTTACTACACTCGCTCGTCAAAATGCACTCACATCACAAAATAACAAAACATTGTGGGGCACCCTGTGAAGACCCCTGGTCGAAAAAAAAAATTCTAAGAGAACTTGTATTTTTTATTTATGAAAGACTATCTATAAACAAAAAATAATCAAAATTAAAAGGGGTCAAGTCAAAACGTTGTTGAATCTTCGTGAAATTGCTCATATATACATATTTAGAATTTTGAAAAAAGTTTTATTTTTGATTTTGTAAGAATTTTTGGAATATTTTTAGAATTTTAAAAAATTTTAAAATTTTGATTTTGTTATAATTTTTGGAATTTTGAAAAAAGTTTTAATTTTTGATTTTGTAATAATTTTTGCAGTATTTTTAGAATTTTGGAAATGTTCAAATTTTTAAGAATTTTTGGAATATTATCGGAATTTAGAAAAAGTTTAAAAATTTGATTTTATGCTAATTTTTGGAATATTTTTGGAGTTTTGAAAAAGTTTGATTTTATTTAATTTAACAATGTTTTTGGAATTTTGATTATAATTTTCCGGCAACGTATTGATGTTTCGTGTTAGTTTTGTAATTTTTATTTTTAAACAGAGATAAAAAATACTTGTACTTTAACAAAGATTTATGTTTCATATACATCGCTGCCCAAAACTAAAAACCATGTCCTCATAAAATTTTTTTGCCGAAAACTATATCAAAATCCTTAACCCAGACCGAAGTCTTGATATCTCAGAGCTGTGAGATTTCAGCCCTCCATATTTTCATATTCGTTTTGTGAAAAAAAAATCTTAAAAATCGCTATTTTTGCTCTGGCAAAAAGAAAACGACATTAGTTTGATTAGTTTTAGTATTAAATATTAGATAATTATATATAATTTAATTATATTTTTGTTATTGGCATTTAACAGTTGACTGCATAAAATCTACCATAGTTAAAATTATTTTCTACCATAGCAAAAAACAAATTTTATATTCACCACTTTAGAATAGTTTCAGGAATACAAAATACCTTCGGAATTAAAAGTGGGCGAAAGTTAGCGGTCGAAAATAAAAGTTTGCGTAAAGCTAACGAGTGATTCAGTAATAGAGTCCCTGTTCATAATTTTAAATTTTGAATAAACTTGGATAATATTGGATAATCATTTCTATTTCACTTTAAAGAAACATTTTTTACCTAAACAATTACGCAAATTATTTGATATGCTATATGCTACTCTCAGCCCCGAAAAGTTTTCTCTCCAGATAGTAATATATACATTTTTTGATGCAGCAACACAGACGCTGGTAGAGCAAAAACTAGTTGCTGGCCGGAAATTGTAATAATTGTTTAAAATAGTTAAAGATTCAATAATATGTTATAAGATTTTTTTATAAGCAAACGTATGAGTAGATTTCAAGATAAAGTTCTCAGAACTTTGGAATAATTTGTCATCTTTGTGGATTTTTTGATGTAGTGATTCAGGCACTTGTAAAGCAAAAGCTAGTTGCTGTAAAGCTAGTTGCAGGTCGGAAATTATGATAATTGTTTAATAGCTATTTATGTACCAAGGGCGTTATGTAGGTTATTGCGCCGGTTATTGGCCCGAGGAATGGATGTTGCTTGATGGGCATAATACCCAGTAACGCCAGTGGTGCATACAAGATTTTATGCTTCATAAGCTAAAAACTAAGAAAGAATTTACTTTGTTAGTTTATACTGATATGCGAAAAAATACAAATGTATCCTAGTATGCCTGTAACGTCCGCTATATTCGCCTAAACAACAATAAAACCAAATCATCTTCTTTTTCTAATTCAATAAAAATTTATTTCCATAGTTTCCGTTCATTTTTACATTAATAATAATTTTTAAATTTTCTAATACTTAACGGCCAGTTCCATTTCGAATATACTGAAAAAAATAAACGAACGCACCAATTTTATTTTCAATTTTAACGAACAGAGATTTATCACTCAGTTTTGCTCAACCTTCGTTTTTTTTGCTCATTAAAAAGATGTCAAAATAAGAAAATCACATTTTTTCTGACAGTTTACAATTTTAAGTTTTTTCCAAAAAATTTCAATTCGTGTTTGGTTATATAAGTAAAAACATACATTCCATGTTTGATCTAAAAAGAAAAAACATGATTCCAAGTTTGGACATGCCAAAAAAAGATTACGCATATTTCAATTTTTGAATAAATTTAATATAGCCACGAATACAATGTGGAGTTTTCTTTAAAAAACAGTTTTGTCACAAATAACAAATATGTGATGTGATTTAAATTTAATATGGCAACTAATATAATGTGGAGTTTCTTTTAAAACAATTTTGTTATAAAGTACAAATACGTGATTTTACTTAAGTTTAATATAGCCACTAATTAGATGTGGGGCTTTTTGAGATAAATTTTATTGTAAAAGGAAGGAGAAAAATTATAAAAACAGACCTGTGATGTTGGGCTAATCTAGATGTAACATTAACTAATTGCTGAGCTTTCTAATAAAAATATCTAGAATTGATTGAAATTAAATGATGGTGTTATTATTCAGTTTAGACTGTGGAACTGATATTTTGGAAGAATAAAATCAAATTAAATTTTACCGCCATCTTATTGGGAAGATTAAGCAAGAAGCCGGGAACTGGAAGTCGATCCACCAGTACTTAAGTTAAGTTCACTTTTTCTAAATGTATACATATATTATTATTAGCTTTGAGTTTTTTATTTCATTTACTAAATGTTAGTCTAAAAAAAAAAATTTAATGATAAGAGATGCCTAAATTTTACATTCGTCTGGGGGCAATAAAAATAGTCAATCCGGCTTAATACTAAATATTTTTCAAGTAAATTTTGTTTTTGGTAGTACATAAAAGTCCAAGCCGCAATAAAGTGGCAATTTACTATATGCCAAGAAAATAAATATTTTGAAGTTTTAAATAATTATTTGTTGTTTTTACGTTGCTATGTAAACAGATTCTCTTAAATTTTGTAGCGTATGACAAAAACATTGTACGACGTTTAAAACAATTTGATAGTTTTGGAAAACCATATGAACACTTAATAACTAAAATGTTGCTAAAAATTTGTAAACAAATGTAAAAATCTTTTACTCGTTTAAATTGAATTAGAATTGTTTACATTTTGTAGCCAAAACTACAATAAAAATAATTTTTTACTCGCCTACATATTAAAGTGTTACTTTATTACTGTGATTTGCGGCTTTAAAGTATCACTTTTCAACTATTTATTTTGTTGTCATAGCTACGTCCAAAAAAGTAAAAAGCATTTGTATTTGTTTAAATTCTGTGAAAAATAAAATTTTTTATCAAAGCAACCCTCAAATTCAAAATTTCATTATCCAATTAGAATAGTTGTTATCATTTGTTGTCATAGCTATACAATAATTTGGAAAAAATAATAAATATTTTGTCAAATGTTACTTACTTTTGACTTAATGTGGGTGCAAATCTCGGCTAGCGCCTCGATTTGCTAACTCCACATCCGTCCAAAATCTTTAGTTTTACGTCCTAGCATCATAATGTACTATTATTTAGTGTTTTAGCGTCTTAATAGTGGGCGTTATGAATTTATAATACCCTCTCATAACGCCCTGGTTTTTATGAACCTGTTTATCCGTATCCTAGACATTATAACAACTTTATATCATTATAAAGCATAAAATATTTAAAGGTTCAATAATATGTTAAACGATTTTTTCATCAGCAAACGTATGAGTAGATTTCGAGATATAAGTATTTCATATATTTGCAAATGGAAAAATCATATAACATATTATTGAACCTTTATCAATTATTAAAATTTCCGACCAGCAACCAATTTTTGCGTTACAAGTGTCTGTATCGCTACATAAAAAAATCCTCAAAGATGACAAATTACTCCAAAGTTCGGAGAATTTTATCTCGAAATTTACTCATCCATTTGCTGATGGAAAAATCATATACCATATTCTTTAACCTTTAACTATTTTAAACAATTATCCCAATTTCCGGCCAGGAACTATATTTTGCTTTACAAGTGTTGCTTTACAAAAAATTCTTGAAGATGACAAATTACTACAAAGTTCTGAGAATTTTATCTCGAAATTTGCTCATACATTTGGTGATGGAAAAATCATATAACATATTATTGAATCTTAAATATTTTTAAACAATTATCACAATGTCCGGCCAGAAATTGGTTTTTGCTTTACAAATGTCTGTATAGCTTACATGAAAAAATCCTCAGACATGACAAATTACTACAAAGTTCTGAGAATTTTATCTCGAAGTCTACAAATTCATTTGCTGATGGAAAAATCATATAACATATTATTGAATCTTTAGCTTGAACCGAAACAATTATCACAATTTTCGGCCAGCGACTGTTTTAGCTTAACTCGCGTCTGTGTCACTACATCGAAAAATACTCATTTAAATATTGTTAAATATGACAATTTACTCAAATGTCCGAAAAAAATTTCTCAATTACACCATCCAGAACAATTTTGGAAAAAACATTTCTTTTTCAACAATTAGTAGGTTCGTTATTAGAATTAACAAATTTAATGTTTGCTTTAATAATACATAAAGAGATAGAGTTTAACTGTCGTGACAGGAAAACTCAGGCTGAAAGTCGCATATAGTAAAAAGCGATTGTTATTTTAAATGTTATAATAGATAATATATGTTATTGATGATGTGCTTGATGTTTATTGAATATCTTAAAGCACTTTTATTAAATTTCAAAGTTTTAGATCCTAAAAAAAATTATTTGATTATCATAAATAAAATAAGTTAGTGTTAGAATAAATTTTAAATACAATATCATGATAGTAGCAAGTTTAGCGATATTATTACAATATGAAACTATCCTTATTTTCGGGGATAGAATTCTGGGCTAACTTCACATAGGTTTTTTATTTGTCCTTTTTGCGTCTTTTATTTGTTTAGAGTTAGGTATAATTAATTAAAATAAATTGAAAGTTAGATGTATTTTTGTATTTAAAAGCCTGTAATGGTTAAGACCTCAACCTTCTAATGCACACATTTTTATTATCTCAGTCGCACTTTTCAACCGCATCACAAAAATGCAAACGCGAATCCATAGACAAACTTTATATCCTCCACTGATGATTGTAATAAATAATGAACACAATTATCAAACGAAAATTCCATTAAATGTGTTTATCTAACAGATTTTCTTATTCGTTGGATTTGATTTCTTATGGCATATAAACTCCTTTTCACACATTTTTTTTATGGCGTTCATGCTCCATGTAGGAGCGCTGCCAAGCTAATCAGCTTCGAATATTCACCACGGTCATACGCAATAGCGACATAATAACCATGGCGGCCGATTTTTTAAGGTCCTTTATTACGTCCGTTTCCCGTTACAGTCGTGGTCTACCTTGCGATCGCCTACTCTCTGGGGTACTACTGTACATTTTTTCAATCATTTCAGACTGTTAATCGGCTCGTATAACATGCCCAAACCAAGCAATACTATAATTGGAACGAATATAACCTATTATATCTGGACCCTCAAGAAGATCTCTGATCTCAAAGTTATATCGCGTTGTATGTTCTCCATATTGTCTGTCTTAAGTGGACCAAAAATGTAGCGTAGGATCTGACTCTCAAATTCAAATAAATGCGATTCATCATTTTGTGTAAGGGTCCACGTTTTTGAATCATACATCACAACCGGTCTAATCAATGTCTTGTTTAACTTGAGCTTGGTGTTAGTTGATACATACGGTGATCCAAGGAGAGGTTTAATTGAGTAGAAAGTTCGATTACCTGCAGCGGTTCGAACTTTAATATCTGTAAGTATGCTGTTGTTTGAGTCAAGCATTGATCCCAAATATTTAAAGGATTCAACTCCATCAATGCGTTCATTGTCGCACATCAAATCTTTCTTCTCAGCCTCTCTTGAAACATTCATATGTTTGGTTTTACCGTAGTTAATTGGCAGACCAATTTTTCTAGCACCACTCTCAAGCGACTTGAAAGTCTCACTCATAACAGCTTCACTTCGGCCGAGAATGACAACACCATCTGTACTGAATTCATAGATTAGATATTGTTGTTTGTCGGTAGTTTCTTCTGACGCCACACTTATTCCAAGGTTAGATTAAAGGATGTAGGAGAGAAAGCAGCACCTTGTCTTAGCTCAGAATTTACTTAAATTTTTTTTGATATTTCGTTCTCTACTCGTACAGAGCATAGAGAGTTCTGTACTGTCATTTTGCATAGTACTACCAGTTTACCAGGGACAGAGCACACCATAGAGTCTCTCGTTCGATGAAGTCGTAGGCGTGTCTGAAATCAATGAAAAGTTGGTACACAATCCGCAAAAGGATTGATTTTGGCTAGCAAAATGTAGGAAAAGATTTTATATGCCGTGCAAAGGAGAGCGATTCCTCTGTAGTTTGCACATTGTAGGCGATTACCTTTTTTATAGATTGGTATCAGCATAGCTGAATGTGCCATGGTTTAAATCCTCCAGATCATTTGAACAAGTTCAAACAATCTTAAGGGTAGAGTTTGATTACATGGACAATCATTTCGGATGTTAAATCTTCAATACCAGGTGCTTTATTAGACTTCAATTTTGAGAGCGCCGTGTCGAATTCCTCTTTAGTGGATTCGTCTTCATGTACTTTGGACGCACGAAGAAGCTTTGAACGTCCTCCGACTTGTTTTTGGTCACATAAGTTGAAAAGATTCTCAAAATAAGCGGCCAAAGTATCTAAAGTATTTTGGAGGTCTACTTGTAGCTCCCCATCATCGTTTTGAATAGCTGGCTAATCTAGCTTGTGTTCTCTTTTTTAAGTTTTTAACCTTTTCACAGAAGTTACGTCTACTTACACTTCGTCTTCCACCGTTCTCTCTTCGTTCGTCTACATAGCTTTGTAACGGCTTGTCTTGCGAGTTTATAGTTCTCGACCCTTCGTGGACCTGGTGTTGCGTCCTTGTAGAGATTACAGATAGCAATCTCTTTTGTATTAAAGAACGTCAAGACATGCTTGATCCATCCATGGCTTTAGGGAATGGTTATGTGGTCGTCCAAGTATTCGCTCAGCAGCATTTAAAACAGTATCTTTGAGCAAATACCATGACTAATCGACTTCTCTATTTATGGTTTCTGATTTCTCCAATGTTTCGGTAATAAGGTTTTGATATCTCTCTTCTGTTTCAGAATTTTTTAATGAAAAGATGTTAAACGATTCCGTTGGTTGAATTTTGAAATGCCTGAATTTGGAAGGTGGAACCTTATTTTAGCAGATACAAGGAAGTGATCACTTCTAATGTTTGCAGCTCTAAAGAATCGCACATCCAGAACCCTAGAAAGGAATCGTGCTGTTACTAGCACGTAATCAATTTGATTTCGAGTGTTTCCAATCGGTGAGACCCAAGTCTGCTTATGAATCGATCGATGCGGAAAGAAAGTGCAATTTTCAAATTATTTGATAATGCAAACGTCGCGTGCTGGTGTTTGTTTCATAACTTCTTTCAGTGCTATGTAGAAAGTATTCCTCTCGTCGACGGTTTTAGCTTCAGTAGGTAAATGCACGGCAATAAGAGAAATATTGTTGTATGTGCCACGTACACGTAGGTAGCAGATCATCTCATTGACCGGAATGAATTTCATCACGACTTCTTGTATGCGTGCACAAACTAGAAAACCAGTTCCAAATTCTCTTCGAGAAGGACGACCACTACAGTATAAAGAGTAATTTAAGAGTAATTTCTTGCAGAGCTATGATATCCGTTATATACCTATCAGCCTCTGTTTCTAGACTTGTAAGAGCATCAGGAGCGCTCAGGCTGCGTACGTTCCGAAACGGCAGTCTGGGTTTTTTGTGTCAGGGTCTGTTATATTCTTTCTGATTACCAAATTTAACAAATTAGTTTTTTCCCGGGGTTAGGGTTTAAGGTTAACACCCCAACCCAAATTGTCGTGAATGGGTCCGTTCTGCATCCTAAGATTACCACATACAACCTTTTTACACGTTTTATATAGCGAGCCGTTTGATTCAAGACAGACACCCGCTCTCAGCCACCCCTAACATGGAGAAAAGACGCTTGGGTCGCATTGGTTTTAAGGCACCAAATTGCCGTGATGCAGCTTCATTGACTAAACAGTTTTTACCCTGCTTCCCCCTCCGATGCACCAACCTAATTCTGTCAGCATTACCCAGGCAGCACGGCCTGGACGTCGAATTTCCGATTTTGCTACCCTTAAAACACCAATTATGTTACAAAAAAAAACAGAAATAGTAGCACAAAAATGAAATATGTAACCGCAACTTATCAATTTCTATGAATCTTTGTTTTAGAAACCAAATTCCCATTCTATTTACCCTATTTTGATTGTTCATAGTCTTCTACTATTAAGCAAACACCCTTTCAAATTATTGTTATGACACAAAAAAAATATTTGCACATCATTTCGGAAAGTTGTGGAATATAATTTGTTCAGTTTTGTTTGCAATGAAATTATTTTCACTATTTAGTGATTTGATAGAATATGACTGAAACATGACAAATAAAATTTTTGATGGTAGGTGTAGTGATAAATGAAAATTAAACAAACATTCAGATATATATCTATCTATGTTGGATGTCTGTGTCTAAAATAATATTTATTTTGATGAAGTATAGAGGCAAGATATAGATGAAGTATAGAGCAAGTACGCAATCGATAATAAATTTTATTTTGATTGTCAAAAAATTTCGTTAGTGATTTAATAGCCTGCTGGATAAATAATTTTCCAAAATATTCAATAAACCGAAATGAATCTCATGAGAATGTTCCGCCATTAAATATTTTATGTCACAATTTTTAGTATAGTTGTGATTTGTGATGTCTCATAAATTATTTAATTAATTTGATTATAAGATAATGTTGTTTTCGACTGATGTGCTGTATGATTTCATATGCGACTTAAGAAAGCATATATTTATCAAAAATTGTTTTTGAAGTTCATCAGTTACCGTTACTTCTTGTCAATCATGGCTATTGGTTGTCAACAACCCTTTAATACATTGAGATATTTGTGATTTAACACAATACAAACGATTGATTTAAAATCAATTGTTCATTTTAAATTTTGTTCTCTAACGACATGTCGCTTTGGACTTTTGTAACAAAAAAAAACTGTACGGAAATATCGGATTTATTCCAACCCAATCCGTATTTGGAAATCTCCTATGAAAACAAAGAAAATTTACACTAACAGAAATTTAATGTTGAATACAAAAAAAATAATTCAATAAAAAAATTATATAAACCCGGGTAAGAAAAAGCTAAGAGGCCAAATCTGAGCCAAGCTCGCCCCACAGCTTTTGAGGGCTGGGCCAGGTTTAACCTTTTCATACGGTCCAAACTTGGACCAAGTTTGTACTGATGTTCTGGGGCCAAATCTGGCAAACTATGCATGGTTCAAATTTGGCGAATAAGATTTGGGTCAGGGCTACCAAACCTATTTTTTCTCCAGACCTCCTTTAAATAATAGAAAGAGTAATATATACAAAAATAAAGATAAACATAATATAGCCTGCACATATTTACAATGCATTTAACTTCTTAATAAACTGACCCTTGGTTCAGTCTAGGGATTTACAACTGGCCCAGACATAAACCAAAGCTAACTAGTCAAGGCTTGGCTCGTCAATACGTTCTCAAGATTGGTTCGTTGTTTAATATTGGCAGATCCTACTCGGGTATCAAAACTAAAAAGCTTGCATTAACAGTTATATATGATGATTCACTTCAAACCCATATAATTTGATATCATCTGCATCTATGACCAGCTCTAGAATTATTCTTTTACAACAGATGTTAAATAAACATAAGTTTTTATATATTTTATTTTTTTCATTATTATATATAATAATTACTTCGGTCTGAAAGACCTAAGTATTACATTCATGAGCTCAAAGTGAAATTCTTACCCCCACTCTTTTTGACATTTCTCGATGTTTTAGGACCTACTGATTCTAAAAAAGCAACAAAAAAAATGTATGTTTGTCTGTAGGCCGGCCGGCCCCCGTCATTACCTACACTGCAAGGAAAACCGCTGCAGGGATTTCAATTTTTTTTTCTAAAAATAGGTATACTCAAGGGACAAGTCCGAAAGGACGCTGTGTTCGATAACTGTACCGGAAGTGTGTCAAAAAATTAATAAATTAATAAAATGTGATGTGTAGTAGGCATTACAATATGTGTCACAACAACACATAAAAACCTTTTAAGACCAAGGTCCCACAACAACATGCGTTCAAAGGATGTTAATGGACGCAAATCTGTTTTTCTTTTTTTCATATTTTTTTGTTAAATAATGGATAACTAAACCATAAATTCTATCACATATAAAATATGACATAGGCCAATATTTCGTGATAGGATAGGGAAAATAAAAATAAAATAAGAGATAAAAAGCAAATTTGTTTTAAAAATTTGCAGGAACAAAACTAAAATTGGTTTGCCAATAGTCCAGCTAATGGCATAATCCTTGATTATGGGACGCAGTATATTTTTCAATGATTAAAGCTCAGATATATAGTTATATGAAGGCTAGTTTCTTCTAGCAAGCTACAGCGTTCCAGCATCAAGGAATATTCATTCGCTAAGATTGAGAGTGCTACCGTTGACTGAATACAGTTCATCCGCCAGCACCCCTAAGATATCACCTTGGCTAGTGATATCTCACTGCTATTGCCAGTGGTATGCGATATCTCACGTTAACTCATATGCCAATAGCAGGGACTGGAGGACGCGGGGTTGTCACACCCATGGATAAAAAAATAGAAAAAAATTAACAAATTAATAAAAACTGATCCCTCCATGCGTTAAATTGGTATGTGAGATCAAAAACTAGATTATTGCATTATAAGTTTGTCAAAAAACTGTTGTCAAGTGTGTCAAAAGAAAGATTTTTATTTATTTTTTTACCTAATTTTTTGGAAAAAAAAATGTTTGTATGAATAGTCCAGTAACTTTGTTGCCTGAGTGTATGGGGTAGCATGCGTCAAATCCGGTAGTTCTGATTTTTTGCAGACTTGTTTATGATGTTGGCCTAACGAATAATCCAAGTTTGTGACCTCGAGCGCCGAACGCAACTTCGTCAAAAATCGCAAAAACCGCGAAAAAATCGTTATTTTTTCAAATTTTGGCGATTATAACCCTAAAGGGCTAGTTTTTTCTTTAACCTTTCTTAGGCCGTTTTTAAAGTAGACTAAATTTTCTATAATATGATACTAGAACTGTAGACCCACTAGTTTCCGAGATTAAGCCTTTCAAAGTTTATCACTTTTTTCTTGTTTATGATGTTGGCCAAATGAATAATCCAAGTTTGTGACCTCGAGCGCTGAACGCAACTTTGTCAAAAATCGAAAAAACCGCGAAAAAATTGTTTTTTTTTTTTTTTTTTTTCAAATTTTGGCGATTATAGCCCTAAACGACTAGTTTTTTCTTTAAAATTTTTTAGATGATTTTAAAGTAGACTAAATTTTCTACAATATGATACTAAAACTGTCTCTGTAGACCCAATAGTTTCTGAGATTAAGCCTTTCAAAGTTTATCATTTTTTTCGAACTTCGCAATTTTTTGCAATTTATACCTTTGTAGAGTTTTGTACATACCTATTCTAATAATTGTATTAATAAATACATGTGTGTGTGGTGGCCAATGAGAAATGGTAGATTGTATTACTAGTGCGAATGTGTTTTCCAAACAAGTGTTAGTTTGCAGCATGACCGTAGGGAGTGCTGCAATAACTCGTGTTTGGAAAACGCATTCGCACTAGTTATACACACCATTTTTTGTAACAAATGCATAAAATTTATAAATATTGATTTAATTGTTAATTTAATCATTTATTTCCTTTTGCTGAACAACTGTTTGGAGAATATCAGTGTGGTTTCCGGCGGGGCCGAGGTACTACCGATGCCATTTTCTTGATAAGGATGATTTTGGAAAAGTATCGAGAGTTCAACATACCTGTGTACACTGTTCACACTTCTCATTTTCTTTTTTAATATCCCATCATAAAAGTACAGGGCTTCGATAGTATATTCAGGGTCAAAGTTCATTCAGAACGACAGAATTGCAAAAAATTGCGAAGTTCGAAAAAAATGATAAACTTTGAAAGGCTTAATCTCGGAAACTAGTGGGTCTGCAGAGACAGTTCTAGTATCATATTGTAGAAAATTTAGTCTACTTTAAAAACGGCCTAAGAAAGGTTAAAGAAAAAACTAATCCTTTAGAGTTATAATCACCAAAATTTGAAAAAATAACGCGGTTTTTTCGCGGTTTTTGCGATTTTTTGACGAAGCTGCGTTCGGCGCTCGAGGTCACAAACTTGGATTATTCATTAGGCCAACATCATAAACAAGTCTGCAAAAAATCAGAACTACCGGATTTGACGCATACGGTAATGTATAAAGTTGCTGGACTAGAAAGAGATTTTATTTTATTATTATTGAGAATTATGGCATTATAAGTTTGTCAAAAAAATGTTGTCAAGTGTGTCAAAAGAAAGATTTTTATTTATTTTTTTACCCAATTTTTTGGAAAAAAATAAAATTGTTTGTTTGAAATAAAATTTTATTATTATTATTGAGAATTATGGCATTATTATTATTATTGAGAATTATGGCATTGTAAGTTTGTCAAAAAAATGTTGTCAAGTGTTTCAAAAGAAAGGTTTTTATTTATTTTTTACACAATTTTTTTAGAAAAAAATAAAATTAATAGTTTGTGTGACATGAAATTTTATTATTATTATTGAGAATTATGGCATTATAAGTTTGTCAAAAACATAATGTCAAGTGTGTCAAAAAATGATTTCATTTATTTTTTTAGTCAATTTTTTGGAAAAAAAAATTTTTTTGTTTTTATGACGTAAATGTAATTGAAATTGAAATTGGACATGGAAATTTTTGTATTTGTTATAGTTTTTGAAATATTTTTGGAATTTTGAAAAAGTTTGTATTATTGATTTTGTAATAATTTTTGCAATATATTTAGAATTTCGGAAAAAATTTTAATTTTTGATTTTGTAAGAATTTTTGGAATATTTTTAGACTTTCGAAAAATTTATAATTTTTGATTTTATTATAATTTTTGGAATTTTGAAAAAATTTTCGATTTTTGATTTTGTAAAAATTATATGCAATATTTTTAGAATTTTGAAAAAATAGAATTTTTTAATTATTTTTTTTTTAATATAATGTGATGTGTAGTAGGCATTACAATATGTGTCACAACAACACATAAAAACCTTTTAAGACCAAGGTCCCACAACAACATACGTTCAAAGGATGTTAATGGACGCAAATCTGTTTTTCTTTTTTTCATATTTTTTTGTTAAATAATGGATAACTGGATCAAAACCCGTGGATCAAAAATAGAAAAAAATTAACAAATTAATAAAATCTGATCCCTCCATGCGTTAGTATATACATATATAGAATATTGAAAAAAGTTTTATTTTTTAGTTTTGTAAGAATTTTTGGAATATTTTAGAATTTTAAAAAATTTTAAATTTTTGATTTTGTTATAATTTTTGGAATTTTGAAAAAAGTTTTAATTTTTGATTTTGTAATAATTTTTGCAGCATTTTTAGAATTTTGGAAAAGTTTAAATTTTTAAGAATTTTTGGAATATTATCGGAATTTAGAAAAAGTTTAAATATTTGATTTTATTCTAATTTTTGGAATATTTTTGGAATTTTGAAAAAGTTTGATTTTATTTAATTTAACAATATTTTTGGAATTTTGATAATAATTTTCCGGCAACGTATTGATGTTTCGTGTTAGTTTTGTAATAAATTTTGAAACAGAGATAAAAAATACTTGTACTTTAACAAAGAGTTATGTTTGATATACATCGCAAAACTAAAAACCATGTCCTCATAAAAGTTTTTTGCCGAAAACTATATCAAAATCCTTAACCCAGACCGAAGTCTTAATATCTCAGAGCTGTGAGATTTCAGCCCCTCCATATTTTATTTATACATTTGTTTTTATCTCCTTTGAATTATTTGAATTTATATCAATCTATATGGTATTGACTCTATGGTACTGAAAATGTTCATCATTTATATAGACAGAAACATGTATTTTTTTTTTTTTTTTTTTTTTTTTAAGGCGTTCATGCTCCATGTAGGAGCGTTGCCAGGCTAATCAGCTTTGAATATTCACCACGGTCATTCGCAACAGCGACATAATTACCATGGCAGCCGATTTTTTTAAGGTCGTTTATTACGTCAGTCTCCCATTGTAGTCGTGGTCTTCCTCGCGGTCTACCACTCCCTGGGGTACTAACGTACATTTTTCTAATCATTTCAGACTGTGAATCGGCTCGTAGAACATGCCCAAACCAAGCAATCCTGTTAGAACGGATACAACCTATTATATCAGGACCCTCAAGAAGGTCTCTGATCTCAAAGCTATACCGGGTTTTATACTCTCCATCGTCTGTCTTAAGTGAACCAAAAATGTAGCGTAGGATCTTACGCTCAAATACAGATAAATGCGATTCGTCATTTTGTGTAATGGTCCACGTTTGTGACCCATACATCACAACCGGTCTAATCAATGTCTTGTATAACTTGAGCTTGGTGTTAGTTGATACATACGGTGATCCAAGGAGAGGTTTAATTGAGTAGAAAGCTCGATTACCTGCAGCGATTCGAGCTTTAATATCTGTAAGTATGCTGTTGTTTGAGTCAAGCATTGATCCCAAATATTTAAAAGATTCAACTCCCTCAATTCGTTCATCGCCGCACATTAAATCTTTCTTCTCAGCCTCTCTTGAAACATTCATATGTTTGGTTTTATTGTAGTTAATTTGAAGACCAGTTTTCCTAGCACCACTCTCAAGCGACTTGAAAGTCTTACTCATAACAGCTTCACTTCGGCCGAGGATGACAACATCATCAGCGTAAGCAATCATCTGTACTGAGTTTATTGACAAGATATTGTTATTAGTCGGTAGTTTCTTTTGACGGCACACATATTCCAAGGCTAGATTAAAAAGTATAGGAGAGATAGCATCACCTTGTCTTAATCCGGAGTCGACTTTAAAAATTTTTGATATTTCGTTCTCTACTCGCACACAGCATTGAGAGTTCTGTACTGTCATTTCGCAAAGTGATACCAGTTTACCAGGAATTCCCATTGACATCAGAGCAGACCATAGAGTCTCTCGTTCGAGAGAGTCGTAGGCCTGCCTGAAATCAATGAAAAGTTGGTGCACAGGTATGTTGAACTCTCGACACTTTTCCAAAATCATCCTTATCGAGAAAAGTGCATCGGTGGTACCTCGGCCCCGCCGGAAACCACACTGATATTCTCCAAACAGTTGTTCAGCAAAAGGATTGATTTTGGATAGCAAAATGTAGGAAAAGATCTTATATGCTGTGCAGAGGAGAGCGATTCCTCTGTAGTTTGCACATTGTAGGCGATTACCTTTTTTATGGATTGGTATCAGTATAGCTGTGTTCCAGTCCTGTGGCATGGTTTCAGTCCTCCATATCATTTGAACAAGTTCAAACAATCTTGAGGATAGAGTTTCGCCACCATGTACAATCATTTCGGATGTTATACCGTCGATACCAGGTGCTTTATTGCATTCTAATTTTGACAGCGCCGCATCGAATTCCTCTTTGGTGGGTTCGTCTACATGTACCTTTGACGCACGAATAAGCTTTGCTCGAAGATTCTCAAAATAAGCGGCCCAAGTATCTAAAATATTTTTAAGGTCTACTTGTAGCTCCCCATCTTCGTTTTGAATAGCAGTCGATCTAGTTTGAGGGCCCTTCTTTAAGGTTTTAACCTGTTGAAAGAAGTTACGCGATTGATGTTCCTTATTGAAGCTTTCAATCTCCTCACACTGTCTCTTCCACCATTCTCTCTTCGTTCGTCTACATAGCTCTGTAACGGCTTGTCTTGCCAGTTTATAGTTCTCCTTCGTGGACCTGGTATTGCGTCCTTGTAGACACTTCAGATAGCAATCTCTTTTGTATTGAATAGCGTCAAGGCATGCTTGATCCATCCATGGCTTCTGGGAGTGGTTCTGTGGTCGTCCAAGTATTCCCTCAGCAGCGCTTAAAACAGCATCTTTGAGCAAATACCATGACTTATCGACGTCTCCATTAATGGTTTCTGATTTCTCCAATGTTTCGGCAATATGGATTTGATATTTTTCTTCTGTTTCAGCATTCTTTAATGATGAGATGTTAAAACGTTTCCATTGATTGAATTTTGGAATGCCTGGATTTGTGGAGTGGAACCTTATCGTTGCACATACAAGGAAGTGATCACTTCCAATGTATGCACCTCTAAAGGATCGCACATCCCGAACGCTCGAAAAGAAACGTGCTGTTACTAGAACGTGATCAATTTGACTTCGAGTGTTTCCATTCGGTGAGACCCAAGTCTGTTTATGAATTGATCGATGCGGAAAGAACGTCCCGGCAATTTTCAAATTATTTGATAATGCAAACTCAGTCATTCTCTCACCATTATCATTCGAATACAAATGCAGGCTGTTGGGACCCACCACATTTCCATAAGAGATATCTCTTCCAACCTGTCCATTAAAGTCACCAAGAACCATAATGAAGTCGCGTGTGGGTGTTTGTTTCATAGCCTCTTCCAGTGCTATGTAGAAATCATCCTTCTCGTCGACGGTCTTAGCTTCAGTAGGTGCATGCACGGCAATAAGAGAAATATTGTTATATGTCCCACGTACACGTATGTAGCAGATCCTCTCACTGACCGGGATGAATTTCATCACGGCTTCTTGTATGCGTGCACCAACAAGAAACCCAGTACCAAATTCTCTTCGAGAAGGATGACCACTACAGTATAGAGAGTGACTATCCAAATCTTGTTTTCCGATTATCGGCTGTCTCATTTCTTGTAGAGCAATAATATCCTTCCTATACCTCTCAGCCTCTGTTTCCAGACTTATAATAGCATCAGGAGCGCTCAGGCTGCGCACGTTTCACGTTCCGATTCGGTAGTCTGGTCCTTTTTCACGTCCAGGTAAAATTCTGTTTTTGTCCGGGTCTGTTATTCTTTTCTGATAACCAAATTTAACATATTAGTTTTTTTCCGGGGTTAGGGTGTTAACCTTAGGCCCAACCCAAATTGTCGTGAATGGGTCCGTTCTGCATATTAAGGTCACCAGAAACAACCTTTTTACACGTTTATATAGCGAGCCGCTTGATTCAAGACAGACGCCCGCTCCAAGCCGCCCCTGACATGGAGAACAGACGCTTGAGTTGCATTGGTTGTAAGGCGCCAATTCGCCGTGATGTAGCGTCATTGACTAAGCAGTTTTTACTCTGCTCGTCTCCAATACACCAACCTAATTCTGTCAGCATTACCCAGGCAGCACGGCGTGGACGTCGAATTTAGGATTTCGCTACCCTCACTGAAAATGTTCATTATTTATATAGACAGAAACATGTATTATTAATTGATATTGTGTGACTTAATACAAACACTGTTATTTTATATATGTGTTATTATGGTTATCCATATTATTCACTGTTCGTGTGCTTTTGTCACTTTTGAATTAAAATGCAATATTTAAAAATATACTTTTTTACTGTTTATTTTTAATTTTATTTTATTAATAATAAAATTATCTAAATATCTAAATCCATATCCAGCCCAAGTTAACAAATCATCTTAAAATTAGGAACAATAACATATTTATGATACTACCAGTGTAAACTACTGTAGAGTTTTTAAAAGTGATATTACATCTTTTTGATTAGTAGCCCGAATAATTGCTGTACCAGCAACAATCATATTTGCTCCAGCTTTAGCACACTCATTAATTGTTTCTGGCCCAACTCCTCGATCAACCTCTATATCTGATGTTGGGGTAATTTTCACGTGGCCATTCCACTTTTGGCATTATATCACTCATAAATTTTGACCACCAAAACAAGGTTCAGCGGTCATAATTAAAATCATATCAGCTAAGGGAATGTACTCTTTCACAAGCTCAACCGGAGTGCATGGTTTAAAAGCTGAAACCTTCATTCCAGCGTCTTTAACTTTCCTTGAAACATCTGCAACTATTGTTTGAACCGGTTCAACATGAAAAGTACATTGATCAACACCAGCATCGGCCATTGGTTCTATCCACTGATCTGGATTCGATACCATCATATGAGTTTCACTCATAAATTTTTGACCACCAAAACCGGGTTCAATGGTCATAAGTAAAATCATATCAGCTAAGGGAATGTACTCTTTCACAAGCTCAGCCGGAGTGTCTGGTTTTAAAGCTAAATAAAACATAATTCCATAATTCCTAAATAAAACATAAAAACATAGTTGATACTATATAACAATTATTAATCAAATAAGTTTAATAATTAATAATTATTAATCATTTAAGTTTAACTTAACTTTTTCTTTTCATTTAACTGTAGTAATTTAAGATAATAACTACTACGTTATATATTAAAATATTAAAAGTTATATATTAAATATTAATATTAATATTAAAAGTTATATATTAAAAATAACAAAATCAACCTTGATTTGGAAGAAATAATATTTATTGAATGTTTTCAAAATATAAAGTATCTGTCAAAATTTTCAAATAGGAAAGTAGGTAAGGTAGTTTAAGTAAGGTAGGAATGTAAAATGTATTTCGAAAAAAGGAAATCAATGCCATCTCTATTAAAAATTACCGTCGTAGTTACGACGAATTTTTAAATGAAAATAAAATCTCATTCCATAAATATTAAATTATTTCTGTTTTTCGTTGTTTTTTTTCAGTTTTTTAGTTTTAAAATATGTTACAATTTCAGTTTTAAAGAATATTTTAATGCTTTGAGCCATATAATGACTATACTATTTAATCTGGATTCGGATTCCTTTACTAAACTAAAGATTGCATTTAATTCCTGTATACGATACATTTTCGGCCTGAGAAAATTTGATCATGTCTGTGAATACTCAACATCAATCCTTGGTTGAAGTTTGAAACAATTTTTTGACTTTATAATTGCCGTTTTTATTCAGCTTAAAATGCCAAGTTGCCTATATAGTAAATTGGATTTTTCTAGATCGGTCCGCACTGGTCATTTACTTGTGCTATACAACAATTGGAAACAGTGCCACGGGTCCCTCTTTGTGTATGGTATCTCTAAAGTTTAGAATAAATTCCTATCGCCATTCGTGAACTGGGTTTCCTTAACTAAATTCAAGAAAGAAGCTTTTATTTTTATTAAGGAAAAGTTTTGATTTCGAGTATTTTTAACCTTTTGTTTCTTTTATTTCTTGACAAATTTTATTACATGATGTAAGCGTTTTCTTTTTTAATTGTAAATATTGTATGATTTTATAGGCGGGGATTTTGTAAATATTGGTTGTCATTCTGAGCAGACGCAATGATTTGTATAAATTAAGTCTGTATATTGGTGTAAATAAATAAATAAATAAATATAATAAATATAACAATACATTGTTTTTATTCAAACCTTTGATAATGTTGTCTTGTAGATATAATCGCCATATAATCACCTAAACTTTCCAAATTACATTATTGAAAATACAAATCAGCTGCTCACAGGTGTCAAACTTTTGAAGTAGGAAAGTAGGTAAAGTAGTTTCGGAAAGAAGTATTGATTGAATGTATATATTTAAAAAAAGGAAGTGCATGCCATCTCTACTAAAACGTATGTTAACTACGCCGAATTTTTAGTGAAAATTAAGTGAAAGTTAAGTGAAAATAAAAGCTCATTCCATAAATATTAAATTATTTCTATTTTTCGTTCTTTTTTCAGCTTTTTAGTTTTAAAATATGTTACCATTTCAGATTTAAAGAATATTTATATGCTTTGAGCCATATAACGGCTATAATATTATTACAATGGTGAAATAAAGCAGTTCGAAATTAGATTTTTTCATGGTTAGCTGTAAGATAAGTGCTCGTCAAAATTTTGTTTGAGCTATTTTTTTTGAGTAATTTTTTTTGTTGTATTAAAAAACTCGCAAATTTCTACCGAAATTTATGATACTTATCAAATAAAGTATAATATCCACGGTGTGAAACGTAATTATTATTTTATAGGTGAAATGTCATTTTATGAAATTTGTAAACATTGTGTTTTCTTGCGATTTTTAGCTTGTAAGATTCATTTCTGATATTTAATAAATTAAAGTGTATGTAGTAATTGTTGATTATAATATGGATATGTTTTGTATAGCATAATAAAGGAATAGGACATGAAAAACGTAGTCAACTTAGACGTTTGGTTTTCGTGAGAGAATTATTTAAAAAAGACGTTATGGAATAAAACTTATATGTATTTTATGCTGTTCAAAAACAGTGGCAGGGCTGGTCTAAATCTAGTTTAATTTTCTCTGGGTTGTAAATTTCATTTTAAAAACTAAAACGCTAATATCAAATATAAAATTGACAGTACGGTATTTTGATATATCAATTTTATTCTAGTGTCAAGTTAGGTTTGGTTTCCCACCGAAACATTATCTTAATATAATATGAACGGTGAGAAATCAAACTGATATCAAATATTTGCTATACTACATAGTAAATTTCTGCGGTGGGAAACTAGTATCAGTCAAAACTTAAATCAAAGAATAGTTTTAAGAACGAATTCCAAGAGAAATAGTTTTAAAGAATAGTAGGTTCTTGTATGAGCTTAGAATGAAGGCAATTCTTCACGAGGATGAAGTTTCGCGAAACGAGCGTAGCGAGTGGACGGAATCATGCGAGTGAAGAATTGCCATCATCCTAAGCGAACACAAAATGCTATATTATCCACGACTGTAAAATATTTCGTTTAATTTTCAGTTTTCATGCAAAAATTTGTATCGCCATATTGAAATAAAAACATCAAAGATAGCGAAAAACAAAACAAGTTTGTTGTTTAATTAGTTAGGGGAATATTTAATAAACTATATAGACTAAGAGCCCGCGACGGCCAGACCTTCGTTATTTTATAAAAGCTGAAATTTTCTCTGTGCATACCCCCTACTCAGGTAGTAACGATTAGCGACATATGAACTTTGGATCATAGTGGCTTTGGCAGGGAGCAGGTAACAAAGGGGCCTCCAAAGTTTCGTGAAAGTATAAAAGCTAATTTTTTTATATATTCTTCGGGATAGTATTAGAAGTCCCGTCACCCATTGCCAGACACTTACTATCGTGGAAACCCCTTGCCAGAAACCCTTAAAGTTTAAAGTTTAAGGGTGTCTGGCATGGGGTTCCCACGATAGTAAGTGTCTGGCAATGGATGACGTGACTTCTAATACTATCCCGAAGAATATATAAAAAATTAGCTTTTATACTTTCACGAAACTTTGGAGGCCCCTTTGGAACCTGCGCCCTGCCAAAGCCACTATGATCCAAAGTTCATATGTCGCTAATCTTTCCTACCTGAGTAGGGGGTATGCGCAGAAAAACTTTCAGCTTTTATAAAATAACGAAGGTCTGGCCGTCGCGGGCTCTTTGTCTAATAGAGCTGTTACAGAATTTTAATCAAATTCACTAGTTGTGGAATGAATACAATTACAATGGAAGACATACGCATGGAAAGCATATATTCTTTAGTAGTCGTGGATAAAATAGTTTCTAGTATACAAGAAGATGCATTAATATAAATCATTGAGTTCAAATTAAACTTCATTAAGGAGTTTTATAGTTTAAAAATAAAGTTTTAATTTAATAATTATTAACCATACGTGTGTTGAAAAAAAAAGAGTTACTAACGAATAAAAGTGTCAATACAACAAAAAAATAAAATAAAATAATCATTTTACAAATAAATTCGTAAAACAAAAATTAAAACTAAAGTGGTTAGATTGAAATTAAATAAAAAGTTCTTCTATATTTTATAAACAAAGTTTAAGTGTTTTATTTAAATTAACCTAACCCCAGGTATAACACTGATGTGGAAGGTAAGCATACTAGTACAACACATTTTATTTAAATAAATAAAAACGATAATAAATTTAATCAAAAATGGCCTCTAAGCCTAACAAAAAGCATATTTGAAAATGTAATTTTATCGATACCGGCTGCCATGGTAATTACAATACTGTTCCAAATAACCATGGTGAATATTTGAAGCTGGTAGCTCCCAACGCTTCTCCATCGAGCATAAATATCACAGAAAGAACAAGCGCATAAAGGGAATTATATCTCGAAAAAAATATTTAGAGACAACTAACCATAGTCGCTAATTAGCATAACAGGCATATATTTCAATAACATTGTGACAAACAAATGTATCTCATCTATAAAAGATTAGTTACTTCATGAAAATTTTATCCTGTTTTGTTTTGTTTGACTATTGTACATTCTTTGTTTTACTAAATATTTATTTTGCCAGAAATAAACCAATTCTACAATTTCAGGTTCTTTCTAAAGAAAAGGCATATACTTTTTCAACGGAATCTTTCTTGACACATCGTAGCAGGTTTCACCAAAAGAATCAATTTATTATACCAAAACTGTTGCATCCTCAAAATCTCCTCTCCATGAAAACCACGCAAATTTTTTTACACATTTTAAAACCTCAAATTTTTCATTTTAGTCATTTTCTTTTGAGTTCGTGAAATAAAATTTGGTCTTAGCTTCTACTCTTTTCTCTTGTTAAATTTAAATAAATTTTACACAAGATATACTAAAGTCCAAAACGACATTTTATTACCAACTGAGACTCTTGAAAATGTTTGTTCATTTCCTCCTTTTTTTTCTTTTATGTTGAAAATGAAAATAAAATTTTCTAAACTCGAATTGAATAACAATTTTGTGGGTACGTATATATTGTTATTATGGAAATTAGATAAATGGGCAAGAAATAATAAACTTAAAAAAATGGTTTTGTTAAAAGAAAGATTTTCACGAAAAATTTGTTTTCCTGTTAATTGTCTTGTTTGAGTTATGGTTCTTTTTGTTTTGATTATTTTTTGACAAAAACAACTTCTATAAAAACAAATAAAATAAAATTTTGTTTACCAATTGGGTTGTATTGGCCTTATGGTAAGCAATAAAAATTATTTTAAATGTAAATTCGTTGGACATATTATTCTCAGTTAAATTAAGAATTTTTTAAACGATTGGGATACACATTTCATACAAAACATTAAGGGGCTGGAATCTCACAGCTCTGAGATATCAAGACTTCGGTCTGGGTTAAAGATTTTGATATAGTTTTCGACAAAAAACTTTTATGAGGACATTGGTTTTAGTTTTGTGTAGCGATGTATATCAAACAGAAAACTCTTTGTTAAAGTACATGTATTTTTATATCCAGTGGCGGATTACCATAGAGGCGGAAGAGGCGGCCTTTCAAAATTGTTTTTTGTTTAAATAGGTTTACAATTCTTTAAACAGGTTTTCGTTAAATAGGTTTTCAATGGGAAGAGCCGAAAGGACGATGTGTTCGATAATTGTACCGGAAGAAAACAAGGAAATTTGCATATTTTTTGCTTAAAACGGTCATTTTAAGTGATTACGAATAGAAACATTGAATTTGAAGAAATCTTAATGGTCGGGATTGGTATGTGAGACAAAAACTAGATTATTGCGTTATAAGGTTGCCAAAAAAATGTTGTGCGTCAAAAGAAAGATTTTAATTTATTTTTTACCCAACTTTTGTGAAGAAAAAATGAAATTAATTATTTGTGTGACATGAAATTTTATTATTATTATTGAGAATTGTGGCATTATAAGTTTGACAAAAAAATAATGTCAAGTGTGTCAAAAAATGATTTTCTTTATTTTTTTTGGAAAATAAAAAAATTAGTTATTTGTATGATATGAAAATGATATTATTATTATTGAGAATTTTATTACATTATAAGTTTGTCAAAAAAATTTTGTCAAGTTTGTCAAAAAAATGATTTAATTTATCAATTTTTTTTTTTTTTTTTTTAAGTCAATTTTTTGGAAAAAAATGACGTATGACGTAAATGTGACATGAAAAAAATTTTTGAATTTGTTTTACTTAGTTTATGAAATATTTTTGGAATTTCGAAAAAAGTTTGTATTTTTAATTTTGTAACAATTTTTGCAATATTTTTAGAATTTTGGAAAAAGTTTTAATATTTGATTTTGTTATAATTTTTGCAACACTCTTAGAATTTTGAAAAAAAAAAAAATTGGAATATGTGAATTTTATATATATATATTTTTAGAATTTTGAAATAAGTTTCAAGTTTTGATTTTGTAAGAATTTTTGGAGTATTTATAGAATTTTGAAAAATTTTAAATTTTTAATTTTATTATAATTTTTATGATTCTGGAAAAAGTTTCAATTTATGATATTGTTTTAATTTTTGCAATATATTTAGAATTTTGGAAAAAGTTTGAATTTTTGAGTTTTTAAGAGTTGTTGGAATATTATTAGGATTTAGAAAAAGTTTAAATGTTTGATTTTATTCTAATTTTTGGAATATTTTTGGAATTTTGAAAAAAGTTTAAATTTTTGATTTTGTTACAATTTTTGCAATTTATTTAGAATTATGTAATATTTTCTCGAAACGCTAAATCGAGAGGTTTTAGAGTAGTTTGCTGATTGTATCATCTTTTCAATAAATTATGTTAAATTATGATCTATCATGATTTTCCGGCAACGTATTGATGTTGCGTGTTAGTGTTGTAATAAATTTCGAAATTGAGAAAAAAATGAACAGAGATGAAAACATGTACCTTACCATCGCTGCCCAAAACTAAAAACAATGCGCCCAATGTGCCCAAAACAAACAATGCACCCTCATAAAAGTTTTATGCCGAAAACTATATCAAAATCCTTAACCAAAACCGAAGTCTTGATATCTCAGAGCTTGAGATTTCAGCCCCTCCATATTTTTTTGTTGAATTAATTTAGTTTACAAAATGTGATGTGATGTTATAACTTTTTTTTTGTTCAAAACAAATAAATCGTGGCAATTTTCATTTCATATTTATTTTTATAAAAAATTTATTTTGTTCGAATCTACAAAACAAATGTTTTCAATGTAGACTGTAAAATTGAATAAATAGTAATTATATGAATGAATGTGTTGCATTTTCATGATACGACCTAGGTCCTAGATATTTGTTATTTCGACATGTTAGTGCAATTTTAAAGATATTTTATTGTTGTCCTATGAGCTACATTTATGATAGTTATTAAAATTATTATCACCCTTACACATTATAGTTCACTTAGTTAAATTTATTAAAACTCAAATAATCTCTAATTAATTTATCGACTGAAAACTGAGTTTTGTTTATTTAATCAGTTACTAAGCTTTTCACAGCTCGTTTGAATGTTTTTTTTAGCAATTCTAAGGCACAACGAACCCACAACGGCACAACGAACCCAATAAATGCAATATATCATCAATTTTAATAGTTTTTCACTTCACTTCAAATAATCAACTGATTAAATTACTTGATGTTTATGAATTCGATTAAAAAAATTCAAAATCTATTGTTGTGTAGCACGTACGGAAACTGTGACATAAAAATCAACGAATAATACATTTCATCGATAGAAAATTCAATTCGAATATTTACAATTGAATATGAAATTTATTCAAAAATATTCCCAACCGGAATGGAACAATCTGTTTTATTTTTTATGTAAACTGTTAACTGTACTCTGAACAAAACAAAAATCAGCTACAACTTTATTGTTAGTTTATAGTTTATACAACAAACTTCACCATATTGTATTTCCATTTTATATTTTTATCACTTTTGGTTATGTCGTTTTAGCCATTCAATTACACATGTTAAACACTTTCATCTGAATTCGATCAACTATAGAAAAAAATCTAGAATTGGAAAGCGGATGTAAATATTTTCCTTAAGCCTGAAAAGATTTCTATATGAATTAATTTTTTTAAACTGTCACAGAAAAAATTTGTTTGAACTGTATACTATTTTATACATGCATTTTTTTAAATTCTAACCGATGTAACAAAATGATTAAAAAATTAGTACTCAATTTTTTTCTGACTATCCGTTGCTTACTAATAAATGTTTTGAATTTAAGAGTCAATATAAATATTTCATTTTGAGCGTTTTTAAGAGTTGTTTACGCTTTTGTTTGCATTTTTGAATTAATTATTCTTGATAAAATTGAATATGTGTTTTTCGGGCTAAATTTATCGTTTTGATAAAATTAATTGAAATAAAACTGACCTTTACGGTTCGACGTATAAGTCCATGACTTTGTCCGGTTTGACATAATATTCAACGAAGTGAAGTTAGCAGAAAAAGGTTTGAGGTGAAATATCTTGATATTTTTTATCATATTTAATTTTTTTTTTTTTTTTTTTTTATCATATTGCAAATGGAAAAGCAGCTGGCTACGATGGCGTTTTTCCAGAATTTCTTAAAAATGCTGGAAAAAATGTAAAACAGTGGCTAACTAAATTTTTCTCGAATGTCCTAGAAACCGGCAATCTTCTAAAACATTTTAAGACTACGCAAGTTTGGCGATACTTAAGCCAGGTAAACCATCCAATGAACCAGGAAGCTATCGCCCTATTGCTTTTTTGAGCACCTTCTATAAATTGCTAGAACGGCTCATATACAGTCGTATCGCAGTCGTATATTGAATGATCAGATCCCAGTCGAACAAGCTGGTTTTCGTCCCAATCGCAGTTGCACTGACCAACTGCTCGCTCTAACATCCTATATCGAAGCTGGGTATCAAAAACAACTAAAAACAGGCGCAGTATTTATCGATCTTACTGCAGCATATGACACGGTCTGGCGAATTGGGATTATATATAAGCTGTTCAATGCAATGCCTTGAAGCACCATCTCGCGTTTAATTAACAGCATGCTGAGTAATCGTGTATTCAAAGTTCATTTAAATAATTCCTGTAGTAGGACTAAAATGCTTAACAATGGTTTACCACAGCGTTCCGTCCTGGTGCCATTACTTTTTAATTTGTACATTCATGACATTCCTGACACAGCATCAAAGAAATTTGGTTACGCTGATGATTGGACCCTGGCCACTCAAAACAAAGACATGGGTGTTTTGGAGGATTTGCTCTCAACTGACCTAGCGATAATGAATGACTATTTTCGAACGTGGAGCTTATTTCCCAATCTAAGTAAAACCGAGAGCTCCTGTTTCCACTTAAACAACAAACTGGCAAAACACGAACTATCAGTGTTATTTAACGGTACTGTCATTAAATACAATCAACAGCCAAATTGCCTGGGCATTACTCTCGATAGAACTCTTTCTTTTAAACTCCACCTAGAAAATACGTCACAAAAACTTAAAACGAGAAACAATATATTGCACAAACTGGCAGGCTCAACATGGGGTGCTACTCCAGCTACCCTCCGAACAACTGCTCTTAGTCTGGTTTACTCAGTGGCTGAGTATGGCACACCAGTCTGGTTAAATAGCACACATACTCAAAAAGTTGACTGCCAGCTGCATGCCACGATGCGTACTATAAGTGGTACTATCAGATCCACCCTTTTACATTGGCTCCCTGTGTTAAGCAATATCGCTCCACCTGCACTCAGACGCTCGCATGCTCTCATGCGTGAACATAAAAAGGTAACCAACAACATCACGTTACCCTTGCACGAATATTACGGTGACCACACTCGTTGTCGATTGAAGTCAAGAAAGCTTCCACATAAAACTGCCAGCAACCTGCTGGCAACTGATTTTAATATCTTGGATGCCTGGGACACCTCCTGGCAACATTACAACACAACTGGCCTTTCTATTACTAACTCGACTTCAACCCAACCTGGTTTCGATTTGCTACGTCATACCTGGACCACATTAAACCGAATAAGAACGAATCATGGATGTTGTGCTGATTTTTTCTACAAGTGGGGCATTTCAGAGTCCCTTTAGTGTGACTGCGGCGCTCCACAACAAACTATAAAACACATTACAACTGTGTGTCCAATTCGACGTTACAATGGCAACATCTCAGACATCCATTTGGCAATTCCCGATGTAGTAGCATGGACAGACTCGCTCGATGTAAACGTCTAATGTTCAAATGTACTGCCCAATGTTCAAATATTTCACTTTTTGATTTTTACTTAATGGACGCGCAATCAAATCGATTGTAAGTTCATTTAATGTGTATCCATGTTTTGTTTTAGGTAGATTTTATAGAAGAGTCTACCTATTTTTTAAGTTTAATTTTTAATGTGTCACAAAAAAAACCATACGCTAAATAAAAATCATATTGCACAACCGGATGCTAACAGTCCCGAAAAAAAAAATCTTTGGATAACTACACACTCGATTGAAAAGCAGCTTACAATACTTAAAAAATCGAAACAATGATCGTAAATGTAATTGTAAGGACATTTTGATAGCTGCGGTAGCTCGCCAGCTTGTAGCTCAATATTGTGCACACAACGACATTTCTTTTGCTTAGCACACAAATGAAATATTCATTATTTAGACTCTTTGAATATCCAAAAATACCATGTCAACTGGGAAATAATGAGGGATGGGAAAAGGGAAAAGGAAGAAATGAGAATAGAAAAATAGCTAGGTAAGTTGTTTTAAATGACGATGGACATTTTCTTTAAATGTCTGAGGGGCGAATTTGTCAGGAACGTTGGTTACTCTATTGAAATAATCGTTTTGAAAGGATATTTGATCAGCACTCGTCAATCGGTGTGTGCGGGCGGTCGTACTGTCGAGATTACCCACTGTCATAGTAATAGAATGCAAAGAGATTTCCTTGTGCGTACATCGTACTTATGGAATGCTTTGCCCGAATCAATAGTCTCGAGTCCACAAAGATTTAAAAAAAGCGTCCACCTATACCTCAAGACGCATGTTGTTGTGGGACCTACGTCTTAAAAGGTATCTATGTGTTGTTGTGACACATTTTGTAATTCCTACTACACAACACTTCTTATTAAAAAAAAAAAAATTGGTGGAATAACATCGGGGCCAACGGATTTGTTGATATTGAGCGATAAAAGCATTTTACGTACGATACTACTCCGAAAAATAATTGACTTCATTTTGGTTTCAGCTGGGACAATGAGTATAGGAGAACGAAAAGGTTCAGTTATGTTGGAGTTTTCTGCGAAAATTTGACCCAAAAAATCCGCCTTTTCCTTTGAGTCACTCACCGGAATGTCACTTAATACTAAGGTTGGAATAGATGATCGAGTGAAATTACGCTGATCTGATTTCATTGCCTGAGAGAAATTACGAGAGCCAGATGGGTATTCAGCGGATTTGTTTGCTTCACGTTAGAAAAACGCGTATTTGTCTGAATTTTTTTGAATCTACTGAAATTTCTTGCTTTTTTATAGGCACTAAGGGTTTCTGGATTTTTATTCGAGTTATAAGCCTGAAATGCTTTCCGTTTATTCTTCACAGCCTCATCGACATTTCGCGTAAACTAAGGCTCGGTTTTGGTTAAGGATTTTGATATAGTTTTCGGCATAAAACTTTTATGAGGACGTTGTTTTTGGTTTTGGGTAGCGATGTATATTAAACATAACTCTTTATTAAAATACATGTATTTTGTTATCTCTGTTTAGAAATTTATTACAAAACTAACATGAACCATCAATACGTTTCCGGAAAATCATAACAGATCATAAATTAACATAATTTAGTGAAAAGATGATACAATCAGCAAACTACTCAAAAACCTCTCCATTTAGCGTTTCGAGAAAATATAACAAAATCACAAATTCATATTTCTTTCAAAACTATAACCTCAGAAATTTTCAGCTTTCTAACCCAAGAAGTTCCAATGCAATTAGCATTATACTAACCTAATTCAAGCAACTCACGCATACAGATGTAAAAGTAATATTACCCATGGTAAAATTACCGGTAAAATTGGTAATATTACGTAATATTACTTAGGCTTGGTAAAATTGGTAAAATTGCAATAAAATTTGAATAATCTTTATTTAATAAAAATTAAAGTTTGTGCTTTTTTGTTGACACCGCGTATAATATCTCAGTTGATCGATCGATTTACTGCTGAACACCCATAAATGTAGGCAATTTTAACTTCTCTACGTGTTGCCACAGAGTACTTTAGGGAATCATTTATTTTGTCTACAGGTGTCGATCAGTAGGTTGGAATGGTTAGTTATTTCACCTGGTAGCAATAACGCAGCTATTCTGGATGAGGCAAAAGCTAAATCTTTTTCATTTCGGGATCGAATTGCTGTCATGAAGAATGTTTCTCGCAACGCAACGAACCATAATTGGTGCTTCGTTGTTAATTTTTGCAGCGAATCGCACGTTCATATTTAAATATTCCTTGTGTTTTTGAAGGCAAATATCGTCGGCAATTTGAGATTTATATTTAACCATGAACGAAAAAGAAACAATGCATGAATTAGATTTTGAAGTGACGAGTTTCAGACGTTATTAATATATTTATCCCAGTGTCGACCGTGGGACGTGTTGTACGCGAAAAACGATGGAAGAACCTTGATTGGGATCCATTACGTACAGTATAAATAAAGTAAGTTTTATTGAAAATGCTTGCAGGTTATCTGTCAATTTGCTCTTTGCATTTGAGCCATAGAAATGAATTTCTACTTCTATTCGATGTGTACCTAAACATTTTCGAATACCAAAAAAGTGCAGTGTTTTCAAAAACGCAAAGTTTTACATAACGTCAAGAAAGCATTTATCGTGAAGCCAGTGTGTTCAGGATTTATTGCATTTTTGCAGCTGTGAAAATAGCGACAGCCTGTTTTCTAGATGTCCTGCTAAAGAAACAACAGCTGAACTTCGTTCATGTATGGATCCCACATGTATGGTTTATGTATGAATGAAAAAATCTGCTTTTGTTGCATATGTATCTCCAGCTGTTTGTAATGCTCTGCAAGTGAAGATATTTACACTCGATAATAAGATATTTGATTTGCATTATATGTTTTTATAAACTAGAAATGATTGTGATGGTCATCAATTTTGAATTAAATGAAATTGGAACTATATTTAAATATTTTGAAATAGTTTTATATTTTACCAATATTACCAATTTTACCAATCTTACCGGTAATTTTACGGTAAAATTACCACAAATATATTTTACCGGTAAATTTACATCTGTACTCACGCAATATAATTACAACAAAACCCAAAAATATAAAAATATCCCATAGAAATATTAAATAAATTTTCTTTTGTTTCTTTTTTTGAGTTTTTATTTTTTTTTCGCAAAAATTTAAAAAATGTTGTTTTGAATGTTTGTTGTTATTGTTTTGAAAATTCATTATTGATTTGAATTAGGAAAGGAATAGTTTCTTTGGAAATTTGGAATATTTGGAAGTGGTTTAGTTGAAATAAATATATTTATATTGATTATGTTGTATATGTAAGATAATAAACAATTTAATATTGTTTATTATCCCTACTGAATTAATTAATGTACATCGCCCCGCCTCTGCTTGTGAAGTATTTATAAATAACGAAATATTTATAAATAACGGAATTGAATAATTAGATGTTAATGTAATATATTGAAAAGTAGAACCTGACTATTGAACGTCAGTCGAGTTATAATATTCAAATAAATATGTTGTGTATAATGCAGTTAGTTAAAATATAAAATAATAATTAAATAAAACCATTTAAGTGTTTTAATATATGTTACAAAATATCTCGACTTACAACAACAAATATTACATGGCGCAGTTCGCAGTTTGAAATTAAAATACGTTTCAACAGGAAGGATTTTTTACAACCGCGTAATACAATGGAGTCATTTAAACGACCTTCACCATTAGGATTGACGGGAAACCTAGGTGAAAACTGGAGAAAATTCGAAATGCATTTCGATATATTTGCTTTGGCTACAAAAGGAAATGCTGAAAAACAGGAAATACAGGTAGCTCAATTACTAAATATAGCCGGAAAAGAAGCAATAGAACTTTTCAATACGTTTAATATGGATGCAGCAGATAAAAAAGACTTGGCGAAAGTGAAAAAGAGGTTTAAGGATTATTGCAATCCTCGAAAAAATATTGTGTATGAACGGTACTTGTTCTATAGGCGCTCACAGTGTGAAGGTGAACCCGTTTGATCAATTTTTCACCGATATTACAAAATTATCGAAAAGTTGTGACTTTGGTGAATCAGCAGATAGTATGTTACGTGATCGTATTGTTTTGGGTGTCGCAGATGAAAATCTACAGGCGAAATTGTTAAAAATGGATGATTTAGATCTTACTAAAGCTTCAGAAACATGCCGTATTTTTGAGATAACGGGAGCTCAAACAAAACAAGTTCAAAAAGGAAAATCATATGTGGACATGATGTCATCATATAAAGAGGTACGTTTTAATAATCAGGGTTCTAAGAATTTAAATTATGTTAGTAAAAATTTTAAATCAAATAATTCTTTTAATATATTTAAAAATTTTAATTCAAAAATTACAAGTGTAAAAAATATTTCACAAACAGGGGCTAAAAGTAATTTCCGTGCAAAAAATAATACAAACAGTTCAAAATTTTGTTGTAAAAATTGCTCATATACACATGAATACGGTAACTGTCCTGCTTACGGTGTTACTTGTAAATTCTGTCATAAGTTAAATCATTATTCAAGTGTGTGTAGACTTCGATATAAAAGTAAAGCTGTTCATGCTATTATGACAGATGATGATGATCATATAAGTGAGGTTGAATTAAATGCAATGACCATTAATGAGATAATAATAGATTCATTATGCGATCAAAACAATCAGTCGTGGTTTCAGGAATTATTAGTTGAAAATAGTTTAATCGATTTTAAATTAGATAGTGGGGCTGACGTCAACATAATTCCTTATAAAATTTATAATACAATTGGTCAAGATACTAAAATTAGAAACGATAAAATTAAATTAGAAGCTTTCGGTGGTTTTGAACTTAAGTGTATTGGAGAAGTTACTCTTACAGTGGAATACAAAAATCAAAAATTTAATTCGAATTTTATTATTGTTAATGAGGAGAAATCTAAACCATTACTGGGACTTAGCTCATGTGTGCGATTAGGGTTAATTAAACGAATAGATTCTATACAATGCGATCTAAAAAATAAATTTATTAAATCCAATTATGATATATTTCATGGACTAGGTCAGTTTCCTGACAAGTGCTCACTCATTTTAAAAGAAGATGCAAACCACCTAGAAGAGTCCCACAAAGTATTTATGATAAAGTTCTCAAAAAATTAAATCAGATGGAAAAAAATAGAATTATTTCGAAGGTTGATGAACCTTCTGAATGGACTCATTATTTGGTTATAGTAGAAAAGCCTGATAAGTCCTTGCGAATTTGTCTAGATCCTCGTGAGTTAAATTTGAATCTCAAACAGGATCACTTCTTAATTCCTACCATTGAGGATTTAATTTCTCATTTACAAAATATGAAATATTTTTCAGTATTGGATCTCAAGGAAGGGTTTTGGCAACTTCAACTTGATAATTCTTCCAAGCCTCTCACAACAGTCAAAGGAAGATGATATTCTACAAAAAATTATTTGGTTTTACTTGAATGGCTGGCCTAAGGAGAAATCAAAAGTATTAGATGAACTAAAACTTTTTTGGAATTTAAAAGATAAAATATACTATGAAGATGGAATAGTTTACTACGAAGACCGTGTGTTTGTTCCCAAAACATTACGTAAAAATATGCTTCAAATACTCCATGAGGTACACTTTGGTGTTTCTAAAACAAAAGCACATGCCAAAACGCTTCTTTACTGGCCTAATATGAATACGGACATTGAGAATATGATATTTCGATGCCGTATCTGTGAGAAGTATCAACCTTCTAATAATAAGCATCCAATGATACCACACCAAATGCCCGAGCTACCATTTGAAAAAGTGGCATGTGATATCTTAGAATATTTGGGAAAACCGTACATAGTTCTAATGGACTATTATTCTAAATGGCTGGAACTAAAACCTATTACAGATAAAACAGCTTCAAGCGTAATTTTTGGGTTGAAAGAAATTTTTTCTACCCATGGTATACCCAAGTTTGTTGTTGCCGACAACCAACCATTTAATTCATATGAACTTAGACAGTTTGCAAATTGTTGGAACTTCCAATTCATTTACACGAGTCCCCGATACCCTCAATCGAATGGATTAGCGGAGAAAGCTGTCCAAATCGCGAAATCGATTTAAAAAAAATGAGGGAAGATAATAAGGATGTTAATTATGCGTTACTTGAATACTGGAATAGCCCGGTTGCTAATCTCGGTCATTCACCAGCGCAAATCCTGAATAGTAGAAATATGCGTTCTAAGCTTCCGACTCATACGGAGTTATTGAAACCTAGAATTGTCAATGTAAATGACAAATTAAAATTAAATCAAGAAAAACAAAAACATTATTATGATCGTCGTACGCCACGTAAAGAAACGAAATTTAAAATTGGTGATAATATTGTTTATCAAAATAACAAACAGTGGCATCCCGGTGTTGTTGTTGATAAACATAACACTCCACGTTCATATATCATAGAAAATGAATTACAGAATAAACTTCGACGTAACACGATTCATTTAAGACGTTCTGCAAATGCTCCTAATTTTAGATCAAGCGATTATTACGATGAATCGTTCAGACCTAATAGATCAATACAAAACAATAGTGCTCCATGCCCATCAGATAATACTCATAATACTCCCTCAACTTCAGTGACAATAATTCCACACTCATCGACTTATGTTACAAGATATGGAAGAGCAGTAAAAGCACCAGATGTGTACAAGGCCTAAGCTGTTTCGCTTTTAAACTACTAAATTTAGTTTTTGTTTATTAATAAGGGGGATGTTGTATATGTAAGATAATAAACAATTTAATATTGTTTATTATCCCTACTGAATTAATTAATGTACATCGCTCCGCCTCTGCTTGTGAAGTATTTATAAATAACGAAATATTTATAAATAACGGAATTGAATAATTAGATGTTAATGTAATATATTGAAAAGTAGAACCTGATTATTGAACGACAGTCGAGTTATAATATTCAAATAAATATGTTGTGTATAATGCAGTTAATTAAAATATAAAATAATAATTAAATAAAACCATTTAAGTGTTTTAATATATGTTACAAAATATCTCGACTTACAACAACAAATATTACAGATTACACATTTACAAAAGTTTTCCTAAATTGATAGATATTTGTATTATATTTGAGGTGTAAAAGTTGTTTGATAATTTTTGATTATAAATTATGTGTGGTAATATTGCAGTTGTGACGTAGTTAGAACGTTAATCCAAAAAAAGATTTAATATGTAATTAAGGAGTTTTACCCAATTAAACAAAACTATTCGAAATTGCATTGATAAAGTAAGTTTCGTAGCAGTTTGGTTGGTTTGATAAATTTTTGGAATTATTCTGTTTCTACTTAAATTTTTTATTTAAACTAATCTGACATATCCAATTCTATTTGTACAAATAGCTGTCTGGTCCCGAAATCTACCTATTTCTAGCGGATATTAGTACCACTTGAACTTTTTATTGGGGCCAGTTCCTGGTCGATGCCCATCACAAAACAATAACTAATCGTCAGGAAATAAAACAAATAAAATATTTAAAAAAAAAATTGAAAAAACGCGTGACATATTTCTCAAAATCTCGGTTTTAAAATTTTAACCCTTAATATATGGAGGGGCTGAAATTTCACAGCTCTGAGATATCAAGACTTCGGTCTGGGTAAAGGATTTTGATATAGTTTTAGGCAAACAACTTTTATGAGGACATGGATTTTAGTTTTGGGCAGCGATGTATATCAAACATAACTCTTTGTTAAAGTACAAGTAATTTTTTTATCTCTGTTTAGAAATTAATTACAAAACTAACACGAAACATCAATACGTTGTCGGAAAATTATAACAGATCATAGATTAACATAATTTAGTGAAAAGATGATACAATCAGCAAACTACTCAAAAACCTCTTCATTTAGCGTTTCGAGATTATGATTATTTGACACACTTCCGGTACAGTTATCGAACACAGCGTCCTTTTGGACCTGTCCCTTAAGTATACCTATTTTTAGAAAAAAAAATTTTTTGAAATCCCTCCAGCGGTTTTCCCTACAGCGTAGGTAATGACGGCGGCCGGCCGGCAGACAGACATACATTTTTTTTTTGCTTTTTTAGAATCAGTAGGTCCTAAAACGTCGAGAAATGCCAAAAAAGTGGGTGTAAGAATTTCACTTTGAGCTCATGAATGTAATACTTAGGTTTTTCAGACCGAGTTACTTCGGTCCCCCCTAAAAAGTTTTAAAAATATTTTTATCGTGATCTATGGTCAAAATTCTAACAAAATCATGTTTTTCCATTTTTTTCAGTCGCATCTATTTGCATACAGAATTCACAAGTTTGTAACTGACGGTCACGGTGTGAATCAAAAAATCTGAAAAATTCGATAATTGTTTTCTAATAAAGTACAACCTATTCCCAAAATTTGAGGGACAAATTTTTTTTTTAGACTTAGTTGGCGTGAAATGGCCCATATACAGGGTGTCCCACGAAAGTTGTCCCATCGGTTAACTGGGGATACCTTGAAATAGCGCTAACAGCTTTTGTTCAAGCATTTTGCGAATAGCTCTTTTGTTTCGCGGAAAACGGTTTGTTTTGTTTTCTTATTCCTTATCAAATTAAAATGCTTCTAAATTCAATAGCAAAGAGGTTAGGAGGTCGCGGTTTTTTTATTTGATTTACAAGTTTGTGTATTAAAACGGGTGAACATTTGACAAAGATTACTTTGATACTTTTGACGCTATACCTTTACAAAGTCTATTTTTAGTTAACATTTTAAAAAATAATACTTTGCTTTCCATTATTTCAAAAACGGTGATATACGTCATAACTTTTTTTTCAATGGAAATGTCAACTTGAAAGTTCCTTTGGTTAGAACCAAAAATTTCAAGAGCATCTTGAGCCAGCTCTTAAAATTAAAACTTCAAAATTTTATTTTGAACTTGAATCAATCAATTTTAACTTAAATAACCTCGTAATAAAACACAAAAGAAATTATTAATAAAAAATATTAAGTTATTTTTATTTATTAAAGATAATTTTCAATGGGTGGACATCCCTCATTCGCAATACACATTTCCATTCTTCTTTGGAAAGCTTGAGAGATATTTCTGGTTTGAGATAACTGAAGTGGATTATACTGGTTTTAACCAAAGTTACTTTCAAGTTGACATTTCAAGGAACATTTCCATTGAAAAAAAAATTGTGACGTATATCACCGTTTTTGAAATAATGGAAAGCAAAGTATTATTTTTTTTAATTTTAACTAAAAATTGACTTTGTAAAGGAATAGCGTCAAAAGTATCAAAGTAATCTTTGTCAAATGTTCACTCCCTTTAATCCACAAACTTGTGAATCAAAAAAAAAACCCGCTACCTCCTAACTTCTTCGCTATTGAATTTAGAGGCATTTTAATTTGATAAGGAATAAAAAACAAAACAAATCGTTTTCCGCGAAACAAAAGAGTTATTCGCAAAATGCTTGAACAAAAGTTGTTGGCGCCATTTCAAGGTATCCCTCGTTAACCGGTGGGACAACTTTCATGGGACACCCTGTATATTGTAACGTTTCTTAGCCGAGTAACAATTATTTAGTTCAATCACTAAATCAGGAAATTTAAAACACAATGGATTTTCTAAGCGTTATAATTTTATTCGTTCAAGATTTTACAGTAAAAATATTTCCCCTATTACTATTCCCCTTAATTCTTCTTGTACTAACAATATTTCACCACTTATAATTCTTTTTTTTTCTACTTATAACACTGTTAATTTTTAACTCGCCTATATCACTGCTAAATTTTATACTGTTTCTATTGCTGACAAATTTATACTACTTTTATCCTCTAACGACATCTCTTATATATACTGCATGAACTAGCCTCGATATCTCGACAATATTCTAGACAGAACACACCTTTTTTTTCTTCCTTTATCAACATAAACATGATAAGACGATCTTCATATATTGACACCTAGGAGTGAAATCTACTCTTTCTTTGAATTTGTTGATTTATACCTATTCTCTAATAGATTTACTTTACTTTACGTCTATTTTGGTTACGTTGATTTAGTTTATTGATTTTTATATTTCTTTTGTTGAACTATTTTCTACTATATATAGTTTGTGTCAACAAAGGAATTTTGCCTGTAAAACATAAAATAAATTGTTATAGTTTGTGTGTATAAATTTTGTTGACGTAGTAGCAATAATTTCAAAGAGGAGTAATAAGAAATGATTTTCTATTTTTTTTTTAAATATTAATGTAAAAGGATCAGTACTCTAGTTGATCAGTAAACTAAAATATAAAAAATAGTATTATATATAAAAGAAAGGATATATAAATACGCGATCAAATAAGTTTTCAGGTGTGCAAGGTTTCAGGTGTGTCCCTATATAGAACATTATACGAAACAAAAATCGATTCCCAAATTTTCACATGCTCATGCGGTTTAATATACGCTTTCTTTACTTGGAGGTTACTAAAAAATTTGCAAAAAATGTTGATCGTTATGTCATTTTATGGTCAGCAAGAGCAGTAAGAATAACGACAATACATTCGATGAAGGTATAGAAGAAGTGATGCAAAAAAGGAATAGAAGAAGTGATGCAAAAAAAAATCAAAATTATTTGGAAGTTTTTGTATTCGAATTCATAGGATGTGAATTCATAGGATGAGAAATATTTCTATTTAGTCAACATCCTAAGCCATTTTAGAGTTATTCGCGAATCAATGCGAAACTAATGTCTTACACACGGTCAATATATTGGCATATATGTTCCATACATACACAATATTAATGGAATATTAATTTTTGGGCGATTTTGTGAGCAATCATTACTCAAAGTAATTATTGAAAGTATTATTCCCGATAATAAGTAATTATTGTTGGGACTGAACTCACACTCATCAGAGACATCATAGTTCAAAGCCATCTTACTCAGCCACAGTGGATGAAACAACAATGAAACATTCGTATTTTAATTTTCATGTTTAGATAATTTCTAAATTGAAACTTCATTGTCTCATATTTATTTAAATTGAATTCTCCATCTGTGAATTGTAAATGGTATTTGTTCCCGACACGAGTTCCCGACACGAAACACACAAAAACGGTGTTAAAGAAATTTTTCTGAGAGAAAATAAAAAATGCTTTAAAATTGCAAAATTCATGTGAATTAAAATAATTACTTTAACCTTAATCACTCTAAAAATTTCTCAAAACTTTATTTATTTTACATCAAATAGTATAAAACTTTTTTTATTTAACATAATACCCGTCCCATAGTGTCGGTATCTCATAAGAAAGGAAGTTCAAGAAAACTCGTTTTGATAACAGCCGTGTTCGATTTGACTGAAGTATTTGAAACAACGAAAAAATTTGTTGTTGTTTTTTCAGTTGTTTCAGTCAAACAACAACAAACAATTGTTGTTGTTTTTCAGTTGTTTCAGTCTAACTAAACCTACCTAACCTAACATTCAATTAACGTTGTGTCATTTTTATTGCAATAATTATTTATTTTAATAAGGAAAAAATTTCAAAATGTCGTTTAAATTCTATTTCATTATTCGTGTGCTTGTGGACACACATTATATTTTGCGTTTTTCCACCTAGATGCGTACACTAATAAATCAGAAGGTATTCCGACGTTAGCTGGCGACATACAGTTGTCCAGATGTGAGAAGTACGGATTCTCCATATCTACCTGGTCTACATTCTTGCACCAATTGTCCTTGTGCTTTGTTGATGGTCATTGCAAAAGCGAGTCGCACTGGAAACTAAACGTTTGAATTCAAATGCCATATCTGTTGGGATCATTGAAATGCGTAGCAACAGTACATCTTCCCCTTTGAATTTTCCATTCAAAATTGTAACTTCAATGACATTGTTTATCATCTTTTTCACCTAAAATTTCAACAAAAAAACTGTGCTATTTCAAAATATTTGACATATTATTTTAATAAAATGTGTTGTAGTTGGAATTACAATATGTGTCACAACAACACATAAAACCCTTTAAGACCTAGGTTCCACAACATCATGTTTTTAAGATGATGGACGCAAATTTCTTATTTTTTGGTTTTATATTCTTTTTAAAGCTAAATAATAAGTCTTTTCACATAATAATAAACGACATAGGGCAATATTTCATGATAAAATGGAGGAAATAAAAATAAAATACTTTTTTTTTCAAATTTGTAGGAACAAAGCTAAATTGGGCTACCAATTATCTTTATAGTGCTAGAAGCATATACCAAGATCATGTAAAACATGGTTTTGCTCAAGAATTAATCCCGGCATATTTAATAGTTATATGGAAGCTCATTTCTTCGAGCAAACGAAAATTTTTAATTAAAATGTATAATTTTGTATTTAAAATGTATAATTTTGTCATTGTAATTGTTTTTCAGATTATATATTCATTTTCCTATTTCATAAAATTATGTTCAACGAAAAAAAACATTGATCAAAGCAAACTACGCGTATAAACCGATATTAAAAAAAAATAATTAAAATAATTATCACCAATGAAAAAATAATACACGACAATACACTATCAAATATAATGGTCAATAAAAAAAATTTGACATGAAATTGGAGAGTGTAATGCCCAATTTATAGTCGGTAACGTTAATTTAACGTTAACTTCAACTTAACCATAACTTAAGACACTACAAAATTTTAATTTATAGTCAGTAAGAAATTACGTATTCTTTGACGTTTGATTTGATATTAATCTTGGTTTTGTAATCAATTTTATAAATCAATCAATCCCTTAAAAGTAACAAACTGATTTTAAAATCAAAATTTAAAATAATAAAATTCGAAATAAACATTTGATGCAAAATTTAAATATAAAAAAATTTATTTTCATATTAATTTCATGCTAATATTTGGCTTTAAAGTCGCTCTTTCCACATCTTTTGCATTTTTTAATAAACAAAATTTTATTTGTATGGACACTTGCAATTAAATATTAGTTTTCTTCAGTTTTTATACTAAATGTCAAAAAATCCTTAACAAATCTTTAAGATAGAATGAAATGAACTTAACGTTAAATTAACGTTAAGTTTACGTTACCGACTATAAATGCTCTAGTGCATTTTCATACATCTGCTTTTTACGTCAAGTTAACGTAAAGTTAATTAAAGCTACCGACTATAAATCGGGCATAAAGGTTGTAAAATAAACTTCGCTAGTTTTTCATCCAGTTTTGATGACCATTTTTTTACCTCTAATCGTTCTATTTTAATTAGCAATACAAATAAGAGTATTTTTCAATTTGATATTGATTTTTGTAAATTAACATTGAAGACCAATGAAAAATTTAAAAAAATAAATAAATAAATTTAAATTATTGTTTTCTTTAATTTTTACTCGTATTTTTATTCAAACTTTATAAAAACCAATACAATAATTTTTTTGCAGGTTTCAATACTTTCCAACACTTCTATAATTAATATATAACCTCCACAAAATTATCAACAATCTTTGGTAATGTATTTGACTTGGAATAATATGCTTTTCGTTTATTATCAAATTAAACAAAATTTTCTTTACTAAAACATTTTTGACAGTCTAATAATGGCCTTATACAGATGTTGAAGCTTACTATCAATTGAATAAATTGATTTACGCTGCCATCTGAAAGTTTGCATGTGAACCATCCATATTTAACATTTAATTCGCAATTAAAAAACGTTTAGGCATTTAATCAAGATAATAAATTAGGATTGGTTACGTTGTTGAGGAGTTCATCGCGGACAAACATCGTGATACGTGATTTTTATATATATATATATAATATATAATATAATATAAAATATATATATATATATATATATATATATATATATATATATATATATATATATATATATATATATATATATATATATATATATATATATATATATATATATATATATATATATATATATATATATCTATATATATATATATATATATATATATATATATATATATATATATATATATATATATATATATATATATATATATATATATATATATATATATATATATATATATATATATATATATATATATATATATATATATATATATATATATATATATATACATATATATATATTTGTATATATATATATATATATATATATATATATATATATATATATATATATATATATATATATATATATATAAATATATATTAGGGTGCTTTTTTTTGGGCGACAATTCTTTTTTACTGGTGCCCCATCAAAATTTTGTTGGAAATACCCAAGAAAACGTCCTCCTAAAATATGAGCCCTCAAAATTAATGTTTAGCACTCGGCATCGGCGTTTGAAGATTTTCCATACAAAATACATGTAAACTATAGTGTTTTTTAATAAAAAAATTACAGCTCAGCGGCATTTCATACTATTTCAAAAGGAGAAAAGCCACTAACTCAGGACTAAATTATCTACAAAAAAGTCTAAACAGATGTAGTTGTAACTTACACCGGTGACACACTACAGATCACTAAAGTCAGTTTTATGTGAATTTCTTGTTCTTTTGTTTTTATTTCATAAATGGCTTAAGCTATAGGAAAAATGTCAATGACAATTTTGTAGTTAGTTAAGTTTCCTTCAAAAAACTCAAAGTAACCGAATTTCTATGATTGATATTTCTCGAGATAATAAGCTTTTGTTAAAATGGATGTTATAAGAGATTTTCGTCATCAATTTATGAAGATCGCAAGTTCTAAAATAATAAAAGTTTATTATCTCGAGAAATATCAATCATAGAGATTCGGTTACTATGAGTTTTTTGTAGGAAACTTAATTAACTACAACTTTGTTATTGACATTTTCCCTGTAGCTTAAGCCATTTATGAGATAAAAACAAAAGAACAAGAAAAACACATAAAACTGACTTTAGTGATCTGTACTGTGTCACCGGTGTAAGTTACAGTTACATCAATTTAGGCTTTTTTGTAGATAATTTAGTCCTGAGTTAGTGGCTTTTTTCCTTTTTGAAATAGTATGAAATGCCGCTGAGCTGTAATTTTTTTATTAAAAAACACTATAGTTTACATGTATTTTGTATGGAAAATCTTCAAACGCCGATGCCGAGTGCTAAACATTAATTTTGAGGGCTCATATTTTAGGAGGACGTTTTCTTGGGTATTTCCAACAAACTTTTGGTGGGCACCAGAAAAAAAGAATTGTCGCCCCAAAAAAAAACACAATAATATATATATATATATATATATATATATATATATATATATATATATATATATATATATATATATATATATATATATATATGTATATATATATATATATATATATATATATATATATATAATATATATATATATATATATATATATATATATATATATATATATATATATATATATATATATATATAAAGATATATATATATATATATATATATATATATATATATATATATATATATATATATATATATATATATATATATATATATATATATATATATATATATATATATATATATATATATATATATAGATATATATATATATATATATATGAGCAATTTCACGAAGATTCAACAACGTTTTGACTTGACCCCTTTTAATTTTGATTATTTTTTGTTTAAAGATAGTCTTTGATAAATAAAAAATAATACTTCTCTTAGAATTTTTTTTTTCGACCAGGGGTCTCACAGGGTGCCCCTCAATTTTTGTTATTTTGTGATGTGAGTGCATTTTGACGAGCGATTGTAGAAAAACTACTCAATCGATTTTCATAAATGATATGTCGTTGAATAGGTATTAGAACAAAGTTTTTAAAAGTGTACACTGTTAATTTTTTGAAATAAAAGGCATAAAGGCATCAAAGGCATAATAGTTTTTTTATATGTTTGTGTTCTCTCTATTTTGAATTTAATTGTTATATTTTATCTCTTTGCTAAATAAAACGAAAACGGGAGAGTTCATGGATCAGCAAACAATCATTCTCTTTTTTACTTTATTTTTAAACTATAAATACCAAAAATATTTATGAATTTTGACCAGTTGTAACTTGAAATTAAAATCAAATTATTGTACTAGTACTCAAAACTTAATTATTAAAATTATTCGATTGTTTTTGTGAGTTACAATTTAAAATTAAAAGATTAATGTTCAAACGAAATAGAATAATAAAAAAAATTATAATACAGAACAAAAAAAAAGAAAATATATGTTGTGTCTCTCCACCTGTAAGTGTAGAAAGCAGTTTTTTTTATTATTGTGAAATAAAGTTTAAAAAGAAAAAAATTATAACAAGAAAAATTACGTTGCTGTTTTTATAAATTATTGGTAATAAAGGTTGTGTTGAGTTTCCAAAAATTTCATAAATATGTGAAAAATAAATATGTGTGTTACCTTCATTGAAGTAAATAAAAATTTGTAAATAAAAATAAGTTTAATAAGGTTTCGTGCCCTTTGTGTTGGTTGAAATGCCTGCCAAAAATAAGTGAATGAGAATTTAAAGGGAAGGATAACGAAAAAAAAATGAATGTATTTGTTTCACAAATACGTCATAATATGTTTAATCGTCTTTTGGTCAACCGTGCTCTTGATAAATAGTAGGAAAAAGCACGTTTTGACAAATACCAAAAAGAAAATCAGCATGATTCCAGAGGATCGAATGCATATCATATATGAGTGCTTTTTTTTTAACAGGAAAAGCACTGCAAGAAACCACAGATTATGTTCGTACTTAACTGAAGTAAGGCGAGAGGTGTAAAATAAATGGAAAAAAAATCAAGACTTCGGTCTGGGCTAAGGCTTTTATATAGTTGTCGGCAAAAAACTTTTATGAGGACATGGTTTTTAGTTTTGAGCAGCGATGTATATCAAACATAACTCTTTGTTAAAGTACAAGTATTTTTTATCTCTGTTTAAAAATTTATTACAAAACTAACACGAAACATCAATACGTTGCCGGAAAATTATAATCAAAATTCCAAAAATATTGTTAAATAAAATAAAATCAAACTTTTCCAAAATTCCAAAAATATTCCAAAAATTAGAATAAAATCAAATATTTAAACTTTTTCTAAATTCCAATAATATTTCAAAAATTCTTAAAAATTCAAACTTTTTCCAAAATTCTAAAAATATTTGCAAAAATTATTACAAAATCAGAAATTGAAAATTTTTTCAAAATTCCAAAAATTATAATAAAATCAAAAATTTCAAATTTTTCAAAATTCTAAAAATGGGTGGGTGGGTGAGTTTTCTGCATAGGATCTTGATGAAACTTTGGCAAATGATACAGGTTTACTTGAAAATGGAAGATATGGATTCATTTCAAGTTTGGACAATATGGCGGTGGGTCTTCCGAACACCTATAAGTTTAAATCTTGAATAACTTCTGATCCCGTACTATAATCTTATTGAAATTTAGTATACAAGGTTTTAGTACTGTTTCCAATATTTATGCATACCAACTTCCGGTTTATCACTTCCGGTTAAACATTTTTTTTTTCAGGTGTTTATCCCTACTGTAGCCTACAATTACCGATCGATTTTCATGAAACGTTGGTAAAGCTTTTAAATAACATAAGAAAGATTTTACCAGATTTTGGAGCACATTGGATAAAGGGTTGGGGGGTTCACCATACAACAGGTGGTTTTTTCAACAAAGTTTTTATGTTTGTTGGGAGCATAAAACATTCATGCGTGAATGAATTTTGATGACACTTTGGAAAAAGATGCAAACATGTATGACTAAGAACTGATTAGTTTTTGAGCGATAGTGAACCAAATGGTGTGGGATCCCTGGAGCACCTGTTTTTTTGAAAGCTCTATAACATCTGTACCTGATAAGCGAATTGGATGAAACTTGGTACATGACATGAGTATTGAATACAGTTCACAATAGTTTTTCATCCCCACTTCCGGTTTTTCACTTCCGGTAAAAAAATTTTTTTTGTACTTTTTTGAAGTTTTTCAGTGTCTTTATGCACACTACAGCCTACAATAATGAAGTGATTATGATGAAACTTATGAAAAGGGTTTCAATTAGTGTGAGGAGATAATTATCATCTCTTGGGACACATTGATCGAAGTGGCGGGGGGGTCTACCATACAAATGCTGACTTTTCACACTTTGTTTTTTAAGTTTGTTGGGAGCATACAGACTTCAATCATTAATTTATTTTAATGACACTTTGAAAAAAGATGGAAACTTAAGTAACAAAGAACTGATTAGTTTTTGGATAATATTGGAATAAGTGGTGGGGGTACTCCCGAACACCTGTTTAATGTGTCACACTTTTTTCAATGTTTGTTGGGAGCACACAGCATTCGTTTGTGAACGAATTTTGTCGACACTTTGGAAAAAGATGCAAACATGTATGGCAAAAAACTGATTAGTTTTTGAGCAATAGTGAACAAAGTGGTGGGGGGTATCCCATACACCTGTTTTTTTGAAAGCTCTATAACTTCTGTACATGATAATCGAATTGGATGAAACATGGTACATGAGCATTTAGTACAGTTCACAACAGTTCTACATCCCAGCTTCCAGTTTTTCACTTCCGGTAAATTTTTTTTGTTGTATATTTTTGAAGTTTTTTCAGTGTCTTTATGCACAATACAGAGTACAATAATGAAGTGATTATGATGAAACTTATGGAAAAGGGTTCAATTAGTGTGAGAAGATAATTATCATCTTTTGGGACACATTTATCAAAGTGGCGGGGGCTCTACCAAACAACTACTGACTTTTTACACTTTGTTTTTAAACTTTGTTGGGAGCATACGGACTTCATTCATTAATCAATTCTAATGACACTTTGGAAAAAGATGTAAACTTAAATGAAAAGGAACTGATTAGTTTTTGGACAATATTGGGATAAGTGGTACGGGGCCTCCCGAACACCTGTTTACTGTGTCATCATTTTTTCAATGTTTGTTGGGAGCACACAACATTCGTTCGTGAACCAATTTTGATGACACTTTGGAAAAAAATGCAAACATGTATGGCAAAGAACTGATTAGTTTTTGAGCGATAGTGAACAAAGTGGTGGGGGGTGTTCCATACACCTGTTTTTTTAAAGCTCAATAACATCTGTACCTGATAATCAAATTGGATGAAACTTGGTACATAAGCATTTAGTATGATTTACAACAGTTCTGCATCCCAAATTTCGGTTTTTTACTTCCGGTAAAAAAAACTTTTTTTAATTGTTGGCAGTTTTTTCAGTATCTTTATGCATACTACAGCCTACAATAATGAAATGATTATGATAAAACTTATGGGAAAGGTTTCAATTAGTGTGAGAAGATAATTATCATCTTTTGAGACACATTTATCAAAGTGGCGGGGGGTCTACCATACAACTGCTGACTTTTCACACTTTGTTTTTAAAATTTGTTGGGAGCATACAGATTTCATTCATTAATCAATTTTAATGGTCCTTTGAAAAAAGATGAAGACTTTAATGACAAAGAATTGATTAGTTTTTTGACAATATTGGGATAAGTGGTGGGGTCCTCCCGAACACCTGTTTATTGTTTCAATGTTCGTTGGAAGCGTACAACATTCGTTCGTTAGGTAATTTTGATTACACTTTGCAAAAAGATGCAAATATGTATGGCAAGGAACTGATTAGTTTTTTTAGCGATAGTGAACAAAGTGGTAGGGGGTCCTCCAAGCACTTGTTATTTTGGAAGCTCAATAACTTCTGTACCTGATAATCGAATTGGATGAAATTTGGTACATAAACCTTTAGTACGGTTTACAACAGTTTTGCATCCTAAGTTCCGGTTTGCCACTTCCGATGAAATTGTTTTTTTACTTTTTCTCGTACAACAGAATTTATGTTTGTTGGGATACTACTGCTTGCTTTAATATTTTTATAATTAGAACTACGAAGTCCATAATATTGGTTAGCTTTTAATTAAAGTATTTGATGGATATTAGCTCATTATATATCCAGAACACTATGTTTCCAGAGCAGTGGTGATGTCAGCCTATGCATCAGCGTCGCAATATTTTTTTCCAAAAAATTGGCTAAAAAAATAAATGAAATCATTTTTTGACACACCTGACATTATTTTTTGACAAACTTATAATGCCATAATTCTCTATAATAATAATTAAATTTCATGTCACACAAACTGTTAATTTTATTTTTTTCTAAAAAATTTGGGTAAAAAATAAATAAAGCCTTTCTTTTGACACACTTGACAACATTTTTTGACAAACTTATAATGCCATAATTCTCAATAATAATAATAAAATTTCATTTCAAACAAACAATTTTATTTTTTTCCAAAAAATTGGGTAAAAAACTAGATAAAAATCTTTTGACACACTTGACAATATTTTTTTGACAAACTTATAATATAACAAACAATTAAATTTATTTACCTCAGAGGAATAGAGTTCAGAAACCTTTGTTTCTGTAAGAAAAAGTATATGCGGTTTGTCATGCTCGAGATGATGTTGCACGGCGTCACGGTTGGCATTCAATCCACAAATATTTTGGATGTGTATTTTAAATTTTTTATCAAATGTTATAGTCATTTGATTAAAATAAAATTTGTTTTTAAAATGGATAACTCAACAATATATCCTATCATATAATAAAATATAATATATGCTAATATTTCATGATAGGATGTAAGAAATAATAAAATAGGTGAAAACAGAATTTTTAAAAAATTTAAAAGGTTACTTCAATATTTTTCAATGTTGTTCCCACGAGTTAAGACGCAATAAAGATCAGCAACAGGCCTTCGTCTATACCTGTTGGAAGTTTATTTACAACTGGGGGCGACAGGTGCCCAGAGGTTTGGTACTTTTTGTTTGACCCTACCTCAGTCCTCTCTAGTGTGTGCCCACCAAGAGGTGCTAATAAGGTAGCACCTTTCGGCGACCCGGAGGGCTAAGCCAAGGTCCCCGTTCCCGCTAGACAAGACAACAGCTTTACGGTTTGTAATTGCAGGCTGGATCCCACTATAATGCAGGTACCTCAGGTTCGCCAAGTCCCGTATCATGGTCTAATCAGACCAGTGACCTCTGAGGTAAGTACCATAAACAGTTATGTGTAAGATTTAAACCGATGTACCATTTTTTCTATCAGTTCGGTCAATTTTCAATTGACATTGATTGATATTTACGAGGAAAAATTCATTTTTATGTGCTTATTGCCAAGCAATATAAATACTTTACAATACAAGTTTATAACAATTATTTATTATATTTTGTTCTTTTACATTCACGGAACCCTAGGCGAGCTAATTTTATGACCGACCGACTTTTTTATAATTTATAGCAGCTTTCTGTTTTAATTAACAAACCTATCAAAAATTTACAACTATTATGAAAGATAAACAAATACCGTCTTCTATACTGACATTTTGATGATATTTTTTACTTGATTGGTTCACTATACAATTTTAATCATTAGAAAATCTGAGAAAAGAGACATTAATAAGAAAGTAATGTTGCTCTGTTTTATTTTTCAACAATTTCGTAGGCAAATTGAAAATTTATGCACTGGAAAAGTGTTTTCATTAACTATGAAAAACAATCTTAAATATCTATTAACACAAAATCATTCAATGATATAAAATTTAATGTGTGAAAATAAATGGATAGATATATGATTTGAGAAAAGCATTATACATTTAGATAAAATCAAAGGTGTTCTTTATAATTTATTGGGAAATTTGTGTTATATGTTTTATTTAACTAAATAATGACGGTTTTTATACGTGGGTGGCATTAACCTGAACTGGCATCAGACGTTTTGAAAGATATTTTTTGATTGAAAATCAATTTTAATCAAGTACATCTGTACCATTAATATGTAAAGCCTTTTGACATATTATGGGTAGTTTAATAATTTATCGAAGTATCCGCTTTGTTTAATGATTTATTTTGAAATGTTTGGCACGATATATATGAAATATTCGTTACTTAGACTCTTTGAATATTAGAAGATAACATGCCAATTAATACTTACCACATATCATTAAAGGACAAGTTAAACGAGTTTTGGACTTTCCGAAATTTTGTGATGAAGCACATTGCAATACGTAGATTTTTTATGTAATCTATCTAAACTTCCAAACTATTCTTACAGAAGTAACAGTAACGACAAAAAATTCTTTTCAAATTTAAACGATTGCTGTTTCTACTTCTATTGGATATTCATGTTTTTCGTAGTATCAACTTTGTGTGGCTTTTTCACGCATCGGATAATGTATACCAATGCAACTCAAGCTTCTGTTCTCCATGTTAGGGGTGGCTTGAAGCAGGCATTTGTCTTGGATCAAGCGATTTGCTATATAAGCGTGTAAAAGGCATCTGTTCTCCATGTTAAGGGCGGCTTAGAGCGGGCGTCTGTCTTTGATCAAGCGGCTCGCTATATAAACATATAAAAATGTTGTTTCTGGTGATCCTAAGATGCAGAACGACCCCATTTAGGAACATTACGGTTGGGTGAAGGGCTAACCTTCAGAATATCTCGGATTCTCGGACTACGATTTAAAATGGGAGCCTGGAACGTGCTAAACCTTCGAAGACAAGGAGATCTACTAAAACTTACAATCCTAATCAATAGCTACACACACGATATAATGGAATTACAAGAACTAAGATGGCCAGGGAGTGAAAACGGCGAAACAGCTTAAGGATACACACTCTACTATTGCGGTCATCAAAGTGGAGGAGAATTTGAAGTTGGCTTTCTCATACATTGTCGCGTGAATCAACATGTTATTGACTTTTGCCCAATAAATATGCGGGTAATCGCAATGAGAATCATACACCTACTAAAGAAAAAGCAGATGACATTAAAGACCTGTTCTTTCTAGAACTCAAAGATGTCATCAATAACATACCACGGCACGATATAAAAATCGTGGTAGGTCAGGACTTCAATGCTCAAATTCGTAGAAGTGCAGAACTTAAAACACATTTCGGCCCTAACAGCTTGCATCATACCAGTAACAATAACGGCTTTCGCGCAGCTGAACTGGCTATGAAGTATGATCTAATAATTATTAGCACTTTCTTTCCTCATAAGAGAATCCACATAGCAACATGTAAATCAAACGATGGAAGAAATGAAAATGAAACTGATCATGTCATGATATCTCAGAGACACTCTACAAGTGTATCTGATGTTCGATCATACAGAGGTGCTGATATGGACACCGATCATATGCTTGTACCTTAAGTACCAGTGCACGTTGTCATCTACATTTAACAGACAAGCAAAAAAGACCGTAGGCTGGAATGTCGAAGCATTTGAACACCCGAAAATGCTGAATAGATATCAGGAAATAGTAGCACAAAGCATATAAGAGCATAACATCACGTCTGAAATGCCACTAAACAAACAAGAAGAATGGCTAACGCTTCAATCAACCATTATGTCCGCAGCACAAGCTATAATTGGAAAATGACCACCGATATCACGTTACGAATGGTTTGATGACGAGAGCCGCAAAATCGTCAAGCACAAACAAAAACTGCAAAAAACAGTTAACAAAGAACACACAAAGCTCCCAAGCTGATTATCTATGCGCCAGAAATGCCTCAGCAAAACTCCAACGGAGAAAGAAACGCGAACACCTGAAGAGCTGGATCAAAAACATTTAACTATATGCGGCTAATAGAAATTCGAAAGAGTGCTTTGCCAATGCGTGAGATCTAACAAAAGATTACCACCCAGATCTACAGCCATCAAAAATGGGAACAGTGAGCTTAGAACAAACGAACGTGATGTGATGGCAGTATGGCAATTTTATACTTTCAAGACCTACTGAACAGGACGAATGAAGTTCATCCTATTCGAGCAGTTGCTCCGTCAAGTGAGGAGATTTTTGTCCCTTACCCAACAAAAGAAAAAGTGGAAGCTGCATGATTATGTAGAAATTCGGACGGACACCGAAGTCTCACCAATAGGGTACCGTTGTTACTTTTTCAAAGTACGAAACCCTACAAACGGTAAATCAGGTATCAATGGAATCCACGCAGAACTATTTAAAAATGGAGGAGCAGCTCTGGTCTCACGTATACGCGATTTGATTCTTGCAATCTGGGACCAAGAAGAACTACCTGCTGAATGGAAAACAGCTTCCACTACACAAGAAACTTGACCGCCCAAATTGTGCGAATTATCGTGGCATCACACTGTTGAACACTGCATATAAAATAATAGCTAATATCGTACTTACTCGACTCATCCCGTCCGCCGCATCCATCCTCGGTGACTATCAGTGTAGTTTTCGTCCCAACCTTAAAGATGATTCTGGAAAAATGTTCGGAGTACAACATCAGCATTCACCAACTCTACGTTGATTTCAAGCAAGCATATGATAGCGTCATCCGCGACAGCCTCTGGTCCGCACTCATATGCCTTGGTATCCCAGCGAAACTTGTTTCTCTGTGCAAACTTACAACATCGGGATCAAACAGTAGAATAATAATCGAAGAGTCAGTTTCTGATTCTTTTGATATAACATCAGCTGTTCGACAAGGTGATGAATTCTCGCCCGTACTAATTAGTTCCGCGCTTGAGTATTTTTTTTTTTTTTTAATAAAATGTGATGTGTAGTAGGCATTACAATATGTGTCACAACAACACATAAAAACCTTTTAAGACCAAGGTCCCACAACAACATGCGTTCTACGGATGTTAATGAACGCAAATCTGTTTTTTTTTGTTTTTTTTTTATATTTTTTTGCTAAGTAATGGATAATTAAACCATAAATCCTATCACATATAAAATATGACATAGGCCAATATTTCGTGATAGGATAGGGAAAATAAAAATAAAATCAGAGATAAAAAGCAAATTTGTTTTACAAATTTGCAGGAACAAAACTAAAATTGGTTTGCCAATAGTCCAGCCAATGGCATAATCCCTGATTATGGGACGCAGTATATTTTTCAATGATTAAAGTTCAGATATGTAGTTATATGAAGGCTCGTTTCATCGAGCAAGCTACAGCGTTCCAGCATCAAGGAATATTCATTAGCTAAGATTGAGAGTGCTATCGTTGACTGAATACAGTTCATCCGCCAGCACCCCTAAGATATCACCTTGGCTAGTGATATCTCATTGCTATTGCCAGTGGTATGTGATATCTCACGTTAACTCATATGCCAATAGCAGGGACTGGAGTACGCGGGGTTGTCACACCCGTGGATGTATGCGATAGTAAAAAGCCGAATTGAGACACAAACTGAGTATTTAACAAAGTTAGTCAAATTTTTGGCTATGCAGATGATATTGCGCTTCTTGGATGTAAACCAAGCGATATTAAGGATAGCCTCTCTCAGCTTGAAAGAAATGCTAAACGACTTGGATTATGCATCAACACAGGCAAGACTAAACTTTTAACCACATCCAGGAACATATGTACCTCCCGGCAATCTGAATACTGGCGACTATGAAGTAGAACGCGAAGAAAACTTCTATTTCCTTGGGTCTGTAATAACATCGTCAAACGACATGCAGTCAGATATCCGAGCCAGTGTCTCTGCCGCATACAAAGTTTTCTACGCATATACTCAAAACCTTTGCGATCAAAACATCTTTCGCGGTCGTGTAAACTCACACTTTACAAAGCCTTAATCCGACCTGTGCTTACATTTAAAAGTGAAACCTGGACACTGACAGCCTCTGGTTGTAGAATTTTATCAACATTCGAGAGGAAAGTCATACGAACAATTTATGGTCCATGTAAATTTAGTTGTAAACCTTTTAAAACGAATCTAATTTTATTGAATTTAAAGTAACATTTCGAAATTTAATTTGGTTAAACTTAAAGTTGTCAGTGGTTTCACAATTATTCTAGTCATTTTATCCATTAACCTCGAAATGAGAGATAATAAGCTGAATTTTTGTATATATGTACCTTCATTTTAGCGTTTTAAAAGTTGTCTCAAAAGTCTCATAAAATCGCATGTATGCGTCTTTTACAAAAAAGTAAACACAGTTTAAATCAAATACTTCCTTTCCTTTTTTACGAGATACATTGAGTGATGGTAAAGGTTGATCTTCTTCTACGTCGTTTCGATGCAGCTATGGAATTTCAGCTGATGTACATATTTCGACACTCTAAATGCACATTGACAGAAGTTAAAATATTCAAAAAGTCTATGTGACCGTCATTTCTTTCGATACTAGCAGTTTTTTAAGTTTTAACGCCACGCACTAGATTAACAAAATCTATACAAATCTATACAAAATCTATACAGATTAACAAATAAAATACAAATCAGTCATAATTTTCAAAATTGTACTCCGTCGGTGCTGAGATCGGAAACGGGAATTATTCAAAACTAAAGGTTCAAAGTTAAAGGTTCAATTCAAAGATATTCACAGTTGACCTCCCTTTACAGTACGTATGGCTGAGCGCTGCGCGTTCTCCACCCTCTATCATAAAAATAGTTGAGCCCATGGAAAAATGATTCAAATTAATAATGTCGCAGATTTCAGACTCTACAATTTTTATATCAAATGTTAACATCATTGGAGCAAAAGAAACCGAGATAATCGCAGAAAACTGTTTTTTTGCTTTTGACCTTGAATAACTTACGACGCAGATACGAGATTTTATAAGATTTTATAAGACTGGCGACCGTGAGAGTGCCGGTTGTTTCAAAAAACATTTTTTTTGCCAACTTTTTTGTTGGAGCCGCTCACTCAGGAACCTCCAATTGCATAGGTCTATTTTTAGAATAAATTGATAAAAAAGATTTTAAAGATTCTAAATTTGTTAATTTTTTTAAAATATTTGCATTCAAACGGCCGTTATAACGGTTTTAAAAAATCAAATTTTTTAGGAAAAAGCCTTTAGTTTCTTAACCACGAATCGGATTTTGCTGATTCACGAACTTTTTCAAGATATTAATAGACCACACATGTACAAAAAATAAATAAATAAATAAATAAATAAAAATATAAATATAAATTCCCTTCCCGATATGGGAAGTTATTGTTTTTGGGTCGGTTTTCGAAACCGGAATTTTTATAATATCTTTACGTTTCATGACCTTCTGAAGCTGTTTAGACTAATTTTAGATGGCAGTCTGTATGTGTGTGTGTGTTTATGTGTGTATGTATCGCTGTATGTAGATTAATTTTTGCCCAACGCTTTCTCAATAACGGTAAGCTCGATTTTAACAAAAGGAGTCGCAACCGATGTATCTTGGCGTAACTTAGAGCCCAGTCCTTTTCTAGCGAAAATAAATCTTTTGTTTTTTTGTAGTCTCCAAAAAACTGAAAATTTTCTCTTGCAATTATAATGAGAATAAATAATGCTATTAAGGTCATGAAGCTTTCATATTGTTTATCATTATGTCAGACATTTATAATGAGACTTCTATAAACAATTGCTATCTTAGTTTTTGAGTTTTTTAAGAAAATGTGAAAAAACTACGTGTTCGTTACGCAAACGTATGATATCTGGATGAAATTTTAGTATGTAAATGAGCTGCAAACACATCCGGGCTTACTTGAATATCGAAGATCTAAGTTATTTTTTAAATTTGACCAAAAGGAGAGTTGGTCAACTGTTTTTTTAGCTCCCCTTATTGTTTTTGGGTCGATTTTCGCAATCGGAATTTTTATGATATTTTTACGTTTCAAGACCCCCTGAAGCTGTTTAGGCTAATTTTAGCTGGCAGTATGTATGTGTGTACGTATGTGCGTGTCCATCGTCGTATGTTAACAAATAGTTGTCCAACGTTTCCTCAACAACGGATGATCCGATTTCAACGGCAATGGTCACTTTCGATGTACTTTGGCGTAGCTTACAGCTCAAACCTTTTCTAACGAAATCAGTTCATTTGTTTTTTAGTGGTTTCCAAAAAACTGAAAATTATCTCTTGCAGCTATTACGAGAATAAATAACGTTATCAAGACATTTATCTGTTTGTCATCATGTCGACAATTTATAATGACATTTTTATAAACAATTGCTATCTTACTTTTTGAGTTTTTTAAGAAAATTTGAAAAATATGTATTATTTTCGTTACGCAAATCCATTAGATCTTGATGAAACTTTTGAATTAAAATGAGCCGCGAACGCATTTGGGTTTATTTGAATATGGAAAATATGAGCTTTTTTCAAAATTTGGCAAAGGGGTCGGAGAGGATGTCTGTGGATAAACAACCATTTTTTAAACTTTAATAACACTCAGTCCTGACAATCAATTTTGTTGAAAGCTAGAGCATAAGGTTTTTGTACTGTTGTCCTGACAATCAATTTTGTTGAAACTTAGAGCATTAGGTATTTGTAATGTTCAAAGTAATTTTGCAACTTCCGGTTTTTCACTTTCGGTTAAATAGCTTTATCCTATTCTTTTAAATATATTACAACATCCACAGCTATGATGTGTTTTTGACGAATCTTTGGTTGAACGTTTCAGTTAACATGAGATAGAACAAATTTGCTTTTGAGGTGTTTTGTATAGAGTGGTCGGTGTTTATCAAACAAATGCTGACCTTTTATCTTACCGATAGGTTAGGTTATTGTGTTGGAGATCATTTTTGATATTGACATTTTAATGATATCTTCACCTTTCAATACCTTCTGAATCAGTCTAGACAACTTATTTTAGTTTGCAGTCTGAGTGTTAGTATAATATTAAATTTAAATATGATTTTTTTTTATAACACACACACATTCAAATTCTATTTATATTATTACAATTGATGTGTCGTATAATATATAAATCTAAATTTTGCGTATTTTGGGCTTTAAAAACCCTAATTGAGCTAATATTCACTTTTTGTTGACTTTTTGTTTTGTAATTTTTCGTTTTTTATTTGTATTTATTGCAGTTTATTTATATTGTATATATTTTTTATGTTTGGTATTTTAGTATACCTTATCCAGTAAATGGTTCGTTTTTAATCTTACGGGCAGTTATTGGCGTGGCCCCTATAATCACACCCCCACTAGTTGTGTTTTGTTTTTCCGTCTCTGCTTATTATGTATAGTCGTTTGGCACCAAAAACTTTCCGAAATTCCGAGATGAGGCACATTGCAATAGGTAGATTTTTATATGAAATCTACCTAAAAAAATATAAGTCGAAAATGCATTGTTAAATATTTTTTATATCCACAAAATAAATATAAAGAATATGTTAACGAACTTAGTTTTTGACTTATGTGAATTTTTAAATTGGAAAATCCTCAGTTTTTAAATATAGATCAATGCTTTAAATTATTTTTATTAATTTTTAATTGGTTAATTGGTTGTTTTTTTTGATAAAGGGAAATAAAGGTCTACAACATTTTCCCTACAAATAATAATGAATTGGAAGAAATTTTAAAAAGTTAAGAAGAGTAGTATTTTGGCAGTAGACTGAAACAGTCCGTTAGTATCAGGGAGTGTTGAGTTGTAGAAGCAGAAGGTAATGCTCAAACAAAGTTAAACTCAATTATAGGAAGGTTAAAAATTAAAGCAAGGACTAAAGTTGTAGTTCAAGTTAGCAAAAATTAAAATAAAATAAATAATAAGAATTAAACCACAAGTTTTGTGTATTTAAAAAAAAACAGTTCAATATTTAAAATATAAATGCAGCATCTTTAATTACCTAAAATCTTTAACCTGACCGTTCCTGGAAGAGGAAGAACTGTATTCAGTCAACGGTAGCACCCTCAATCTTAGCTATGAAATAGTCCTTGATTATGAGACGCTGACGCTTCTTCGAAGAACGGAGCTTTCATATAACTATGTGTGGCTTTAATCATAGAGAAATATAGTGTGTCACAGGATCAAAGAATACGCAACCGGCTGGATTATTGGCAACTACATTTTTGTTTTGTTTCAGCAAATTTTTGTAAAAACTTGCTGTTTACTTTTTAATTTACTTTTATTTTTTCTATTCAATCATAAAATATTGGCCTATGTCATATTTTGTTAGTGATAGGATTTATTGTTTAGTTATCCATTCTTTAACAAAAAATATAAAAAAAACAAAAAAAGAAAGATTTACGTCCATCAACACCTTTGAACGTATGTTGTTGTGGGACTTTGGTCTTAAAAGGTTTTTATGTATTATTGTGACACATATTGTAATTCCTACTACACACCACATTTTATTTAAAAAAAAAAAGCAAAAGGCATATAACAAGTTGCAGCTTATCAGCATAAAATTCGAATGAATCATGAAATCAGACAGTGGTAATCGGATTCCTTAAATCCAACTGGATTAGATGGTTCGGTCATGTAGAAAGGGCTCCATTAGATAGAATGATAAAAATGCGTCCCAACAACAACCAGCTGGTGTTCGTCAGAGAGGAAGACCTAGACAACGCTGACGTGATGACATCATCGAAGACCTTCGTGATATAGGGCGCCAAAACTGGGGTCAACTGGTTACAGAACGAGATGCTTTGAAGCTGATTGCACAGACGGAAAAATCCCCCATGGGATGTAAACGGCAGAGAGGGAGAGCAAGTGGGGGGAGAAAGAGAAGGGGGTTAACATATATACGCACCCCACGAAAAAAATAAATCTCTAAATACATCTGTGCTTTTCATATGATTTATCACAAACTCTCATACGATCATTCTCACATCACACATTAATTTTATTTATTACAGTCAATCAAAGAGTTCAAAGTTATTAGATGAAGCGTCAAGATACCAACCATGTATTAGATAGCAGTTCAAAAAGAGCTTTATATCAAGTATCCCTATATTTTGTAAATGAAAAGTATATAATAACGTTATTACTTTAATTAAAATATGTATGTAGTATGTAGCTACGTGTTATCTAAAATCGTTGTTAGTAATTCAAATTCTCTTTTCTTGAACAAGGTTTTTTTTATTATGCATAACTTTTATTTATTGAGAGACGTAGTCGCACACGCAGGGATCAGCCAGCTAGTTATTAAATTTAGGAATAGGTGAAACTAATTCATCATTTTCTCAGTAGTAATCTCCCAAGGGCGGTGATAATTCGAAATAATTTTTTTCCAAAAATTTTGAAAGCAAGTATATTGATAACAGCACGAGGCCGTAGGCCGAGGGCTATTGTCAATACCACTTGCTTGAGGAATTTTCTAAAAAATTTTGAGAATTTATCAACGAACGAGGGAATTTCGTTTAGAAAATTTTTTGCCATTTTTCATTTCTTTATATATTTTTTATGAACTATACGTTGGCCTTCTGCGATATCAGTTAATTATTTCAAAATTAGTTTGAAAATTTTTTGCCTCAGTTTTATTTTAATTTAAACCAATGAAATTCTCTAAAATGTAATGACATCATTCAATTTCACCAATAACATTTTATAATTATACTAATAACAAATATTTATGCGTCTGGCTTACGTAGATATTAAAAATTATCAGTCTAATTTTGAAATGATTAACTGATATCACAGAAGGCTAACGTATAATTCATAAAAAATATATAAAGAAATGAAAAGTGGCAAAAAATTTTCTATACAAATTCCCTTCGTTTGTAGATAAATTCTCATAATTTTTTGAAAAATTCCTCAAGCAAGTGGTATTGATAAAAGACCTCGGCCTACGGCCTCGTGCTGTTATCAATATACTTGCTTTCGAAATTTTTGGCAAACAATTATTTCGAATTATCCTGACTAGTAGTAGTCTGGCCTATTTGTTACTAGTATAATTCAAATCTTATTGGTGAAATTGAATGATGTCATTACATTTTAGAAAATTTCATTGGGTTTTATTAAAATGTAACTAAGGCAAAATATTTTCGGTTGTAATACCACGAGTCATTGAAATTTTTTCGAAAATTTTTTGATTTTACGAATTAAATTATTTAGCAACACTGCGAATCAAAGCGCACAATAAACCACGAGTCCGAAGGACGAGTGGTTTAAGTAGTGGTTTGATTGAGCAGTGTTGCTTAAAAATAATTTAATGAGTAAAATTGAAAAATTTTCGAAAAAATTTCAATGAAGAGTGGTATTTAATGAGATAATTTTTTTTAAATTATAATTTTATTTAAAAGATGATAATTATTAGCTTCTAAATAAAGTTTTTTCTACAAATTATTCAGCTTATAAAAAATTATGTAAAATTGCAAATAATAAAAATGCCCGTTTTCATTCATAAATGATTGCTTGTTTATGTTTATTTGTCAAACATAAATTACAAATTTATAGCATTTATGCGCCTACTAAGATAAAATTATATTTCATTTTGTTAGAAGAAAAAATGAGAACAAAGAATTTTCATAACGACAAAGCAAAATTATCGACGACAAGAAGAATTGCCGACAGTAAAAACAAAGCCTACTGTTTAAATACCATAGTTTGTATAAATGAAAAATAAAATATCTGACAGCAAAAAAAAATTATCAGTGTAATCCATTCCTAAAATTTTCATTTCAAAATTCAAATCAACTCATCATTAAAATTATTATAAACGTATTAAATATCTATTTCGGAAAACTAAAACAAATCGACAAAATGTTTATAAAACAATTGTTTAGTAAAGTATAATCATAAAACACTACATATTACTATTATTTTTGTTTTTTAAATCGCAATGAAATGTTCCAGCATTTTGTCCAGTTTTGTTAATGGATTTTATTGCTCCCTAAACGATCATTTAACTTTTCATGGGCAATAAATATTCTGTTTTTCTAAAACGAAACCAAAAGCTATGTGCTTTCATTTTTATTTTTCTATTTATATATCTGAAACCTAAAAAAATTCAACGTTAAATGTGACGATTCGAGAATCTGTAATTGTTTTAAATTTACTGGTATATTGTGTGATTAAACGCAATTATTGTTTTGACAACTAACAATTTGTAGTAATGAATATTAATATTGGATGGTCGCATTAAATATGCGTGAAATAACCATATAAAACATCAACATAGAGAACGAAAGGATAATTTATATATTTAACATTTACAAAAAAGATGTTTTTATTCGCCTACATATTAAAGGGTTACTTTATTACTGTGATTTGCGGCTTTAAAGTATCACTTTACAACTATTTATTTTGTTGTCATAGCTACGTCCAAAAAAGTAAAAAGCATTCGTATATGTTTAAATTCTATGAAAAATAAATTTTTTTATCAAAGCAACCCTCAAATTCAAAATTTCATTATCTATCATAGCTACACAATAATTGGGAAAAAATAATAAATATTTTGTCAAAGGTTACTTGTTCCACATATTTTTATTTTAAAATTTATGAAAATTTATAATTTTTATTTAGAATAAACAACTTTTCTTAAAATATTTTGCTTGCGGCGAATAAAAAATAGTATATGACGCACGGACGTAAGTGATTTTGGACTTAATGTGGGTGCGAATCTCGGCTATCGCCTCGATTTGCAAACTCCACATCTGTCCAAAATCTTTAGCTTTACGTTCTAGCATCATAATGTACTATCTCGATCACGATTGTGTTGATATATTTATTTTTAATGCAGGAAGAATTTGTTTCGTTTTAATTTGTTTGTATTTTAGGTTATTTGTTTTAAAATGCTTCTTTATTCAGGTTAATGCAAATACTTTAAAAATCCAAGCGATCTTGGTTTGATTAATTCAAGTAAATTGTGCTTTTCAATAAATTTGAAATCAATATTCATGATGTAAAGAAAATGTGTCAAGTAATGGCATTTGAACCAAAGGCTTCAATACTCAGTTTTTCAGCACACACTCAGAACAAAAAATAGTCATATTTGATTATTTTTTAACTATTTTAATAGTCTGATTCGTGACCACTACTTTTATAGTAACAAAATAATCATAATCAACTATTTTATAGTTATGATTTGTTTGTTGACAAATATAATTATTCTGTAGTTACTTTAACTATTAAAATAGTAAATTTTTACTATTTAACAACAAAAAACGACTATTTAGTAGTAGATTTCACCTATTAAAATAGTAAAATTTAATTATTATAAAAAACAACCAATACGAGTATTTAGTAGTAGATTTCGACTTTTAAAAAAGTAACATTTAACTATCTTAAAAGAACCAAAATTACAACTATTAAAATGATAAATTCAAAAATAAATAGGACTATTTTATTGTTCTTTTGCATTTAATTTTTTATTAATTTTAAATTAATTATTTACATAAAATACATAAATTTGCCTATTTAATAAGATTTATATTGTTATATAAGATTTAACAATAATTAATAAACAATAACTTTAATTAACAATAACAAGTTATATTTAATAAGATATATATATTATATATTGATTAATTTATAATTCAAAGAATATAAAACTTATAAATAATTATTTGTACATTTAATTTTTCTTATTCTGTGAAATTTGAAATGAAAATTTGAATAAAACTTTCCAAGTTCCAGAAGAGTAAAAGTTGGCAAAGCTTACTATTATTTTCGGTGATTTAAGCCACATCAACCGCATTGGAATTAATTTCGAGAGAATTTATATATTCAGTCAACAAACCGTCACTATAAAGAAAAAAATTTATTCGAATAAAAAGACCAATAAAAATAAATAACAGCAAACATTTTAATACCTACTTCAATGCACACTACAACTAAACTAAATAAATACACAAATTTTTTAAATAAAATCAAAATACTTTTGTTATTTTATGTTAACTATTTTAATAGTTCGTATCAATTATAACCGTAATTAAAATTTTCATACATCAAATTGTAACGATTGACCATTTCGAATATTTCTCTAAAAGTAGGAATATTCATATATAAAGATTTTCTCTAATAATTTGCCAATTTGTTGCAACATCGTGCTTTATTTTTCTAGAACAAACCAGGCATAAAAGTTTTTATGTATGCTTCAAGTTATTCAATAATAATTGAATTGATCCATTATGTAAATTAAAATCAAATAGTGCAGTGAATGCACAAAAATGTATATTATTTAAGAGAAATTAAATTAAATTTGTTAAAATTAATTTATTTTGTTAAATTGGTGTTTTATTTTAACAGCATTAAGTTTTTGTTGGCCTCTAATAAGTTTTGTGTGTGCTAAGATGATTTCAACATTTTTTACTTTATTAAATCGATGGTGGCTAATTATAAATGCAAATGATGATTATAAATTGGATGTTAGAAATTGTGCTTAAAAAGGTAAAAATAACTCATCAAAAGTTCTTCGCATAAAAGTAAACGAGAAGTTGCATAAAACTAATATATTTAGCTTAATTTGTAGGTTTTTTTTTTTTTAAAGGCGTTCACGCTCCATGTAGGAGCGTTGCCAGGTTAATCAGCTTTGAATATTCACCACGGTCATTCGCAACAGCGACATAATTACCATGGCAGCCGATTTTTTTAAGGTCGTTTATTACGTCAGTCGCCCATTGTAGTCGTGGTCTACCTCGCGGTCTACCACTCCCTGGGGTACTAACGTACATTTTTCTAATCATTCCAGACTGTGAATCGGCTCGTAGAACATGCCCAAACCAAGCAATCCTATTAAAACGGATACAACCTATTATATCAGGACCCTCAAGAAGGTCTCTGATCTCAAAGTTATACCGGGTTCTATACTCTCCATCGTCTGTCTTAAGTGGACCAAAAATGTAGCGTAGCGTACGCTCAAATACAGATAAATGCGATTCGTCATTTTGTGTAAGGGTCCACGTTTGTGACCCATACATCACAACCGGTCTAATCAATGTCTTGTATAACTTGAGCTTGGTGTTAGTTGATACATACGGTGATCCAAGGAGAGGTTTAACTGAGTAGAAAGTTCGATTACCTGCAGCGATTCGAGCTTTAATATCTGTAAGTATGCTGTTGTTTGAGTCAAGCATTGATCCCAAATATTTAAAAGATTCAACTCCCTCAATTTGTTCATCGCCGCACATCAAATCTTTCTTCTCAGCCTCAATTGAAACATTCATATGTTTGGTTTTATTGTAGTTAATTTGCAGACCAATTTTCCTAGCACCACTCTCAAGCGACTTGAAAGTCTCACTCATAACAGCTTCACTTCGGCCGAGGATGACAACATCATCAGCGTAAGCAATCATCTGTACTGAGTTTATTGACAAGATATTGTTATTAGTCGGTAGTTTCTTTTGACGGCACACATATTCCAAGGCTGGATTAAAAAGTATAGGAGAGATAGCATCACCTTGTCTTAAACTGGAGTCGACTTTAAAAAACTTTGATATTTCGTTCTCTACTCGCACACAGCATTGAGAGTTCTGTACTGTCATTTTGCATAGTGATACCAGTTGACCAGGAATTCCCATTGACACCAGAGCAGACCATAAAGTCTCTCGTTCGAGAGAGTCGTAGGCCTGCCTGAAATCAATGAAAAGTTGGTGCACAGGTATGTTGAACTCTCGACACTTTTCCAAAATCATCTATATCGAGAAAAGTGCATCGGTGGTACCTCGGCCCCGCCGGAAACCACACTGATATTCTCCAAACAGTTGTTCAGCAAAAGGATTGATTTTGAATAGCAAAATGTAGGAAAAGATCTTATATGCTGTGCAGAGGAGGGCGATTCCTTGTAGTTTGCACATTGTAGGCGTAGGTTATCATTGTAGGTTATCGTATTGTAGGTTATCGTATACAAATTTAGCTTGTCGTCACTATTGGAACGTGACAGATTTATTTCAAGGCGAAACAAATATGTACAAAGTAGTATTTAAGGATACTTTTATTTTGATATCGATTCGCAAGGTCAAAATTTTGATGGTGTTAGTCGATTACTGTGTAACTTCGACTCTTCTTTATGTGAACATAATAATTCTGGATGTGGATTCGTGGTTATGTCCAATGAAAATTTGTAACAATTTCGATTTCGAAATTTGTAACAAAACAAACTTTGTAAAGGGACAATTACTTGTAGTTGTGGGTTGGAATGTTTGGAAATACTACATATATGGAAACGAAGATCATCTTATACAAGTTTATAATGTAAGCTTAGTTTAATCTATATTTTGATATAATTTTTAGATTTCATTTATGTAATTTGTTGTTTTGTGAATTTTTTTGGTGTTAAATTAATTTTTTTTTGTTAGATAAATTTCATAATCGTTTTATCGATGATTTTTTTTCTTTGAATTGGAGCTTATCTGTGTAAATAAAAGATTTCCAAGGACAGGACTTCCGTTAGTTTAAATCAACAGTCCAATTCTCCATAAATGGCGCCGAATCAACAACCGGTTATATAACGATAACCCGTTTTATAACAAATTATATATGCTGAATTTTGTGATTATTTTAATATTATTGATATTTTCGATATTGATTAATATATTCAAAATTTCTGATATTTTGTTTTTTTTTTCTGATACGTTTTTTTTTTGATAACGTTAATATACGTTTTTGATGTTTTGGATATTTTGATAAGGACGTCAAATGACGTCACGCTCTTAGGGGAGGGGGGAAGGGTTTCACAATTTTGTGATAAAATGTGACGAAGGAGGGAGGGGGTTAAAATAAACATGTCATCACACATCAATTTTTTTAACCTATGAAATAAATAAAAAGATCTTGATAAAATTTACACACTATTTCCATGTTTGTACAAACCACTCTATAGGGGAGAGTTGCCATATGCATACCACTTAATTTTGAAGGCAGTTTAAATATTCTTTAGTAGGCATTTTAGCAAATATTATGATTTATATCCATTTGTTAACTATCAAAGGTGCAACTGAACATAATTTTTTAATTATTCATTGATGGATCATTGCAATATAACCAATTTCTTCAGACCATGCAAAAAGTACGATTAAAGACACCGGTATCCTATATGGTACCAGCCAGTTTCCAATATCGTACTTGATAGGAGGAATTAAAATTAGCTGCCAATTCCATTTGTTCTTTTGTCCATTCACAATATTTCCGCTTTTCCATGCCAAAAAATTCAAAAATATTTTTTTTGTTTTAAAGAGTTTATTCACGCGGCAAATTTGACATCAATAACTTAAATCGTACCAGTACGATTTCGAAAACTACAGTGTGGTACGATTTAGGAATAAGTCGTCCCGTCAAATATTTGAACATAAACTTACAATATTATTATCATGTTTCTTATATTCAATAAAATAAATAATAAAACATAATCAGTTCTCAAAAGTATTTAACGCTACCTCAGAAACTGTACAATTATATGAAATTCAGTCGAATAAAATCGTTTAAAATTAATATCAAACCTACCTTAATGTTTCTTACTTCTGTTATTCACTTCTGTTATTCACAAGAAAATACTTATACTGATTGTTTGTTTTGTTTCTACTTTATTGGCTTAGATAAAAGTTAATATATTCACCACCAGATTGCATAAAACTGTAATAATTATTGAATAATGGCACTGGTAAGATTGAGGTGACCGGTACGCATATGGCAACTTTCGCCTAATATGCAAAAGGTTTCGTTTACACAACAACACATAGCAACCTTTTAAGACCTAGGTCCCACAACAACATGCGTTCTGTGATGTTAATGGACGATAATTTTGTTATGTTTTTGTTAAGGAATGGAAAACTAAACAATAAATCCTATTATATATAATAAAATTTGATATAGGCCAATATTTCATGATAGGAAATAAATAAAAGAGGCAAAAGAGCAACAAGTGAAAAATCAATTATCCTCAATGATTACACCCCACATTATACAGAGTTATATCTTTTCTTCGTGTAAGTAATTTCCATCCTCGCGGCATATTCTACAACTATGACTAATGGTGCTACCGTTGACTGAAAAGAGTTCATCCGCCAGCACTATTAGTGTATGGGGAAGGAGAAGGTAGGGGAAAGCGATGGTTATTTTTGATCGAATATTTGCAAGGTCGCATAATCGATGTAAATAATTAATACAAAAATAAATAATTATATAACCCTATTCACAAATGTAAAATTTAAAGTTTGATCCTTTATAACTTTTGACCCGCTATTTTCTTCATTTTTTTAAAGTTTAAATGTTTATAGGAGTGACACGCTATTTCTGTTATAATTATTTCGATGGGTTTGTGTATCAACGGAATATGATTTAATAGTTATTGATAAATACACTTCTTGTTTTAAAAATATATTTAGTATCTGTTAGAGAAAATGATTTTTTTGTCAGCAAAATGAAAAACGTTGACATTCAGACAGTACAACAAGAACAAAATTTAACATGAAAACAAAAACTGAAGATGGAAATGCAAACTAAATTGAAAAAGAAGAATGAAGAACAAGAAAGGTCCCAAAAAGCGAGAAACCAGAAGAAAGCAAATATAAACGAACTTTTAGAAAAATAAACCCGAATTATGCACTTCTCTCTCAATTATTAAATCTAGCTCTGGTAGACCGCGAATCGAGCAAAACCAACCATCGCTCTGAAAAGCTATTACAGATATTACAATGCATGGCTCCGCCTCTCACGAAAAACGACAAAGTGCTATGTACAGACTACAGAAGCATTAATACATTAGATGACAAACCAATTAAATATTGATGGTTTCCATATCAGTCGATCAAGTGTATTTATTAGACTCTTACCAAATTGAAGTGCATCACTACAAGGTAAACGACATGTTTCAACAGTTCCAGTTAAATTAATAAAACGATCAACATATAAAACACGTCGATGGTCAATTTTGCTCTGCAGCTCCTAGATACCTGGAAGAAATTTCTTCGTTATTAGGTTCAGTTGAAGTTTACTTTATAAGTTAAAACGACAAAGCACGAATTCCAATTGAAGCGATAACTGCCAGTAAACAGAACCCACTACTGATGCATGTACCAGATCACGATTGGGTAGTTGCAAATCGTCACAAATTAATTCCATCAGTATATGCTGGCATCTAAACTGAGAAAAACGGAATTGAAAAGCGGGATGCTGTTGGTTATTCAGGTCCTATATACAGATGTAAATTTACCGGTAAAATATTTTTATGGTAATTTTACCGTAAAATTACCGGTAAGATTGGTAAAATTGGTAAAATAGGTAAAATATAAAACTGTATCAAAAAATTAAATTATGGTTGCATTTTTAATTAATTCAAAATGTACGACTATATCACAATCATTTCTATAGTTTATAAAAACATTAGATGCAAATCAAATATATTTTTATGGAGTTAAATATACGAAAATCGGCTGTTGTTTTTACTTAGCAGTCCATTTGGAAAACGGACAACACTTTATTTGCATATCTGCAAAAATGGAACAAATCCTGGACCAACTGGCTACAACGATGACTGCTTTCTTCACTGTTATGTCGAAGTTATGCGTTTGTAAGGACAATACTATATTCGAAAATGTTCACGCATTAGTATTACACATGGAATGAAAATATAAATTTGAACGGCACAAATTCAAAAAGTGAGTCTACAGAAAACCAAGCATATTCATTGAAACTTAATGTATGTTCAAACTATATGCGATGCATCTCAATCTAGATGGATGCTACTTTCATCGCATGTGGTTGGAAAATGAGCCCGGTTCAACGTTTTTTCAGCATTGATAATTGTCAACGCCAGTAAACGTGTGACGTGTCCACATATGCCACATCGACGATGGGATAGATACATTAATTACGCGGGCAATAATCAAAATCTAATTCGTGGATTGTTTCATTCATGGGAAAAATATAAAAGGCAAATGGCAAAAAAAATTTTTTTCGCAAACTCGAAACAAAAATTTTCAATGAAGGGCTGATAAAGTTTCGTTGCGTTGTGTGTTTTTGACCGTTTGAGAATTCTATCGATCTGCTGCTGTTGCTGCTTCGTTTAAAGTAAAATTGCAACGCGAACCAAATTGCTTTCAAATTATTTCCAAATATTCTAACTTACTATATAAGAATCACGATTTGTGAGAAAATGAGCTATACTTGCGGACAACAATAAAGACATCTACGAACTTCACAAAATTATTCAATCTAACATTCAAAGCGAAGAAATAATACAGAAATCCGTCTATACCGCAACTGCTATAGAGCCAATGAAGCATTTTGTTTTTCCAACAGAATGTTTTTAAATAATTCACTTGATTTGTCACACCACGTACTGCAATTAAAAAACAGTTTACCGCAGTGTACCGATGAAATTCATAAGATTTGCTCTTTTATTCGTATCAATTGCTCGCCAGTGGGTACTGCACAAAGACACACTGCTGAACCGAACTGCAAATTGCATAACATCTGAAATGAAATGATTAGCTGGAATCAATAACCTTGGATGGCCTCAATCTACAGCTGTTTAAAAAAGTGTTCAATACCTCAGATACATTTTGGACTAAGATCAAGGTTTTCATAGGCATCTTGTTGTGATAAATATTCTTGTTGTTGTAATAAATATTCTATTATTCCACAAAAAAATCGCTAACTTTGATTTTTATTAAATAAAGGTTAATAAAATTTTATTGCAATTTTACCAAGCCAGAGTAATATTACGTAATATTACCAATTTTACCGGTAATTTTACCATGGGTAATATAACATTTTGTGGGCGAGATGGAGAAGTGGATAAGTCAACAACATCACTTACAAGGAAGTTAAGCAACACTGGGAAGGGTGCGAACTTAAACGGGTGACCGCTTGGGAACTTCACCAGAAAAAATATGGAAATATGATTGAATCACATTGAAGCAGGAATATCTCGCCCACGGTATGCCAGTATACCTTATCCAGCAGCCCTGGAAACTGGCTAGGATTCGATGGCCCAATCACCCGTTAATCCGAAAGGTGAATCCGAAATTCAAATGATTAAAGAAACGCATACTAGAAATAAACAAAGCAAAACAAACCGGAATAATAAAATATCGACCCTTAGCTATCGTACCCGGACACGAGTAGGAAACTGGAATGTCAGAACTCTGATAGAAACATCGCGGTTAGCACAAGTTGAGAAAGTAATGAAAGAATATAACATCGAGATACTAGGACTCAGTGAAGTAAGATGGAAAAACAGCGGAGAGTTAACAACAAGTGAAGGAAACTATATGATGTTCTCTGGTAAATCCAACACACATGAACAAGGCGTAGCAATATTAACAACACCTAACGCAAAGAAAGCACTTCTCGAATGGAAACCAATCAGTAGCAGAATAATAACAGCAAGATTCCAATCGAAAATTAGAAACACAACGATCATACAGTGCTATGCACCCACCGAAGAAGCTGATGATGCGACAAAAGATGAATTCTACGAACAGCTCCAAGCAACACTGGCTAGTGCACACCGAAATGACATCAAAATAATACAAGGGGATTTCAATGCCAAAATTGGAACCGACAACACCGGAATGGAATCAGTCATGGGCAAACATGCACTAGAATCAACACGTAACAATAATGGAGAAAGGCTCATCGATTGTTGTGTCACAAATCAACTATTCATAGGAGGCAGCAAGTTCCCACACAAGAACATACACAAATACACTTGGACATCACCAAATGGAAGAACCAAGAATCAAATTGATCACGTACTGGTGAATAAGAAGTTTCTATCCTCACTACAAGACGTCAGAGCAAAGCGAGGAGCAGATATACACAGCGACCATCAACTGGTAATTGCAACATTCAAAATTAAACCAGCCGCTGTAAAACAAAACAACAAGTCATGTCAGAGGAAATTTAACATCAGTAGATTGAGCGACAAAAATACAAATAACATCTTCAAAGAATCGCTCCAGCTCAATCTACCAAACAACGAAACCACCAGCACTGATGAAAAATGGGAACAAGTTAAAGAAGCTTACGTCAAAACTGCTACAGATGTGCTTGGATACCAAGACAAATCACGGAAACCATGGATTAGCGATGATACATGGAAGAAAATTGAAGAGCGTCGACAGCTCAAGTTGCAGTTGTGTCACCAGAACACAACCGAGATCCGCAACAAATATGAAAGCACAGCAAAACAAGTTAAAAAGATGGCAAGGAATGATCGCAGAAGATATACAGAAAGCATTCTCAAGACTGCGGAAACAGCAGCAGCTAATAGAAATATGCGCACACTACACAAATGCGTGAGAAAGGTCACCAACAAATATACAAACACTCCACCAATAAAGGATGAATCTGGTCAAACCCTCACAACACATGAACAGCAGCTAAATAGATGGAAAGAATACTTCGAAGACAACTGCCACCAACATGAAGATAACTTGCAGTCTCCGGATGACAACTATAACGAAACTATCAGCACCCATCCACCAACGGAACGGGAAGTTAGAGATGCCATACAGAAACTCAAGAACAACAAATCTGCTGGTACAGATAATATATCAGCAGAACTACTCAAAGCAGATGTAAACACAACAGCAGAAGCTCTAACACCACTATTAGCTGATGTATGGAACGAAGGTAAAATACCAACCAAATGGAAAGAAGGTTTAACCATAACAATCCCAAAGAAAGGTGATCTAAGAGAATGCAAAAATTGGAGAGGCATATCTCTGCTCAACACAATAATGAAAATACTAGCAATGATCATTCTCGAAAGAATATCTCCATCAATTAACATGAAACTAAGAAATGAACAAGCCGGCTTTAGGCCAGGAAGAAGCTGTACCGATCATATCAACACAATCCGTATCATCATTGAGCAATCAAATGAATGGAATTCACCATTGTATCTCCTCTTCGTGGACTTCGAACGCGCCTTCGACTCAATCAACAGGAGCGCGATATGGAAGACACTTTGTGAAATGGGCATCCCGAAGAAAATAGTTGATCTAATCAAAGAAATGTACCGGGATGCTGCAAACAGAATACAATACAAAGGACAGCAAAGTGATGAATACTACAACCACCGAGGAGTGAGACAAGGCTGTGTACTATCCCCGCTACTATTCCTAATAGTACTAGATAGTATCATGAGAAAGCTCGATGATGCAAGTCCAAATGGAATCCAATGGAATACAACAAGACGGCTCAATGATCTAGACTACGCAGATGACATCTGTCTACTTACACACACACATACGGACATGCAGCAAAAAATACAGAAGCTATCAACCCTTGCACATGAAGTCGGTCTCAACATTAATATCAGAAAAACAAAGGCTATGAGATTGAACACCAAAACGATAACACCAATTACCATCAACAATACACAAGTGGACGAAGTTGACAAATTTGTGTACCTTGGTTGTACTGTAGCAAAAACAGGCGGGACTGAAGAAGATATCAGTCAGCGTATTAACAAAGCCAGAAATACGTTCAATATGCTTCACAAGATCTGGAATGCATCCGTCCTGTCAAGAAAGACAAAGCTACGAATGTTCAATGCATGTGTCAAGTCAGTACTGCTGTATGGGTGTGAAACGTGGAAACAAACAAGAAAGATCACAAATAAACTACAGGTGTTTGTGAACAAATGCCTGAGAAGACTGATCAAATGCTTCTGGCCAAACACCATCAGTAACCAGGAACTTCTACGGCAGACAGAGCAGTTAGACATTGAGACCGAGATAAAACAAAGAAAATGGAGATGGATAGGACATACACTGAGAAAATCAGTCGAAGATATAACAAGGATGTCCCTAGAGTGGAATCCACAAGGTAAAAGGAGAGTTGGAAGACCACCCATGACATGGAAGAAAACGGTGCTAGCTTAAGCTAAACAAATTGGCAAGACATGGGGTGAACTGAAAGCGATTGCCCCCAACAGAGTTAGATGGTCCAGTCTAGTAGACGCCCTATGCTCCTAAATGGAGATAAAGGAAAAAAAAAAAAAAAAAAAAAAAAAAAAAAAATATAACATTTACATATGTAGTCCTACATACATCGCAATAAGATCAGGAAACCATTCATCATCTACAGAATTTAGCCATGCACTATATTTCGAATGATTTGTAAATCTAAAAAAATTTGAGACAATCACCATGACTAGTTTCGATCGGCAACTTAAACCAATTTTTATTTTTACAGTTGATGGTGGTCTGGACGAAATACCAAGATACGTAAGAGTCTTATCGGTTGCTGTTCACCATTTCTGTAAAATAATCTTGACGCTCTGTTCATCGTTTTAAATACACCCGGTAGAAGTTCTTTTAATAGAGCAGAATAGCTCCACTAATAGCTCCACTAAGCACAGAACTTAGTGGTTTAATATTGTCTCATGATAAGTATGGCACTCGTTTGAATGAAAAACGTGAAAAAAACGACAATGAGTTGAAAAAAAAAATTTGTTTAAGTTTGCCGGAGAAACTTTATCTGCATATGGTCACAGCTCTAAATTGATGACTTTGCTACTGTTGCGGAATACATTGATTCCGAAAATTTAGAGCTTTTGAAAGAACATTTATACGCAAGAGACAACAGTGGTATGATATTCACGTGCGAATAAGCCAATATATAACACAAATTGTCAAATGTTCAAACAAAAAATGCTTTTCAAAACCTAAAAGTTCTATTCCAATGGACCAATTAGGCAATGAACTCAAGGCTCCTGAAAAGACAATAAAAACGAATGTCAAAACTATCCCTCCCTTATCAAAAAATATGCGGTTGACTGATATTTGATCCACATCGACTAATGTTTTCCAAACTATTCCATATGTTTTATATTGCCCATCGATTCAACATACATTAACAGAATTTGTTCTGTTTGTCACCTATACTTTGCATCGATGACTATGCTCCGCAGCTATTCAGATCAACATAAAATAGTATCACATCCCACCAAGCGTGTAAGACCAACAAGAATAGCAGCTGCAGCAAGACAACGATAATTAATAGCAATAATTGCAGAGCAAGAGAACAGTGAAAGTGTAGATTGGTACGATGAGACTAAGTTAGGCTTAAATGGAATGAGCAAAATGAGCAAAACTTCCTAGTTATATCAATAGAAGAACATTTTCGGCTACAGTGGGAAGAAGAAAGACAAACCACTCCTTAAAATCATATTGGATGAGTTATTTAACATAATGAATTATCTCTTGAATTTTTTTGTTTATTTCAATATAATTTGTTATTTTAATTTATTATTTATCAAAATGAATTAATTATGCACTATTTTAAATGTTTAGATATAAATACAATAAAAAATAAAATATATATATATACTTTTTAAAATTATAAATGATTTTTTATTTGAGGGGAGGGGGTCATAAATTTGTGACGTCATTTATAGAGGGGGGGATAAGGATTGTGTGACGAAATGTGACTGAGGGGGGGGGGGGGGGTAAAAATATCCAGAAAAATGCGTGACGTCATTTATGAACAGCCCCTTATTTGATTTTTTTACATCCGATATTTTTAATATGTTTATTGATATTATTAATTATTATTTTGGATATTTCTGTATTTCTGATGTGACAGGATTATCTTGAATATTTTGATGTTTTATATAATAATGGTACGTCTAAAAAAGGATCCATGGGGGTTCACCTACTTAACAATTTTCGTTCGTTGCAGGTCGCCTCTGTCTTTTTGACATGCGATCACCAAGTGGATATTTTTTATTGTTAAATTTCATTTTAGTTTTCCTGCCGAGATTGGATGCAGCTTCACTGAACAAGTGTCTTGCAAAGAAGAACAAAGCCTGATTAGTCACATGTGACAGACAGAATTGTTCTCCAGCGCTAAATACTAATTCATAAAAGTGAAGATGTATCTAAATCTCCAACCTGTTGGGAACAACCAAAATTCAACCCAACCTGCCTTCAACAATTTTAATGGATGTTAATCCATTCAACATCGCGCTTCTTTAGTAGGTTTTGTAAAGACACCGGATCTGGGGGCTGGTACTAGTGGTCTATCTCCAGCAACGATATTAGCGTTAATTATTTTCTCCTTTTTATATTTTCTTAGTTTAGGGATGGGAGAACTCAGCATGTGGGTCGTTGATAACAGATATGAAGGCTGCATCTGAACCAGAGGCTGATTCTCTTTCATCATTCTGGAGGATACTAGAATGTAGATTTTAGGATTTTAGACCTATATTCATTCTAGACCTTACATGTCCTTGCTGGGGAGAGACCGTGAGTTTGATCTTCCTCTTCGGTCCTGCTTCTGCAATATCTTTAGTTTTTGGTACAGTTTTTTTTTACGGTTCTGACCTGGGAAGTCTCTTATATTTAAAAAAGTAGATAAATCAAATTAATAAAAAGATTTTCTTATCATTAGATGAATGCATTAATTTTTTTATTACTATGTAAATAGATAATTTTTTTTAAGATAAATAAATAAATTTTAATTAGAAAATTTAACAAATAAATAGATAAGTAAATAAATATTTTAAATAAATTATATAAATAAACAAATATTTACAAATAAATAATTAAATAAATTTTTTTTTAAAAAATGAATGAATAAATAGATAAATAAAATAAATAAGAAAAAGGTGAGAGGTGTCAAGGGACACCCGGATGGAACGAAGTTCCTTTCGATTAATTAGTGAAAGAATTGTAATAAAATTTTATTCTTTTAAGTTATAATAATATTTTCAAAATATAATATGCTTTTAAATTTATTAAAGTTATGACGCGTACACATGCCAAACACACAATAATGGAGAGATTATAACGCCGGTTAGCACAATGACAATGACGATTATGACTTGGTTAGCACAATAGTAAAGAGAGGTTATAATGCGTACTTGCTAAAAATACATAAGCATTTATTATTGTCTGTTTAAAATCTCTACTTACCTAGCTCCATCAGCAATATCCTGAACTTGTGCAGAAATACTGTCAGGATTCATTGTTGTTATTATTTTTTATTATTTATTATGTACAAAAAACCTGTATACACTCAACAAAATAAAATAAACTCAAAATAACTAAACAATAATAATAAGCTAAAACAAAGTGTCGTTACAACTTTTGGTCTTAATTTTTTCCGTCTAGCCCCCTTTCGCAACGCGCGATAAGGAACTTCGTTCCAATAAATTTTAATAAATAAATAAATAAAATAGAAAAATTTTAATTAGTTAAACAAATAAATAATTAAATTTTATATGTAAATAGGTATATTTTTTAGTACAGTAGGGTTTTTCAGTTTTTGTTTCTTCTGACCGAATTTTGTAATTTTTTTTCCTTTTGCAATTGAATAAGCAACCTAATTTATCATATTTCATCATACATTACACTGGTCAGAACGATTTTTGGTTCTGACTGCTACATGTTAAATTTTGGTTTCTCCTACGACAAAAATAAGGAAAAAAATTTTTTTTCCGAATAAAGTTTGCTTTTGTAGAAACTAGCGCGATTTTTCAATTTTTCGGCAAAAATTACTGATATTTTTATATTTTTTCTACACTTCCACTGTAAATTATAATTAGAAAACATTTTTTATGTAGATTTCATATAAAAATCTACCTATTGCAATGTCCGTCATCTTGGAATTTCGGAAAAATTTTGATGCCAAACGACTATATATATAAAGCGGAGACGGAAAAACAAAAAACAAAAAAATTATATATATATATATACAGGGTGAGTTTTTTAAAAAATGCCAGGCATTTATCTCGAGAATCATGCTAGATGGGACAAAATAACCCAAGGTAATATTTGTTAAGCGTCGAGGGGGACGTCCAATGGTAATATTGAATGACCTTGAAACTCATAAGTATTGGAGATATATGCCAAAATAGGTTTTTTTTAAATTAGAACCTATACATTTAAGGTTTTTTTTACATTAAGTAAATCAAACTACACACTTTTTGCTTACAATTTTTTTTTGTAAAGTGTACGATTTTGTAGATATGATGAAAATTGATTTGCACTAAAGCAAACGTGTCTTCGCTAAGTTCTTCAGAAAAAATATAAAATTTCGATAAATTTAAAAAAAACAATGAAAATCATTCATTAATTTAAATATTATTGCATCGTGGTCTACTGCGTGAAATTGATTTTCGTTGTTTTTTTTTGATTTATTGAAATTTTATTTTTTTACTGAAGAACTTAGCGAAGACACGTTTGCTTTAGTGCAAATCAATTTTCATCATATCTACAAAATCGTACACTTTACAAAAAAAATTTTTCAGCAAAAAGTGTGTAGTTTGATTTACTTAATTAAAAAAAAATATTAAATGTATAGGTTCTAATTTAAAAAAAACCTATTTTGGCATATATCTCCAATACTTATGAGTTTCAAGGTCATTCAATATTACCATTGGACGTCCCCCTCGACGCTTAACAAATATCACCTTGGGCTATTTTGTCCCATCTAGCATGGTTCTCGAGATAAAAGCCTGGCATTTTTTAAAAAACTCACCCTGTATATATATATATATATATATATATATATATATATATATATATATATATATATATATATATATATATATATATATATATATATATATATATATATATATATATATATATATATATATATATATATATATATATATATATATATATATATATATATATATATATATATATATATATATATATATATATATATATTAGGGTGTCCCAAGACATAGAGCAAAAAAATTTTTTTGCAAAATTTAATACGCATACCCGCTAAATTTTTTCCAATTAACCTTAAAAACTTAAATTAAAAGTTTTACTGCGATTGGATGACGATAACCCGTGCCGACTTGAAGTTGAACTTTAACATACGAGCTTTTACCGCGATTATTGTGCAATTATTTCAGAAATTATTTTACTCTCATTAAATAAAACGCCAATGAATTAGAAAAAAAATATTACTTCGGTCTGAAAGTCCTAAGTATTACATTCTCGAGCCAAAAATGAAATTATGACCCCATTTATCGACGTTTTAGGACTTTGTAACGCGACAAGAAGTATTTTCATTTGGTAATTGCCAGGTCCACTCATTTTGTGTTATAATTGTGGTTGTTTAACTTAAAACTATTTAATTTCTTAAATCAAATTTCAAATATAGTCAAAACTCATTCTTTTTCATTTTCAATCTATTTTTTGGATAAATTAATTTATCACACCTTTTATTATTGTTACATCCATCCTTTTATTTTTGAAAGCAAATTAAATTAATTTTTTATTAACAAATTTACTCATTTTTTTGAAAATAATAAAATTTAACTATTGTCTATTGTATAATAAAATTTATCTCTTTATTTGTTAAATCTAATTAAATCTAATTAAAATTGTATAAACTAAAAAAAATGTAAATATTAAAAATTTGTAACTCTTGTTAAATTTATAGTTAATTTTAGTTTAAAGTTGTACTAGCATAAAATATTGAAAGATTGAAGGAAACAGTTGAGCCAATTTATATGAAAATCGTTAGCCAAACTCTGAAGAATGGAACGAAGATCAATAGGTTGAACAAGCTGAAATCTGCCGATCATTATTATTTTCCTCATTCAAACAAAATTTAAAATTAAATCCACGACATATGCTTTAATCGAAAATGTATTCGAAAAATTCATAAGGCAGGACAACCAACCCATTGACATAAATAATTTGGAGAAAATTTATGGAGATTTTCAATTATAATTTGGAAGATGAAAAATTAAAAATATTATATGAGTCTATTCGTTTTTGGTGGTCATCGACTGCAGATCAAAAAAAAAACATCAAGAGGAAAACATAAAAGCTATTCAAGCTGAACAAAAATTGAAAGGATTTGGACAAATAGCAGGATCATCAAGAAAAAATACTTGAGTATATTTATATTATTATAATTATCATTTTTTTGTTTTAAAAATAATTATTATGTTTAATTAAATTAAAAAAAATTTTAGTAAAAGTTTTCCTTCCGAAATTATTTTTGTAGTCAAAAAAAAGTTAACAACCTTAGTTAAATGAAAATAAATATTATAACGTTGATAATTGTTTGTGTATTATTTGTTATTTAAAATTTATGTTTTCGATCGTGATTTTGTTGCATAAATAGTGTTTGTGAATTTAGGTCGATATATGTGTTATGAGTTATATTTTTACAACAACTCATAGAACTGCTTCAACACTAACATATGCGACAAAGGCCCGTCTCACCCAATATTTAAGCGCAAAGCGCGAAAGGACAGTTATATTTGGCATCTCATTGTGGAGAGACACATCCAGAACAACAACATCTTTGTCGACCACATGTGTGATGAAGCACTTCTATAGTTCTTTGTTATGTTTTTGTGCAAAATTTTCATTTTTTTTATAGGTTAAATAGTTAAAAAAAAATAGTTTTGTTAAGAAATTTATGTGTTTTTGTGCTTTTGTGTTGCGTAATTGTGTAGTGTTAAATGTGGTGATGGTAAAAGTGAGTTTAAATAAATCGTGAGCGAATTTAAAATAAAAAAATAAATCAAGCTATTCGACAGTGATTTAACTGATGTGTTTTTCGTACATTTACACGTAAGGGATTACAAATAAAATTTATCTTATTAAGTACATCCAGTGAAATTAAAAAAATAAAACGAAGACCCATTCAGGTTTTACAAGATATGTCTTATGCTTATTAAAGTTAAAAAAAAAATAATCAATTTGTTTAAATTATTTGTTTTTGTAAATTGTGTTTGTATTCTGGTGAATGGTGATTATATAAAGTTATTAGGTAAATTTAGTTAAATATTATAAAAATTTGTTTGTGCACCGTGGCTAAGCTATTGCAAGGCTCTTAAATGTGTTGTTCTAGTGAATAGTTTTTGTTTTTCATTATTACTGAATAGTGTTTTTCCAGGTTTTGTGATTTTTATTGAAATCGTATTATTTTTATAGAACTAATCAAAAAAATAAAAAGTTCTAGAAGTTATTATTTCATATTTATTTTTTTATATATCCTTAGGTTGTATTTGTATTTGACTTGTTAGTGATTAGGTTAAGATATTCTTTGAACATCGTATTAAATTTTTTTTATAAAAATATATTCAAAAAATAGCAATAAATAAAAAAATTTCCTTTTGCGTATATTTATATATCTGATTTTTATTATTGTCGTTTGCTTCAACGTTGGTAATTTTTGTTATACTTGAATAAAATAAAATATTTGTGTATAACTTTTGGTTGATTTGTGACGATTTGCTCGATTTTGAACATTCTCGATTTTCAATTGTGTAGTGTATTAGTCTAATAAAAAAAATAATAAGTTTAGATTGACAACAAATGATGGCACAAAACGAACGTTATACTTACGAACCGATTCACTTGAGTGAGGAAGAGCGTAGAAACGAGCTTTATATAAGAGGTATAGAAGGACTGGGTACAGCTCGTAGTGAAACGGCTGCATTACGCAATGCATTGTTAAAAGATACGGAACTGAACATTTTTCCATTGATTGATCCTCAAAACCCAATAAAAGAGTTGGACAAAGCACGAGCTATGTTGGTCATGTTCATGGAAGAACTTTCTAATGCACAAAAACAAAATGACCAAGGTCTTGTCCAAATAATTAAATCAAGGGTGGCACTCTGGATTGCTCGCGTGGGAAGAATTAAAGAAAAAAATATTGTAGGCCTCGGGAACGTATTAGATGAGTTGAAGCAATTATACAAAGAAGCAGCAGCTCAAAGTGATGAACGTCATAATTTTAATTTACGAGTATCTCCAGCAGTATCAAGCCATAGCATTAGATCGGCAATTGAAAAGGAAAAGCTAGCCGACGAAGAATCTGTAGAATTGATAAGCCGTATGACTCGTTTGAGTGCCGGACGAGGAAGAGGAAGAGTTTCACCTTCAGTAAGTACCAATATTTCTTTTTTCAATCCCGAACATGCGTCACTAGATCATAGGAGGGGCAGACCAGGAATTCTGAGTAGTTCGATGTCCAGAACCAGAGCCGAACACGAATCACACCATGTGAATGATCCAAACCTGGATGACGTTAATAATCGCAACGAACTCCGCGCTGTGCGTCCGTCTCAAAGAGATCACCAAGGTGATTCAAAGCAGCTGTTTAAGTGGAATATAAGGTTCAGCGGTGATGGGCAAGGACTTTCATTAAATGAGTTTCTGACCCGAGTAGAAGTATATGCTCGCGGTGAAAACGTTAATTCAAATACATTGCTTACAAATATTCATCACCTATTGAAAGACAAGGCTGAACGGTGGTATTGGGGAAACGTAGGTTCTTTTAATTCTTGGGCAACATTTGTGGTAAATATAAAAAACGAGTTTCTTCCAAGAAACTATGATTTCATGTTAAGGGAAGAAATACTTAACCGCCTGCAAGGTCGAACAGAACCGTTCTCAAATTTCATTACAGATCTAAAAGTGTTATTTTGTAGAGCATACCCTCCATTGGAGGAAAACTTTAAGGTTTATGTGGTACAAAAAAACATGCTTCCACAATATAGCTACAATTTGGCAATGACTAACGCGAAAACTTTGGATGATATAATCGGATTGTGCAAAAGAATGGACGAAGTGAAATTGTTGGTTGGACGACGTTCACACATGACACCACTTCCTTCATCATTTATGGTCGAACCTTCTTACTCAGTTGATCGAAATCGACAAGAGCAGTTCAAACGCCCGACACGGTATCCTGTAGTTGGTTGCGTAGATCAAAGCTATGAATTGAGTCGCACAAAATTTGATGATTTTACTCCGGATAAATGCCATAATCATATTTATTACAGTGAACAAAATCCACTTAACTTAATTGGTAACTTCAAAAGCTCCGTGAAACCAGAAGAAGAACATTTTGCTAGAGGTAACGACCCTGAAACTCATCATATTTGTTATTTACAAAACCATGCAAATAAAGAGCTCTGCAATCAGAATCGAGAAGGAGGTAAGCAACCATTGGGAACTGATAGATTTCAAAAAGGACTTCAGTGTTGGAACTGTGATGAATCAGGTCATTCTTTTAAGAGGTGTAACAAACAACAACAAAAATTATTCTGTTATACTTGTGGAAATCCAGGGGTGACAACAAAGTTCTGCAGAAACCATTTTGATTTTCGTTCAAGAAGATTGGCTACATTCAATCCTCCAATTCAAAACCAACATTTTATCAATAGAAGAGGAAATTCGGGAAACGGAGTGATGGAAGAACTAAAAACCGGTGCCATGGATCTTCCGAGAAACTCTCAGCACCAAAACGCCCCCAACGAGATGGATCAAACAATTGTTTAAACCCTAAACTAGAAATTATGTCTTCTGTTGTAAATCTTCTTAAGGACAGAAGACCAAATTTAAAGGTAAATATTCTTGGGTTTGAATTAAAAGGCCTTATGGATTCCGGCGCAAGTTGCACTATTCTTGGGCTCGGTGGATTGGAACTTATAAAAAAATTGAACTTAACAGGTCAGTCAGTATCAACAGCTATTAAAACCGTAGATGGCACCGTTCATCCTGCCGTAACTATAGTGGAAATACCATTCACAGCACTTAACATGACAAAAGTTGTGCCAACCTATGTCATCCCATCACTGCCGAAGACGTTAATTCTTGGAATTGACTTTTGGGAACATTTTGGGCTTAAACGTAAGCTTTGTGATGTGATCTTAGACTGC